>CM030358.1:234705920-235305920 GCA_017893485.1 Hemerocallis citrina
TACTCATGAGCCAACTAGGAGCCATCGCCTTCACACTCTCAGTCCTCGTCCATCTCCAAGCTACCATCGCCGCAGTCCCAGTCCACCCTCGTATGAAGATGAGTCCTGGGGCTCGGCAAGGTATGATCAAAGAGAAGACTCGGTCTACCACCGTCTCCACGAGATGGAGAGGCGCCTCGGCCGAATTGACAGGGAAGAAGAGCAACAGATGATAAACCTCTGCCCGAGCAGACCTCCATTCTCCCACACCATCATGGAGGCCCCCATCCCAGAAAACTTCAAGCCACCTCAATTCGAGTCGTATACCGGGGAGTCAGACCCCGCGGATCACATAGAGAGTTTCAAAATTCTCATGATGATCCACCATGCTTCAGACGCCCTCCTCTGCAAGGTCTTTCCTGCCACGTTGAAGGGGCCTACAAGAGAATGGTACTCTCGACTCGCCCCGGCCTCCATCTTTTCATTCGATCAGGTCGAAGGGCTCTTCCTCACTCATTTCGTGGGTAGTCGCCAGGCCGAGAAAACAAGTGTATCCCTGGTGACCCTCAACCAAGAAAAGGGTGAATGCCTAAGGGATTACGTTCGACGCTTCACTGCCGAAGTCCGGTCCATTCCCTCCCTCAATCAATTAGTAGCCTCTGCCGCATTCGAGCGCAACGTCACTAATGTCAACCTCAGAGCGTCCCTTGCCAAGAAGCCTCCTCGGGACTTCTCAGAATTCCTACTTAGGGCGGAAAAGTACATATGAGCGGAAGAGGCTCTCAACTCCCTACTCTTGAGGAGACATCTTCCGGGAACAAACGGAAGAGCACAAGCGAAGAGGGGTCCCAAAAATCTCAGAAGGACGGCAATGGCCAGCACCGCCCGACTCCTCATTTTGAGAAGTTCACCCCCCTCATTGCTAATATATCAGAAGTTCTTATGGAGGTAGACAAGGAAGGACTACTCCGCGCTCCCCCCAGAATGAATACCCCTGGCAAGAAGAGGAACAAGGATAAGTGGTGCCGCTTTCACAGGGACCACGACCACGACACGGATGATTGTCGGGCTCTCAAGGAGGAGATTGAAGAACTCGTACAGCGGGGGCACCTTACCGAGTTCGTCCAAAAAGATGGGGCCGAGCTTCCCCACTAAGGAGCCAACAAACGAACAGAAAGGCCCGCCGAGCTTCAAGACTCAGAACCTCCCGGCTCTTCCCAAGAAGAGGTCTTCACCTTATCATAGAAGTAGGATCTTGATTTTTAATAAGGCCGATGCTTGTAATTCGGCCAATAACATGTAATAATGGCTCGCCATATTGAAGCAACCACTTAGTTTATTTCAATAAAACTTTACGTTTTTTCATTGGAAATTGTTGCTCTTGCTTCATCTCTACCTCTCCGAGTCATGACTCGCTGGATGGTGAGTTCGGAGTCCAGCTTCTTCTACATGGCTACTCCCGCAACTTACTAAGCTCTTCACAACGAGTTCGGAGTCCAACACTTGGCTCGATTCTGCTTCAAATAACTTGCTCTTCGGCGAGTTAGAAGTGGTTCGCCATTCGGAATTGCTCCCACAACCGTTGAATCCCTCTAACGACAAGTTCGGAGTCCAGCTTCTTCTACATGGCTGCTCCCGCAACTTACTAAGCTCTTCACAACGAGTTCAGAGTCCAACACTTGGCTCGATTCTGCTTCAAATAACTTACTCTTCAGCGGGTTAGAAGTGGTTTGCCATTCAGAATTGCTCCCACAACCGTTGATGCCCTCTAACAACGAGTTCGGAGTCCAACACTTGGCTCGATTCTGCTTCAAATAACTTGCTCTTCAGCAGGTTAGACGTGGTTCGCCATTCGGAATTGCTCCCACGACCATTGATGCTCTCTTAAACGACGAGTTCGGAGTCCAACACTTGGCTCGATTCTGCTTCAAATAACTTGCTCTTCAGCGAGTTAGAAGTGGTTCACCATTCGAAATTGCTCCCACAACCGTTGAATCCCTCAAACGACGAGTTCGGAGTCCAACACTTAGCTCGATTTTGCTTCAAATAACTTGCTCTTCAGCGAGTTAGAAGTGGTTCGCCATTCGGAATTGCTCCCACAACCGTTGATTCTCTCACATAAGCAGCGAGTTCGGAGCTAAAGCTCTCCCCTAGAGTTGCTCCTCACACTCGTCTCACAAATGGCTCTCTTCCAGAGCCGAGCTCTTCACTCCGCTCGCCTCCGAAGCGGACCTCTTCTCAACGAGTTCGGAGCACAACTCTCTCCTAGAGTTCCTCCTCACACTTGTCTTACAAATAACTCTCTTCCAGAGCCGAGCTCTTCACTCCGCTCGCCTCCGAAGCGGACCTCTTCTCAATGAGTTTGGAGCACAACTCTCTCATAGAGTGCCTCCTCACACTCGTTTCACAAATAGCTCTCTTCCAGAGCCGAGCTCTTCACTCCGCTCGCCCAATCCGACCCTCGAAAGTAAAAGAAAAAGTCTCTTGGACTTCGTAATGAAAGGGCGCGACTCTCGATGGGCTCTTGAAGCGTTACGAAAGCCCAAACGACTTTGTAACCGAGCAGCAACGGTTGGAGAAAAGGCAAAACGTTTCGATACAAGTCGAATAGCTCGGCACACACGGGATCAAAATCCGAGCGACGTGCGATCCGACCCCGACATCAAGGGGCCCTATCGGCTGATCGAGCAAGTGCCCATCCGAGCCCCAAAACAGAGAAAATTCACTTTTCCCTCAACATTCGTGTAAGATCTCGATCAAACGGCCCAGATCTTGCCAGCGTCGCTAAACGAAAAGATGGTGTTTTCTTGGAAACTGAGCTCGTCTCGAGATCGTGCCATCAACAACGGCCCAGATCTTGCCAGCGTCGCTAAACGACAAGATAGTGTTTTCTTGGAAACTGTGCCTGCCTCGAGATCCGCGCTGAGATCGACGGCTCAGAATCGCTCCACGTCGCTCGGTATTCCGAGCTAAGCGACTAGCGATCTGAGCCACTCGCGCCCCTTCTTCGTCCCTAGGGTCTTCCTAGCACAAGGGTCTTCCTAGCACATCTTACAAGGGTCTTCCTAGCACAAGGGTCTTCCTAGCACATCTTGCAAGGGTCTTCCTAGCACATCTTACAAGGGTCTTCCTAGCATAAGGGTCTTCCTAGCCCATCTTCTCCGCCCCTAGGAGTGGAGCACCTCTGCCAAAATCCCCAAGACCAAAACACTCCTCCACTTCATGAAGACAAGGATGTTGCGGGGCTATTTTGACCATGAAGGAAGGTGAATCTTCATCCCACTCCTAAAGAGAAGTTGTAGATATTCGAATTAGCTTCGAAACGAGGGGTCGCACGCCCTGATCGGACCTCCGTAGCACCGGAAAAGTGGATTTCAATACAGCTGCGCCGAATAGCTCGGAAATCCGAGCCGAGCCACTCGCGCGAGGGAAAAATCCGAACCGAACCCGAGCAACTGTCAAAATCGAATCCGAGCTCTTCCCTCCGGTCGGCTAACCGAGCAAGTACCCATCCGAGCCCCAAAACAGAGAAAAATCACTTTTCCCTCAACATTCGTGTAAGATCTCGATCGGACGGCCCAGATCTTGCCAGCGTCGCTAAACGACAATATAGTGTTTTCTTGGGAACTGAGCCCATCTCGTGATTCGCGCCACTATCGTGATCAACTGTCCAGATCGAGCCACGTAGCTTGGATCTACCATTCAAGCTACTGCCCCACCGAGCTGCAAAATGACCAAAAATTTGCCTCAAAATCCGTGCTCGGATTCGCCGAACAAGAAGCCAAAAAAAAAAATTTGGAGCACGACGGTCGGGTCGGACCCGTTAGGGTCCTCAAACACGAACCCGTTCCTGTCCTTCCGCTTCTTCACACGCTCCCGCCAAAACCAAACAAGAAGAAAGCTTTCTTCTTCAAGCTCCGTGCTCTCCAAACTCCACCACCGGCGAGCTCCATCCTCGCCAACCTCGCCGAGCTCCACGACAGCGAGCGTCCATTGACGAGCGCAGACCACCTCAAATTGCCACAACTCTCCGCTGCGTTCAAGCTTCGTCGACCATGGCTGAAGCTCGAACCCCACACAGTCGTCGCCGAGCCCTCCACTTCGCGAGCACCTACTGCCAAGCTCCACCACCTACCGATGTCGAGCTCGCCATCTAACCGCCTCGCCATTACTGCCAAACCTCAACCTCCACCTCTGGTTGTAGAGCTCCAAAACCACCTCTCCTCCTCTCCTCCATCGCCGACCTTGACTCACCACTGTCGAGCTCCTAGCACGAAGCTCCAACTCCTTGCCGCGTCCCCCTCGTCGCTCAACTCCTTGGCGAACGAGCTCCTCTTCTTCATCGAGCGTCGTCGAGCCCATCGCCGAACGACCATCGCCTTTCGTTCGCCGAGCTCCTCTCCAAGTGTCGACCACAGCACCAAGCTTCGCTGCCGAAGCTCCACCGTCACGAGCTCCGAACCCATTCCCGAGCTCACACTGTCGACGAAGCTTCGCCAAAGTGTCGAGCTCCCCTTGCCATCTCGCCTCCTCTCCGCTGAGTTCCTCCCCGCCACCGACGTCGAGATCCCCTCGTCGTTGAGGTGGCGCCGAATGGAGGAGACGAAGGAGAGGGGAGGCGGGATGAAGAAGGCGAAGAACAGAGGAGAGTCGAAGTTGGGTGAGAGGAAGGGAGAAAGAACAGAGGAAAGAAGAAGAAGAAGAACATATGGAACAGCGCGGAGAGAGAGAAAAAAAAAAATCACCTCCCGGTCGGACTACCGAGCAAGTCCCCATCCGAGCTCCAAAAATGGAGAAAAAAGCTGCCGAGCGACTACGGCCGTTGGATCTTCCAGAAATTCGCGCTTCTGGTGATGAACGGTCCAGATCGCGCCACGTGCGCTAAACGACAAGATAACGATTTTTTGGGAAACGTGCCTCCTCGAGATTCGTGCCGGGATCCGACGGCACAGATCGCACCACGTGTCAGGTAATATTTAATTTATTTATTTAATTGTATTAATTATTTAAAAATTCCGAAAAAATATTTAAAAAATCGAAAAAAATTAATCAAAAATTCTAAAAATAATTATTAATTCAGAAAAATTATTTTAAAATTCTGGAAAAATAATTATTAAATTAGAATAATTAATTAATATTTTCGATAATTAATTATTTAATTCGGAAAATGAATAAAAAAATCAAAAAAATGAGAAAAAATCTGGAAAAATCACCAAAAATCCAGAAAATTCTGAGAATATTTTGGGCATTTTACAAGCCCAGAATAACACCGTTACACCCCAAGCAAGATCCAAAACTCCCTTAAGAACACCGATAAAATCCCGTACGCCATTAGAACAGTAAAACTACTCCTTAAAGACTGAAAAACTCAGTCTCTAGGAGTGGGGGGCTCGTGATATGGCTAAAAATAGGATTAAATCGGGATCGTTCACATCGGAGACGAATCTTAAAGCTCAGGGGTAAAACGGTAATTTTACCTACTGATGGGTCTGAAATGGGAACTGGGTCTTTATTCAAAGCCCAATAACCCATAAACGAATCCACATCAACTGGGTACGGGTTCCAACCTGCTGCACACCCGGTCTAGCAAGATAAAATCAAGGTCCCTGATTAAATCTTAATCAACGGCCCTGATTCACATCTATCTTTTCACTGGGAATTAGGGATTACATTCCTTATCTATACACAGGAATTACATGCCTAATCTGATCCCTGAAATGCCTATAAATACCCCCCATCCATCTCCATTAAGAGGTAATCAGTATTTTGCCAATTTATGCTCTTTCTTAATCATCCCTGATTACTGACTTGAGCGTCGGAGGGTGCGTCGCCGGGATCAACCCCGGTGTCTTGCACTTTTTGCAGGTGAACGGCGGGAGTCAACGGTCAAGCTCCGGCGGAACAGGTTAGGTTTGCTATTCAGGTTTTCCAAGAACTCACAAATTCTATCTGTTTACCCCCACACCAGATTTAGCGGTAACAATAGTCATATCTCACAAACCATGAGACGAAACTCACTTTTACAAGTTGCGTTAGCTTGTGTTTGGTGAATCCGACCGACTCGGAAAGTTTCATAATTTTTTGTTGTCATTTGTGCGGTTTTACAAATACGGATGTCACGCCCCGCTTCCCATTATACGAAAACACAGGCACATAACTAAGGCTCATCAAGTGATATAAGTATACAAACTCATATCATGCATAAGTTGTAACATACAACTCAACAATATGAAATATAGTCACAACTACGCATGCTATAATGAAATCACATAAACAATGAGTAACTGGAAAGATTCACGAAATAATCAACAAATAACAAACATTTGGGAGAGAGAATAAACTTCGAGTCAAAGCTCGGGAATACAATGTATGGAAACGACTATAATACTTGAAATAAATGACATGAACGAGGTAATAGAATTGGCTAAAATCTTGACTCCATTCTTTAGAAGATTTGCTCACCAAGTCCTTCAGCCAATTCTCCTCATGTACCTGCATGCTCGTCATCTACAATTTGGGGAGGAGGGGAGGAAGGGGGGGGGGGGGGAGAAGGTGGAAGGTCCGTTAGAGCAAGTTATGGACAACAAGTAGTAACAAGCAGTGAACAATAGAATATGATATATCAAGGAATAATGAACTAGAACAATATCAGAGGTCAATAAACGACGGTTGATAATAAGATCAAAAGTCTATAATTAATGATGCAATGATCAATGAAAATAATCAATAATCAAAGTCGATAACAATAATCATGATCAAAATGCAAGTGTCAATCCTAAGTCTACCAGTCCTTTATTATCTTATCTAATGCACGTAAGTCTACGTCTCATACCACAGGTTCGTTGCATATAAACAGTGATCATTTAGACTAAAGTGGTGAACTATACAATTCATGTACTCGGAAACAATAATCAACAATCCATAATCCATAATCCATAATCCATAATCCATAACAATAATCAATAGAGAAACAAGGGTCCTTCTCCGAGTACAGTCTCCGATGTTGTCCACTACTAAGTCAACCCTTGTTACCCCGGCTTATTATTATTTTGTCATACTCAGTTATAAACATGCAATGGGTACAATCGATAGGAACAGAGGTATCGAGGCAATGTCAAGAAGGTGTCAAGGCTATGCAATGCATGGTATATTTAATTCGATTCATTAGATGCAAAATTAAACACAATTATTTTTTATAATACGAAAACATAAATTTTGGACAGCAAACGTTATTATACAAAAACTGACTTTTCTGCTGCTACGGGAAAGTAAATCAGGTTCCATCAGGGGTTCCAGAATCTAGACTTCCTTCCAGTTCCAACGCATATTCACACGATATGTTTCGATTATAATAACTACATCAACCATTCCATTCTTTACGGGTCTTCTGTTCAGGCAGCAACTTAGGATCAAGTTCTTGTATGCATAACGAGACTGGAAATTCATCAATTAATCATATAAAAATTTCAAAGTGACTCCCAATCATGTCTAGCAACATCCTGGTTAATTTAATGTCTTCATTCTACTGATAACACATTATTTTAATTAGTGAATCATGTCGATATGCTTTTAACAGAAATCTAGAATTTAAAACATAACAGTACTAAAACTATGATAACTTGCAGTATACAAGTCGAAATTTAGATCCATTAAAAGTTCTAGAAACTAGATACAGAGGGCTATAAATTTCATTTATAAAGGTCTAATTTATTTTATCAGTAACTAGGTCATAAACTCACTACAAGATGAAATAAATAGCAGGGCAGCGACATAACAATTTCATTTGCAACAACCAAGAAATAAAAACATGTACTCTTCTAATAGAATTTAATCAAGCAGTTATATTTAGTATTTTGGGTATATCCTTATTGTTAACATGATGAAAGATTATCACTCCTACGATTTAAAATTTACTATTAATAATCATACCGTTACAATTCATACAATCGAAAATAGACTAGCATATATCTCTACATATGTTTGTGCGGTGCATGTAATAAAATAAGTGTTATGGATAAGTCAAAATGAATGAGATGATATATGACGAAGAAATAACATGGTTTAGGGTTCAAATCAACGATGTGGTACGAAAAGAAAGCTATTACTTGGTTTCGCCGATGAATCCGTAATAACTTCTTTGGAAATGTAACAACAATCAATTGAGATGCGATGAACGAAGTAAAGAGCTACTTGTGGAGATAAAAAAATATTTCTTGAACGAGAACAATAAGTCGGTTCAAGATAACTTGCCTTTTTGACGATTACGATAGAACGACAAAGAAAAGAGCGGTGACGGCTCACGGGCAGCGAGAATCCACAAGGCAGCAAAGAGCTTTGGTGATGTCGGAGGATGTTGCGGGTGTGCAGCGAGCAAGGCAATAGCGAGGGGGCGTCGGGTGTTGCGATGGCTGCGATGGAGGTGATCGATAAGGAGGTTTTATGGGCCGTTCGGGGGCGCGAGGCAGCAAGAAGGGTGAAGCTCGGGTGTTGATGATGTCGGCAGTTGATGGTGGAGGAGGTTCAGTTCGGAGTGTTTCAGTTGTGGTGCTGGCTTGATGGGGATCGGTCCGAAGAAGGTGATGGTGGTCAGGAGAAGATGGGTTCAGGTGGCAGTTGGAGTTCGGCAGCGGCTGGAGTGGCTTTGGGGGTGCAATTGTTCGGTGGTGACGATCGGGGAGTGGTGCAGTCGTTTGATAGCAGTGGTGCATCGAAGGAGGAAGGAGATCGGCGATGGTGTGCACGGGGCGGCGTGAGAAAGACGGTGATGGTGGTAACAAGGAGCATCGGGATGAAGTGACATCAGTGGTGACGATCGGGGAGTGGTGGAGTTGCGAGTTTGAGCTCACAAAAGTAGGCATCGGGGCGTCGACGATGAGGGGAATCAACCGGTTGGAGATTGGTTTCGGGATGGTGCAGTGGAGGGGATAAGGTGGAGTTGGGTTTCGGAATGAAATAGGAAGAAGGAGGAGGTGGAGAGGATTAATATGAGATGTAGTTAGTGGGGAGATTAGTTATAAATAATTAGGGGATTAGTAGGGGTTAATTGTTGGCGACTGGTTGGAATGAGGGGAATGGATTAATTAGGGTTAACAGATATTAGATTAATGGGCTCTGGGTAAAATAAATGGGCTTCGTATTAATAAATAATAATAATAAAAGATGGATTAAGATCTATGGGCTTTCACATATTAATAAAGAATCAAAAAAGAAGAAGAATAATAATAAGATTATATAACAAAATAGGATTTGGGTTTAACACATTTATCAAAATAATCCAATAATAACAACATATTTGGTTTGGTTAAAACATAAATAATTAACCAAATAAGAAATAAGATAAACTTATAGAACTGAATAGAATTTGTATTGCAATATAAAAATCATTTAAAAATAGCTACAAATATAATTAATGATTAGAAATTGACATTAATAAGAGGTCCAAAAATAAATTTTAAATAAAATAAATTGAAGAAAACAGATTTTTTTATCGAAAGAATCGACACACAGAAAATTTGTATAGGTGAAAACAGGGGTTACAGAGTACGCCAAAATGCCAAAAGAAACTAACTTCAGTAGGGTTAATTACCCCAAAAAAACTTCAGTATGGTACACTGCCAAATGTATAAACTATAGTATGGTTAACTGGAATTTACCCTAAGTATTATATTTATATATTATACTAATGGCCTCTCTCTCTCTCTCTCTCTCTCTCTCTCTCTCTCTATATATATATATATATATATATATATATATATATATATATATATATATATATATATATATTGAAATAGAGAAAAGAGCGCAATGGGAGGAATTCTCATCTACCAACACGAGCAACCCACACATTTTTATAGAAGAAAAAGAACAACAAAGAAAAGAAAGAAAAACACAAAACCCCCAAACCCTCTCTCCCACGAACTCTTGGTCTCGCACTTTCATATTTTAAAGGTTTAAGTTAAATTCTTAATATGATCAGGTGAATTAGTTATATGTGGTCCATTGGCAATATTTTCATGAGTAGAGAAGCCTTCATTTGGTGCTGAAATTAGGGCTGTTCACACTTTGGTTAAAACTGATTAACGAACCGAACTGAACCAAAATTTGCCAATTTGGTTCGGTTTTTCGGTTTGGTTTTGACCCGAACCGGAGTTTTATAGAGAGTTCGGGTCGGTTTTTGGTTGGCTTTTGAATAAACCGAACTGAAACAAAAACCGAAGTTTTTTTTTTACCTAAATAAATCCTAGCCATATGATCTAAGGTAAATGATCTAATTGCCCAAATTCATTGAATAAATAATCATTCATCTGGTCCTCTATTCCTCTCTCTCTCTCTCAATTCACTCAGATTCTCAGAACCCTAGTAGCGGCCTCTCAGTCTCCTCTTCTTCTCTTACTCAGTTCCTCTCAAAATTGCCATTTTGACCGTGTGGAATCTCCTCTTTAAAAAACCGAAGTTTTTTTGGAGCCAAATAAATCCTAGCCCAAGGATCTAGGGTAAATGAGATCTATTTGCCCAAATTCATTGAATAAATAATCATTCATTAGATCCTCTATTCCTCTCTCTCAATTCACTCAGACTCTCAGAACCCTAGTAGCAGCCGCTCAGTCTTCTCTTCTTCTCTTCCTCAGTTCCTCTTAAAATCGCCATTTTGACCGTCTGGAATCTCCTCTTCCTCTCAAAATCCCATGTTGTTACCTCTAGAGTTCGACTCTTAATCCCTCCTCGCACTCTCGACTCTTGGCTCTCAATCCCACCTCTGGTGTCGTTCGAATATCAATCCCTCCTTCCACTCTCGGCTCTCAATCTATCCTCTGGTGCCAATCGAATCTCAATCCCTCCTCCCATTTTCGGCTCTCGGCTCCCGGCTCTCAATTCCTCCTCGCGAATCCCATGCTATTACGTGTAATTCCAAATTGTAAATTGTAACATTATATAGTCGTATTCATTTGTAACTTGTAAATTATATTGCTTCTTTGCTAGTTATTATGTATTGAGTATTGAATAATGAATATTTTATTCAGAATCACATGTAAAATTTAAAATTGAACAACTTTTTTAAAGTTCGATTAGTTCAGTAATTAACCGAACCGAACCGATAAAATTCAGTTTGGTTCAAACCGAACTTGTAGAGTTTCGGTTCGGATTTCAGTTCCAATTTTACCGAACAGAAAAGTTTGGTTCGGTTCGCTTTTGAACCGATGAACACCCCTAGCTGAAATAACGAAAGGAGGGAGAGAAAGATAAGGTTGTTCGTGGGAGAATTAGATTATTGAAAAGTCTATAAATTTTGGACAACATTTCAGCTGAATTTAGTCATGTTTGATATGTAAAGTGTTAACTCATAAAAAACCTAATTTTGTATTTTGAATAAGGTTAATCTCTGTCGCCACCTCTTTCGACAACGACATATTTGTTTGCTGACTGTGGACCCATAATTGTCCCATTCAATTGATAAAGTTCAGAGGCTTCGATCCATTTCGGGTATGAAATTGAAATCTTTAATTTTGAGTTTAGTTTAGAGATATGTTTTGGATTAGGATTGATGTTTTTTTTAGCGATTTAATAGAGAATTGTACATTGCATTTCATATCTAATTTATATGTTCATTATTTTTGCATTGTGATTTGCTTGTCCTTTTTAGTTTGTAATTATTTTGATTGTTTTTATTTTTCATTATATAATTTTATGAGTCTCTCAAAATTATTTTGGTTTGTGCAATTTGCACAGGGTAACACTAGTGATTAATTAAAGAAATTGTACATGCGTGGATAAACCGAACGGAGATCTGACAAGAGTACGGGTACAGGTCACCGACACCTCGATTATGCTTTATTTGAGATTATAAAAATGCTAAATTACAAGAAATTACCTTATCTCTTTACTTTATTTTCTTCAGAAAACTACCCTCAACAATGTTTATTTGGCAAATATTACAAAAGGAGGGGCTTTTGTGCAAAATTACCAATTGGGGTTAAAAACTCCATATTTTTGGATTTCTGGGATGAGCATGACGGTTAGCCAACTCAGAGGTGAAGAGTTTAATTTTTGTTCAAATAGATTTGGTTTATTTTGCTAATTTATTAAAGAAGGGTCTTTTTGCAAAATTGCCACTTGGAGGCAAAAATTACAAAATTTATTTTTCTGAAATTGAAGCAGATGCCAGCCAGATCTGGGGAGAATATTTTGATTTTTATCTCAAATGAATTGGTTAATCTAATTACCTAGTATAAAAGATCTATATATGTAAAGATATATTCTAAAGGAATATTTTGCAAAATCTTCTCAAAACCCTAAAAACTCCATATTTCAGCCTATTAAAGAGCCAATACAGCCGTCCTCCTCTGCACAAAAAAAAACGTATTTTTATTATTGATTTTATTGGAGTTTCGAAGCTAGGATCTTGGATTTTTGCGAAAGGTGGAGCTTTTCTTATTCTTTATTACTTTCGTTGATTCTTCAATAAAGTGAGTGACATACGTTCGATTTCTTGTTGTTCTATGTATGTTATATATGATGATTTGTTTAGTAGAATACATGATAGATGATTGTATGATGAAGTGATGATGAATGAGTAATAAAAATAGAACTTTGTGAATAATGTGCAATGAATGATTAAATCTACTGTATAGATGACTTAAGAATGTTAAGAACTTTGTAGGAATCATGGGTATGTTGTTCTTCTTCATGTTCTTGCTAAATTTATGGTATATAATGGGTTGTAAGACTTATAATGCACAAATTTGAATAAAGTTGGATTCTTTCACTACTGAAGGGTATATGTTTTTGTTTGGTGTTTTGGTTGGACGGAACTCGACTAAATTAATATTGTGGATACATATAATCAAGGGTAAACCAATAAAATTAGTTTGTTTATGTGTATACCAAGTTGTAAAAGGATTTAGAATTAAAGATAAAGTTTTTTTGCACTGAAGATAAAGTTTTGTCTTCGGATCTGATGTGCAGGCCGAAAGTGAAGATTTTGTGTTTTTGCGATATTTTCAAGTGAATCTTTAACTTATATTGATACTGAGATTGAATTAAACTTCATACTACTCTTATACAATGAATCTTGTGAGTTGTGCTGATGCATATACATAAATATATACACCTATGTACACCTACAGATATGCACAATTCTGATTTGAAGAATATCGTTTGGAAAATTGCTCTTTTGTGATTTTGTTAAGAGTTTGATTTAAATTATGAACTCCAGTATATTAGAAAAGTTGTATTTGATCATATCAGGGTTTTTATTTCATGAATTCATGCTTTTAAAGATTTTAAACTGTAACATCCCGATCTATTATATATATATATTTTCGTATATATTTCATTCTATGAGAAATTGAGACCGTATGTATTTTTGCATACATAATTTCATATATTTTTCTAGAGTCCAGAATTTTTCTTCATAGCCTAATATACTGATTATTCTCTTTGTTTCCTACAAGAGTTATTTTAAATCCTAAATAACATCCGAGGCCAAATTCTAGCCCATTATAGTTATTTTAGGTATTTCTCCTTGGGCCCATGATTTTTGGCCCAAATGATGAACCCATTTAGTTTATTCCTCTTTTAACTATGGTGACTTGTAGTGTAGACTCAATGATAGACAATTAATAAATTAGTGCATAAACAACTTAAGAATGGGGGACACTAGGGTAGCACATGCATGCAATATGATGTGCATTGCAAACTTTTTTTTAGGCCGGAATGGATCTAAGAGAGAGGGAGAGATGGGAGTAGTGGTGAGGTAGTTTCTCAAGTCATGGGTGGTTATGGCAACTTCCAAACTCATCCTAGCCTTTAATCCCTAACTAGTTGATCAAATCTTAGCCATTCAATCCACCCAAAATTAAGTATAAATACCCCATAGTTTCTTCTCATCTTAGTACATTAGAAAATTTATTAAAGAGAGAAAAGAATTAGAGTGAGAAAAGATTGAGAATTTTGGGAAGAAAAAGATTAAGTAGATTCTAGTGTGAGTGTTCATCCAAAGAAGGTTGGGAATCACACTAGGAAAGGCTCGGTTTTGCTACACCTAGGAGGAGAAGGATCTTTCGTGCATTCTAAAGGATTTTCTAAAAACTTTCTATTCGTGTTTCTTCAAAAAGGTGGGTATTTCTCATGACTTTTACTTTAGATACCATGTTAGGTTGTGTGCTAAGTGTGCAAGAATAAATGAATGCCATTATTTTGCTCTTTGATTATACCATGATTAAAGTAAGAATGGAACACAAGTGAAATTGTATGAAATGAATGGGTGAACTTAATGGAATGATATGATTAATGTTATGTTATTTTTTTTTTTTACTTTAATCTAGCATGCTAAATTGGAATAAATGTTTATCTCTGTAGAAAAATGATGATCATGGGAAAAATACCTCTTTTTTAGAAGTCGTGGTTGTGTGGAAAATACTAGTCGTAAGAATCCCTCCATTAATTAGTAAACCATGCTTGTGGTGATGGTAGTCAAATAAAGTTGCATGTTTGTGTTGATAAATGAACATATTGCAGTTAAACTAAAATGTTGGGTACTGATCGAAAGAAAAGAAGAAACGTTTCCATATTTCAAATTTTAATACTGACCAGTCGACCGAATAGATGTAGTAGTCGACTGACCTGATTATTAACCTTCGAGTTTAAAACACTACAGAACAGCCGACTGGTCTGAGTAACAGTCGACTGTCCTGATCCTTTTCGAGTTTTAAATCTTTTCAGAACAGCCGACTGGTCATGTTTAGCAGTCGACTATCTCGACCATTTTCTTGAATATTTTTCTTTTGCTAAACAGTCGACTGGCTATGTTTTGAGTCGACTGTCCAGATTATTTTGACGTCTCAGATTTTAATTTCTGTCCTGTGACAAAAATAAATATATATATACTGCTTGAAAGAGATTTGATAATGGAATGAAGATTGGATGTGACGGATTAGATAAGTGAATTTTATTTACCTTGCATGAAATCTCATATGAAGTGAAGTGAAATATTCTGCTGAATTTATGAAAAATTTTACGATTATGAATACGATGAACATGACAAGGAAAATCTGATGTGATCATGAAAAATGAACTTATGAGCTTGAAAGACTCAATTCTTGTGTAATTGTGAATTGAAATTGAGAACTAGAGTGTAGCTAAGCCTCATACCGGCATTGGAAATAAATGAATTGAAATTAAATTTGAAATGAAGAGACCAAGATTTGGGTCATGTTGAATAAAAAATTAAGACCGGTATAGTGGAAAGGCTAACTCTAGAGAATTGATTTTGTTCATGATTCTAATAAACTAAGGACTAGATACATAGTGAAGATGTGATGAAAGTAAGAGAAAAACACGAGTATGAGGGCCATCAGATTGGCAGTGTGAGAGTGATTCACAGACTGCCTGTTTGATGCGTCATGACATGGCGTGAACACTACTCCAGAATTATCGTCCCGGTGGCGACGCTTGTGGGGTGTTTTGGTGGCTACGGGTGGTGCCATTGTTCCATGGCGGAGGTTGAATTGTCCATAGTCTGCCTGCTTGATGCGTCATGTCAGTGCGTGGGATTCTCCTCTAGACTGCCTGGACATGGGCTCGTAGATCATAGAACATCTAGGATACTTACCGTAGTTACCGTAGTAGTTTAAGTCATGGCGAGGGATTGTACCCTATAAGATGAAGTACGATTAAGGGCTTGCCCTTGGACCTATGTAGTATGGGATGCAAAGAATCCAAACAAGTGCGCATTAGTGTCATATAACATAACAACTGTATTAAGGACTAAGTGCACAACACGACATGACATCAATAGGATAGTCCCTTTAGCTTTGTTTTGTGAACAAGTTTGCGATTTTGTTAAGAAATGAGAATCGTTATACTGTTTCCTGCATAGAGAGGATGACCGTGTATAATTTTCGTCGGTTGAATAAACTAACGTACCTACAGTTTTGTATGCAGTGTAAATGGCCTGATAAAGATTAAAGGAGAACTGATGCTTAGAGATTATTCAAATATTGTTGTACTTTTATATAAATGTCGTAAATTGCTTCCGCTGTAGAATGTAAAGTGTAAAGATTCCATGTAACTCTGATGTAAAATGGAAAGTTTTTAATTTCCTTGTAAAATTGTACGAAAGAAGTGTAAAGATCCTGTGGAATCTCGAATTCAGTTGTATTTTGGAATTCGGGGTGTTACAAAAACTATGTATTGGTTGTGAGAAACACAAATTTCAAAGCGGTTGAAAATGCACTGTCAAAACTGCTGTATGTCCCAGTTTGGAGCGAGTTTTTGACTTAGTTGCTGATGGAATTTCCTAAAACTTATAAAATAGAAATTGTAGCTCACTGCGTCTAGTTTTCAGAACAGTTGGCGGATCCTCAATTCGACTTATAGATTGTAAGTGATATGGCTAAAAATAGGGTCAAATCGGAACCATCCAAATTGGGTGCGAATCTTAAAGCTCGGGGGTAAAATGGTAATTTCACCTACAAACGGGTCTGAAATGGGTACTGGTTCCTTTTTCCAAAGGCCCAATAACCCACGAACGGATCCATCTCAACTGGGTGCGGGTTCTAACCTGCAAGAAACCCAGTCCAACTGGATAGAATTAGGGTTTATGATTATACTAAATCAACGGCCCTGATTCCTGCTATCCATCCACTGGGAAGTAGGGATTTGTCCCGAAACTGGTCCCTAAGGCGGCTATAAATACCCCCCATCCCCCACTGTTAACAGGTAATCAATCTTTTGCCAGTAAAAGCTCATTCATAATCTTTCTGATTACTGACTTGAGCGTCGGAGGGTGCATCGCTGGGATCAACCCCGGTGTTTCGCACTTTTTGCAGGTGAACGGCAGGAGATCACGGTCAAACTTCGACAGAAAGGCTTCAGGTTTGACTATTCAACATCTCAAAGAATCCACAAATTCTATCTGTTTGCCCCCACACCAGATTTAGCGGCCATAGATTGGCACCGTCTCTGGGAAACCACAAATAGCAATCCTTCCTCTTCCCTTGGTTAAGATCACCTCCAGCCATGCCTCCCCGAAAACTGAGATCTAAAGGGTCCAATCGTGGACCCACTCCTCCTCAACCACAACAGGAGGTCCCCCTCCAAACCGTCCAGCAGTAGGGGCAACTCCCTCCTCAGCCTGATCAGCCCCTGTAACAGGAGCAACCTCTTCTTCAGAACCTTCAATCCCAAAGGGCTCCGCTCGGGCCCTAGAATGCCGGTGTAGGGAACTCTCGTCCCAATCCTCAGAAACAACCCCTTCACCTAGACCACGTCTCCATACATAACCCTTCAACCGACTCAGTGGCATCTCACAACCCCCGGCCTTTCGAAGACCTCCGCAACATCCTCATCAGTCGGCAGAAGGAAGAGGACCTTTGCTGCCGTTTGGACGAAAGGCGGACCCGTGAGAGAGCCACCCGCTTAAAACGTCCAAATGAGCGATCTCCTCGTTGCCGCGACCACAGGAGGTCCCCTCCTCATAGAAGGCGGAGAGAGTCCCCTGAGTACCATCGAAGAAGGCATCACTCTTCCGCTGGTCGGCAGCCCCCAGGGAAGAAAACGGGCCTATCACCCAAGCCGAATTCCAACAATTCCAAGTCACAGTCTTGCAAGCCCTCAACCTCCGACCAATCAACAATAACAATGCTCAAAGGGTCCCCACTCCACCTCCGGTCCAAAGTCCTCGCCATCGATCCCCAACCCCTCCTCAAGCTCCGAGTCACCGACATCACAGTCCTCGCCATTCCCTGAGCTACCGTCGTCGTATCCCCCACTCCCCTTCGTACGAAGACGAGTCCAGAGACTCATATGGCTACCGTCAGAGGGATGATGCTTTCCATCGTCGTCTCCACGAGATGGAGAGGCGCCTCGGCCAACTAGATAGGGAAGAAGTGCTGAGAGGAAGGACCCTCCGTCCAAGCCGACCTCCCTTCTCTCAAACAATTATGGAGGCGCCCATTCCAATAGGCTTCAAGCCCCTACAGTTTGAAACTTACTCTGGGGAGTCAGACCCTGTGGACCACATCGAGAGCTTCAAGACTCTCATGTTGATCCACCAAGCTTCCGATGCTCTACTGTGCAAAACCTTCCCAGCTATTCTTAAGGGTCCGGCCCGAGAATGGTACTCTCGTCTTGCCCCATCCTACATATTCTCCTTTGAACAAGTTGAGACCCTCTTTGTCACCCACTTCATGAGTAGCCGCCGCACCGAGAAGACTAGTATTTTACTACTCTACCTCAGTCAGAAGAAGGGTGAGAAGTTGAGAGATTATGTGAAGCGGATTACAGCGGAAGCTAGGTCCATTGCCTCCCTCGACCAATCGGTCGCCGCTGCAGCCTTCCAGTCAAACATCCTCAACTCAAGCCTTCGGTCCTCCCTAGCCAAGAAGCCCCCGCAAAACTTCTCCGACCTTCTTCTCAGAAGCGAGAAGTATATCCGGGCCGAGAAAGCTGAACATCGCCCCACTTTTGAGGGGTCTTCCTCCGGGACCAAGAGAAAGGCAGCTGAAGAAGAGGGAGCTAAGAAGCTCCAGAAGGACAACCGGGGCCAGCGCCGCCCGTCACCCGGATTTGAGAAGTTTACCCCTCTTAACGCCAACATTTCTACCATCTTTATGGAGGTCGAGAAGGAAGGAGTCCTGCCTTTTGACCTGAAGATGAATACCCCGGCAAGAAGAGGGACAAGGAAAAGTGGTGCATATATCATCGAGACCACGGCCACGACACCAACGACTGTCGGGCCCTGAAGAATGAAATTGAGGCCCTCATCCAGAGAGGGCAGCTGTCTAAGTTTGTGAGAAAGGACCGAATTGATCTTTCTCCACCCCCCAGGGGGGCTAACAAGCATCCCGAAAGGCACGACGGACTCCCGAGTTTGAAGAGGAACGCATCTTGCATCTCATTCATGGAGGTCCCATGGGAGGAACCTCCAACTCTTTCCGGAAGGCTTTTATACGAGAAGTTAATTCAGTTCACGGCATACCCCCTTCCAAAGGCCTCGGAGTCCCGGTCACTTTCTCAGATGAAGACCTGGAGGGAGTCTGAACCCCCCATTGTGACGCACTAGTGATCAACCTCCATATGGCAAATTTTAAAGTGGAGAGGATTCTGGTGGACAATGGTAGCTCCATTAACATCCTCTTCCTGGCAGCTTTCCGAGGACTAAAGTTATCGCGGGACAGGCTCAAGCCCACCGGCTACACGCTCCATGGGTTCACGGGAGTGCCAGTGACTATCGAAGGGGTGATCACCTTCGACGTAACTGCTGGCAAAACTCCTACTACCCGGACAGAGCCGATGGACTTCATGGTCGTCGACATCCCAGCTACTTACAATGTAATTCTAGGCCGACCTGGCCTAGCTGCTTTAGAGGCCATCCCGTCGGCTTATCATCTTAAAATGAAGTTCCCCACCAAGTCAGGTGTAGGGAAAGTAAGAGGTAGTCAAGAGATGGCCCGCAAGTGTTACATGACCTCCACCGGGGGTCCTGTCCTCTCCCTCGAGACCCTTGAGATTCCCCAGGGGAACGCCAAACCTATGTCCGAACCAGTGGATGAGCTAGAGGAAGTGCTTTTTTCCGAGCAAGATCCGAACCGCAAGTTCTTTATTAGCAAAACCCTCCCATTTGCCCTATGTTCCGACATAGTCCAATGCATCAGGAAGAACCATGATCACTTTGCCTGATCGGCTGCTGATATGCCAGGAATTTCCGAGGAGCTCCTCGTCCACCACCTAAGCGTTGCTCTAGGGTTCAAACCGGTCCAACAGAAGAGGCGCAAATTCGCCCCTGAGCGCCAGCAAGCTATAAAGGAAGAAGTGGACAAGCTCCTCAAGGCCCGATTCATACAAAAAGTCAACTATCCCAAATGGCTCTTCAATGTTGTTATGGTTAGGAAGGCTAACAGGAGCTAGAGAATTTGCATCGACTTCACGGACCTGAACAAAGCATGCCCGAAGGATCCTTTCCCTCTCCCCAGCATCGACACCCTGATCGACACTACATCGGGCCATGAGCCGCTGAGCTTTTTGGATGCCTTCTCCGGATACAATCAAATTAGAATGTTCCCCCCGGATATCCCAAAGACCTCCTTCGTCACCGATCAAGGGCTCTATTGCTACAGGGTAATGCCCTTAGGGCTGAAGAATGCCGGTGCCACCTACCAGTGCCTAGTCAATAAAGTCTTCCAGAATCAGATCGGCCAAAATATGGAAGTGTATGTTGATGATATGCTAGTTAAAAGCATCCATGGGGCCGACCAGGTTGTCGATCTCCAAGAAGAATTTGATGTGTTGAGGAAGCATGATATGAGGCTCAACCCGAACAAGTGTGCGTTCGGAGTCTCGTCAGGAAAATTCCTAGGCTTTATGGTCAGCCAAAGAGGAATCGAAGCCAACCCCGAGAAGATCAAAGCCATATTAGACATGGCACCCCTTACAAGTGTGAAAGAGGTTCAGAAGCTTACGGGGCACCTCGCGGCCATAGGGCGCTTCCTGTCAAAGTCAAGAGAAAAGTGTCTTCCTTTCTTTAAGGCCCTTAGGGGGGCTAAGGGCTTCGAGTGGGGCCAACAGCAGCAAGAATCGTTCGATCAGCTAAAGGCCTATCTGGTCAATCCCCCTCTCCTCAGCAAGCCTATTCCCGGGGAAACACTCTACCTCTACCTGGCTGCTTCCGAGCAAACCCTCAGCGCTGTACTAGTGAAGGAAGAAGACAAGGCTCAGAAGCCTATCTATTACGTGAGCAAGGTACTTCGGGATGCCGAGCTCCGCTATCCAAGATTGGAGAAGATAGCATACGCCTTGGTTATGGCAGCCAGGAAGCTCCGCCCTTATTTTCAATCCCACTCTGGTCGTTCTTACCGACCAGCCTCTTAAGCAAGTTCTACACAAGCCCGAGACCTCCGGGCGTCTGATGAAATGGTCGATCGAGCTAAGTCAGCATGACATATCTTACCAGCCTCGGACCGCCATCAAGGCTCAAGCCTTAGCTAATTTATTGTTGAGAGCACCATCCCAGAGGTCAGTCAAGCAGCGAACGGGCCTCCCATCTGGACAGTATATGTAGATGGGTCCTCCTGCACTGAAGGGAGTGGAGCCGGGGTCATTTTGGCAGGCCCCAATGACTTCATTTTCTAATACTCCCTCCGCATCAACTTTAAGGCCTCCAACAACGAAGCAGAGTATGAAGCCCTTATAGCCGGCCTCGGTATGGCTCGCAAAGCAGGGGCACAACGTCTCCGAATATACAGTGACTCGCAGCTGGTCGTGAATCAAGTCTTAGAAGAGTACGAGGTGCGAGACGACCAAATGGCTAAGTACCCAGCCAAGGTCCAAGGTCTCATGTCTTCATTCGAAGAGGCACAAATTCAGCGGATCCCTAGAGAAGAAAACTCCCAAGCAGATGCCCTTTCCAAACTAGCCTCCTCCTCCCTCCAAGGTCTCGAGCAGACCGTCCTTATCGAAGTACTCCTAAGACCGAGCATAGAAGAAGAAGCCCCCGACTCGATGGAGTTGTTGCCCATCCAACTCCGGAACAACTGGATGAAACCGTTGATAGAGTTCCTCATGGACGGGGTCCTTCCAGAAGACCCTAAAGAAGCCCGTCGAATCCGAACAAGAGCGGAGTGGTACACCCTTGTTGAAGGAATCTTGTACAAACGCTCCTACACCCAAATAGATGGCAGACCCTACTTGAGGTGCCTCTCCCCGGAAGAAGCCTTGTATGCCTTGAAAGAACTCCACGAAGGCATAGGCGGAGCAAATTCACGGTCCAGGTCCCTCGCCAGGAAAGTTCTGAACTACGGGTATTTTTGGCCTACCCTACTTCGAGATGCCGAGCAACACATCCGGCAATGCGACCCTTGTCAGCAGTTCTCCAACATCCGTCGTCTACCCCAAGCACAACTCACATCACTCTCAAGTCTGATTCCCTTTGCAATGTGGGGGATGGACTTGCTAGGTCCATTTCCACCAGCTCCGGGTCAGCTCAAGTTCCTAGTCGTGGCAATCGACTAATTCTCTAAGTGGATAGAGGTCGAGCCATTGGCTACCATTACTGAGAAAAAAGTGCTGCAGTTCTTCTGGAAAAATGTAATTTATCGGTTTGGCGTACCTCGGGTCCTAATAACAGATAATAGAACACAGTTTACTGGGGAAGCGTTTCGATCTTTGTGTGAAGACCTTGGCATTCAGCAATGCTTTTCCTCCGTATCCCATCCTCAGTCAAATGGCCAAGTAGAGAACGCCAACAGGCAGATCCTCTCTGGGATCAAGAAGAGACTAGATAAGTCGGCCAGGGGCTTATGGGCGGAACAGCTTCCAAACTTATTGTGGAACTACCGCACTACGAAACGGACCCCCACAGGAGATTCGCCCTTCAATCTCACCTATGGGTCCGATAATTCCCTTAAAGGTTGGTCTGCCATCTCCTCGCCTTATTGCCTATGATGAAGAGCAGAACGGCAGAGAAATCCGAGCAAATTTGGACCTGATTGATGAGCTTCGTAAAAGAGCTTCTATTCGCCAGCAAAATTATCGGAGAAGGATTGAGCAGGCCTACAACAAAAGGGTTCGTCCCATAGATCTCAAGGAAGGGGTCTTGGTCCTCAGAAAGCTAGCTATCTCGTTTCCTAGTCAAAAGAGTAAGCTAGCTCCGAATTGGGAAGGACCGTACAAAGTTTCCAAAGTAATCCGTCCCGGAGTGTATCGTCTAGAGGACCTTGAAGGCAGAAAGATACCTAGAACTTGGAATGCTGACAATTTACTGAAGTACCAAGAGAGCGCCTGAATGCCTCTCCGAGTACCTTCAAATGTCGAGCCATTACTATCATTTTATTTGTATTTACTTATTTACTTTCTCATTGTAATAATGGCTTGCAACTTAGAAGCAGCCGATTAGCAGTTATCAATAAAGAACTTCTTTTCTCCTGTATTCTCCTTGTGATTATTTGTATCTCTCTATTTAAGGCCTTTAATCGCTATTACTCAAACGACATGTTCGGAGTTCAAAACTTGGCTCGATTCCGCTTCGCAAGCTCGCCCTTAAGCGAGCTAGAAGTGGTTCGCCATTCGGAACAACACCCACAACCGTTGAAACTTACTCAAACGACGTGTTCGGAGTCCAAAACTTAGCTCGATTCCGCTTCGCAAGCTCTTTCTTAAGCGGGCTAGAAGTGGTTCGCCATTCGGAACTGCTCCCACAACCGTTGAAACTTACTCAAACGACGTGTTCGGAGTCCAAAACTTGGTTCGATTCCGCTTCGCAAGCTCGCTCTTAAGCGAGCTAGAAGTGGTTCGCCATTCAGAACTGCTCCCACAACCGTTGAAACTTACTCAAACGACGTGTTCGGAGTCCAAAACTTGGCTCGATTCTGCTTTGCAAGCTTGCTCTTAAGCGGACTAGAAGTGGTTCGCCATTCGGAACTGCTCCCACAACCGTTGAAATTTACTCGGACGACGCGTGCGGAATCCAGACCACTGGGCTGGATAACTGACGAAATGTCTACAACTATACTAGACATGGGAGAAGAATACTTGGAGTGCTTGAATGAATGCCCCATTGCTTCACTTGGCTGGATAACTGATGAAGATATTCAGGCATACATTCCCGAGCGACTTGCATTCTGAGCTGCGTATTGTAGAAAAACAACTTTCTCCCCAAAATTCGTGCAAGGTCTCGATCAGACGGCACAGGTTGGACTACGACCACAAAATGACAAGATAGCATTTTCTCGGGATCCACAGCATCTTTTACATCGAGATCTGTGCAAGATCTTCAGATGAACGGTTCAGATCGTGCCACGTCCCTCAGAATCCAAATCTGAGCGACTGGCAATCCGAGCTGCGTATTGGAGAAAAACAACCTTCTCCCCAAAATTCGTGCAAGATCTCGATCAGACGGCTCAGATCACACCACGCACACAAAACGACAAGATAGCATTTTCTCGTGATCTGAACCTCTAACCTCGTGATCCACGCTGTGATGAACGGCACAGATTGGACTACGACCACAAAACGACAAGATAGCATTTTCTCGTGATCCACACCGTCTTTTACATTGAGATCCGTGCAAGATCTTCAGATGGACACCTCAGATAAAGCCACGTCCCTCGAAGTTCAAAAGTTTGTCAAGACTCCGCTTCTACTCCTCGCTCTTAAGCGAGCTAGAAATGGTCCGTCCTTCAGAAACACCCTTACAACCACAAAAGATCCACTGAACACGCTAGCACAAACACAAAGGAGTGAAACAAGCTTTCACTTTTATAAAAGTTTAATGTTCGAAGAAACTCAAATTACAAGACCAGCTACACTCATCTACGACGAGCTACAAGGTCCGAAAAGCTAAAATTACAAGACTACTTCAACGACTCTTAGGAAGAGGGATGTTCCTCTTGAGAGACAGGCGGGGACGGCGTCCACCTTGTCGTTGCGATCCTGAACTCGTTGAGGTCCCTAGGTCGGCAAACTTAATCATGTCTCTCAACGTTGTGCCAGCTGAGGCTTCGCTCGACGAGATAGGGCATCACCAGGACTTTGCCGAGCCGCAGGCGAGCGAGTCGCAAGCTCATAAAACGAAACTGCTTGCTCGCTCTCCTCACGGGTACACAAAGTGCTTCTGATGTTGACTGGTCCCGATCGGGGTTTTAAGCGAGCAACCTCCCCCTCTAGCTCGATGATGCGTTGCTTCAGAGAGTCGTCCTTCACGGCTATCTTGAAGCTAGGAAGCCGAGCAGACCCTTTGGCGCCGGAGCTGTCGGCGATGATTCGATGAAGATGGGTAACTTCGATGCTCCTATCGACCGTAACCCTCTTCAACTCGTCGATCTCCGTCGTCAACTCATCGCGCTTGGCCATCAACTTACCCACCGTAGCTGCTAGCTCATCTTCCTCTGCCAAAAGCTCCTTTTCTACTATCTTCAAGTGGTGAACCTCCGCCAGTAGTTCACCTTTCTCCCTCTCAACGTCGAACAGCGTCTTCCTAAGTAACTCCACCTCACCTTCAAGACGAACCTCGCGAGCTCGTTTCCTTAGTTGTCTCAACTCGGAGAAATACTCTCTCGATGTTGCCTTGAGATCCTCTAGATCCAACTCGCTTTCGAGGAAACACTTTCGGCTGCGGGAGAGGGCCAGCTTCGCTGCTTTCAAGGCAGTGCGAAGACGAGAGGTTTCAGCTACTGAACTCAACTCAACAACCTGAAAAGCGAAAACACATCAACACAAAGAGTAAAAGGTGTTTTCAACGCTTAGCAAAATACTCAAGGTGTTCACAACACTTGCGCTCTCAACACGAAGAGCAAAAGGTGTTTTCAACACTTAAAGAAATTTTCAATAACAAGACATTCACAACACAGCACTTGAAATCTCAAACACTTGGCCAAAGTCTCAAAAAGTCAGTCGTTTCATTAAAATTCAAAAGGTACATAAGAGCGGTGGCCAGTCCGCAGTTCGGTGTTACAACAAAACAAAAGAAACAAAAACAACAACAAAAGAGGCGACTAAGTCAAGGGGCCACCTCATGGCGCTGCTCTGAGGCATCATCGCTCGGCACATGGACGATCGCTCTTTCAGCGTTCCCCTCGTCCTCGGCACCCTCCTTGGCATCACCGCCCTCTGGCTCGGGCTCGAGCTCCGCCAGCGGAATCTGCTCCTCGCCATCCACGGGATCGTAGAAGTAGTACGAAGAGCTGTCAAAGCTGGGGATATGGGCCGCCACATGCTGAAGTGCTCGGGCGTAAGCCTTCTCCATGTTTGCCATCATGTGGGCTTCGGCCTCGTCCCGAACGGCCTGCTCGGCCTCTGCTACCTTTGTCGCCTGGCCATTCAGCGCCTCTTCGAACGCCCTCAGGGCCTTGGCCAACTCCTCTTCGAGGTGAGCCCTTTCTTTCTCCAGCTCCTCAACCTTGGTAGTCTTGACTGCGGAGTTCTTCAACGCCTCGGTGAGCTTCGTCTCGAGGGTCCCCACCTCGGCCGCATGCGCAGCCGAGAGTTGTTGCTCGGCCTCGAACAGCTTGACCACTTTGGCGCACTCCGACCTCTCCCGATCGTTTGCCAGGTTCATCTCCTTCTCTTGCTCGGCAAACTGCTCGAGCATGTGGCTGAAGTGGCAGAGGGTCTGCGAGCAAAACGAAGGGAAAGAGACGATTAGAACCGAACGAAAAAACTTGGAAAATTTTTAACTTGTTTAGCTCATACTCACTGACATAGTGTTCCGAGCAATCTGTAGGGCGTCGTCGCCCACGGTGCCGGCCTTCATCGCGGCACGGTCCTTAAGGGTCGGCAGGTGCTTCACCGCCTGCATGCATATCCCCCCATCACCGAGGAATCCGTCCACCTTCATCACCCTCCAGTCAGGGACGAAGAGACGCTTGTGCTCCTTGATAAGAATCCTCTCCGCCTCGGCAATAAGTGGCGGCACCTCCAATGCCAGAGCCGCGCTGGCAGTGAACGCCCCGCTCGACGAATTCGGGGCATCGACCGGAGGGGCTTGAACGGGCATTTTCGAAGGGTCCTCGGTCACCGGCTCCATGATGGCCGAAGGTGCCAAGCGTGTCGAGGGGACCTTCGCTGTTCGGCCAGAATGAGGCCCCGCCGTGGTCCTCTTCCTCTTCCTCATCTCTGCCTCCTTCACCGCGCGAGTCTTGGCCATCAATGCCTTGTACTCCATACCGGGGCTCTCTACACAAGAAGAAGAAACCGAGCAAAAGAGTTAGAGAAAATAACTAACAGAAAAAGACACTAAGAAAGGCGAAGAGAAAAAAAAGAGAAGGGGAGCGTACTGGGGTCGATCGGACTGAGACCCCCATCGAACAAGACTGCCTTGGTGATATCCTTCCAACTAAGGGTCGGAAGTCCGAGGATCTTTGCCACCGCCTCTTCTTCCTCCTTAATGAGCACAGGTTCCTTCTTCGCCCACTTTGGGACCCCGTCTTTCCACAACATCGGGAAGCCCCACGGTTCGGGACCGCGGATTAGAAAATATTTCTCCTTCCAGTGTTTGATCGAGTCCGGATTCTCGATCAGCTTCACCCCCTCCTCGGCGACAGATAAAACCGATCCTCCATCTTGCTCATCCGGCAGAGGCGATAGAGGCTTCGAAGCAGAACGAGCTGCAGTTGCACACCGACAGCTTAGCACTGAAGGACGAAGGAAATGACATGCCGCCACATGTTCGGCATATACTGAATGGGGCTCAGACCGTACCACTGCAGCACCTCAACCACAAAGGGGTGTAGTGGCAGCTGAAGACCGGTGTTCAGCGCATTGTAGGGAAAGACGGAAGTGTCAGACGAAGTCCCCGTACACGCTCGGACACCCGGACCAGGGAGTAGCAGGACGTACTCCTTCGGGATGCGGAATCCCTTCCTGATCCGGTGCAGATCTGCCTCGGTCAAGATTGAGGGGATCTCATCCACCTCGGAGGGGTCCCTCGGGTCGTTCTCCTCATACACCGAAGCCATCCCATGCACCACCTTCTTCAGGATGTCCTCAGGGTAACTCTTCACTCCACCAATACTAGACAGAACGGTCGGATGCCGACCCAACTCTCTTGCACCCTTCGGAGTCTCAACTATCGTCGACACCCCGACCGGATCTACCACTTCTTTCCCCTTCCTCGGCTTCACTACCACTGCTCGGCTGGAGTCTTGGTCCGAGGTGGAGGTCTCATCCCCAGAAGATATTCTAGTCGTTCTCAAAGATAGGGGAAAAGACTAACCTTGAAGTGACGTAAATGGCCGGAAAAGATAGCCGGAATTCAAACTCGCCTTGCCACAAAAGCTAGTAGCGCCGCTCGAGAGCAAAAACACCGCTAGCAAAGAGTAAAGTAAAAGAATAAATTGAAAGTGAAAGAATGAGGTAAAGGATGGGGGAGGTGAAAACTTATAGTAAAAGAAACGACTCTTGGGCTTTGTAACGTAAAGTTGCGACTCTTCGGCCCGCCTCATGACGTTAAAGAAGGCTAAACGACAAAGTAGAGTAGGACGGCGATGGTTCATAAGAGTGACGACGATTCAGACTAGGCCACACTGCTCGGCTATTCCTCTAGCTTCGAGCCACCAAGGCACTTTGCAGAGCTATCGAGGGACGCCTCAGATCGCCCCACGTCCCTCGGAGTCCAAATCCGAGCGACTGGCGATCTGAGCTGCGTATTGGAGAAAAACAACTTTCTCCTCAACAATCGTGCACGATCTTGATCAGATGGCTCAGATCGGACCATGACCACAAAATGACAAGATAGCGTTTCTCGAGATCCACACCGTCTTTCACATCAAGATCCGCACCAGATCTCATGATGAATGGCTCAGATTGCCCCACGTCCCTTGGAATCCAAATCCGAGCGACTGGTGATCCGAGCTGCGTATTAGAGAAAAAACAACTTTCTCCTCAACAATCGTGCAAGATCTTGATCAGACGGCTCAGATTGGACCACAACCACAAAATGAAAAGATAGCATTTTCTCGAGATCCACACCATCTTTCACATCAAGATCCAAGCCAGATCTCGTGATGAATGGCTCAGATCGCCCCACGTCCCTCGAAATCCAAATCCGAGCGACTGGCGATCCGAGCTGCGTATTGGAGAAAAACAAGTTTCTCCTTAATAATCGTGCAAGATCTTAATCAAACGGCTCAGATTACGCCACGATCACAAAACGACAAGATAGCATTTTCTCGTGATCTATACCTCTTACCTCATGATTCACACCATGATGAACGGCTCAGATCAGCCCATGTCGCTTAGAATACCGATCCGAGCAACTGATTCATAGCCGCACGCATGGAGAAGATAACACCGAACCACGTTGCTCGGAATCCTAAATCCGAGCGACTAGCGATCTGAGCCACTCACGTGAAGAAAGTAGCGGAGAGCCACGCCGCTCGAAATCCGAGCAACTGGCGATCCGTGCTGCACATTTGAAGAAAAATGCCACCGAGCAACTCTAGCCGTCAGATTGTCTTAATGTTCGCACCGAAAGATGATGAGCGGCTCAGATCACGTCACGCCCACAAAATGAAAAGATAGCATTTTCTCGTGATCTGAATCTTTAGCCTCGTGAATTGCGCCATAATGAACGGCTCAAATCACCCCACATTGCTCGAAATCCTAATCCGAGCAACTGGCGATCCGAGCCGCTCATGGGGAGAAAATAGCGCCGAGCGACATCGACCGTCGGATCTTCTCAAAATTCGTGCCTCGATCGGATGAACGGCTCAGATCACCCCACATTGCTCGGAATCCCAATCTGAGCAACTGGTGATCCGAGCTGCTCATGTGGAGAAAAATAGCGTCGAGCCACGTCGCTCGGAATCCGAGCGACTGGCAATTCGAGGTGCTTACGTGAAGAAAATGGTACCGAGCGACATAGGCCGTCCGATCTCTTGGGATTATGTGCGGATGCGAGATGGGCATCCCAGATTGCGCGACGTCATAAATAACATTAAAAATTAATTTTTTATTCAAATTATTTATTTAAAAATTCAGGAAAATTAATTAAAAATTCTAAAAAATAATTATAAATTTGAAAAAATATTTATGAGCCACTGGGTAAATAATTATTGCTTAGAATAATTAATTAAGGCCCCCGAACAATGAATCACCGCTTCGCAAAATTAAATAAATGATCCGAAAAATAAAGAAAAATCTGGAAAAATTGCCAAAAGTCCAGGAGAGCTCAAGAACAACCTTGAGCACGCAACTAGCTCCGAAATTCACCATAATACCTCATACAAAGATTCGACACCTCTCATTTGGACTCCGATACAACCCTGCAAGCCGTTAAAACAGTAAAAACTACTCCTCAAAGACTGATCAAACTCAGTCTTCGGGAGTGGGGGGCTCGTGATATGGCTAAAAATATGGTTAAATTGGAACCATCCAAATTGGGTGCGAATCTTAAAGCTCGAGGGTAAAATGGTAATTTCACCTACAAACGGGTCGGAAATGGGTACTGGGTACTTTTTCCAAAGGCCCAATAACCCACGAATGGATCCATCTCAACTGGGTGCGGGTTCTAACTCGCAAGAAACCTAGTCCAGTTGGATAGAATTAGGGTTTATGATTATACTAAATCAACGGCCCTGATTCCTTCTATCCATCCACTGGGAAGTAGGGATTTATGCCGAAACTGGCCCTAAGGGGGCTATAAATACCCCCCATCCCCCACTGTTAACAAGTAATCAATCTTTTGCCAGTAAAAGCTCATTCATAATCTTTCTGACTATTTACTTGAGCGTCGGAGGGTGCGTCGCCAGGATCAACCCCGGTGTTTCGCACTTTTTGCAGGTGAACGGCGGGAGATCACGGTCAAACTCCAGCGGAAAGGCTCCAGGTTTGACTATTCAACATTCCAAAGAATCCACAAATTCTATCTGTTTGCCCCCACACCAGATTTAACGGCCACAGTAAGATATGATTTTTTTTCTACTGTACTGTCATGCTTTTCAAAAGGATTTTGAGTAAAAGGGACTCTCTATAGATCCCCAATGGCCAATCCTTACATGAATAGCTAAGGATCCAATAAGTCCAACATTTATTCCTTCAGACGTGTCAATTGGACAAATACGTCCATAGTGGCTCGGGTGGATATCTCGTATCCGAAAACTAGCAGTTCGCCCCGTCAATCCTCCAGGACCCAAATAACTCAATTTTCGCCCATGAACACCACATAATGGGTGTCAGTGGATTCGTTCGATCCAAAACTTGAGATAAAGGGTGTAGGTTTTGGAACGAGTTTTTGACTTAGTTGCAGATGGAATTTTCTAAAACTTATAAAATAGAAATTGTAGCTCACCGCGTCTAGATTACAGAACAGTTGAAGGATCCTCAATCCGACTTATAGATTGTAAGATATGAGTTTTTTTCTACTGTACTGTCAAGCTTTTCAAAAAGATTTTAAGCTATCTAAAACTGTTGTATGTTCCAGTTTGTAACGAGTTTTTGACTTAGTTGCAGATGGAATTTTCTAAGACTTATAAAATAGAAGTTGTAGCTCACTACATCGAGTTTTCAGAACAGTTGACAGATCCTCAATCCGACTTATAGATTGTAATATATGTAATTTTTACCACCATACTGTCATAGTTTCAGATTTTTAATATATACGATTTTCGAAGGATTGATGTTTTGTGATTTTTTTGAAACTTCAAAAATGCGAAACTGAGTTGTTTAAGAGATTTAATCTCAGATTTTATTTCAGGGAATTTTGTGAGTATTCAGATAAATTTGGATTTGTGTGATTTAAAGAAGTTTTCTTAATGTAAACAAGTTGGTGATGGAATTAATAAATCTTATAGTGAGAATTATGTTGATATTTCAATTTGTGAGTCTCTAGAGGTTGAGTGGGATTTAAACCTGTTACCGCTGATTTCGGTGTGGGGGTCAACAGATAGAATTTGTGAGCTCGAGAAAAACCTGAACAGCTGACCCAAGCCCTCTTGCTCCTGCCGCAACCTGCAAGGAAGTGCGAGACACCGGGATTGATTCCGGCAACGCACCCTCCGACGCTCTTGTCAGTAACCAGTGGTGATTAAAGAAAGAGCTTAAGGTGGTGAAAAAGTGATTAACCTGGTCACAGTGGCAAAGGGGAGGTATTTATAGTCGCCATGGGAGTGATTAGAGGCCTGGTTCCTAGTGTAACTGCTAGGAGAAAAATCCTCACAGTCTGTTTAGGAAACTAACCCCTTGATTCCCGGTGAGAGCAAATCAGGCCCGTTGACTTGGTCAAATCAGTGGCCCTAATTTGTCTCTTGCTGGTCTGGGGCTCGCCTCGGGTCGGGACCCGTGCCCAATCGGTGTGGACCCGTTCGTGGGTTATTGGGTCTCGTGCGGAGGAGATCCAGTACCCGCTTTGGATCCACCTTGTATGTGAAATTACTATTTTACCCCCGAACTTCGAGATTCGCGCCCCATCTGGACGGTTCCGATTTAACCCCATTTCTAGCCATATCACGAGCCCCCCACTCCTAAAGACTGAGCGTGATCAGCCTTTGAGGAGTAGTTTAACTGTTTTAGTGGCTGGTAGAGTTGTATCGGAGTCCAAGTGGAGGATTTTGAATCTTGAAGGGGGTAGTGAAGTAATTTTGGATGCTATGTGCTATTCTCTAGCCATATCGAGTATTTGACGGCTTTTATTTATTTTTTCGGACTATTTATTTAATTTTGCGATATGTTTACTAGTCGTTCGGGGGCCTTAACAGTACTTTCTAGGCAATAATTGTTCGCTCGGGGGCTCAAAAATATGCCCCCAAATTTTTAATTATTTTCCAGAATTTTTAGTTAATTTCCCCGAATTTTTAGCAATTTTTTTGTAATTTTTAAATAAATAAAACGATTTAAATAAATAAAAGATGACTTTAAATACCGATTTATGACGTGGCTCCATCCGGAACGTTGATCATAGATGGGCGCAAATTTTTGAGAGATCCAGCGGTTGTAGTAGCTCGGTGTCTTTTTTCTCCGTTGGCGAGGTCGGAAAGGCACTTGCTCGGCAGCCGACCGAAGACAGGGGGTCTCGGCAAGTCGAGCGACGTGGCACAATCTGAGCCATCGGATGATGATGCGCATCTCAAGACGGGCACATTTCTCAAGAAAACACTATCTTGTCGCCTAGTGTCCTCGGCGAGATCTGGGCCGTCTGATCGAGATTATGCGCGAAAGTTGAGGAGAAAGTGAGTTTTCTCCGTTTGCGAGCTCGGAAAGGCACTTGCTTGGCAGCCGACTGAAGACAGGGGGTTTCGGCAAGTCGAGCGACGTGGCGCAATCTGAGCCAATGGATGACGACGCGCATCTCAAGACGGGCACATTTCTCAAGAAAACACTATCTTGTCGTCTAGTGTCCTCGGCGAGATCTGGGCCGTCTGATCGAGATCATGCGCGAAAGTTGAGGAGAAAGTGAGTTTTCTCCGTTTGCGAGCTCGGAAAGGCACTTGCTCGGCAGCCGACCGAAGACAGGGGGTCTCGGCAAGTCGAGCGATGTAGCGCAATCTGAGCCATCGGATGATGACGCGCATCTCAAGATGGGCACATTTCTCAAGAAAACACTATCTTGTCGTCTAGTGTCCTCGGCGAGATCTGGGCCGTCTGATCGAGATCATGCGCGAAAGTTGAGGAGAAAGTGAGTTTTCTCCGTTTGCGAGCTCGGAAAGGCACTTGCTCGGCAGCCGACCGAAGACAGGGGGTTTCGGCAAGTCGAGCGACGTGGTGCAATCTGAGCCAATGGATGACGACGCGCATCTCAAGACGGGCACATTTCTCAAGAAAACACTATCTTGTCGTCTAGTGTCCTCGGCGAGATCTGGGCCGTCTGATCGAGATCATGCGCGAAAGTTGAGGAGAAAGTGATTTTTCTCCATTTGCGAGCTCGGAAAGGCACTTGCTCGGCAGCCGACCGTAGACAGGGGGTCTCGGCAAGTCGAGCGCCGTGGCACAATCTGAGCCATTGGATGACGACGCGCATCTCAAGACGGGCACATTTCTCAAGAAAACACTATCTTGTCGTTTAGTGTCCTTGGCAAGATCTGGGCCGTCTGATCGAGATCATGCGCGAAAGTTGAGGAGAAAGTGAGTTTTCTCCGTTTGCAGGGTCGGAAAGGCACTTGCTCGGTAGCCGACCGAAGGCGTGGGGTCTCGGCAGGTCGAGCGATGTGGCGCAATCTGTCTCGAGACGATCCTGTTCCCAAGGGCATTAATGGTGCTCCGGGGTTTGCGCGGCGTTCCACTTTCCCCAGGTCATTAAGGATGACTCCTTCAATTAATGCGTGGCGTTTCAACTTCCGAGGGTCATAATGGCCAGACCTTGGAGGAGAGCTTATAAGTACTCCACTCCCTTTGTCATTTCAATCGCAACAATGTAGAGTTTCAAACCTCGGAGGTATTGGCCTTAGGTAACTTGTCTTTCGAGGTCCGAGGGGGTGGTTGCTCTTTTGCCTTTTTCTTCTCCCCGTTGCCTCGAAGGTATTGGTCTTGGGGCCGTCAGGAACGGGAGAAGAAAAAGTCAGAAGTGGTGACGACCGTAGTCCGGACCCGAGGGGCGAGTCACTTCGGAAGAACGGGTGGTCGTTCTTCCACCATGGTCTTCTCCTGACTTTGACTGCTCCAACGTGGGTGTTAGGGTCGGGGGAGATCATGGTGGAAGAGGTGATGATCCATGTCCGAAACCGAGGGGTGAGCTACATCGGAAGGACGGGTGGTCACCCTTCCACCATGATCATCACCCGATTTTGACCGGCCCGATTCGGGTGTCAAGATCGGGGGTGATCCTGGTAGAAGGGGTGATGACTAGAGTCCGGATTTGTGGGACGAGCCTCGGTTGGACGGGTGGTCGTTCTTCTACCGTGATCTTCTCCCAATTCTGACGGCCCCGGCGTGGGTGTTAGAATCGGAGGATCACGGTAGGAGAGGTGATGACTCAAGTCCGGTCCGAGGGGAGGGTTTGCTTCGGGACGACTGGTGGTCGTTCTCCCACCCAAATCTTCTCCTGACTCTGACGGCCCGGATGGAGGTGTCAGGGTCAGGGGAGATTTGGGCCGAAGGGTTGACCGCCGAAGTCTAGATCCGAAGGGGGCGATCTGTTTCGGTAGGACGGGTGGTCGTTCTTCCACCATGATCTTCACCCGATTCTGAGTGCTCCAACGTGGGTGTCAGGGTCGGGGAAGATCATGGTAGAAGAGGTGATGACCCTAGTCCGGAACCGAGGGACTGCAGCAGCTTCGGAATGATGGGCCTCTTCCCATCTCTGTCTTCCTTCCGGGCCGACGGCTCCCGACGGTTGTTGGCCCGAAGGAGTTAGAGATGGGGGGTGTGCCGATCTGTTTTTGACCGGGCCCCGTGGGTTGGCGGAATACCGACCGAGACATGGGGCTTGGGGGGCACGCCGAAGGCGGTGCCTTAAAACTTTGAATTAAAATTTTTTCTGGCTTCTTCAGACAGAGGTGAGGTATGGAGGAAGTGTAGGCAATCCGAGCGAGTTGACGCAATTTGTACCGTTGGATGGCGTCGCGCATCTCGAGACGGGCACATTTCTCGAGAAAACACTATCTTGTCGTCTAGTGTTCTCGGCGAGATCTGGGCCGTCTGATTGAGATTTTACGCGAGGTTTGAGGAGAAAGGGAGTTTTCTCCATTTGCCAGCTCGGATTGGTACTTGCTCGGTAGCTGACCGGTCTCTTTGCTGGCGTGGTCGGATGGCGTATGGTTCGGCTCCTGGTCCCGATATACCGAGCTAATTGTCTTGGCGAAGAAGGTAGTTGTGTTGGGCCTTCGCGACGTTTCGAGAGCGGCCCATGAGTCGCGCTTTTTCGTTTGGAAGTCCAAGGGACGTTCCTTTTTACTATAAATCTTCACCCCCCCCTCAGACCAAGTCTCACTTTTTACTTTTACTCTCTCTCTTCAGTTCTTACTTTTCGCCTTCGAAGTTTTTAGCTCCTTGGTGGTGGTGCTAGCTGACGCGGCAAGGCGTTTTTTGTTTCCGGCGAACTTTCCGATCGTACCTATCACTTCAAGGTCAGTCTCTCTTCCTTCTCTTTTAGAAAATGATTAAGATCACGTCCTCGGATGAGACCCCCGCCTCGGAGCTAGCAGTAGGCCGAGGGGATAAAGGGAAGGAGGTAGTGGAGCCGAGCGATCAGAACGTCATTCGTCCGGATAGAGAGGGCGAAGTGGCCGAGCTGCCTAAGGAGGTCGCGGCGGTGTCCCAGAAGGGTAAAGTCGTGGTCACGATCGTGGAAACGCCGAAGACAGCGGGAGCGTTCGGTCGGCAGCCCATTGCTCTGTCGAGCGTGGGAGGTGTACGGGACTATGCCGAGGACACCTTGGAGAGAGTGACACAAGGTACGGCTAAGTTGGTGGAGGAGAACGAGCCGAGAGAGCTGTCCGAGGCGGACCATACCATCTCATCTCTTACCGAGGCTGACCTTCACCTGATCCGAGAGGGTTTCCGGATCCCTGCCGACTACGGACTGCTCCTCCCCGGGCCGAGTTTTCGAGCAAATACGAAGTCTTCATCAGACGTGTGCGTCTTTCCGGTCGACTCCCTTATTGCCGGACTCCGTTTTCCCCTCCACCCGTTCGTTGTTGATGTCTTGACGTGGTACGGTTTGAGCCCCGCCCAGCTGATGCCGAACACATGGAGGCACGTCATGGCGTTCGTCCTCTGATGCCAAGAGGTTGGTGCCAAGCCGAGTATGTTCCTCTTTCGGAGCCTCTACCGACCTTGTCAGCCAAGGCGAGACGAACAAAGGTTCTACCTTTCGCCTCGGACGGGCGTGAAGCTGATCGAGAATCCGGACTCGATCAAACATTGGAAGGAGAAGTATTTCCTCATCCGAGCTCCTGCGCCGTGGGTGATACCGACGGTTTGGGCGAAGGATGGTATGCCCAAGCGGACCAAGAGGTTTTGAGTGACGAGGAGATGGAGGTCCAGAAGAAGCTCCTCGCCCTGCCAGCGTTAAGCTGGAAAGATATTACCGAGGAGGATCTGTTCCGAGGGGTCTCAGTCCGATCGACCCTAGTATGCTTCTGGTATTTATACTCTTTGCTTAAAGTTCATGAAAATTTTTCTAAGTTTTTTCATCCGGCTTGTACAGAGACGATGAAGCTGGATTACAAAGCTCTGGTGGCAAAGGGCAGGTCGGAGCAGGAGGCGAAGAAGAAGAGGCCTTCGGCAGGGCCTCAGGACGGCCGAGCCTCGAAGAAGCCTTCGGTCGCGAAGGCTGCCGACCAGCCGAAGGTCATGGTCCTCGAGCAGGGGGAGGTCATGGTCCTCGACCCTCCTGCCTCGGGTGCGCCGACACCGACCCCGAAGGGGGACGCTCCCGGTTCATCAAGCGGTGCGTTCGACATTAAGGAGGTGTTGTCCCTCCAAGTTCCGTCCCTCACTGCCGAGGCGGAGAAGATCTTGACCGAGCGTCATAAGCAGATCTTCGTCCCTGACTGGCAGGTGATGAACGTCGACGGCTTCTTGGGCGACGACAACATCTGCATGGAGGCGGTGAGGCACTTGCCGACCCCAAAGGATCGAGCGACCCTGAAGGCCGGGCTAGCAGGGGATGCCGTGATGCAGATTGCTCGGAATACTATGTCGGTAAGTAGGCCGAGCTCTCCCTCATCAAAATTTCTTTCTTAGAATTTTTCTAAGTCCTTGGGTTCAGTTTTTAATGTGCTGTTCTTTTTCAGACCCTCTGCCACTTTAATTTCCTGCTCGAGGAGTTTGCGAGCAAGGAGCAGGAGAATGAACGGGAGAGGGCGGAGTGTGTCAAGGCCATGCAGCTGCTTGATGCCGAGCAGCTCCTCTCGGCGAAGAGGGCTGCTGAAGTGGCGGGGTTGGAGAAGCAGCTGGCCGACGCCATTCAGCTGTCGAAGGACGCGGCGGCCAAGCTTGAGGCGTCGGAGAAGGAGGCCGCCGAGCTGAAGGAGGAGCTGGCCAATGCTCGGTCGGAAGCGGAGAGGGCTCGGAAGAGGGCCGAGAAGATCATGGCCAAACACCAGAAGAAGGTGAAGAAGGTGAAGAAAGCCGTGCAGGAGGAGGCCGCGCAACACATGCTCCAGAACATAGAGGATGCCTACGATCGAGCCTTGCTCCACGTAGCCGCCAAGAACCCGGGCTTTGACACGTCCTCCTACCATTTTTACGACCCCGTGGAAGGGGAGGAGGAGGTTCCCGAGGGGCTGCTCGACCCTGAGGGAGAGACGGAAGGTGTCGAAGGCCCAGGAGAGACCGAGGCCGAGGGCGAGGAGGAGGACGACACCGAGGAGGAGAGCGGGAGCGAAGGCGAAGGCGAAGGCGAAGGCGAGGGCGATGGCGAGGGCAAGACCGGGGGGTCGACGGACCCGAGCGACAAAAAGGTCGACCCCTGACTCAGTTGTCTCTTTTATTCTTTTGTTGTCTTTTTTGTAAGCCTAACTGCGGACTGGCCACCGCTTTTGTAAAACTTTCTCCTTGGTTTTGAATGAAAATATTTTGTTTGGCCAAAGTTTATCCAAGTGTTGAGTCTCGGATTTGCGTGTGATTAGTGGTAGATGTTTCCATGTATTGTCCCATCGGATTTATCTCTGCTTTTCAGGTGAAGTTCGGTCCGATCACGGAGGTTTCGCACCTCCGTACAGAGTTGGTCAAGACGAAGCGAGAGCTGTCACTGAGCCGTGATAAGCGCTTTTACTTATTTTTGGAACTGGGGGAGGTAAAGGCGCTGGCCAAGGCGAAGTGTCGCGAGTTGGCGTAGCTACAAAAACGACCCCCGGTCTCTGCTCTCGAGGGCGAGGTCGAGCGGCTTGGTGGGGAGCTCACCGTCGCCGAGCGGAAGAACGAAGAGCTCTCGGCCAAAATCCGACACTTGGAGGCAGTGGGGCGAGGCCGCTCGGCGGAAGAAGAGAAGCTTGCTTCCGAGCTGGAGAAGGCGTCATCCGAGCGCAAGAAGCTGCTAGCCGAGGTCGACAAGATTAGGAGGATTACTATAGATAGGGGGATCGAGGTCACCCATTACCGACGGCTTGCGACCGATAGTGCCAACGCCTCGGGCTCGTCGAGGCTCCCTCGACCGAAGAAGTTGGCAAAGGACGATGCTTTGAGGGATAGAATCATCGAACTGGAGGAGGAGGTCGCGTCGCTCAAGCCCCTGCCCGAGAGAGCCAACGTCCGGAGCACATCGTGTACCCGCGAAGAGAGCGAGAGAGGGATTACATTTTACGAACTTGCGACACGCTTGCCTACGACCAGGCGGAGTCCAGCCGACGCTCAGAGCAGTGTGGCCGTCTCGTCGAGCGGAGCCTCGGTCGGCGCCGCTGTTAGAGCCAGCAGCGAAGGGGGGTCGCGCTTCGTTGGTTTAGGATCGAGCTCGGAGGGCAGGCCTCGTCGTCTTCGCGTTTCCCTAAACCGAAGCGTTCCCCTTCCGAAGAGGCCCTAATCATGTCGTTTTTCACTTTTGTTGGTTGTTGTAAAACCTAATTGTAGGGTTGGTTCGACCGTCTGTAACACTATTATATCTGAATGCGAATCTGAGAGTTTCTTTAGAAAATTTCCAAGTGTTGGACTTCGGCAGTATATTGAAATTTTGCTGTTCGTTTTCCCTTCTTTTCAGCTCGTGGTGGCAGTCCATGACTCGGATTCCGACAGCACGAACGAGGATGCTGAGATCGAGGTGATTTCAGGGGCGACGAAGTCCAGCTCATCGAAGTGCCGAGAGCGGCTTCGTGGCGTGGAGCTGAAGTTGCGCCGGGCTGAAAGCGAACAGGCCCACCTCCAGTCCGTCCTCGGCCAACGGGACGCCGAGATCCAATGCCTGGAGGGTAGGATCGTCGAGGTGACTCCCGTAGGGGAGGATGAAGACTCGCAGTCTGCTTTTAGCAATGCTCTTCGGGTCCAATGTATTCGGCACAATCAGTCGAAGATAATAACCGAGCGAGACAATTTGGTCTATGAGATCCATCACTTGCAGACCGTGGAGGCGAAGCTTCGGAAAGAGGTGGAGGAGCTATTGGCCGAAGTGGATGGGCTGGCGACCGAACAGACCAGCGAGGATATTTCTGTTTGAGCGCCAAGTGTTGTGGGTCGGCGTTGTATTTTTTGTTTTCTAATAACACTTTGAGATCATAGAAAGATTGCTTTGTACTATGCCCAGATCATTAATAAAATTTCTTTTAAGAACTGGCATCTCTTTTGTTGCTATGCGTATCGATCTCGTGTAAGTGTGTCGGTCGTGTCGAGGCCTACGAACCGAGTGTGTCAGTTCCGTCGGCGAGAGTATCGAACCGAACGAGCTCTTGACGGGGCGTTATCTTGTCATTTAGCGATTCTGACAAGATCTGGGCCGTCTGATGTGGGCACGAATCTCGAGGTGGCTCAGTTTCCAAGAAAACGCTATTTTGTCATTTAGCATCGGTGGCAGGATCTGAACCGTTGGATGTTGGCACGAATCTCGAGGTGGCTCAGTTCCCAAGAAAATGCTATCTTGTCGTTTAGCGTTGGTGGCAAGATCTGGGCCGTCTGATCGAGATCACGCACGAAAGTTGAGGAAAAAGTGAGTTTTCTCCGTTTGCAGGGTCGGAAAGGCACTTGCTCGGTAGCCGACTGAAGGCGTAGGGCTTCGGGCTTCGGCTGCTAGGCAAGATTGCTAGGACTATGCGGCCGAACGTAGCTTCGGTATCCCTCCACTGGCGAAGCTGAGGGGTGGACCACTCCCAGTCTGCCACGAAGCAAGCTTGGGGGGACTGGGAGCCAAGTGTTGGACTCCGGGACCATCGTTGTGGTTCGACGGTTGTGGGAGCAATTCCGAACGGCGATCTACCCCTGGCTCGTCCGGAGGCAAGCCGAGGAGGTAAAGTCAAACCGAGTGTTGGACTCCGAACCATCGGTGTAGTTCAACGGTTGTGGGAGCAATTCCGAACGGCGATCTACCCCTGGCTCGTCCGGAGGCGAGCCAAGGAGGTAAAGTCGAGCCGAGTGTTGGACTCCGAACCATCGGTGTAGTTCAACGGTTGTGGGAGCAATTCCGAATGGCGATCTACCCCTGGCTCGTCCGGAGGCGAGCCGAGGAGGTAAAGTCGAGCCGAGTGTTGGACTCCGAACCATCGGTGTAGTTCAACGGTTGTGGGAGCAATTCCGAACGGCGATCTACCCCTGGCTCGTCCGGAGGCGAGCCAAGGAGGTAAAGTCGAACCGAGTGTTGGACTCTGAACCATCGGTGTAGTTCAACGGTTGTGGGAGCAATTCCGAACGGCGATCTACCCCTGGCTCGTCCGGAGGCGAGCCGAGGAGGTAAAGTCGAGCCGAGTGTTGGACTCCGAACCATCGGTGTAGTTCAACGGTTGTGGGAGCAGTTCCGAACGGCGATCTACCTCTGGCTCGTCCGGGGGCGAACCGTTTTACATAGTACAATTCATGAAAAATAGGTTACAAGTTAGAGGAGGGAAATGGCTCGACATCCTAAGATACTTAGAGTGGCGCCGGGGCGCTTTCTTGGTATTTTAGGAGGTGGTCGGCATTCCAGGTCCTCGGAATCTCTTTGCCGTCTAGATCTTCGAGACGATATGCTTCGGGCCGAACTATCCTCGTGATCCTGTACGGCCCTTCCCAGTTCGGAGCCAGCTTGTTCTTCTGATTGGGAAAGGATATGGCCAGTTTTATCAAGACTAAATCCCCTTGCTTAAGGTTGGTGGGTCGGACCTTCTTGTTGTACGCCAGTTCAACCCTCCTTCGGTAATTCTGCTACCGAATTGATGCTCTTTCCCTCAGCTCATCTATCAGGTCTAAGTCTGCTCTGAGGTCCCTGGCATTCTGTTCTTCGTTATAGGCTGTGAGCCGAGGGAAAGGTATTCCGACCTCAAGAGGTATCACGGCCTCGGACCCATAGGTGAGGTTGAAAGGGAACTCGCCTGTGGGGGTCCGCTTGCTCGTGCGGTAGTTCCATAGGACGTTGGGGAGTTGGTCGACCCATAAGCCTTTGGAACTTTTGTCCAGCCTTTTCTTGATGCCTGCGAGGATCTGCCGATTAGCGTTCTCTGCCTGTCCATTCGATTGAGGGTGGGAGACGGACGAGAAGCGCTGCTGGATGGCAAGGTCGTCGCACAGAGCTCGGAATGCTGCGCCGGTGAACTGAGTCCCGTTGTCCGTCACGAGGACGCGGGGGACGCCGAACCTGCAGATGATGCTCTTCCAGAAGAACTGTACCACCTTGTTCTCGGTTATAGTGGCGAGGGGCTCGGCCTCGACCCACTTCGAGAAGTAGTCGATGGCTACGACCAAGAACTTGAACTGACCCGGAGCCGGAGGAAAAGGCCCTAGTAAATCCATCCCCTACATTGCGAAGGGGATAGGACTTGATAGGGAGGCGAGGTTGGCCTGAGGGAGGCGACGGATATTGGAGTGTCTCTGACAAGAGCTGCATTGCCGAACGTGTCGCTCGGCGTCTTGAAGGAGGGTCGGCCAGAAGTATCCATAATTCAAAGCTTTTCGGGCCAAGGACCTGGACCCTGAGTGTGCCCCGCCGATGCCTTCGTGGAGCTCTTGTAGGGCATATTCGGCCTGTTCCGGAGAGAGGCACCTTAGGTATGGTCGGCCGTCTATTTGAGAGAAGGAGCGTTTGTATAAGATGCCCTCGATCAAGACATACCGCTCGGCCCGGGTTCTGACTCGGCGCGCTTCCTTGGGATCCTCGGGCAGAACCCCGTCCCTCAAGAATTCCACCAACGGCTTCATCCAATTATCCTGCAACATGACCGGCAATGACTCCACCGAGCCGGGTGTCTCGTCTTCTATGCTCAGCTTAGAGAGGACTTCGATCAGTACGGTCTGTTCGAGACCTTGTAGGGAGGACGAGGCCAATTTGGAGAGGGCATCGGCCTGTGAGTTCTCTTCACGGGGGATCCGCTGGATGAGCGCCTCCTCGAACCGGCTCATGAGGGCTCGAACCTTTGCGAGGTACTTCGCCATCCGCTCGTCTCGGGCCTCGTACTCGCCCAAGACTTGGTTCACGATAAGCTGGGAATCGCTGTGGATTCGGAGGCACTGCGCCCCAGCGCTTCGTGCAAGTCCGAGACCAGCAATGAGTGCCTCGTACTCCGCCTCATTGTTCGAGGCCTTGAAGTTCATACGGATCGCGTACTGGAGGACGAAGTCGTCAGGGCCATTCAGGATGATGCCGGCGCCGCTTCCTTCATTACAGGAGGATCCGTCCACGAAGACTGTCCAAATGGGGGGTCCATTCGGGACGTGGCCGACCTCAGGGATAGTGGACTCTACGATGAAGTCGGCGAGGGCCTGCGCTTTAATTGCCGTCCGAGGCTGGTAAGAGATGTCATGCTGGCTCAGCTCTATGGACCACTTCATTAGCCGGCCCGAGGTCTCAGGCTTGTGGAGGATCTGCTTTAGGGGTTGGTCGGTGAGGACAACGATCGAGTGGGATTGAAAGTACGGCCGAAGCTTCCTCGCTGCCATGACCAGTGCGTAGGCCATCTTCTCTATCCTCGGATAGCGGAGCTCGGTGTCCCGAAGCACCTTGCTCACGTAGTAGATAGGCCTTTGGGCCCGGTCCTCCTCTCTCACCAAGACAGCACTTAGGGTCTGCTCGGAAGCAGCCAAGTAGACGAAGAGAGTCTCGCCCGGGACCGGTTTGCTGAGCAGAGGGGAGTTCACCAAGTAGGCCTTCAGTTGGTCGAACGATTCCTGTTGTAGTTGGCCCCATTCAAAACCCTTAGCCCCCCTGAGTGCTTTGAAGAAGGGGAGGCACTTTTCCCCCGACTTCGAGAGGAACCGGCTGATAGCGGCGAGCCGACCAGGAAGCTTTTGCACCTCCTTGATGTTCCGAGGCGGGGCCATGTCTAATATGGCCTTAATCTTCTCGGGATTAGCTTCGATTCCTCGTTGGCTTACCATGAAGCCGAGGAATTTTCTCGAAGAGACCCCGAACGCGCACTTGTTCGGGTTCAGCCGCATGCTGTGCCTTCTCAATACGTCGAAGGCCTCCTGGAGGTCGGCCACGTGATCAGTGCCTCGGACGCTTTTGATGAGCATGTCGTCAACGTACACCTCCATGTTCTGGCCTATCTGGCTCTGGAAGACCTTGTTGACGAGGTGCTGATAGGTGGCGCCTGCGTTTTTCAATCCGAACGGCATGACCCGGTAGCAGTAAAGGCCTTGATCGGTGATGAAGGAGGTCTTCGGAATGTCCGGAGGGAACATTCGGATTTGATTATAGCCTGAGAAGGCATCCATGAAGCTGAGGAGCTCATGGCCGGAGGTGGTGTCAATGGGGGTGTCGATGTTTGGAAGAGGGAATGGGTCCTTCGGACACGCCTTATTTAGGTCGGTGAAGTCAATGCATATTCTCCAGGGGCCGTTGGACTTCTTGACCATTACAACATTGGAGAGCCACTCGGGGTAGTTTACCTCCTGTATGAACTTGGCCTTCAGCAGTTTATCCACCTCTTCCTTGATGGCCTGCTGTCGCTCGGGAGCGAACTTTCGTCTCTTCTGCTGAACCGGTTTGCACCCCGGTTCGACACTTAGGCGGTGGACGAGAAACTCCTCGGAAATGCCGGGCATGTCCGCGGCCGACCATGCAAACAGGTCACGGTTATCCCGGATGCATTTAATCAGGTCAGAGCACAGCGCGGTCGGCAGGGACTTGCTGATGAGGAACTTTCGGCTCGGGTCCTCGTCCGAGAAGAACACTTCTTCTAACTCGTCCGCCGGCTCGGACGTTGGCCGAACTTTCGGCTCGGGGATTTCTAGTGTCTCGAGCGAGAGCACTGGTCCCCCAGTGGAAGTCATGTAGCACTTCCGGGTTGTCTCTTGGCTTCCCCTGACTTCCCCTACTCCTGACCGAGTGGGGAACTTCATTTTGAGATGGTATGCTGAGGGGACCGCTTCCAGGGCGGCTAGGCCGGGTCGGCCCAGAATGACATTATACGCTGCCGGGACGTCGACGACCATGAAGTCCATCGGCTCGGTCCGGGTAGTAGGGGTGCTTCCAGCGGTTATGTCTAGGGTTATCACCCCCTCGACAGTTACTGGGACCCCCGTGAACCCGTGGAGTGTATAACCGGCCGGCTTGAGATGGTCCCGGGACAGCTGCAGGCCTCGGAAGGCCGAGAGGAAGAGGATATTGACCGAACTCCCATTGTCTACTAAGATCCTCTACACCTTGAAGTTGGCCATGCGGAGGTCGATGACAAGGGCGTCACAGTGGGGGGTTCGGACCCCTTCGAGGTCTTTATCGGAGAAAGACACAGGGACGCCGAGACCTTTGGGAGGAGGGGCGCTGTGAACCGAGTTGACCTCTCGGACGAAGGCCTTCCGAGAGGAATTAGAGGAGCCTCCCATGGGGCCTCCGTGGATCAGGTGCAGGACCCGTTCTTCCTCGAACTCGGGTGTCTCCTCGCGCCGCTCGGAGCGCTTGTTAGCCCCCCGAGGCAGAGGAGTGTTGCGATCCGCCCGATCGTTAGCCTTTACGAATTTGGCCAACTGCCCCATCCGGATGAGGGCTTCTATCTCATCTCTCAGTGCCCGGCAGTCGTTCGTGTCGTGGCCGTGGTCCCGATGGTAACGACACCATTTGTCTTTGTTCCTCCTCTTTGCTGGGGTGTTCATCCTCGGAGCTGGAGGGATGACTCCCTCCTTCTCCACTTCCATTAGGATGGTGGAGACGTTAGTGGTGAGGGGAGTGAACTTCTCGAACCTGGGGGGAGGACGGCGCTAACCGCCGTTGTCCTTCTGCGCTTTCTTGGACCCCTCTTCCCCCGTCGCCTTCCTCTTCGACCCGGAGGAGGACCCCCCGAAGCTCGGGAGGGATTCAGCCTCCTCTGCTCGGATATACTTCTCGCACCTCAGGAGGAGGTCGGCGAAGTTATGCAGGGGCTTCTTGGCTAGGGACGATCGGAGGTTGGCGTTGAGGACGTTCGACTGGAATGCCACGGTCGCCACTGACTGGTCTAAGGAGGCGATAGACCTGACCTCTGCGGTGAATCTCTTCATATAGTCCCGCAGCTTCTCTTCCCTTTCCTGCCGCAGGTTCAGTAGGGAGAGGCTTGTCTTCTCAGCTCGCCTGCTACTCACGAATTGAGTTATGAACAGTGTTTCAAACTGCTCGAACGAGAAGATGGAGGAGGGAGCGAGTCTGGAATACCATTCCCGAGCCGACCCCCTGAGGGTGGCGGGGAAGGTCCTGCAGAGCACGGCGTCGGAAGCTTGATGGATCAGCATCAGGGTTTTGAAGCTTTCGACGTGATCAACCGGGTCGGATTCCCCTGAGTACGTTTCAAACTACGGAGGTTTGAAACCCCTCGGTATGTGGGCCTCCATGATCGACCGAGAGAAAGGGGGTCTGCTGGGGCGGACGGTTCCTGCTCGGGACTCCTCCTCTCTGTCTATGCGACCAATGCGCCTCTCCACCTCATGGAGACGGCGGTTGAGGGCATCGTCCCTCCGCTGGTAATCATAAGATCCCCCAGACTCTTCTTCATAGGAAGGGGAGCGGGGACTGCGGCGCCGGTAGTCCTGGGATCGGCGAGGACTGTAGTGCTGCTACTGGCGGCTGGGAGCCGGGGAAGGACTTCGGGTTCGGCGACGAGGACTGGGAGCCCTCGGGGGCGTTAGAGCCCTCTGGGCATTTTGGATGTTCTGCCGAAGGTCGAGAGCCTGCAGTACGGTGTCTTGAAATTGTAGGAACTCGGCACGGGTGATGGGTGCGTCATTGTTCCTGCGATGATGCCGATCCGCGGGGGAATGCGGCCTCCTCCTTCGGCGCTCGGGCGATGCCGCTCGGCCCCTTCGGTCCGGAGACCGTCTGCCGTCTCGGCGGTGAGGCGACCGCTCACCTCGATGCTGGCGGGAGGCTCCCCCTCGGGCCCGCCTCTCGTCTAGGTGGGTGCGGAGGTCCTCATCAATCTGGGGGTTCAGGATCGTGTTGCGGAGGTCGGGGTGATGAGAAGCCATTGAGTCCGAGGACTCATTATGGACCGAGACATGGTCCGAATTGAAGGGCTGTTTCTGCCTCCGACCGTTATGTCCGGAAGGGCCGTTGTTGGGTTGCTGTTTGGGAAGAGGAGGTTGGCCCTGCGGGGCCAGAGGAGGAAGTTCGGGCTGAGGAATAGGACTGACAGGGGCTTCCTCTATAGGGTCTGCGGGATTGGTTCCGCGGTTGGACCCCCTCGATCTGACCTTCTTTGGAGGCATGGTTGGAGAGGACGACAAGGAAGGGGCTGAGGCTGTTCGTGTGGTTTTTCCCATAGACGGCGCCAATCTGTTACCGCTGATTTCGGTGTGGGGGTAAACAGATAGAATTTGTGAGCTCGAGAAAAACCTGAACAGCTGACCCAAGCCCTCTTGCTCCTGCCGCAACATGTAAGGAAGTGCGAGACACCGGGATTGATTCTGGCGATGCACCCTCCGACGCTCTTGTCAGTAACCAGTGGTGATTAAAGAAAGAGCTTAAGGTGGTGAAAAAGTGATTAACCTGGTCACAGTGGCAGAGGGGAGGTATTTATAGTCGCCAGGAGAGTGATTAGAGGCCTGGTTCCTAGTGTAACTGCTAGGAGAAAAATCCTCACAGTCTGTTTAGGAAACTAACCCCTTGATTCCCGGTGAGAGCAAATCAGGCCCGTTGACTTGGTCAAATCAGTGGCCCTGATTTGTCTCTTGCTGGTCTGGGGCTCGCCTCGGGTCGGGACCCGTGCCCAATCGGTGTGGACCCGTTCGTGGGTTATTGGGTCTCGTGCAGAGGAGATCCAGTACCCGCTTTGGATCCACCTTGTATGTGAAATTACTATTTTACCCCCGAACTTCGAGATTCGCGCCCCATCTGGACGGTTCCGATTTAACCCCATTTCTAGCCATATCAAAACCAGCAGATGAGTTTTCGTGGTTATTGGCCAGTTGGGCTTTAGGGTTATTTTGGTGGAATTAAGTATGACAGGGTACACCAACTCTAGAGAGGGGGAAGTTGTGTTTTAATTAATAATAATCAACTTAAGGACAGGCACTAGTAGAGATATGATAGAACTGGAGAAACGTAAGTATGGCTCTGTTGTTAGTCCAACGGATGTATTCCAGGACTGTGTGTTTTGTGTCCCGAGAGGACAGTTGGTATGTTCGCGTTTCTAGGATCGGCAGGCCTTTTCACGGGATGTATTGTGTATCTGCACGTCGAGGGTCGGCAGAACTATTTATGGGGTACACGGCAGGGAGGTGATTCTCCGGTTTTAGAGCTATGCTTACATGATGCTTGCGCGTCGAGGGTTGTTAGGCCTATTAGCGGAGTGTTCTAGATATTGTTTCTATCATCGTAGTAGGATCGGTTGCATAACGAGGGATTAAACCCTATAAAGTGAAGAACGATAAGGGCCTGCATCGGACCTATGTAGTATGGAAAGCATTGAATCCGACAAGTATGTATTAGAGAGTCATCATACTGTATTTAGGGGCTGCTTGGAAAGAGGGAATGAGAGTGGGTAATGGGTATTAAAAGCAATTCATTCCTATTGTTTATGCTTGGTCAACGGGTTTGGGAATGAAAATAAGTTAATGATTACCTTCATTTCATTAACTACTCTACCCCCTATATTCATTACACAGCAATGAAACAGACGCTCCCTTCAATCATAATAATTAAAAAAAAAAAAAAAAACTTCCCAACAACTTTCTTCTTTCCATTTCTGTGTCGCTCTTCTCTCTCTCCAATTTGTCTTCACAAGCTCACAGCTACCATTTTCTTCCAATTCGTAGGCAATTGTTGCTCTCTCTTTTCAGGTAGGTTTTTTTTCCCCAAATCTTCTTCAAATTTTAGCTTGTATAATTTTCCCCGAAATATTCTTCAAACTTTAGCTTGAATAACATGAACCCTAAAACCCCTTATACTTGATTATTTTTATTTTCTAAATATGTCTACCCATTTATTTCACCAGGTAATTTTGTTTTTTGTTTTTTCGATTCACTTTTTTTTTCATAACTTATACCCATCTAATTGAATATAGAAAATAAGTGGGATTTTTCTAATTTTTTTTATTTTTTGGTTTTACATAGTATGTTGTATAAACTTTTTGATTACGTGGTGTAGATAAACATGGCACGACCTCCTTTTAACTATAGAAGACGTAGATTAATGTGTGCATTGTGGAGTATGTATGGAATGGTCATGGTTTGTATGGTTCTCATACTTTATCAAATTGCAATTCTTTCGTACAATCGAAGTAAGATTCGTCAAATAAAAAGTAAGGAAGAAAAACGGATTGATCGTATGAAATGGGTATTCTTGTTAACAAAGGAGAGCGATGAAATATGTATTAGTGAGCTTCGAATGGATAGGAGAACATTTGTGATATTATGCGAAATGGAAAGAGACGTTGGGGGGTTAAAAGGAACCAGGAATTCATCTATTGAGGAAATAATGGCCTTATTTCTCTACGTTTTGGCACACCACAAGAAAAGTAGGACTATAAGTCTTCTATTTCATCGTAGTAGGGAGACGGTAAGCCGTCAGTTCAGTCTATGTCTCCGGGCTGTTTTACAGTTGCACGACATTCTGCTTAAGAAACCCGAATCCATACTTGATGACTGCCAAGAAGAGAGGTGGAAACCATTTAAGGTAATTATAACTTTTATAAATCTTTATATTGTCACATTATTTTTTTTATTATATTATTTACAGATTTTTCGTTCTTTATAGGGTTGTTTAGGTGCGTTGGATGGTACTTTTATTCAAGTAACACCCCCTAAAGAAGAAAAACAACGTTATCGTACAAGAAAGGGAGGTATTGCAACAAATATGTTAGGAGTATGTTGTCCAAATATGCAATTTATATACGTTTTGCCTGGTTGGGAAGGTTCTGCTCACGATGGTCGTGTTCTTCGCGACGCAATCAGCAGGCATAATGGGCTTAAGGTACCCCAAGGTTGTTATTATTTGGTAGATGCAGGATATTGTAATTCTGAGGGATTTCTTGCGCCTTATCGTGGGCATAGATACCACCTCAGTGAGTTTGATGGTCATCAACCCACTCGGGCTGAAGAGTATTTTAATATGAAACACTCTAGAGCAAGAAATGTTATAGAGAGGTGTTTTGGTTTGTTAAAAGGGCGTTGGAAGATTTTAGCTTCTCCTTCATTTTTTCCGATACAAACTCAAGTGCGCATTATTATTTCTTGTTGTTTGCTACATAACCTGATCTGCAAGTTCATGAGTCGTGATCCTCAGGAAAGTGAAAGTGAAAGTGAGAGTGAAAATGAAGAAAGTGATAATGAGGATAGTGGCGATGAGGATGAAACGGAGTACATACGAACAATTGCCTCAACTGACCAATGGACAACTCTTAGGAATAATATGGCAAGCGAAATGTTTAATAATTGGGAAAATGGGTTATTTGAAACAGAGTGATTGCTAGTGTTTTTTTACTTGTTTTTTGTACCATGTTTTAACATTCTCTTTTCAATGTAATGAAATTATATATGGATATTTTGTTTTCTTGTGCACTACTGACCATTTTTCTAATCATTATTTAATATTTATTTTCTTGCAGTATTGTTTGGCTAATTTTATATATGGCTAATTTTAATGCAGTATTGTTTGGAAAAGTGGAGAAACTTTACAATTTATAAAAATAAATAAGCTGGATCGATTACCATTGTAGAATTAAAAGTTGAACCAAGCAACATCTATCACTATAATACCCATTATAGAATTTGAACCAAGCATTGTTATTACAATCACCATTCCCATAGTGATTGAACTCCTCAATGATACTCATTATTATTCCCATTGTAGAATTTGAACCAAGCGCTCCCTTATGTTTTCTTGACTAGTATTATGCATGATATTTTCTTTGTTTCTCTACACTTGACATTTAGCTTAGTTCACTTGATGTTTTTATGCTTTATTTATCGCTATTTCATATTCCTTTGTTAATACTGTGGGAATGTGTTGATTACAAATTTATTATCTATGTTTCATTTAAATTGTATTTCTTTTAATGTCACTCGCACCGTTATGGCTGACCCCTGTAGTTTTGGGGGTTAGGGTTATCTCTAGCCTCTTATTTTACAAGTAGGTACCATTAGCTTGGGATTTGGATGCATGTGGTAGAATGATAATATGGCTTATGCAAATTGTGAAAGTATGTGTTGTAAAAGAAATAAAATGTAATTCAAGGTGTTTATTTTTCGCTGTGCTATGTAAAGAATCGATGTAATAAAAAGTTTTAAATTTTCCTTTATTTGGTTTCTGTGTTTATGATTACAATTGAAGTTGATTCTGGAATTTGTGCCAAGTATTTCTAATTTTTAATATTGGAAATTCGGGGCGCTACACAAAGTTGTTGTATAAAGGCAGAAAGTTTTGCTACATGGGTCATAGGAGATGGTTATCTGACACACATACTTTTAGGGCAGAAACATCGATATTTGATGGTACCGATGAGTGGAGACATGCTCTAAGAGCTTTGTCTGGGTCAGAAGTGTCAAGGCGACTAGAAGGCCATCAATTCACTTTGTTAAAGGATCCGGCAGTAATTAAAGCATCTAAGAAGCGGGCTAGAGATGAAAAACATGAGAACACCAATTTATATGATGCAGATGAGTGTGACAATCATGTTGATTAAGGGGCATGGAAGAAGAAGAGTATTTTTTTCCAGTTGCTGTATTGGGAGTTCACCTTACTACGTCATAACATAGATGCGATGCATCTTGGAAAAACCATCGGTGAAAATATTATAGGAACAGTTATGGGGGATGACCGGAAGACGAAGAACAATCTTAAGTCTTGCATTGACTTAGTAGAATTGGGCATAAGGTATGAGTTGCATCCTGAAGAATTACCCAATGGCAGAGTACGACTTCCTCCTACAATATACTCAATGTCAAAAAGGGGGTTGGAGATATTTTACAAAGTTTTACTGAAGCTTAAAGTCCCAAATGGCTATTCATCTAATATAGCAAGATGTGTAAATTATAAGGAGAAGAAGCTGCAGGGTCCATAGTCACACAACTACCATATATTGATGCAAGATATCCATCCCGTGGCTCTGAGATCTTCAATGTGTGAGCCAGTCACTTCTGTCCTGAAAGATATATGTAGCATATATCAAGGACTTTGCTTTAGAGTGCTCTATGTTGAAGATATTGAAAAATTATAACAGTGTGCTGTCTTGACACTTTGTCAAATAGAGAGGATATTTTCCCCATCATTATTCACTATAATGGTTCACTTAGTAATCCACCTTGCCGATGAAGCAAGACTTGGTGGACCAGTACAGTATAGGTGGATGTATCCCATTGAGAGGTAATTCTTCATGCGTCATTAAACCAATAATTTCATTAGTTCTTTTATGCTATTCCTCCATACGTTTTGTAATCCAGATATACTTGTTTAGGTACCTTTACCTACTTAAGGGTTATGTTAAAAATAAAGCTTATCCAGAAGGCTCAATTGTAGAAGGGTATCTTTAAGAGGAGTGCTCCAATTTCTATCCAAGGTATCTCCCTGGTGTGGAGACATGTCATAATAGACCAAGGAGAAACTCAGATACTTCAAACCTCAAAGGGGCTAAATATCTCTTCCAGGCTGCTGACACTACTTTCGGAAAAATTGATGCATTTGAGTTAGATGACTTAACATGGGAACAAGCACATCGATATTTGTTGGATCATAGTGCATCATGTGAGCCATATCGAGTATAAGTTTAATTTGGATTAATATGAATTTACTGCTCACACTTAGGAAGTAGTAAAAGAATTTTTAATATGCATTTGTTTTATTTTGTTCCAGCAAATTTATCAGGATAATGAAAAGAATGCATAAACCAAAAACATTGAACCCACGTGAGCAACATAAGTTAATGAATAAAAAATTCCACAAGTGGTTTGAAACTCACGTAAGTCACCATCCCGTAGCTTGGATGACTGTATTTTTTAAAGTTTTAAGTTTTATGCTAATATGATTTACTTTGTAATTTTAGGTTTCTTCATTGGGTGATGATGAGATGACACCTGATGACACCTGAAATAAAGATTCTTGCCAAAGGTCCCCATAAAATGGTTAAAAGATATAATGAACATATATTCAACGACTTCAGATTTCGTACTCAGGATCGTGAAAGAAATTTAATATCTCAAAATAGTGGCATTGTAGTTACTTCAAAAACTAGAAGTTATGCCTCTAAAAATGATACGAATCCTGTAGACGGAGATGTTGACTATTATGGGGTGCTCACAGATATTATAGATTTGGATTATTGCGGGCACTTTCGAGTAGTCTTATTTTGTGGAGATTGGGCTGGGTTAAATAACATTAAAGTGGATAAGCTGGGTTTTACAATTGTAAAGTTCGCACATCTAATTCACACCGGGACACATATTAGCCATGAACCATTTGTGTTTCCATCTCAAGTGCTCCAGGTTTTCTACATTCAAGACCCAATAGTGCCAAAATCATACATGGCACTAACTATGCAACTAAGAGATTTATTTCAATTGGGGGACGATTCAGATGATGATGACGCTGATGTTATGAATAATTTTACTGCTACTGAGTTTCCTACATTTGATGTAAATATTTTTGATTATAGTAGTGGCCCTATGTGGCTACATATGGATGGAGAAGATGGTGACATATTTGATGATATTTGATGATATAACATCGTAAGATATTTTTTGTTTTTGTATCAGTTCAATTGAGTATCAATCATTTACAAATTATTGGTATATTGTGATAATTTGTGGTTTTTATAAATTTATATTAAATGACTTGTCTCAATTTAATAATTTTATTGTACATATATCCTTAAATATTCATTGTTTTCATGTATATTTCCTTAAATATATTTTGTGGTTTTTATAATGTTCTGTAAACAGGTGACAGGTGGCAAGAAGAAAAAGGAAGGTGGTCATGATTAGGCAGGAGGAGCTGGTAGATCTTCCCAGCATGGGGCCTTCGACTGAGCACCCTACAGGAGAAAGTGGAGGTTCGGCGCATACAGATGCCTCTACAGTCGACGCCGGTGAGGATAACACCCCTACTACCGTGAGGAGGAGAGGACTGACCAAGTTGAAGGAGGTATAGAAACTCCAAAATGATGAGAAAATATTAATGAGCATCAACAGCGTCGGTCAGCCAATTGGAGAAGGCGGGTGCAAACTCGATAAATTCTACGGGGTAATAGCAAGAAATGAACATCGGCTTTCCCTATGCTACGAGACTTGGTCAAAAGTTCCAAAAACGACCAAGGATGAAGCGTTCTCTGTTATTAAGGTATGTGTGTGATAGTATTCTCTTCTTTATATATATATATATATATATATATATATATATATATATATATATATATATATATATATATATATATGTTAGGTCAGCAAGTGTAATTCAAAAATGAATCAAAAAAATATATATCAAAGAACCAGCAAGTGAGTTCGAAGAAAGCTGCACAATTCGAGGGATAGGACCAGCAAGTGAATTCGAAGAAAGATCAAGAACTCGAAGATAAGTAAGCTGCACAATCATTAAGAAATTCGGGTTGGTTGATGGTTTTAATTTGATAATTTGAGATTGGATGATTATTTTACCCCCCCAGAGGATATAAAAATGATTGTCATCTTGTGTATGATGAATTAGCCTGGAGAGGTTATATATTTTATTGCTTGTGTGTGTTATATTTGATTGTTTACAGAAGTCCGTAAGGAATTGCTGTAAAATGGTCAATATTTTAAGGGAGGTGCTACCGAAATTTTTGGTAAAATTTTGAGAATTAGAAAGATTAAAGTATGGAGTGTTTTAATTATATAGGATAAGAAAAGAAATTTTCTTGATGCTTTCTCAGTGAATTCGATGAAGAAGTCATTGTGGTTGATGGTTTGGATGTACCTGGGAAGGTCATGAGCCGAATGTCTTTCATTCCTTGGATATTGTCTAGATATTGTTCAGGTGTCACATTTCTTTTTAGTGTCACATTTCCTTTTAGTGCGTTTTAGAAATTGTTCAGATGTCACATTTCTTTTTAGTGTCACATTTCTTTTTAGCTGGGAAGCTCCAGAAATTGTTCAGGTGTTACATTTCTTTTTAGTTTTCTTGGAACCCTTGATGTTTTTATGTGCATCCATTAATTACTTTTACAAGTACTTTATCTTTCTGGATTGGTGATACCTTTTTTACATAATATCCTCACTGTATTGTAATTTTATTACTTGGCTCAACGACTTCTACTGGAGATTATTTTTATCAGCCTAATAGAAGTTGTAATAATTTGGTATACACAATAGAATCTGCATGAACGCTGCTACCTCATTATTTTCTGTAAAATGTAAGGTCACAGTTTGGGTGATATCAAAAGCATTTGCATTGATTTCTTCTCTTCATTGAAATCAGTTTTATGGATACAGGACTTCCTTTTGGACTAAGAGAGGATCTTCTCCAGTATATTAAACCTTACAAACTACCATTAAATATGATCTTACCAAATAGTAAGATTGAGATGGGCTTTTTTGGCTGAGTATAATGCGTAATGTTAATAAGTTTTCTTAAAATTAATTTGAAATATATTCCAATTTCTAAAATTAAATGTAAAGAATGGAGCTCTTTTTGACACGAAACTGTTGCAAAGTATTCTAATATTAGATTTAGTACAGCTGTTAAATTATATATTGATGAATCTTTTTCGTTTACATAAAGCTCCTTATCAACAACAACAAAAACAAACTCTTTATTCCAAAATTTTGTCGTTGTGTCCATCTACAGTATCAGGTACAAGCCTCCCGGAAACATACACTTGCTGACCCTTCTCCACATGTGCAAAAGCTACTTGTGCCAGCTCATCCCAAAATGTCAAATTGATCCTGCACCAAAAAAAAGATTTGATATTCCTCATAACTAAAGGAACTACCTAAGGCATCTACAAATTCATGCTCTCACATCTAAAACTTTCCCTATCCAGATTGCTATCTATTGCCAAAAAATAAAACTTTAATTCATTGGTGATGATACTTTACAAGTATATTTAGGATATTGGTGATGATACTTTGCTATATACTTTGTACACATATTTATTTGTGTAAGTCTACAATGAAATCTTTAATTCATTTCTTTCTCTCTTTTAATTTGGTGAAAATAATGTGCTACAATTTGAGTACAACAGTTATTATATATATATCTCTAATTAAGCTAATGGATTTTGTAGTACAATTTGCGTACAATTTGACTACTGCTCAAGTGTGTATCTGTATTTTATTTTTTTATATATTTGTTACTATATATATATATATATATATATATATATAATTAATGTTATTTTGTAGCAAAAATTTTCTTACCCCGACGTTGTTAACGGATGGGTGGATAAATCAGTCTCTAAGAAATGGAGGGACCACAAGAGCTTCCTAAAAGGAAAATACTATATGCCAGAGAGGACCGAGGCTGAGAATGGGAGGACGGTTCCAGTAGGTGTGATATCACAAGATTGACAATTTCTTGTCAATTTTTTGAGAAGTGATACGGGAAAGGTATATACTAACACAACTTCCATCCTTTTGTATTTTATTGATGATATATTTTCATTGATGTTGCGAATTATAATCATTAACAGAGGAAAGCTGACATCGGTGTAAAAAGACGAAAGATGTTGAAATTGAAGCACACTACTGGGAGCGCCAGCTTTGCGGTAGTTCGAGAAGAGCTGGTAAACTACGATTTTAGTTGTTTTTGAAGTTTTTTATTATAGTTATATACCTAGTCTAATATAAAGGACACCTTTTTAAAGTTATTTCAAGTTATACACATAGTCCACTATTTGGTGAAGTATTCTACCATGTTAACTCATATATCTTAGGTATATAGACATCTATTCCAATTAGAAATTGGGATAATAAATTTCGATTTTATGACTAAGACATCCATTTCATTTTATTTAAAGTATTTTATTATAGTTTTAAATACTGATCTTACTTGTATATAGGAAGCATCAAATGAGGGAGAGAGGGTCAGTGATGTAGATTTTTTTGAAACTACCCATATGGGTAAGGATGAAAAATTTAGGGATGACGTTGCAGCCAATACTGTGGTAAATATAAAGCTTTCAAATTAATTTTAATTTTGTATTTAGTTTTTTAATTGAAATAGTTTTTAAAATTAAATTTGTGTTTGGTATCTTTTGCAGAAGGATGTCAGTAAGAAGATTGGGGAGATGTCATCTTCTTCTTCCGCCGATCCATTGACGCTACAACGTGAAGTTCTCTCCGAATTGAGGGGACACAAGCGTCCAGCCGTGTGCGTGGGATGGGGCTAGGACCAACATTCACCTGCGTCTTCAGTTCTCGTGCATGTTATTCCAGTGGGGCCGGGCCCACATAGAACAATGTGGATCAGTTGAAGGCAACAGTGACACGTCTGGAGGTTCAAATGGCCCAAATGGCAATGTTAATCGGGCAACAGTCACAAGGAATTCCAACTCAACCACCGATTAGTACTGTACAACTAAATACTCACTTTTAACTAATTTAAATTAAATGGGAGTCAACGTTAGTACTGTACGTCTAAAATTTTCCATATATTTAATTTAAATTTGGAATACAATCTTTCTTTAATTTGAATAAAAAAACATAGGGCCCGTTTGGTTACCTTTTGAGAGCCCATTTTGTGAAAATATTTTGGTGGTTTTGCATTTGGTTAGGGTTTCATTTTGGCATCTTTTGAGAAAACTTTTCGAACCCCCATTTTCTCTTATTGGCTTTTCCCCCTTCCTCTCTCTTCTTTGACGCCGAATCCCCCTAATCCCCTCCCTGCTCTTCTTCTCCATTGCCTTCAAATCTCTACTAGCTCCCTCCTCAAAGCTCCGATCTTTCTGCTGTTTCTCCACCGCTGCCGCCGCGTCAAAGCTTGTTCGTATCCTTACCCAGATCTGAAAGCCCCTCCTTTTCCATACCCAAAGCCGAAGGCTCTTTTCTCTCCAGATCTGAAAGTCCTTCCTCTATCTTCTTTTTCCCCCTTCCTGTTTCTTCGATGACAGCCGACTTTCCCCCCTTCTCACCCCGTACGACGCTCGGATCTATTGATGTTCTGTGAGACCAGATCTGCTTTTACAAGACGGTGTAATCGAGAACGCTGTAGTAGAATCCAATGTCGGCTGAGGGAATCTGTCGGAGACAACTTCTTGAGGTTTGAAAAACAACAAACCAAGGTATGGTTCCGATCGAATTAATTTTTTTGCTTCCAAATTAGTCTGCTGTTTTGGGTCGTCTGTTATTTCCAAATTTGGTTGGAAAAAAATCCCTTTTTTTGACGAAATTTTTTGGCCAGTTTACTGATCTGAGGGAGCCAGAACAATTTTTTTGCTCCGGTTATTTGGAGATGATCAGAACTGATTATCAAGTATGATTTCGATTTGTTTATTCCAAATCTAAAATAAAAATTTCTTACTTCTAATACTGGGGCTATACTCAATTGAGGCATTTTTTTGTACCGAAAGAATTTCGGACTAATGTGTTTTGACCCTACGGCGACATCGCTTTTGTTAGTAGTTGAAATTGGATATTTCAATTAGACTGGGTTAATGATGGTGCCTGAACTGGAATTGGAGTTTATTTTTTTTAATTTGATTTCTATTGCACTGGAGGTGGATAGTACACACCATCTACAAGTGCTGTAGTAACGCCAAATTAATACTGTTCACTGTTATTGTTTACCAATTGATGAATGTTATTTTATATTGATCGTTAAGGGAAAGGAGATTGAGATGGAGAGTGATCTTGGCCTTTGACCAGCATCTAATGTACTTACATTGATTGACATGATGGAGCCGAGGTTGATCGAAATAGTTTGAAAACTTCGAAATTTGATGCAAGACAATGGTCTCAATTCATGGCTTCTTTGAACCAAAGTTGTAATCGTGCATACACGCTTAAACAAATTAAAGAAAAATATGGTAGACTTAAGATGCAGTGGAAAGCATTTCACGATTTGAAGAATCAAAGCGGTATGGGTTGGGATGAAGAGAATCAGACAGTGACTTGCGATCCCGTTGTTTGGCAGGCATATGTCAAGGTTCACATATAATTTTAATTTTTTTTAATGCTACTGTGGGATTATGATCGTAATATACTTATTATTGACTTTAATACTTGTAAACTAACAACACAATAATTTATAAATAGGCACACCCTAAAGCTGCAGAATTCAAAACGAAGGGTTTGGCCAATTATGATGCGTTGACCAAAATTTTTGCTAATTCCACTGCCGAGGGTTTACTTTCTAGGGCTTCATCTCAAAGGGTGTATGACTCTGATGAGGAACGAAGGGTCAACCTTGAGTTCATCCACCCCACTCCCCCCAATGCACCACATGTAAATTTGGATGATGATGATGATTACGAACCAATGCATTCGGGGTCTCATAAGAGACGCTCTAGTGGGTCTAGCGGTCGAGCAACAAAAAGCTCAAGAATGGATGTTGCTGTTGATGCCAATGTCGAAAAGTTTATTGCAAAAGCAGAATATTATAAGAAGAAGACCAGCGGTTTAAGTGATCGCTCCGTCGCCGACGATCAGTCGTCCATTGACAATGCCATGTTAATACTAAATGGCTTGGATGGGCTTGATGATGATATGATCGCTGTGGCAATGGACAACATAATTCATAACCCAAATTGGCGTAGAAGCTTCATTCTAATGAATCTGGAGTGGAGAGTAAGGTGGTTACGCACCCTTGTGAAAAAATAATTTTAATTTATTAAATTCGATCAAAATTCATTATGTATTATCTAAATGTAGCAGTTTATTGGCATATTTCTGTATTAGTTTAACTTGGTTGAATATGTATTGGCACAATGAGTTTGATTTGCTACGGTAACGTTTTTAATTTTAGCTGCACTCGTCTTCCTACATTCTTGCTGAAACCATCATGCTTATATTTAACTTTGCAAGACAACAATTTTATCAATTGGAGTTTATTATCTATATGACCTCCTTGCTGTTCATAGAGTATTTAAAATTACAAGTATTCTTTATGCAAATGTATTCTAATTTTTACAATGTTCTATACTATTGCACTTGCTACCATATTGATGGACTCTTCAAGTAACACGTCGTCAAGTTCTGATGAATCCGATCTTGAGGACTTGTTCTTTTTTCAAGAGATGGAACACATGTATAATGATAAAAGTCCTAATTCCACGTCCAAACTATCAGGTCGTGAATACCTACAAGAAGTCTTAGACGGTCCACCGGCCAAATTCTTTTGGGTGTTTCGCATGAATAAGGATCATTTTTTGGCTTTGTGTCAATTTATAATAAATGACAACTACCTTCAGGAAATGCCTGAGGAAATACAAAAAAGGCACTTATCTCATCATGAAAGTATTGCCATTTTTTTATACATTGTCGCTCACAGTAATAGAATGAGGCTTGCCTGTGGTCGGTTTGATCATTCATTGGAAACAATTCAAAGACATTTCACTGAGGTGTTGAAAGGTTTGGTAAGAGCATCAATAGTTCTTATTAAATACCCAGACACAGAACATGTACATGATAAGATCAGGGGTTCCCCAGATTTCTATCCATGGTTTAAGGTATTTTGTGCATTTCATGTTTAAAACCGTTTATTCTAATGATTCAAATGTGTTCAATAAAGTAGTAGCTATCTTCCTCAATAATATTGGGAGCTATTGGTGCTGCCGATGGTACCTTAATACCTGCTACCGTACCCGCTAGCCGACAAAACAGTTGTCGTGGTCGAAAAGGTGATATATGTCAAAATGTGCTGGCAATTTGTGATTTTGACATGATGTTCACTTTTGTTTATGCGGGTTGGGAAGGAAGCGCTAATGACTCCCGCGTAATACATAGTGCATTAACAAAAGGATTGTTGCCAATCCCGCCCGATGATAAGTACTACTTAGTAGATTGTGGGTACACAAACATGCCAGAGTTTTTAGCTCCCTACCGTGGGGAGCCATATCACTTGCAAGATTTCCAAGGCCCTAACCATGCACCCACCCAATATAAGCAACTTTTCAACAAACAGCATGCTAGGCTACGAAATGTCATAGAACGAACCTTTGGTGTATTCAAAAAAAGATTTGCCATATTCAAGTATGCCCAATTACTTCTACACAAGACATGTTATGATGGTACCAGCATGTTGTGCAGTTCATAATTTTATACGTAGGTATTCTGCCGATGATTCATTGTTTTCAGACATAGAAAAAGAACAAAATAATCACCTACACAATCAAGATAATGCTTCCACATCTCAGCCTTTGGATATGTCATCTTCTCAGTTGAATCGCATGAATAATAAAAGAGATCAAATAGCTATGGCAATGTGGAATGCTAGACATTGATGTAAGCATTAGCATGTACTTGTTCATGGTTACTTTCTGTTCTTGTAATATATGATTGTAAGTGCTTTCCTTTCATTTGTAGCCCATCTATTTGATGATCACGTATATTAATGATTTAAGCATGTGATCTATGATGAAATATTTGTATGCATGCAGGTTGGGGGACCATCATGTGCAACTGAGTTTCTGGAAATGATGGATATGGTATATTCTGATCCAGATTTTATTTTAATTTTTACGTTAGAAGACAACAATCTAATGATCTTATATTCCCATTATACTGACTCAATGAATGATGTATTCAACTATGGGTGACGGATGGGGTGGGCATAAGACATTAGTAGTAGCTGGCGTGGCAATTTTAAAAATTGCAGCTCTATACTAATCATGATGATTTGGTTGAACAATTGTTCTATGATAATATGTTTTGAGGCTACGGCCAATTAGGGATATGATGATGATATATTCTGATCCTATATAACATTATTTGTGAGACTTTTGTGATTGATTACTAGTATTCAAAATATGGATATGATGTTGATATATTCTGATCCTATATAACATTATTTGTGAGGCTTTTGTGATTGATTACTAGAATTAAAAATATGGATATGATGATGATATATTCTGATCCTATATAACATTATTTGTGAGGCTTTTGTGATTGATTACTAGAATTAAAAATATGGATATGACGATATTATATTCTGATCCTACAGTTCTTATTTGGGATAATGACAACCTTGTTGATTCATTATTCTGAACCTACAGTTGTTATCTTATATTTGGAGTATATGACAACTTTCAAAATCACCATGTTGTTACTAATATATAAACCATCAGTAGGTAATAATCTCCCACCATGATGGGCATCAATACTCATCACAGCATTGTATTGGTTTGTGTACACTATTGAAAATTAAACCCAGTTAAACTGATACCTTCCTCAAAACCAGAAGAACTCATCACCGATTTGAGGAAGCCATGAGAATATGTTTGAATTTGACAAATAAGGCAATCAATGGATATGATGAATTTTGTAATGGATACTACCCACTTTCAAAATTTGGAAATGACGATGCTTTATTCTGATCCTTTAATACTCTTTGGAGTAATTATTGTTGTTTGCTTTAAACGAAAGTAAGGCCTGAATTTTATATCAGTTTGTGATGACTTCTTCTGTGATATGAGAAAGCAGCGTGAGTTTAACTGGGTTTAATTTCCATACTGTACACAAACTAATGTGGGAGATGATCACCTATTGATGGTTTATATATTAGTAACAACATGGTGGGAGATTATCAGCTACTGATGGTTTATACTGTACACAAACTAATACAATGCTGTGCTGAGTATTGGTGCCCATCATGGTGGGAGATTATCACCTACTGATGGTTTATATATTAGTAACAACATGGTGGGAGATTATCACCTACTGATGGTTTATACTGTACACAAACTAATACAATGCTGTGGTGAGTATTGATGCCCATCATGGTTGGAGATGATCACCTACTGATGGTTTATATATTGGTGCCCTTCATGGTGGGAGATTATCATCTACTGATGGTTTATACTGTACACAATCTAATATAATGCTGTGATGAGTATTGGTGGCCATCATGGTGGGAGATTATCACCTACTGATGGTTTATATATTGGTGCCCAACATGGTGGGAGATTATCACCTACTGATGGTTTATACTGTACACAATCTAATACAATGCTGTGTTGAGTATTGGTGCCCATCATGGTGGGAGATGATCACCTACTGATGGTTTATATATTAGTGCCCAACATGGTGGGAGATTATCACCTATTAATGGTTTATACTGTACACAATCTAAAACAATGCTGTGCTGAGTATTGGTGCCCATCATGGTGGGAGATTATCACCTACTGATGGTTTATATATTAGTAACAACATGGTGGGAGATTATCACCTACTGATGGTTTATACTGTACACAAACTAATACAATGCTGTGATGAGTATTGATGCCCATCATGGTTGGAGATGATCACCTACTGATGGTTTATATATTTGTAATATCCCGGACGGATATTACCGTATATAAATTATTATTTTATTATTATTTTATTATTATTCTGTTTTAATTCCAAAATTAGAACATTTTGGTGATTTTTACCCGGTTTGCTCCTAGACATTATCTGTATCCAGATATCGGCCAGTATATATCCGTATTGTATCAAATTGATACCGTGATCTTCCGAACTAATAATAAAATTTATTTTATTATTATTTCCAAGATTTAATTATTTTTATGCGGATTATGCGAAAATTTTCCGGTATACGGATATATACGCGCACATACGAGTAGTATGTCGATTAGTGCATTATACGAATTATGTGTTGTATATTTTGGACAACACTTATTTTGCTATAACCTAGTAGGATGGTTAGGGTTTGATTAGGAATTTTTGGTAGCTAAACCTAGGGTTACAAGACATAAGAGATTAAGGAAATTCTTCTAGAAAATTTCTCCCCCACATCAAACCTTCCCTCACATACCACCTCCCCCACATCACCTCCTTCTCCCCTAGGTGTGGCCGGCCCCAATATAGGGAAGGGGTTCTTTGCAAATATGTGTGAGTGCCATTTTGCACTTTCCACCCTTCTCTCCTCCTATAAATTCCCCCTCCTTTCATCACTTCTCTCAGTTTAGAAAGATCAAAAGAAAGAAAGAAAGAAAGGAAAAGAAAGAGAGAACCTTAGGTTAACTTGAGAGTTTTGTTTTGTAGGGTGTTAGAAGACTTCTAAAAAGCTAGGGGAAGGAGAAGGAGCATAGCAAGTCCTTCCTACAAGAAAGGAAGGTGGGGGTTTCTTCATACTTCTTTCCTTGTTTGTTTGTTTGTTGGTTGTTTGTTTTGTTGTTTGACTTCTTCTTCTCACCTTCTTGTTTTGTTTTGTTTTTTTGGGTTGTTCTTATGAATGAGTGTGTGTATGTTGTGGTAAATAAAAGAGAAAAAGTAGTAGTAGTAACTACTAGCATATAAAGATCATAACTTTATTATTGTAGTTGTTGTTTGTATGCTATTGGACTAAGAACTCACATATTGCATAATGTTGGACATACAACCATTGTTGGTTGTAGGACTTAAAACACATAGCATATGAACATTCTTTTACAACCATTGTGGGTTGTAGGACTTGATTAAACATTGGACTAATAATAAAAGCATATGTTCTAAGAAAAAGATCTTTTCTTTTTAACCACTAGTTGTAGAATAAAAAGATCTTCTCTTTTATTTTGATCACTAGTTGTAACTAATTTAAAAGATCTTTCTTTTTATTTTGATCACTAGTTGTAGTTAATTAAAAAGATCTTTCTTTTTATTTTGATCACTAGTTGTAGTTAATTAAAAAGATCTTCTCTTTTTATTTTGATCACTAGTTGTAGCTAATTAAAAAGATCTTTTCTTTTATTTTAATCACTAGTTGTAGTTAATTAAAAAAGAGCTTCTCTTTTATTTTTGATCACTAGTTGTAGCTATATATAAAAAAAAAAGGGATCTTTTCTTTTTACTAGTTGTAAAGTAAAATAAAATAAAAATGATCTTTTCTTTATCACTAGTAATAACAAAGATTAATAAGCAACTAAGTAGTAGTAAGCTAAAATAATAAGTAGTAGTATGTAATAAAATGAAGTAGTAGTAGCATGTATGTTGATTAATAAGGTAGTAGTAATAGTAGTAAGTTGTATGTTGTGATTTTTATGAGAATGAAGTAGTAGTAATAGTAGTAAGTTGTATGTTGTGATTTTGATGAGAATGAAGTAGTAGTAATAGTAGTAAGTTGTATGTTGTAGTAGTAGTAGTAGATAATTATGTTTTGATTAAAATAGGAGTAGTAGTAGTAGTAAAATGTTGTAGGATTACTTCTAAAAATATTTAGAAGCCATATTCATGCTAATAATGTTGTAGGATTACTTCTAAAAATGCTTAGAAGCCATATTCATGCTACTAATGTTGTAGGATTACTTCTAAAAAATATTTAGAAGCCATATTCATGCTAATAATGTTGTAGGATTACTTCTAAAAATGCTTAGAAGCCATATTCATGCTACTAATGTTGTAGGATTACTTCTAAAAATGTTTAGAAGCCATTTCCATGCTACTAATATTGTAGGATTACTTCTAAAAATGCTTAGAAGCCATTTCCATGCTACTAATATTGTAGGATTACTTCTAAAAATGTTTAGAAGCCATTTCCATGCTACTAATATTGTAGGATTACTTCTAAAAATGTTTAGAAGCCATTTCCATGCTACTAATATTGTAGGATTACTTCTAAAAATGTTTAGAAGCCATTTTTATGCTACTAATGTTGTAGGACCACTTCTAAAAATGTTAGAAGCCATGTTCATGCTAAATTAGTTCTAAAAATATCCTACATGTTTCCATGCTTAGATAGTTGTAGGAGATCTTCTAGAAATATTTCTTCATGTTTTATGTTTAGATAATTGTAGGATGCTTTCTAAAGAAGTTCTATCATGATTTATGTTTAGAATGTTGTAGGATTGTTTATAAAAATATTCCTATCATGTTTTAGACTTAAAATGTTGTAAGATGTTTCCTAAAGAAGTTCTATCATGCTTATGTTTAGAAAATTGTAGGATTACTTCTAAAACATATCCCATCATGCTCTATGTTTAACAAGGTTGTAGGATTTCTTCCCAAAATATCCTACCATGTTTCATGCTTAGTTAATTGTAGGATTGATTCAAAAAAATATCTAGCATGCTTAATGATGTTAGAATGTTGTGGGACAAATTCTAGGGTTTCCTACCATGCTTAGATTCATTTATTTGTGCTTAGAATTGGTAGGATTCGTTCCTAAAGTTTCCTATCATGTTTAATAATTTATTTATGATTAGAATGTTGTAGGATTCATCCTAGGAATTTCCTACCATGGTTAGTAGTTATTTATGCTTAATGAAGATTCATGCTAGATAAGTGGTAGAAGAATTGTATACCATGCTAGCTTTAATTGTAGGCAAGATTTATGCCATGCTAGCTTAATCGTAAGTAAGTTGTAGGTCATACTAGTTTAGATTGTGAGTAAGTTGTATACCATGCTAAGTTATATGAATACTCATGTTACATGGTACCCATGCTTAGATAAGTGTTTGTTCATGTTATGTTAGTAGATGATCATGATTCATGCTAAGTAAGTAGGTATCATACTAACTATTGATCATGTTAAGTTAATAACACCCACATTGTGATATTCATGCTTAGAGTCAAGAAACTACCCATGGTTAGTTGTAGTGATTTTATGTTGTGCTCTATACCATGCTAGAGTAATACATGCTTAGAACGTTGTAGGAGTAGTGTTAGAATTACCTACTATGCATTGGAATGTCGCATGTTCATACTAGTTATATATCCATGCTTGGGTTGTGGTGATTGGTGATGATAAGTAGTAGGCTTTCATGCTCATTCGTAACCTACGCTTGACTATAGTGGACTTCATGTCTAGGTCGTAGTAATCTTTATGCTTAAGCTCGACATGAGCACAAGCATTAATCACATTCATACATAGGAGTATCATGATGGTTGTGTTATATGATTAGATTGTCGTAGGAATATGCGTGCAATTGTGTGCCGTACTTAAGGCGCTATAGGTCGAAGTAGTAAGATCGGGAAGACCTCTAGTATTAGTTAGTTGATAAAGACAGTTTTGTCGCCTTCGGTTCTTTCTTAGTAGAATACCGATCATAGACTACTAGTAGATTCTTCTGTTGCTTCTAACAATAGAAGACTAAGTTTGTTAGTAAGCACGTTTGGTTGCTTCTAAAATTGATTACCTGTATGGTTGTTTGCACATGATTGTGCTCGTACGTGGCTCGACTGGCCCGTACGTAGCCGTGGGTCTCATACGTAGCTTAGTTGGCTCGTATATAGGTTGTTGTCTCGTACGCGGCTCGACCGGCCCGTGCGTAGCTGTTGGTCTCATACGCGGCTTATTTGGCTGGTATGTACGTTGTTGTCTCCTACGAGGCCCGCCTGGCTCGTAGGTAGTTATTGTGTCATACGTAGCTTATTGGCTCGTATGTGGTTGTTACTCGTGTATAGCTTGTTAGCTAGTACACAGTTCGTTGTGCTCGTCTAGGGTGATATTACCACCCTAAGGGCTATCGACCATCAAGACATATGTTTTCTTACCCTAAGAAACTGTAGAAGAGTCACTCCTTGTGTACCGTCGAATCTTAACCATGGTAGGTTGATCGAGGACCGGAGTATAGACAAAATCCAAGTTTAGGGTAACGGCATGCATGTATATTCGCACGGCCAAAGTCTTGGATCGATGAGCCACGAACCGGATCCTGAAGGGTTCTGGTGAGTCTAGGTTGAGCAGCCTAGTAGAGTTGTCTTGCAAAGCCCAATTTAAGGCCTAGCATGTATGTTTATAATATTATCGTCCCTAGGATTGTCGAGTCAGGGACATCATTAGGGTAGTGACTTATAAAGGTCATTTTGCTTAGACCCTTGCCGGAAGAGAAGAGTCGGTTGTAGGGGGCACCTTATGACTAACTCGTCCCTTGAGGCAGATTAGGTGGTGTTATTGGGTTGTACCTTCCCATCAAAGGGATACGTACGGTGCCGTCTCACAAGTTGAGGACACGAGTTGCGTATCTCGCGCTGTTAATTCCTGAAGTACCGTGGCTGGGGTGCCACAGGATGCATTGGGCAGTCCTGCATTTGCCAGACCCCAGAGGGTGCCACAGGGTAGGCTTTGCGCTACCCTGCGCTTGCGAAACCCTTTAGTTTGATTTTGTAATGACACCCGATACATTGGGTTCGTCTATTTTGAGTGAGGTCCGGTTAGCCGGGTCGCGGTGGCGAACATAGACACCACTGGCGTAATGCAACAGTGGCACTTGACCACATCTGCAACCTCATAAGTCACGTGTAGCTGTCAGGAACAGGTTGTGTACAATTAGAATTCATAACGCGGGTTCAAATCCCTATATATGGAGAAACGGCTTGAGAAGGGTCGCATGTAGTATGGGCTGCTTGTTACTTCGGAGACTTGCTGACATTAGAATAGGAAGCATCCTAGTTCTACCTTCCCGTCAAAGGGATACGTACGGTGCCGTCTCACAAGTTGAGGACACGGGTTGCGTATCTCGCGCTGTTAATTCCTGAACTGCCGTGGGTGGGTGTCAGGAACGGGTTGTGTACAATTAGAATTCATAACGCGGTTTCAAATCCCTGATATTAGAATAGGAGTGTCCTAGTTCTATTTAAGTATCGCATTTGAGTCTAGTCATAGCACTCACAAACACTTAAAATACACCAACACCATTGCTATATTTTGTACATTGTTTGGGAGATTCGCTGCTATATGATCAGCCTTTAAGCGTCAGTGAATACTGACGTCCCCACTTCCATAGGTACTGGATCGCCGAAGTACAAGGCGAGATTCAGGAGGACTCAAGGCAAGGAAAGCAAGGAGTCAGTGTTATGTTTAGTTCCGCTGCAGTATATGTATTGATTATCTATTAGTTGAGAAGTACTCAAGTGAGAGTTACCAAGTGTTGTTCTTCTTTCCCTGTACTCTGATGTAATTTGTTGAAGGTTGTAATACTTGGGCTTGTAAAGGTATTATTGTAACTCTATTGTAATGTATTGCAGTTGTATAATGTTCAGACTTGTAATACATTGGGTATTGAATAAAAAGTTTTAAATTCTCCTGTTTTTTTCTGTGTATTGTGACTAATTGAAGAAAAGGTCTTGGCTCGTGTCACGGTTTCTCAGTGTTGGAAATCAGGGCGCTACAATATTAGTAACAACATGGTGGGAGATTATCACCTACTGATGGTTTATACTGTACACAAACTAATACAATGCTGTGATGAGTATTGATGCCCAGCATGGTGGGAGATTATCACCTACTGATGGTTTATATATTAGTGCCCAACATGGTGGGAGATTATCACCTACTGATGGCTTATACAGTACACAATCTAATACAATGCTGTACTGAGTATTGGTGCCCATCATGGTGGGAGATTATCACCTACTGATAGTTTATACTGTACACAAACTAATACAATGCTGTGATGAGTATTGATGCCCAGCATGGTGGGAGATTATCACCTACTGATGGTTTATATATTAGTGCCCAACATGGTGGGAGATTATCACCTACTGATGGTTTATACTGTACACAATCTAATACAATGCTGTGCTGAGTATTGGTGCCCATCATGGTGGGAGATTATCACCTACTGATGGTTTATACTGTACACAAACTAATACAATGTTGTGCTGAGTATTGGTGCCCATCATGGTGGGAGATTATCACCTACTGATGGTTTATATATTAGTAACAACATGGTGGGAGATTATCACCTACTGATGGTTTATACTGTACACAAACTAATACAATGCTGTAATGAGTATTGATGCCCATCATGGTTGGAGATGATCACCTACTGATGGTTTATATATTAGTAACAACATGGTGGGAGATTATCACCTACTGATGGTTTATACTGTACACAAACTAATACAATGCTGTGATGAGTATTGTTGCCCAGCATGGTGGGAGATTATCACCTACTGATGGTTTTGATGCTGCTGATGGTAGCTAGTGGCTTCTGGCTGTTTGTGATGACTGCTTCTGTGATTTGAGGAAGGTTTTTCAGTTTAACTTGGTTAATTTCCATATTGTACACAAACCGATACATTCCTGTGATGAGTACTGATGCTACATATGGTAGGAGATTATCACCAACTGATGGCTGCTGGATGGATTCTTTCCGGGTTTGTAATGGGTTATTAATAAGGTCTCATGGCATGCTGGTATTGATGGATTCTGATACTTGTGTTGGCTTCTGATACTTGTGAAGGATGTGATGGCTGTAGATGGACTTATGTAATGGCTGCTTCGGCCTTCTTTGCAATTTTTTTGTCAGTTTCAATTTGTAAAATATCGATAGAGTGTACAATTACCTTCCTATGATGAGTTCTGATGCTACTAATGGCATATGATGGACACTGATGGAATGGAATTTTTTTTTTTTTGCTTTGTAAGAGGTTTAAGTGTAGAATTCACATTAGATGGCTATCCCAGTTTGTGAAATAAATGTAACCAAACACAAATTTGTAATGGATATTTTGTACATTTATTGGAAATTTGCATATTGTGTCCAATTGCTGTATTAGCCGACTCTTACACAATTCAAATAAAATTTTACAGAGTCGAAAGCTTGCCAATGATGGGAAGATACCAAGAAGAAACAAAAAAAAATTTCTAGCGAAGAAAATTTCCATATTGTAGCACGTTGCTTGTTCGTATATTGGTAGAACTTGGGTCTATATCTGCAAAAAAAAAAAATCATAAGAAAACTAATGCAAATTCATTAAACATACACCATAAGCTCCTTTTCAGGAAAACTTAAAATAAAAAAAAAATTGTTGCCAAATTGGAAAAAAAACGGAAGAAAAAAAAGGATTTCAAAATAAATTATTACCAAACAGTATTTTTCCGTCTAGTTTTAAGAAAACAGCATTCAGACTATTTTTTTTACTCAAACAGGTTTTACAATCTCATTTTCAGAAAACAGTTTTCAGAAAACTATTCCAGACAGCTTTTACACTCTCATTTTCAGAAAACAGTTTTCACAAAACATTTTCAGAAAACTATTTTCAAAACAACAAACCAAACGCACTCTATAGTGTTTCTCGAAAAATGTTATCGCATATTTTTGTGTGGAGAAACTCTATTTTCTTTAATTTACACCAAAGTAAAACAATGTGCATTAAAACATTAATTTCTTGTGATGCCGAACTTGTAGCGATCTATATATATTATCCTTTTAGTATCTTAAGTTTGTCATTAATTGATAATGTAAGAATTAGTACAGTGGACTTTTCTTGTGAATTCAATATATTTTCTTCTTTTGTTTGAAAAATTGAAGATGAAACATTTATGTTTTTCTATAAGGCCAGCAGATTCCATTGGTTTCCAGTCACGCACATACACTAGGGAAAAATAATGATGGAATTGGAAGCAACACCGGGCCACACGAGGAGACTCTACAGCCCTAGTTTGTTGGATTTGGACTTTTTTAAAAATGTTTTGTAGGAATTATATATATGTTTTGTAATAACTAAGTGTTGTACAACTTATTCATTTGACACTGGTTGTATGACAGTTTATATGTGTTAGATATTTTGTTTTCTATTGAGTTATTGTTTTTGTGATATGTGACTTTTGGTTGTTGATTATGATGTTATTATTGATTTTAAGATTTAAGCATTTAAATTTAATATGATTATAGGTATTTGTGATATGCTATTAATTATAGGTTTTTTAATTCAAATTTTTATAATAAAATTCAAAAAGAAAAGAAACCTATCTCGGCGTTTAATCTAAAATGCCGGCATAGATACAGGGTTTTTTTTAAAAAAAATTCTACTATTGCGGCGCTTCAAAAGTGCTGCTGTAGGTTACATTTTTTGGAATTCTAAAAAAATTTCATCTACCATGGCATATTCGACACGCCGCTATAGCTAGCCCATTCTAAAAAAACCAAAAGAGAAGTTGGCCTATGTCGGCAGTTTAGAAACACCGTTATATCTTAGCACCTATAGCGGCGGCGACGGAAAACGCCGCGATAGCCCATATGGCTATAACGATGCACGCTCCAACGACGCTTTCGGCGGCGATTTTAGAAACGCCGTTATGTGATATAATGGCACCAAAAAATACCGTTATAGCCTTGTAAAAGCGCCGCTAAAGCCCGTGCATTTTGTAGTGAAATAACTCACTCTTAAACTTTGCACACTCGGGCACACACACACACACACACACACACACACACACACACACACACACACACACACACACACATTGAGTTGCCCTTGTTGTATCTGGCATCTAAGATTAGAGTGCTCGTGATTTGTGCATACCTTATTGGGACCCCCTACATGCAGGTTGCTCCAAATAAGGTCGTCAAGCCCCCCATATGAGGGTAGTCGAGACATAAGCAATGTTCTAAAAGTCGCTAGGCGGTAGTTGAGCGGTTGATGGGGGCCTAGTGCCTAGACCTTGTAAGCAGAGCTTATGCGGCTAGGTGCTAGGCGCTAGGTGTTTTTTATTTATTTATTTATTTATTTTATTTTTGCCCCAATTTATTTTGTTTTGTTTTGTTTTGTTGTTCCATCATACATTATCATGCTCTTTATTGCTCATTCTTGCTCTTGATTTTTCTCCTTGATATTGCCAATGAGTTTTAGATAGTCTAAAAGACACAATTGCATCAAAGTATTGGTTTTGGTAACAGATTTGGGTAAAGCGATGATTTGTCAGGATAAGATATTGCTTCCCATCATAATTTTCAATGTCTTAATTAGATGTAACGAGAAAATATACTATTATACTAGTTCTAATCTATCTCTTTTGAAATATGGATTGACTTATCTTTTCATAATCAAAAGCACCGGTAGATTTGATCTCTTGGAAGTAAACAGTGTTGTACTAGTGATTTTCAGTGAACTCCAACTTACAATTTGTAATGTTGGGTTGTGTGTTCTTCTATGAAAACAATTTTGGGGAAAAAATAAAAAAGGTCATCACTTCCTAATATGATGATTGTCTAAATATGTAGTAGCTATATAAGTATATATATTTTTTAATATAGGAAGATTGTTGTCATCCCGTTTCATCGATAAGTTGATATCGGAACAATAACGCTAAATCCTCAAGATAAAAACAAACAACCAGACCACACTTACAACTATAAGTAAAAGACACCACCCAAGAACTATTACTACTACTACTACTAATATGAACCAAGTCTCTAACTTCTTCTAGACCCGGAAATCATTTTTAAACGGATCCGGATTGGGTCAGATCGGGTTAAGCTCTATTTTATGATCGGGTCTGCCTAGGTCGCCCAGACCCGCCTAGACCTGCATGGACCCTCCTGTACCTGCCTATACCTTCCCAATAGACCAAACCGATTTTTTCAAACGCCTAGGGCCTGGGCAAGTCACCTGGGGACTGCCTAGCGCCTAGGCGACCGCCTAGTCCGATTTTTAAACAGTGGGCATAAGTTTATAAACCCCCTCTTATGTTGAATTAATATAATACAATGCAATAACTTTTCTTCATGATCGGTTCATCACTATCGAATGTATTCTCTGTGCAATTCCGAGATGTAATTAATAGTGGCTTAGTCTGCAGTCACTGAAAGCGTTGAACCCCGCCTAAAAAAAAATCCTTGCACCGGAAAAGTACATGGATCGCACAGTCTGCTCAAGAGTGTTCTCCATAAAAAATCTCTAGAGAATATTTTGGACCAACAAACATGTGATGAGTGATAAAGAAAGAACATATAGGAGATGAGAGAGTAAAAGAGAGGAAGGAGACATGAATGGTTGGATCACAATTGGGTTAGGTTCAGGTTTAATGGGTTTGATGAGCGTTAGATTAATTTTTAGGTTTGGGTTTGAGGGAGACAGAGAGAGAGAGAGAGTGAGATATGCGTTCGAATTCGGTTCTGACCATTTGGGTTCAAGTGAAGAAGATAAGAGAGAGGAGAGAGAGAGAGAGGGCGAGCAGAGAGATGTGAAGTTTGGGTTCGGGTTTGGGTTCAGGTTCGGGATTGGTACATGTCACATTTGCTAAGAAAATGTGAGAATGAGTAAAAAGTAAGGGAGATAGAATATAATTTGGTCTTTTGCAAATTAGTCCCTCACAAATTTTATATTTCTACAAGTGTAGATCAATCTTTAATTTCTGGATCTCAGGTCAGATTGGATCAGAACTGAGAGGGAACCCAGGATTTAAGAGTAAAATAAAATAAGTATTTTACAAATACCCCATGTTGTTTTAAAATACAGTAATTTACACTTACGATGCACGTCCTAATAAATATATATTTTTTAAAGTAAAAATTCTAACATAGTCTGACCTCGAATAGGAGACATCCTTCATATTAATTATATACGCACGATACATTTAAATTGGTATGTTTATAAACGACAACTCAACTTTCGCATTCTAATAATAGAGATTATTAAATAGATATTAACAGGATCAGAACTGAGAGGCAACCTAGGATTAAAGGGTAAAAGAAAATAAAGTATTTTACAAATAACCCATGTGGTATTAAAACACACTAGTATTATACACGTGCACAGCACGTGGAAAAAAATTGGGAGAAATGAAAAGGGAAAAAAAAAATTTTACCTACACGTACGTAGCACGGGTTGGGTTAAGGACAAAAACCTTCTCCCATTATAGTAGTAGAGATATAAACAGTACTAATAATTGAAGTATCAGCCACTCTTTTGAATGAAGATAATATGCCACTCATATCTGAACTTATAATCTTAGGGGATACAGTTATACATAATTGGAATCACTAACTTAAGTCAAAATATTCATTTGTAATCTTTGGCAAGAACAAACATAAAAAAAAACCTGGATGGGACTAACAAGAATACGATTTTGTGTTAGACCTAAAACAATCCAACCGATGATCCTAAATGAACAAACCTAAATATCGACAAATGATAGATAGATTTCACAATTTATTAATTTGTAGGATTAAATGTTCACTATGCTACCATCCAAAATTTAAGGGTTAAAAGCAATTTGTCCTTCTCCTAACGTTTAAGTCCAAAGACAACACTCACCCTAAACATTTTAGGGATATTTTAGCAAATGCCCCCATTCAAAATGTGTAAACTAGCATATACCTCCACTATTTTTAAAAACTAAGAAATACCCCTAGTTTGAATGGAATGGTTAAAATTCCGTTAAGTTAACTTACGTGCATCACATGTAATACAGTAAAATGACCAAAATACCCTCAATAAAATTATTTTAGCAAATACCCCTATTCAAAATCTAAAAACTAGCATATACCCTCACTATTTTAAAAAAATGGATATTTTAGCAAATGCCCCCGTTCAAAATATGGAAACTAGCATATACCCCCACTATTTTTAAAAACTAAGAAATACCCTTAGTTTGGACGGAATCGTTAAAATTTCGTTAAGTTAACTTACGTGCATCACACGTGACACAGTAAAATGACCAAAATACCCACTACATAAAGTAAGGGTTTCTTGAAGCAAATTTGAAAAGAGAATGAACCGTCTCCTTTCCGCTTTGCAAGTCTGTATAATTTTTTTTCTGATGGCCATCTACCTCACCTTGTTATATTAGGGTTTTTAAAGAAGAAATACCCCAACCCTAATCAGTCATTGACTTGTTGTAAGCATCTTCTCCACCTTGTTATATCAGGGTTTTTGATAGATTATGTTTGTTTGATCGTTTCAACTTGATCAATTTTGTGATGTTTTTTTTCTGAATTCTTTTTTAAGGAAAATTGGTTGTAGGAAGAGCCATGAATTCGAGAAGGTTCGCATCTGAATCTTTGTTCTATTATTTTGTTTATATTTTTATTATTCGGATGCGAACCTTCAAAAATTCATGGCTCTTCCTGCAACCAATTTTTCTTAAAAAAGAATTCAGAAAAAAACATCACAAAATTGATCAAGTTGAAACGATCAAACAAACATAATCTATCAAAAACCCTAATATAACAAGGTGGAGAAGATGCTTACAATGAGTCAACGACTGATTAGGGTTGGGGTATTTCTTCTTTAAAAACCCTAATATAACAAGGTGGGGTAGATGGCCATCAGAGAAAAAATCATACGGATCTGCAAAGCGGAAAGGAGACAGTTCATTCTCTTTTCAGATTTGCTTCAAGAAACCCTTACTTTATGTAATGGGTATTTTGGTTATTTTACCATGTCACGTGTGATGCACGTAAGTTAACTTAACGGAATTTTAACGATTCCGTCCAAATGAAGGGTATTTCTTAGTTTTTAAAAATAGTGGGGGTATATGCTAGTTTCCATATTTTGAATGGGGGCATTTGCTAAAATATCCCTTTTTTAAAAATAGTGGGGGTATATGCTAGTTTTTAGATTCTGAATAGGGGTATTTGCTAAAATAAATTTATTGGGGGTATTTTGGTCATTTTACTATGTTACATGTGATGCACGTAAGTTAACTTAACGGAATTTTAACGATTCCATCCAAACTAGGGGTATTTCTTAGTTTTTAAAAATAGTGGGAGTATATGCTAGATTTCACATTTTGAATAAGGGCATTTGCTAAAATATCCCAACATTTTATCCGCGACACTTAACCTACCACTATGTTAAAACATAACTCTTATTAGTTTGAATTGTGCAATTACTAAAATGCCCTTATCCCTCTAAAATTAGACCTGAGAATCCTCTCCCACTCAGGGGCGGATGCACATTGGGCCCAAGACTCACCACGAGTTTTTGCAAAATCGAGAAGACCTAGGTGTATATATATGTATATACACACACACATTAGAAACTTGACTTCTTGGTTAGGTGGTTCAAGCTCCTGTAACCCCCGTTTTCGACTACACGTATTTTCCGTGTATGGTTAGATGGTTCAAGTTCCTGTAACCATGTTTTCGAATATACGTATTTCTGTGTATTTTCTGTGTTTCGATTCTTTATATATAAAAAAAAATCTATTTTCTTAAATTCATTTTGTTTTAAATGTATTTTTGAATCTCCTATCAAAATCCATTCCTAACCATTAATTGTATTTGCAGTTATTTTCAAATAAATTTTAGATTGTAATACAAATTCTATTTTATTATATGATCTTATTATTATTATTATTATTATTATTATTATTATTATTATTTCTTGATTGTTATTATTTGTGAAAACTCATAGATCTTAATATATCTTTTATTATTATTATTTATTAATATGAAGCTCATCAATTTAACCCAAAGTTCAATTTTAACTCATTTTACATATGTTATTGGATTTACTATTTATCTATTTTGTAACCCCACATATTAAATCCTAGCTCATTCTATATTTTATTTATTTGAATCTCCTATTGAAGCTCATTCTATTTTTGCAACTATTTTTATTTATCATGACCATTCTATTAATTATTTAATTCTCTATACTGTGAAGCACAACCTAAACAAAACAATCTAGAGCGCCACTCAAGCCTACACTTTTAAATCCTACACAAATTCTATTGGAGCCTAACCCAAACCCGTTAACCTAAATGCAATTTTACCCGAAAATCCTCCCAAACTGCATAACTTTCCATTATCCTCTTAAACTCTAACTAACCCCCACTAATCCCTTAATCACCTCCTAATCACCCATAATCTCATATTATCTCTCAACTAACCCCTTCTTAATCTCATCTCCTTACTACACCGCTCACTACTGCAACCCCGAGCGCCGTCGCCTTCAGCCGCCACCATTCACCCCAACACCGAAGCCCCCCGCGCGCTGCCAAATGCATCCCGAGCGACCTCCGACTGCCCACAACTACCGTTCACCATGCTGCCTTGACCACACGCCTCACCATCAACTGTAGCCATCGCTTTCATTCTTCCTCCTCGTCAACTGCAACCACCGAAGACAGCCACCCGCCATTGCTGCACCTCGATCATCTCCTCACCGTCACCCTCTTCGACTCCGCAAGCATCACCTCATCCCCGAGCTTCATCTCCATTGATGCCATCGCCACCCCGATCATCTCCCTTGTTCGACAGCACTACCTTCTCCACCACCGACTCGAACCACCACTGCCTCCACCCGAGAACCCTGCCTCCTTCGCCATTTGCCCCATGCCGTCAACAGTCGACTCCCTGTACCACTCCCAAGCTCCCGCCCTGCGCTTCCCTCTAAGGCAGAACACTCCCTTACCGATGCATTTTGACATCCCACAGCTTCGGCAGATCACTTAGCCCCGTTCATCTTCGGCGCAAGAGCGCTCGATCAGTGAGCTATTATGCACTCTTTCAAGGGTGGCTGCTTCAACCCCTGTTGCCGCACTCCCCGTTAACCACCGCAGGCCCCTCCCTCTCTCGTCTCATCCCCTGCCATCGCCACCGCTCTGCCCCTTGCCACTTTCATCGCCATCTCCTGACCTCCCGAACCACCTATGTGCCACCATCCCTGCCATAATCCCCCACAATGCCTTACCCCCACAACTAGTCGCACCACCAGCCAGCGCCTGCTTCCCGCAGCAATCCCCACTGCCACCCTGAGCCCCGATGTTCCTTCGCTGCCCCCTGTCCTCATCCCCTTGCTGCTGCCTCCCACTCTCCATCGACTGCAGCAAACCCCTGCCTCACCACCGCTGACCTCCTCACTTGCTACCTCGAATCACCGCAACACCGGAGCTTGCTATCGTTTGCTACCTTGCCTCACCCCGAAGCCCTCCTCTACTGCCATGCTGCAGTTGTTACTCACTGTCGTTGCTCACTCTCGCTATCCTTTTGCTATTGTGTCATTGTCCCGCTTGTTGTTACTACAACTCTTACTGTCACACCTCACTTCCCAAAATATGAGAATACGAGTACTTAATGGAGGCCCAACGAATGATGTAAACACCATCCATAAGTTGTACCAGTCTAACTCAATAATATGAATAACAATCACAGCCACGCAAGAGAATATAATCACATAAACGAAGAATAACTTCAATAATAAATAAAATAATTCAAAACATAATATCCAACATCTGGGATAAAATGAACTTCGGGTCAACAAAGCCTATAACAAAGTAAAATAACAATAAAAATTTTCAAGGGAAAAGAAAATAGCATAAAAGATAATTCAAGGAGTCTATTCTTAGACTCCATTCTCTAAAATTTTTGCTCACCAAGTCCTTCTGGTATCGCTCCTTCAGTACCTGCAAACTCGTGATCTAAAATAGAAAAATAATGTCCGTTAGAGCAAGTCACGGATAGCAAGTACCGGGAAGCAGACAACAAGAAAACATGGTATATCAAGAATAAAGGACTGGATCAAGTCAAGAACAAAAACAAGGGTTGGCAAAAATGTCAAGGGTCTATGTTTTATTATGCAATAATCAATAATTACAATTCAAGATCAATATCGATGACAGTACACGTGATTAAGCATGCAATGTCAATCTAGGGTTATTATTCATTTTATTAATCTATCTAATGCACGTAGTACTGTGTCCCATACCACAGGTTCGGTGTATGCAAACAAGTCAACATTTTAGACTGTGACGGTGAACTCAATAGATCATGTACTCAGCGTTGATTAATAATAATTAATAATCAATAATTTACAATCGATTCTCCACCTTCCATGATAATAATCAATATAACAATAAAGGCCCTACCGAGTACAGTCTCTGATTGCTCACTACCAAGTCAACCCATAATATTCCGGCTTGTTAATATTTTATTACATCTTATATGAGCGTGCAAGAAGATTTCAAGGTTGTGTAATGTAAGGTGTGATTAATTCTACTCATTACATGCAAGGTAAGAAGCATTTAATTAAAAATGCAAAACATACAATCTAGACAGCAAGACGTTGCTGTACAAAAATAGGTATTCTCATTGCTACAGGAAAGCAAATAGGATCCGTTAGAAATTCTAAAAACTAGACTCTCTGCCGGTTCTAGCGCATATACATACGACATATAAAAATCACAGAAACTAGGTTCAAATTCTTATTCTTTACAAATTTTATGTTCAGGCAGCAGATTATAGATTATGTTCACGTATATGTATCGGGTTTGAAACTTATGAATTAATTCCACAAAAATTCAGGGTGATTCCTACGCATGTCTAGTCTCAGTCAAATTAATTTCACATTTTAATTTTACTGTTAACATGTTCTTTTATTAACAAATCAGGGTGATACACATATAATGGAGAATCTGGAAATCCAGACCTAGCAGTACTAAAAGTTAGATATCTTACAGATTATAACTCGGAATTCAATTCCATCGAATTTTCTGAATAGTAGACTCATAGAGCTACAGTTCATGTTTACAAAGTTCATTCAAATTACTACAGCAACAGGTTCTAAAGTTTAATGCAAAAGAGGTAGATAGCAGGCCAGAAAATAAATTAACATGAATTGATAATGATTTTAATACACGAGCATGTAATCTCATGGTAATTAATTAACAAAGGTTCTATTTAAATTTTTTTTTGACTGGTTAAAGGTAGGGTAAGTCCCTACCTCACAAGAAATATATTAATATAAGAGTAAATAGAGGTAAACAGTACATAAGGGTCAAGATAGTTCAGCTTACAGATGCAGAACTCTTGATCCCAAAAAACTGAAGGAAATAGTTATAACAAGTTTAGCACCATACTGTTTGAAAACAAAAAACATCAAAAATATCAAAATATGGTTCTATTTAGTTATTAGCAAGTAATTTCAACATTAACGAGACATTTTTACAATCATGACAATTAATTCATGAAAATCATATTCAATCGAAAACATTCCAATCATCAATCAATTCTAAAACATAGATCTAATTATTTTCATCTAAAACATAGATCTAATTTAGGGACTAGGGTTTGAGTCAAGGATAATGACTCGAAAAGAGATTTATAACTTGGTTACGCCGATGAATCCGTGATAAACTCTTGAACAAATATCAACAAATACAGATATGAATATTGGAATATGAGATACTTGGAGGAATCAATGAAAATTCTTGAACGCGAACAATAACAGGGTTCAAGAAGACTTGCCTTTACCGACGGTTAATTCGAGTATGAAGAGAATAACGGGATGAGAATCTCGATGGCGCATGTGCAACTCCCGTACAACCAAAACACGTGCAAACACATGCAAAGCAACACACAACAGACACACAATAGCAACAACAAGAATGGCAGAACAGTAAACGGCTAACTTCCCAACACAACAAATAGCAAGCACAGAGTCTTGCGGCTTCGGCTCGACTTCGATGGTGGGCGGTGGCGTACTACAATGGCTAATAACAACAAGGGGGTGGTGCAGTCGATTACAGCGAGGGGTGATCAGGTGTGACGGCGAGGAGGAAGGTCGAAGGTGGTGGCAACGGCGCAAGGGCTGGCGAAGGTAGGGCGGGGGACTTCGAGGTGATCGGTGATCGAGAGGTTGAGCAATGAAGATGGAAGAGAATGGTCGGAGGTCGAGGAGGTGCAGGTGGTCGGGATGATGAGGAGGAAGGTGATGGGTTTCGGTGTGACGAAACAAAGGAGAAGGAGATGCAGAGGTAGGGGATGACTGTGGTGGTGGTCGACTTCGATGGCAGTAGGGGAGATGGTCGGGGGTTTGGGGGCTGGAGTTGGGAATCGAGAGTGGTGGTGCACGGAGCGCAGGCAACGAGGATCCGATGCCACACAGAGAAGAGGGAGAAGAAGAAAGGTTCGGGAGGTTGAAGGTGAACAGGGGCAGGGTTAGGCAGCGGGCTTTAATAGGTTAATGATGATTAGGTGATAGTAATTAGGGTAAGGCTAATGGTATATATATATAGGATTAGAATTAGGGTTAAGCGGTGGGTCTGTGGGTTTTGGGTTAACGGGTATAAGGTCAAAATTCAATAGGAATGAGTATTGGGTTTTGGGTTTAAAATCCAATAGAGGAAAAGAATAAGTAAATAAAATAAGATTTATAATAAGATTAAATTGGGGAAATCAATTTGCAAAAATTTGAATAGGATGAACAACAAAATTTTCAGTAGAGAAATTAAATAGATTGGGAAACAAAAATTGAGTTGAAAGCAAATAATAAGTTCTATTATTTGATAATCAAATTACAGGGATTCAGAAGAGATGATGAAGAAAACAATAAATAATAATACCAAGAAAAATATACAATAACTGAAAACGGGGGTTACACTTACTGTTACTGTCATCATCCTTTCTGCGTGCTTTAGCCCTTATTGTAGGGTTGTCGTTCTCTTGCCGTAGCTCTCACCGTCACCACTTCCCTTGTGTTGTCCCTACCTCTATCCTGCAACCATCCCGAGAAACCCCCTATAGCTATCTCGCTTGCTCTTGCTGATTTTCTCTTATCGTTGGGCTGTTGTTCTCTCATTATTGTGATATTGTTCACTCACTATTGTTGTAGATCACAGTCTTGTTGTCGCTGCCGCTCTTCCTTCCCCGTGGTGATCATCATACATGCAAGTATCTTGTACATTTTTATTGTTCCGTATAAGCATTTTATTTGACCTTCCGCAATTAGTACTCAAATTTGATTATCGCGTTTTGGAAACCGTTACCATCCAAATTCATGAGAAATGTTCTTTATAAGTTTCAATTGATTGAACCATCGTATTTGAAATCCTTTCATGTTTAAATTAGTCATTATATATTGCATTGAATCAATCCAGTTGCCTCTGTGATTCGATGCCCATCAAAAGATCGTAAACATCAATTTGTGTGCTTCTGCCCTGCTGTTTGTTCTAACTCATAGTGAGATTTTGACTCAGTTACAATTTAAATCAATTAAAACTTTATAAATAAAATTTGTATCCCCCTGAATCTAGTTTCAGGAACTTTTGATAGATCTGGAATCCGACATGTAGAGTTCAAGATATACTGATTTTAGTACTGATATGTTTTTAATTCTAGATTACTACTTCGAAGTATATCTTCTCAATTAACTAATTAAAATATCATGTTAATAGTAGAATAAAATCTTGAAATTTACTAGGTTGTTACTAGATATGATTAGGAGTCCCTTTATAATTTTTATAAGATTTTTAAATGATTTTACAATCGAGTTATATATATAAGAAGTTGACCCCGACCTACTGCCTGAACAGCAGTCCCATAAAGAAATGACTGTTAGACCTAGTTGCTGTTATTAAAATTTATCGTTTGAATATGAGTTAGAACTGGCATGAAGTATATTTTCTGGAACCCTTGACGGTACCTGATTCTCTTTCCTATAGCAACAGGAAAATAGGTTTTTGTATAGCAACGTAATACTGTCCAGAATTATAACTTCATATCCTTGATTGTAAATATATTTATTTCTTGCATTTAATTAATTAAACTTATATATCATACATTACATAGCCTTGATACTCCTTAATCCTGTCCTGATACTTGTTCTCATTGTGCATGTTCATGTTTTATTGTTGTAAAAGAATAACAAGTCGGGGTAATAAGGGAAAAAAATCTAGCAGTGGACAATATAGGAAAGTGTACTCGGAAGGGGGCCCGTGTTTCCCATGATAGTGAATCTGTATATGTTTACATCATATGATATGATTCTGGTTACATGGTATGATATAATTCCTAGTTACATGATACGATACGATATGATATGATTACATGATATGACTTGATTCCTGTTATTGTCACTGGAAGACCCGAGTACACGACCTTAGAATTCACCATTAGATTCTAAACGTTAACTTGATTGTATGCACCCGAATCTGTGGTATGGAACACAGGATTGCGCGTATTAGTTAGGATTTATAAAAGATTGCTAGACTAAGATTAACACTAAACACGTTCATGACTCATGTTTACAAGTTATATGATTCCTGTTTACAAGTTACATGATTCCCGTTTACAAGTTACATGTTACATGTTTACAAGTTGCATGATTCCTGTTTATACATGTTTCCTGTTACATGATTTATTGTTCCTGATTGGTTATATTTTGAGACTTATTTTAGTTGTTACTTGCATTACACTTGATCATATTGTATTACAATTACATCGCTAGTTCTTGTTTCCCTTCTTGTCCAGTTCTGTTTCTCCCTTGTTCTATATATTGTTTCTCGTTATCATGGTTGTTCCATATTTGAATTGTCAGTTTTTATTGCTTTCCCTGTTGTGCCTTGTTTCTTGTTCCCATTTTACTTGTTACAACATGCAGCTCGTAACTTGCTTTAACGGGTACCATCTATCTTTCTTTTGAATTAATATTATATAGGTACATCGATGGGATACTGAAGGAACTTGGTGAACTACTTATTGGATTGTTTATTCTCAGACTTATTGTAAGTTCTTGTATCTCAGATATTGGTTATTGTATTACATTCTTATTCATGTGATTATTATTGTATTGTTGAGCTTACTGGTATTGTAAAACTTATGGATGATATGAGTTGGTATACTTATATCATTTACTGGGCCTCAGTTACGTGCCCGTATTTCTGTATAATGAGAAGCGGGGCATGATAGCTCCACTATAAGAAAACTAGGGTTCTCAATCCCTATAAGAAAACTAACATTTTTAAAAATATAACTTGGTTTTGAATTGTGAATAAACTTTAATTAATGTCTTTAATAAAGTTATACAATATTTTCTTAAAATTTTGAATATTTAATTTTAGTTTGAGAAAGTTCATTTTTTCATATTGAAAATATATAATTGAATTTAATCTCATTATTTATGTTCTTAATAATATTTTTATATTTATCATTTTAAGTTAAATGAGTATCAAATTTTACAAATATGCCTTTTTTCCTTTCTTCTCATTAAACGTGCAACTTAACTTGTACATATTATACAAATAGTAGATCTCATTATCAAATATTCCATAGTTAAATTATTGATGGTTTCATATATCTAACAAATGCTGAAAGAAAAAACTCGCGTTCAACATGACTTATATCCACAATTTTTTTATAACATTTTTTGATAAATAAACATATATTTAAAAAAAACTATTTGCTTATGCTCACCCTGTTAGGAATTGTGGCCTCAAATACACATAGGCACGTGGTACTTGAAGTTGGAGAAGAAGAGGAGGAGACAAAGAAGCAAGAGAAGATAAGCAGCAAAGTAGAAGTAGTATGAAGGGTTGCGATCAACTGACCTGGAGGTGCAGTCGACCGACCCTAGACTGAGAGTTCTTCGAGTGTATAAGTCCAACAGAGGAGAGGATGGTCGACCGACCTAGGGGTGCAGTCGATCGGTCAGCTCTCTGGGTTGGTTCTACACGTTGCAGTCGACCGTCACTAGGGGTGCGATCGACCGTCACTAGGAGTGTGGTCGACTGACATCGGCGGCTAATTATTTTTGGGCTTACAAGTTTAAAGGCCCAATTGCCATATTTGTGTTTATCTTTTAGGTTTTACTTGGGGGCTATGTATATGGCCGTAAACTCTAGGGTTAGAATCAATTTGTGTATCAAGAGGTGAGCCGTTATTATTGTCCAATTTCAAAAGAGAACTGTGCCGAGTGTTTCAAAGGTGAGAAAGAGAGATTGAGAGTTGTAATCTTTTTTTAATCTTTGTATTTCTTTGAAAATAAGATGTATTAGTTATCTCTGCATATTGATTATGTTCTTGTGAGATTCATATATTGTGGTGGCTTGTTCTTGGTTCATCTAAGTCTTGGGAGATTTAGTGCTTGTGATGTGTTTCCGCTATCAGCACTATGAGCTGGGAGTAGATTTCTCCGACAAGTGGTATCAGAGCAGTTGGTTCGAGATGGACAATAATAAGATGAAGATTGAGAAATTCGATGGGAGTGACTTCGCGATGTGGAAGATTCAGATGATAGCATATCTTCGTCAGAATAATCTTGATGGACCGTTGTTTGATGAGAAGCGGGTAGGTGCAGATAAGGATGCAATGGTCTTGGCGGATTGGAATCATTTGGATCAGAAGGCACTGGGGTAGATTCAGTTGGGGCTGAGTAGGAAGGCGTTAATTCATATCTCGAAGGCAAAGACCACAAAGGAGGCTATGGAGATTCTCACGGATATGTATGAGAAACCTTCGATATCTAATCAAATTCTTCATATGAAGAAATTGGTTAATATGATGTTGAGGGAAGGGGGTTCAGTAGCAGAGCATGTGAATAATTACTGTATGGTTTACAATCAGATGGAAGCTGTAGGTTTAAAATTTTCAGAGAGAGGGCAATCATTGTTACTTCTACCTACTTTACCCGATAGGTGGTATGGTGAAACAGACTATTATAGGCACTATGACAGATTCGACGACTCTACAGGATGTGGTGAGTAGCATTCTGAACGAGGAGGTGAGAAGGGTAAGAAACGGGGGATATCCATCATCATCTTCTAGAGATTCCTCTATGTACATTGAGAAGAGACGTGGGAGATCTAAGAGCAGTCGAAGAAGAAAGGATTAGAGTAGTTCATCTGAGAGTGAGTCTGATGACAGCGATGGGGGACATGGGCCTGAGTGCTGGTATTGTCACAAAAAGGATCACATGATGCGTAGTTGTAAGGCTTATATGTAGAAGAAGCAGGAGAAACCGAAGAGAGATAACCCAAAGGAAGTCCAAGGAGGGCTTGTTGAAGAGTTATGCTTATCAGCTCGGGAGGAGTTGGGCACTCAAGATTGGTGTATTGATTCGGGAGCTTCTTTTCATTGCACTCTGAGAAAAGAGGTGTTTGATGACTACAAGGAGGGTTCTTTTAGAGTTATGATCATGGGAAATGGTCACCGGTGTCCTGTACGTGGGATTGGTACTGTTGTTGTGAACAACATTGATGATCAAAGTGCTGTCGTGCGGGAGACAAGACATGTTCCAAACTTGAAGGAAAATCTTATATCGATTGGAAGGCTAGACAAGGAGGGGTTGTCTACTACAGTTGGTAGTGGGAAGTGGTGTATAGCTACAGGTTCAAGTGTGATTGCAAAAGGGAAGCGTAAGGAAATGCTGTATTTGCTTAGAGACGTTAGGGGCATTTCTCCTGTAGTTGACTCTCAGCCAGAATCGAGTAGTAGGTTGTGTGGGGTGCAACCGAGTTCTTTCAGTTGTGGAGAGGAGGTTACTAATTTAATGGGAGCTGCTGGCCATGGAAGTGATCCTAGTGGGCAAGACGTTGCTGCGGTGAGGGTACTTTGTGAATTGGCAGTTGAAGCTTCAAGTCGCTCTTATGTGATAGAGAGCACTGATATCGATATGCAGGGTGATGTCGATGAGGGTAACCGAATTGGAACTGTAGGGGTTGAACAGTCTGCGAAGTTTGTGGAGGTATCGTCCACGGAGGTTTCTAGTGCAGAGGGTGCATTGAGAGGCTTTGAACCATGTCCGGTGTTGATGGAGATTTTGCGAGTTGGGAGTCTCATAATACGAAATCCGATAAGAGAGGTTGTTTCTCCGATATTCGTGCTCTATGCGATTGGTGGATCACATCCTTCATGAGGCGATGAGGGGTGGTTGGTGCACTCCACGTAGTGGAGTGGCGGAGGTTATCTTCATGAGAGTGGGGAGTACTTGGGTCTTCCATGAAAGTGGGAGATGATAGAGATAATGCGAGAAAAGATTGCAATAACTTTGAAGCGTGATGTATTTGGTCCAAATAAGAGATTTTTAGGAATTGTGGCCTCAAATACACGTAGGCACGTGGTACTTGAAGTTGGAGAAGAAGAGGAGGAGACAAAGAGGCAAGAGAAGACAAGCAGCGAAGTAGAAAAAGTAGTCTGGAGGGTTGCGGTCGACTGACCTAGGGTGCAGTCGACCGACCCTAGACTGAGAGTTCTTCGAGTGTATAAGTTCAACAGAGGAGAGGACGGCCGATCGACCTAGGGGGTGCAGTCGACCGGTCAGCTCTCTGGATTGGTTCTACACGTTGAGTCGACCGTCACTAGGGGTGCAGTCGACCGACATCGGCGGCTGGTTATTTTTGGGCTTACAGTTTAAAGGCCCAATTGCTATATTTGTATTTATCTTTTAGGTTTTACTTGGGGGCTACATATATGACCGTAAACTCTATGGTTAGAATCAATTTGTGTATCAAGAGGTGAACCGTTATCATCGTCCAACTTCAAGAGAGAATTGTGCCGAGTGTTTCAAAGGTGAGTGAGAGAGATTGAGAGTTGTAATCTCTTTTGTAATCTTTGTATTTCTTTGGAAATAAGAAGTATTGGTTATCTCTGCATATTGATTGTGTTCTTGTGAGATCCATATATTGTGGTGGCTTGTTCTTGGTTCATCTAAGTCTTGGGAGATTCTAGTGCTTGTGGTGTGTTTCCACTATTAGTACTACGAGTTGGAAGTAGATTTCTCCGACACACCCTAATTAAAATTTCTGCATTCGCCACTGTTCCCACTTAATCTTCCTTCTTCTTCTGCATCTTTGCCTCTTTTACCAAAACTAAACCATATTCGACTACCTATTTCTCCGGCCTCTTTTCCCTTTCTCCTCTTTCCAAATTTTATTCATTTTGTTTTTAATCTAGACTTTAAATCAAGTTTAATGTTTTCTTGGAATGAGACATGAAGGAAACAATGATGGTTTAATAAAGAACTTAAATGCAGTGTTAGTATATTAAGAAATTGTGTATTAATTTTGACTAAAAAAATAATTTGTGTTTTAATTGAAGTTGGTGACAATAAATTGTTAATTGTAAGAAGGAAGAAATGGATTCATATTTGATCTTTTCACCCTAATAGTAGTAGTATACTAGTATCATAAATTGTTAATTGTAAGAAGGAAGAAATTGTGTATAGATTTGATCTTTTCACCCATCCATAATATACTAGTATTATACATGTGCTGTGCACGTGGGAAAATTTTAACGGGGGGGGAGGGGGGGGGGGGGGGGGAGATAAAAAGGGCAAAAAAAATTCTACCAGCATGTGCGTTGCACTGGTTGGAATATGAACAAATTACACTAAGGCCTTCTCCCATTATAATAGTAGAGATGGATGGGAAGTAACACACAACAAGGCATGTATAGGAACAAGTTAATGTTATGAAATTCCACTTTGCTATGGGATTAGGGAGATTTTTTGTTTAAAGTGTAGAGAAACGGAGAAGGAAGAGAAATGGGGAAGAAAGCTCTCAGATCTAATTTTAGAGGGGTAAGGGTATCTTCGTAGTATAACAATTTAAAGTTAATGGGGATGAAACTTAGCTGGGTGGCAGAGGCTACGTTTGGTTCATTATTTTGAAAATTAATTTAAACATAGTTTTTGATGTTTTTTTATGAAGTTGTTTTCTGTGATTTTCGAAAACAGAGTATTGTTTGGTTAACTTTTTTCATAAAATAGTTTTTTCAAAATTAAAATATAAAAGGCGTTTGGTAAATTGTATACAGTATGTATGTATATATATAATCCGTATTTATGTATATATGTATATACATAAATACTCTATATTGTATACTATTATATATAATGTATGTATGAGTTTGGTTGTATGTAAAAATAGTATATATACTCTAATACATACATGTTGTATACATATATATACATACATATTGATACATACATACTGATAAATAATAATATAAAATAGTTTAATATAATAAACATATTTAATAATATACATATATATAATAATTATAATAATTATAATAATATATATGTAATAATAATATTATAAATATATATACAAAAAGTTATAATAATAATAATATATATAATAATAATATATTATTGTAATATATAATAACATTAATATATAATAATAATAATCATAATAATATATTATAATAATAGTATATATAAAATAGTATGTACGAAATAATAGTGTTTATATATAATAATAATAATAATAATAATATATTCCGTAATAATCAATATAATAATTATATACGTAATAATATATGTAATAATAATATAGTATAATTATATATTTAAAAATTTATTATAATAATAATACATTATATAATAATATATATCTATATAATAAAACACAAAGAAAGCCATCAAGTGGCTCTCATTCAATTGGGTTGAAATCAATGGTCCAGATCTAACCTTACAAAACGTAATTTTCCGCCCAAAAGTTCCCCCCCAAAACTCAAATTCAAATCCTCCAAAACAAGTTCCCGCCCAAAACTCAAATTCAAATCCCCCAAAACAACTCCTCTATTTTAAATTTTTTTTTTCTCCCTCTCTCTCATTTTCTCTTCTATTTACTCAGAAATTTATATTTTCAGATTTCAAGTTTGTAAATTTTCAGATTTTTTATGCATTTTTTTATTGCTTATGTTACATTGAAAATAGCAAATATTTTATCAACAGTTAAATGTCCTCATTTTCCACACTCAAAATTCTAAGAAGTTGGATTTTACACCACCATTTATAATTATTTTTCAACATATACTAATGGATAAATGGACTTTTATTTACAACTAATTATTGATTTACTATTCAAACTTGAGCTACATAATTATTGTTTTATTGTTTACAAGACTTTCATATGCTGTATCGTTCCGAAGAAGTGCCGTAGGCATGTGCCTATGGGAAAATCTAGTAATAATATATAATAGTAATATATAATAATATTCATATATATAATAATAATAATATATTATAATAATAGTATATATAAAATAGTATATATGAAATAATAGTGTATATATAATAATAATAATAATAATAATAATAATAATAATAATAATAATAATAATAATAATAATAATAATAATAATAATAATAATAATAATAATAATAATATTATTATTATTATTATTATTATTATTATTATTATTATTATTATTATTATTATTATTATTATTATTATTATTATTATTATTATTATTATTATTATTATTATTATTATAATATAATAATAATAGTATAAATAAAATAGTAATATATTATAATAATAGTATATATAAAATAATATATATGGAGTAATAATATTTTAATTATAATAATAGTATATATATAATAATATATTATGTAATAATAAATATAATAATTATATATATAATAATGTATATAATTATTATATATATAATTAGATTATAATAAAATATAATAATAATAATAATAATAATAATAATAATAATAATAATAATAATAATAATAGTAATAATAATAATAATAATAATAATAATAATAATAATAATAATAATAAAAATTCTGAAAATAACAACAACAACAATAACAACAACAACAACAACAACAATAATAATAATAATAATAATAATAATTATATATACATACATATACATACATATTATATACATACTGTATACATACTATATACATACATACTCTATACATACATAATGTATACATATATATATAGGGAAAAAGGAGTATGAGCAATTTGCTCATTTAGTAAATGAGCAAGTGATGAGGTGGCATGCATGTGATTGAAAAATGAAAAAACTTATCTCAGAAAACATGTTTTTTCTGTTTTCAAAAAACTCATTTTAAACATAGGTTTTGAGTGTGAAATTTTAAAACTGAGTTTTCGAAAAATTTATATCCAAACAAAATTACCCAATGTTTTGATTTTAAAAACTGAAAACTGTTTTTAAAACCCGATCCAAACGCACCCTTAGTGTCTCAAAAAAAAACATTTAAAATTACTGTCTCTGATCTCTAATATTATAATGTGAGAGTTGGAGTTGTATGATTTATAGATAAACTGTAATTTGTAGACAATCTACCATCTAATTTTAACCATTTATTTTTAAGTGGGAGTTATATTAACCATTTATTTACTCAACTGTTGTTAGTTACCATAATACACTCAAAATTCAAATTTATCTACGACATAACTATTTACAAAAGTGTCACTCAAATAAAATAAAAGTTGGTGCCACTAGGGGTAATTTATAAAGAGTATGTAATGAATAAAAGGAGGCCTCCGGTTCGAGATCAGATTACGTCTTAGTATTTAATTTTTAAAAAATAAAAATTATTAGAACGTGCATCACACGTGCAGTTTACTAGTTTTATTTGGCTCAAATGTTAGGAATGCAAAATTGTTTTTAACCCCAAAATTAAAATAATTATACGTATGAGCTGTGATCATGTAAGAACTCATTCGGTAAGAATTAGCAATGGTATCAGGTCGGGTCGGGTCGGGTCTGGTCCTTCACTATCCAGACCCGAACCCGATCCCCTACGGGTCCAAAAATTGGATCTGGACCCAAATCCGGACCTGTACCTAAAAAATTGAGCCCGAACCCGGTCCAAAATAAAAAATATTAGCCCAAACCCACTAATTATCGGATTGGACCTAGATGGGCCCGGATCGAGTTCGGGGCCAGTTGCCACCCTTAGAATCACATATGCTCTCCAGATATATATTGAATAAAGAAAGACATGGAGGCAAGATTATCTGCTTCTCAATTAACTCTCTATTTAATGATGCCCACTTGGATCCACGGGAATGACTGAATTTTTTTCCCCACTTCATTTACTAGATGAAATATTGGCTAAGAGCATCTCCAACCATGCTAGCTATTTTGGCTAGCTAGAATAGCCAAAATAGATAATAAATGGATAATTTGGCTAGCAAAAAAAACTCACACTCCAACCATGCTATCTATTTTGGCTAGCCGATTTAAATAAGCGGGAAAGAAATCATACCGTTTTAGACCATCTTGATCTTCGGATGGCGAGCGGATCCCGCTCGCCAGATTTGGCGAGTGGATTGCGAGGGAAATTGAGATCGCCAGGATAGCGATCTATTTGGCAATTTCGTTGGAGAGGATATTTGGGGATTTAGGTCGCTATTTTGGCAAATTGGAAGAATAGCGATTACGGTTGGAGATGGTCTATGGAATGTCTGATGAGACCGAATTTAACCAATTAACTGTCATAGCTGTCAACAACGAGTCGCTCTAGATTAGAATATTTGAGCTCACCTGCTTAATGTTGTCATATGCTCTAATGTCCTGCCCGAAGACTGCAAAATCTTTTTGTTGACATCCTAAGAAAATAAAAAATTTGAACCGTTCATTTTGATATATATGTCTAAATTAGTGTATAAAAGAAAAATCAAGTCATTTGTGATTTATTTGTCCATGCACTAAAATGTTACAAATTGTATGGCTGAATAATGTTATATTTCATAATGACATGATGGATAGACAAATGAATTTCACATGACTTAATTTACATATTTAAACTAATTTAGTCATTCTAAATAATGTTAACTATTCGGATCATCCATGTAATGACTATGTAACTACTCTATAGAAGAGAAATCAAGTCATTTAAGATTTACAAGTTCATTACATGGAATTACTATGAGCCCCGGAAGCTACTATTTGCAAGGTTGAGAAAGAATTTGCACTTTAAATTACCAATTTATTATTGTAAAAATAGCTAGTAAATAATGATAGAGCATCGTTTGTATTTAATAATGTTGATTCTTGATTTTGATGATTACAATACAATGCAAAGTTGTTGTTCTACTTCCTACATATTACAGGATATACAAAGGCGAAATGTTCTAACAAGCTTCTTAAAGCAAGTTGATCAAGCACAGCTACGAATAAAGTTCTTGTTGCTAATTGATCAAGAAAGCTACAAGGTTGCTAGCTTACAAGATAAAGACGAAGGCTAAAAGCTATCTCAAGACTCAAGACTCAAGAACAAGACATATGCTTCAATTTATTGTATTAAGTGTCTTGTAAAAATTTGTAATCTTTTTTGTTTTCATTGAGTCTTAGAAAATCTGTAAAACCCTTGTCACACACTCACACATTATCTTTAAAAACTTAAAAAATCGAAACAAAGATTGAAAAAGCTCAGCTGTTAAGTACCAGTCGACTGCCATAAGGCACCAGTCGACTATCTTAGTACGAAACTGACTGAACTTATTCAAAATCTGATCAGTCGACTCATAACGGCAACCCAGTCGACTGTTCAAGACATTTCGACAGTTTGCTGATTTCAAATTTTGATTTTTTCGAATTTAAAAAGGTTATTTCCATTGGTTGACAGTTGGTACAACTGCCTCCCAACGTCCAGTGTTTCTAACTCTATGAATAAAGAATAGAAATCACTGTGAAAAAGTTAACTTTTCAAGCTTTTTGTTTTTCAAAGTTTTCGAGTTTTTGGTTCTAAAACAAAAAGAAGCATTCAAAAGCATTCTCTTTCTAAGTCTTGGTTCTCTGAAATCAGTCTTGCATAACAGTGATTTCGTTTGGGACTGATTTCGGAAGTTGACCTAATAGCCACGCATAAAAACACATTCACAACAAGGCTTTTGGTTGATTGTAACTCTTTTGTTGTTGTTCTTCACTCTCGGGTTGTGAGAGTGGTTTTCTCTCGGTTGGAGAGTAGGGCTCTAGGGTGTAGAGTCAGGTTTGTTACTCTTGATGGAAGAGTGGGTTGCTTTCTCTAGTTGTGAGAAAGGACTACGGATTGAACAAGGTTGTTGTCTAACGCCGTAGGGTGTTCTTGTAATTATTTCAAGAATAGTGGAAAATTTCAAATGGGTTGCTTAGGAACTGAATGTAGGTCGGAAGAACCGAACCAGGATACATTGTGTGTACTCTGTGGTTGTATCTCTTTGAACTTGCATTTCATTTTCTTACTTTATAGCTTTCTGTGAAACATGTCTGAACAGTCGAATGTGTACTTTTGTAAGTCGACTGGTCAGACTTGTACTACTTTATCTCTGAAAACTTGTGTGATAAGTCGACTGGCTCTTCTATAAGTCAACTGATCAGACTCGCTTTAAAAATACTCTTCTTAACTGTCGCTTCAGTCGACTGGTTTATCTCTTCAAGTCGACTGATCAGAAGAAAAGTCTAATTCCGCAATTTAATTTTTATAAAACACTATTCACCCCCCTCTAGTGTTTTTTGCTTTGCCTACAGGATCCAACACTTGGTATCAGAGCCTGGTTGAGTGCAATGGCAACTACTTTGAATGAAATCAGTACCATGAAGGCCAATCTACACAAAGGCCACCCCTCTTCGACGGAACAAATTACAACTATTAGAAGTGTAGAATGAAGATCTACCTTCAGTCCATCAACTATGAAATATGGAACATGACAGAAACCGAGTACACCGCTCCTACTATTCCATATGCACAATGGAACGGCGATATGAAGAACCAAACAATGAACAATGCAAAGGCGATGAATACGCTATTTTGTGCCCTTACAAAGGAGGAGTTCAACTGTGTATCTAATGCAACAACTGCACATCAAATTTGGCACACACTCGAGGTAACTCATGAAGGAACAAACAAAGTAAAAGAATCTAAAATATTTGTTCTTGTTCACAGGTTTGAAATGTTCCGCATGAAGGAGAATGAGAATGTGTTCGAAATGATTACTAGGTTCACAGACATTACAAACTCACTTGTGGCACTTGGGAAGACATACACTCAAGCTGCGATGGTGAGAAAGGTACTTCGTGCACTAACCCCGAATGGGAGAAGAAGACCACCGCCATAGAAGAGGCCAATGATTTAACACAAATTTCTCTTGAGAATCTTGTGGGAAATCTTATGGCGTATGAGGTACAACTTGAAGAGCGCAAGAAGGATGCCGAACCACAACAATCAAAGAAGAAGACATTAGCATTCAAATCCATGTCAGACTCCGAGGATGAAGAAGAAGATGAGGAAGAGATTGCCATGTTCACAAGAAGATTCAAAAAGTTCCTAAGAAAAGGTAAGTTTAATTCAAAAAATAAGGATGCTAATGAACCTCCAACTTGTTTCAGGTGTAACAAGGCAGGCCACATGAAGAAGGATTGTCCACTAGAAAATGCAAAATCTAAGGAAAAGACGTCTAATTTCAAGAAGGATAAGTACTCAAAGAACAAGTTCGTAAAAAATAAAAAGGCATACCAAGCAACTTGGGATGATAGCGATTCTTCGTCAGAAGAAGAAATTGATGAGACAAACGAGGTCGCAAACATGTGCTTTATGGCATCTAAAAATCAAGTAAGTAATGAGTATGATTCTAATGATTTACTTGATGCTTTCAATAAAATTTTTCAAGAACTTAAAAAAGAAAAGATTAGAGTTAAGAATTTAGAGAAAGTTAATCAAACACTTTCTCAAGAGAATCTTAACCTTGATAAAGAAGTAAAATCTTTAAATTCTCGTATTTCTAGTTTAGATATGGATCTTGAACCTCTAAAGAAGAATTATGAAGAGATATCTAAGAACGTATCTAAATTTAATAAAGGAAAAGAGAATTTAAATGATGTTCTTCAAAATCAAGTAAAATATAGTCAAAAGTTTGGACTTGGTTTTAAAAATTCACTTGAAAAACCTCATTCTTCTAAGAAAACTAGTGTAAATAAACCTATATCCATTTCTAGTATTAAGCATAAACTTTATGAATTTTTTGAAAAGCCTAAAATTGTAAGTTCTCCTGATAAAAGCAAATCTAAAATTCAGCCAAGTCGACTACACCCAACCACCAGTTGCCTATCTAGAGGTACCGAGTCTTATTCAACAAGACAAAAACCTCAAATAAGTCGACTGACTAATAGTAAAAGTCGACTGAAAGATGTTGTAAAGTCGACTGGACAGAGCAAATATGTATGGGTTCCAGTCAACCTGAATTCGAAAGATAGAATTGCTTATATCAATTCTTATATGCTGAATGTATGTAATTTTGCTAATTTCATTTCTGCTTATGGTAGAAAATCAAACTAATTATGGGTTTAGTTTTCCACAAACTAATATTTGTTGGACCCAATGAAAAGGGTACCATATTCACATTGAATATTTTATAGGTACCTAAGAAAGATCGTTGGATACTTGACAGCGGATGCTCAAAGCATATGACTGGTCATGCCAAACTCCTATCTTCCATACAAAACATTGATGAAGGAACAGTGACATTTGGCGACAACAATAAAGGAAAGGTCATAGGAATTGGTATGGTCGGTAAGGACACTAACCCCTCTATAGAAGATGTTTTATTAGTTAGTGGACTTAAGCATAACCTGTTAAGTATTAGTCAACTTTGTGATAAGGGTTATAAAATCATGTTTGAAAAAAATGCTTGTTTAATTTATGATTCTACCATGCAAAATATAATTTTTCAAGGATTTAGGAAAAATAACATTTATGAATTGTGTTTGAAAGCATATGAGTTTTCGAATGATTTTTGCTTAGTAGCTTCTAATAATGATTGTTGGCTTTGGCATAGACGTTTTGGTCATGTGGATATGAAAATTCTCTCTAAATTGTCTAAGTACAACCTAGTTAAAGGGCTGCCAAGACTATCCTTTAAAAAGGATAAGTTATGTGATGCATGTCAACTAGGTAAACAAATTAAATCTACTTTTAAAACAAAAGAAGTAATTTCTACTAGTAGGCCGTTCGAATTAATTCACATGGATTTATTTGGCCCTACTAGAGTTGCTTCTTTTAATAAAAGTAGGTATGTATTTGTTTTAGTAGATGATTTTTCACGATTCACTTGGACTTTCTTTTTAAAACATAAAAATGATGCTTTTGAAGAATTTGCAAATTTTTGTAAACGAATTCAAAATCAAAAGTCTCTAACCATAGTCACTATTAGAAGTGATCATGGTGGAGAATTTGAAAATGAAATATTTGCAGAATATTGCAACAAGAATGGTATAACTCATTCATTTGCATTTCCTAGAGCTTCACCACAAAATGGAGTGGTTGAAAGGAAGATTAGGACTTTGCAAGAATGTGCACGTACCATGCTTGTTGAAAGCAATTTACCTAAGTATTTTTGGGCTGAAGCTGTTGCTACAGCTTGTTATGTTTTAAATAGAATTTTGATTAGGCCTAAGCTAAAGAAAACATGTTATGAGTTATTTTTTGATAAGATTCCTAAGGTCTCTTACTTTAAAATATTTGAATGTAAGTATTTTATTCTGAACACTAAGGATAATTTAGATAAATTTGATCCTAGATCTAATAAGGGTATCTTTGTAGGATACTCAAATAGGAGTAAAGCATATAGAATCTTCAACAAGTCAACAATGACTATTGAAGAATCCATGCATGTTGCATTTGATGAATCTCTGTCTTCTTCGACTTTAATTGAAGATGATGAAACTAATTTATCACCTTTAAATAAAGTAATTACATCTTTAGAACAAACTAGTCTTGCTGATAAGTCGACCGATAAGGAAGTCAAGTCGACTGATGTAAAACAGTTGACTGAGGAACTTATCAAGTTGACTGATCCTGTTGTGATGTCTCCAACTTTACCAAAATATTTTTTTGAAGTTAGAGATCATCCTCATGACTTAATAATTGGTGACATTTCACATTGTATTCAGACGAGATCACATGTTAATATGATATCTCACACAGCTTTCTTGTCGGATTTTGAACCGAAGAATATATAAGAAGCATGTGAGAATGAATTTTGGATGAATACCATGCAAGATGAGTTAAACCAATTCATAAGAAATGATGTATGGAATTTAGTTCCACGACCTCCTGATCTTACTATAATTGGTACTAAATGGGTATTCAAGAATAAGTTAGATGAATCAGGACAAGTTGTTAGGAACAAAGCTAGACTAGTTGCTCAAGGATATAATCAAGAAGAAGGTATAGATTTTGATGAAACATATGCTCCTGTTGCTAGATTAGAATCAATTCGTATCTTATTATCTTTTGCTTGTTTTATGAACTTTATACTCTTTCAATTGGATGTTAAAAGTGCATTCCTTAATGGGTTTATAAAGGAAGATGTTTATGTTAAATAACCACCAGGTTTTGAACATGAACAATTCCCAAACCATGTTTTTAAATTTGAAAAGGATTTATACGGTCTTAAACAAGCACCTCGTGCTTGGTATGATCGACTGAAGACTTTTGTTTTAGGAGCAGGTTTTGAAATAGGTAAAGTGGATACTACTTTGTTTATCAGAAGAATTAAGAATGATATTTTAATCATACAAATATATGTTGACGACATAATTTTTGGTTCTACTAATAGCAATCTATATCAAGAATTTGCTAACACCATGAAAAACGAGTTTGAGATGAGTCACATGGGTGAACTCAATTATTTTCTTTTACTACAAATTAAGCAGTCACAAAATGGCATATTTATTAATCAAGAAAAATATGCCAAGGAATTATTCAAACGGTTTAACATGGATAATACAAGTAGTAAGACCACACCTATGGCTACTACCACTATCCTTGACAAAGATGAATTAGGTAAGAGTGTTGATCAGAAACTCTATCGAGGTATGATTGGCTCACTCTTATATATAACTGCTAGTAGACCGGACATTATGTTTAGTGTATGTTTGTGTGCTAGATATCAGTCTAGTCCTAAAGAATCTCACTTAAAAGCTGTGAAACGCATTTTAAGATATATTAAAGGCACATCTGATTATGGTCTATTTTATCCACGCACCGACAATTTTCAACTTTTGTCGTATAGTGATGCGGATTTTGCTGGCAGTAAAACTGACCGCAAGACCACTAGTGGGACATGTCATTTTTTAGGACATTCACTAGTTTCTTGGTGTAGTAAGAAGCAAAATTCGGTATCCCTATCTACTACAGAAGCTGAATATGTCGCTGCAAGTTTGGCTTGTGTCCAAATTTTATGGATGAAACAAACCTTATTAGACTATGGTATTTCTTTTGAAAAACCTTCAATAATGTGTGATAATACCAGTGCTATTAACTTATCTAAGAATCCGGTTCAACACTCATGTACGAAACATATTGATATTCGACATTTTCTACGTGATCATGTTTTAAAGGGAAATATTTCTTTAGATTTTATTTCTACTAATAAACAAGTAGCTGATATTTTTACCAACCCCCTTAAGAGCATCCACAGTCGTTGAACGGATAAAATGGCAAAATGCATTTTATAGCGATCCATTTATTCTTTTTGCTGCAGTCGTTGAAATGCTATAAAATGCATAAGTTAGTTAAAAAATAATCAGACGAAACATGATGGTTCGTTTCATACTAAAAAATTAATTTATACATACCGGACGAAACATGAAGTTTCGTCCCAAAAAAAAAAATTTAAAAAATAAACGAGACGAAGCATGATGTTTATTCTGACATTTAAAAAAAAAAAAATTCGGAAATTTGGGTGGGACGACACATGATGTGTCGTCCGGGTTTTAGGGGATTGCATTCAGCTTTTTATAAAAAAAAAACCAAAAGAAACAAGCCAGACGAGCCACCATGCGTCGTCTGGTTCAAGAATGTATTCGTTTTGCTTTTTTTTTTTTTAAAGTTATTCTTGCTTGTCATGATGTTTATCTAAAAGCTGTTTAAGTTATTCAAGAAAGTATGCGTCGTCTGGTTCAAGCCACCATGCTTGTCATGAAGTTTCGTTCCATGACGTTTTTAAGTTATTCTTGCTGGTTCAAGCCATGATGTTGATCTAAAATTTTTTGTTTTTTTAGAATGGGACGAAACATCATGTTTATTCCCGTTGAGTAAACTTGCTTTATGTGGTTTTCTAATTTATTTTAATCCGGACGAAACATCATGTTTCGTCCGACCAATTCAGAAAATAATAAAATAATCCAGACGAAACATCATGTTTCGTCCGCTATAATATGCATTTTGCTATTTCGTTTGCTATATCTCCGTATCTACTGTAGCGCTTTTGCCAAAAAATGGCAAAATAGCAAACGACTGCGAGCGCTACAGTAGAAAAAAAATGGAAAAAATGGCAATAAAGCAAACGACTGTGGATGCTCTAAAGACGACACCTTTATAACCTTAAGAAGAGAACTAGGGATTTGTAATTTTCATGATATTTTTTGAATTTGTTTTGGTAAGTCGACTTACACATATTGTTCAGTCGACGGGCAAGTATTGTTTTTAAATTTTTTTTTTTGAAGCTTTTATGCTCTGGACAGTCGACTGAGCTTAGCACCAAGTCGACTGACCAGTTGTATTAATAGTGTGTTCAATTTTTTGTAAACTCTCGAATAAGTCGACTGCTTACTCATACCAGTCGACTGTAACGAATCAGTTTTTCTTCAGATTCGAATCTTGGTACATCCTTTGAGGCGACTGTTCACCTTTTTATACTTCTTTGACCATATCTAAGCCGTTGATATCCTTTTCCTTTGATCTCAGCCATCTATTTCCATGTAAAAACCCTACAACCTACCCCCTTCCTTTCACTTTTACCCTACCTATTTTTTCCCAGATCTGAAGAAGAGAGAAGAGAAGTCGACTGCACAGTTGTTGCTGCTGTCAATTTCTAGTATTGTGAAGATTAAATCAGGCTGATTTCTTGTAGATTTTTAGTCTACTTGAAGTTTTAGAGTCTCCTTGTTGGTATACTCCCTTTCCTCTTTTTTCCTTCTTATTATGGCTCCTAAGAGATCTAAAACATCTCATGTTGATGAGGGTTCATCTTCTAAGGATTACATTCAATATCTTAGAAGTCCTAACCTTGTAGAAAAATGGTTCATCATATGTTCCATGATAATTTTTCCGGGTCGGTTTGTTAATTTTTCCGATCTTGATAGGTTTAATCTTGTATCATTGTTTCAATATTGTAGTCTTTATGAATTCTTGTCTTTAGAAAATCAACCCTACTACTACCCTCAACTCATTTATTTGTTTTATACAAATATGAGAGTTGTTCAATCGGATGATGGTGAGGTACTCATCTATTCCTCTGTCAAAAATAAGAAGATGAAACTCACTTTCGAAAGAATCAACCTCATTTTGGGTATAGACGATGAAGGACTTGATTTAGGAGAAATTTTGATGGATGATGCCACCATTTTATCTAAAATTTATTTGCCGAATCATGGACCGCCTATGACAAATAGGTCCATAATCCCTGTTGCAAAACTTGTTGCACGGATACTATCATACAATATCATTCCCAAAACAGGGAGTTATGATCAGTATTCCATGAAATTACAACAAGCCGTTTATGCAATATTCGGCAAAATCAATCTAAATTGGGGTTGTATCATTTTTTCTAGGCTTTATAAGTCTTATACCTCCTTTCTTTCTTTTGGTGCCCTTCTTACCCGAGTCTTTTGTGCTTATGATGTCGATCTTGATTCAGAGACCAATATAGTAAAGCACTATGAATATTTTGATCGTGCAAGTTTAGCACGCATGATGCTTTTTACTTCTCCACCTAGGTCTAACTCTAGGACTTCCCCTCCAGTTCCTTTAGCCACTTCAGCTCGTCCGTCTTCTGCTTCTAGTTCCTTTCGTCCTCGAGCAGATTTTGATGATCCACGTAGTATTTATAATGCTGTCACTTATATCATGGATCGTCAAGATGTTCTTGAGTCACAAATTTTCCATCTTACTCACCTGTTCACTGCTCAATTTCCTCCTCCCTCTCACGATGAACAAGATGAAGAAGACGAAGATTGATGAGTTCTTATTTTATTATTCTCTATGTATTTTATTATTGTTGCATTTTCTCTCTACTTTGTAATTATTTGAACTAAGACTAAGTTTCTATGAATGGATTTTGTTTTGTATTGCTTTTTTTTTGTGTGTGAGGAATATTTTTTCCCTCTTTTTTGTTGATGACAAAGAGGGAGAACATATCAGCTTTTATGTTAATTTGTATTTTCATGCTTTGTATATTTTTTTTGTATTTCCATGCTTTGTATATATTTTTAAGCTTTCACCTATGCATGTTGTACAATTGATAGGGGGAGCATATGAGCACTTGTATTATTCATTCCCTTTATTATAAGCTATTATGTTGTCATCATCAAAAAGGGGGAGAATGTTGATTCTTGATTTTGATGATTACAACACAATGCAAAGTTGTTGTTCTACTTCCTACATATTACAGGATATACAAAGGTGAAATGTTCTAACAAGCTTCTTAAAGCAAGTTGATCAAGCACAGCTACGAATAAAGTTCTTGTTGCTAATTGATCAAGAAAGCTACAAGGTCGGCTTATAAGATAAAGACGAAGGCTAAAATCTATCTCAAGATTCAAGACTCAAGAACAAGACATATGCTTCAATTTATTGTATTAAGTGTCTTGTAACAATTTGTAATCTTTTTTGTTTTCATTGAGTCTTAGAAAATCTGTAAAAACCTTGTCACACACTCATACATTATCTTTAAAAACTTAAAAAAATCGAAACAAAGATTGAAAAAGCTCAACTATTAAGTACCAGTCGACTGTCATAAGGCACCAGTCGACTGTCTTAGTACGAAACTGACTAAACTTATTCAAACTCTGATCAGTTGACTCATAACGGCATTCCAGTCGACTGTTCAAGACGTTTCGACAGTTTGCTGATTTCAAATTTTGATTTTTTCGAATTCAAAAAGGTTATTTCCGTTGGTTGACAGTTGGTACAACTGCCTCCCAATGTCCAGTATTTCTAACTCTATAAATAAAGAATAGAAATCACTGTGAAAAAGTTAACAACTTTCCAAGTTTTTTGTTTTTCAAAGTTTTCAAGCTTTTGGTTCTAAAACAAGAAGAAGCATTCAAAAGCATTCTCTTTCTAAGTCTTAGTTCTTTGAAATCAGCCTTGCATAACAGTGATTTCGTTTGGGACTGATTTCGGAAGTTGACCTAATAGCCACGCATAAAAACACATTCACACAAGGCTTTAGGTTGATTGTAACTCTTTTGTTGTTGTTGTTCACTCTCAGGTTGTGAGAGTGGTTTCCTCTCGGTTGGAGAGTAGGGCTCTAGGGTGTATGTAACCCCTGTTTCCATTAATACATATTTTAAAAGTATTTTTTTCGTATTTAAATCTTCAGTATCTTATAACTATTTTTCCCTAATAGATTTTACTGTTTAAACTATTTTATGGAACTCAATATACTAATTATTTAATTATCTTATATTTATTTCAAGCCCAATTGTATAAATTCTGATTTTATTTTATTTTATATTTAATCTGAACCCAAAAATTCAGCCCAACAACCTAATTGTTTTATTTAAATATTTTTAAGCCCAAGCCCATATCCACCCCCTAATGGATCTCACCCAAACCCACAAACCTAAATCAACCCCAGTTCTTTCTAACGAACAAATCCCTATCAATTTTCCCCACAATCCCCACTATCTCCACAATCCGTCACTCCCCCCTATTATCTCTCTCCCTCCCGTACTCTCTCTCTCCCTCTCCTCCTCTGATTAAAACCAAAACAAAACGAAACCCAAACAGAGCAAAAACAAAACCCAAACAAACAAACCCAGACTCCCCTTCTCTTCCTCCCGCTCACCCACCGTTGAACCCATTTCACATCGCCGTCGACCTCCATTAACCGTCGCCACCATCTCCATCTCCTAGCTGCCGTCAGCCCCCCCCCCCCAAATCCTCGTCATCTTCTCCACTCCATCGCTCAAACCCAACGCACCCGTAGAACCCATCGTCGCCATTGCCGCTCGCTCAAACTCAACTCCACCATCCCCATCGACTTCCGCTCCTCGTCTTCACCACAATGGCCTTCACCGCCACTTTTCGCCATTACCCATCACCTCCGATCTCCATTGTCAACCGCCTTCACTCCTTTATTTCGAACCCGAAGAACAGAGTAGTGCCATTCCTTCGCTGCTCCGTCCATCGCCATCGACGCCCCTCGCCGACAGCCCCGCCACTCGCCTCCTTGTCGCCACGTCGAAGAACCCGCTGCTGCAGATCCTCTCTCGCGCTCTGTCGATCGAGAAGAAGGAAGGAGGGAGGAATCAGCGGATTGAATCTCAACCTTTGGATCGCATCAAGATCCGTGAAATCAAGCCAATCAGATTGCTGTTTCGTGTTCTCGCACACCTGATCCTGCCACCGCTGTTCCGTGTTCGGAACGGATCCGGTGCGAAGGTGAATTCTGATTGGACGACTTCGCTGTGCCGTGTTCAGCGCGCAGCGAATCCCATCCGCTGTCCCCTGTTTTTCCGATCGGTGTGTGGGAAATATTTACTGTTTGCTGCTTGCTGTTGGTTTTCTCGTTCGGTTTTCGCCCGTATTCTTGGGATTGCTCCCCGGGATTCTGATCCAGTTATTCTTATTCTATTGAATCATCTACAAAGTAAAAGGGCAAGTCATTTCTTATCGAATATTTATTGTATCATATTCGATATTTTTATTGAATTCCACAAGTGGATCCGTATTGAATATCATAAAATGTTATTGTATCTATCGTTGGGATACCACGGATTTACACGAGCGAATCCAAGTGGTAGTCTCAACTTCGTGCCTTCTTTTTGCCTCTAATGTATAGGGATCTTACATGCAACCATGTAGATAATTAATGAATATAAGAATAGGAAATCATTATCACATTTCATATATCATGACATTAAAGACAACTATTGTGGATTGTATTAGGGTTGATTGTTTATGTGATTGCTATCGTTTAATCAGTTGATTGTAATTAGTAGAATTTTGGACATCATCTACCTTAATACCATAAGATTGGTTCACTGTGATATATGATTATTAAGCTCCAATTTATCATTCTTAATTTTTAATCGTTTTATTCAAAATGGACATGTTGACTATTCTGGAAATTACGCCAATCTGAATCTTATTGTGCTGTTTCGACCTAGATAACTCCATTAAAATCAGAAACTCCCTGAAAATGAAACGTAGCCCTATTTGTCTAGATGTCAATAGACACTATAATTTTTGAATTCCGATTTATATCACTCGAGTTATGACCCTTTTTCTACAGCTACGCTGTAAATTCAGATTCATGTACATACCATGTTAGGATAATAAATTAAGTGGACTAATGACTATATATGGCCAAGATAAATTCCATATTTGTAGATAACATGCTTAGGGTGTTAAAAATTATTTTTACTGATTTTTGTAATGATTATTTACTGCCTTTATAACTGAAATTAGACAACATGGACACCCAGCCAGAAACTAAAATCTATAAGATTATTAAATTTCGCCTAGTTATCGTTATCGGAATATAGACTTTAAGTATGCATTGGAACCGGGCAGGAGTCTTGTTTCTAGACCACCTGACGGATCCACATTTTCTGTCCTATAGCAACGGAAATTCTGATTTTGGTACAGCAACCTACTGTTGTCCAGAATCGGGATTCTATATTTTATAATGTACAATTGTGTTTATAATTTTATATTTAGTGTATTTAATTGTATATAGTATATTGCATAATCTTAGGTTGTTTTGTCACCTTTACTAGTGTCCCTTATTAACCGCATTATTGTATGTTTATTGAATAAAGAAAGTAAATCAAGCCGGGGTTAAGGGTTGACTAGGGTAGTTGATGGCATAGTGACTGTACTCGGAAGAGGGGCCCATGTTTCCTTAATTTTCGGTCTATCGGTCTATCGGTCTATTGGTTATATCGGACATCGGTTAATTGCAGATTACTGACTTCAGTATCTCGATTTATTCGGTCATTGGTCATTATTGAATATTGTTCCCGAGTACATGAACTATAGAATCTACCACCTTAGTCTAAACAAAATTGATTGTATGCATCGAACCTGTGGTACGACACACATGGGACACAGTAGTACGTGCATTAGCTAGGATTTTAAAAATGAATAATAGGCCTAAGGATCTCATCATATTATCATTGCATATTGTTATCTTTATCGAACAGTGTTATCGTTATTATTGCCATTATTGATATTGTTTATCGTTATCATGATAAATTATCGTTATTGCATATTATACTATTATTGAATTGTCACTGTTCAACACTATTGACTTCATCGTTTATTGAATTTATTGCTATACCACCATTGTTATTGTTTCTCTGTTTCTCCACTTGCATGTCCACGACTTGCTCTAAGGACAAATTATTCTTTCTTTTTAGATAAACAAGTACAGGTGATCAAGGAGAATTTTCAGAAGGCATTGGTGAGCAGTTCTTCTACGATTGGAGCAGAAGTTCCTCGAGCTATTTGGTAAGTTCTTATATTCCAAATTTGGTTATTGAATTCATTCTCGTTTATGTGATCATGTTTCCTGCGTGGTTGTGATTAATTTTTCTTATATTGTTGAGTTAAGACTGGTACAGCTTATGGATGATATGAGTTGGCATACTTATATCATTCGCTGGGCCTCAGTTACGTGCCTGTGTTCCCGTATTCTGGGAAGCGGGGCATGACAGTGTAGAGTCAGGTTTGTCACTCTTGGTGGAAGAGTGGGTTGCTTTCTCTAGTTGTGAGAAAGGACTATGGGTTAGACAAGGTTGTTGTCTAATGCCGTAGGGTGTTCTTGTAATTATTTCAAGAACAGTGGAAAATCTCAAGTGGGTTGCTTGGGGACTGGATGTAGGTCGGAAGGACCGAACCAGGATACATCGTGTGTACTCTGTGGTTGTATCTCTTTGAACTTGCATTTCATTTTCTTACTTTATAGCTTTCTGTGAAACTTGTCTGGACAGTTGACTGTGTACTTTTGTAAGTCGACTGGTTAGACTTGTACTACTTTATCTCTGAAAACTTGTGTGATAAGTTGACTGGCTCTTCTATGAGTCGACTGATCATACTCGCTTTAAAAATATGGTACTCCAGACTGACCCCTGCCTCCATCTTCTCCTTCGACCAATTTGAGGAGCTCTTCCTCACTCACTTTGTTAGTAGCCGCTGAGCCGAGAAGACGAGTGCATCCCTATTGGCCCTCAGTCAGAGGAAGGAGAGCGCCTAAGGGACTATGTCCGGCGCTTCACAACCGAGGCTCGGTCTATCGCCTCTCTTAATCATTCGGTGGCCTCTGCAGTATTCTGACTCAACATCAATCACGCCGACCTGAAAGCATCGCTCGCCAAGAAGCCACCCCGGAACTTCTCGAAGCTCTTGCTAAGAAACGAGAAATATATCCAGGCAGAAGAAGCCCTCCACCCTCAGGACCAGAAGGAGCCTCTCTCCGGGAACAAGCAGAATGGTCCAGAAGAAGAAAGTTTTAAAAAGTTTCAGAAGGAAAACGGCGGTCAACGCCGCCCTTTCTCTCGCTTCGAAAAGTTCACTCTTTTAAATGCTGGTGTCTCGGCCATCCTCATGGAGGCCGGCAAAGAGGGTCTGCTTCAACCTCCCCCAAAGATGAATACACATGGTAAGAAGAGAAACAGAGACAAGTGGTGCCGATTCTACAAGGACTATGGCCACGACACAGATGATTGTCGGGCCCTGAAAGACGAAATCGAGGCCCTCATCCAGAGAGGGAAACTTGCCAAGTTTGTGTGGAAGGATAGAGCTGATCCTCCACCACCCCGGGGGACCAATAATCGAACTGAGAAACCAGCAGAGTCCCAAGATTCTGAGCTAAGGGAATTTCTACACTTTAGACACGGAGGGCCCATTGGGGGAGAGTCTAACTCCTCCTGCAAAGCCTTTGTCCGGGAGGTCAATTCTGTAGAAAACTTCCTTCCTCCAAAGATTTTTGGTGTCCCAGTTACCTTCTCCAATAAGGACTTGGAGGGCATCCGAATGCCCCACTGCGTTGCACTCGTAATCATCCTTCAAATAGCCAACCATGAGGTGCGGCGGATCCTTGTAGATAACAGGAGCTCTGTTAACACCCTCTTCTTAGATGCGTTCCAAGGTATTGGCCTCTCCCAAGAACGCCTTAAACCAACAGGATACACTCAGACCGGATTCTCAGGGGTCCCAGTTTCGATCGAAGGAGTGCTTACCCTTGACGTGACCGCGAGAAAGGCCCCAACAAGCTGAACAGAGGTGATGGATTTCATGGTAGTAGACGTGAAAGCGGCATACAACGCCATCCTCGGCAGACTAGGCCTTGCCGCACTTCAGGCCGTTCCCTCCGTGTTCTACATGAAAATGAAGTTCCCGACCCCTGCCGGGGTAGGGGAAGTAAAAGGGAATCAAGGGACGGCCCAAAGGTGCTACAACATAGCTATAGGGGGAACAGTTCTCTCCTTCGATTAGCTAGAAGTCCCTCATATGGCCCGACAGATTATCTCGGAGCCGGTCGACGAGTTAGAAGAAGTCCCATTCTCTGAAGAAGACCCGTCTAAGACCTTCTGAGTGAGTAAGGTCCTCCCGCAAGTAGTCAAGAAACAGATTGTCGAGTGCATCAAAGACAACAAAGACCTATTTGCATGGACATCAACTGACATGCTTAGAATATCGGAAGACCTCATCACTCACCGTCTCAGCGTCAATCCCGAAGCTATGCCCGTTCAACAAAAGCGTCAAAAGTTTGTCCCTGATCGCTAGGTAGCTATCAGAGAAGAGGTAGATAAACTCCTCACGGCTCGCTTCATCCAGGAAGTCAACTATCCCAAGTGGCTTGCCAACGTAGTAATGGTAAAGAAAGCTAATGGAAAGTGGAGGATGTGTATTGAATTCACGAATTTGATCAAAGCCTGTCCGAAAGACCCGTTCCCTCTCCCCAGCATCGATGCCCTTATCGACGCTACATCTGGTCACAAACTCCTTAGTTTCATGGATGCCTACTCTAGATATAACCAAATCAGGATGTTCCCTCCTGATATCCCGAAAACCTCGTTTGTGACTGACCAAGGCCTGTATTGTTACCGGTCATGCCCTTCGAGCTGAAGAACGCTGGAGCTACCTACCAGCGCCTTGTCAACAAGGTCTTCCAAGATCAGATCGGCAGAAATATGGAGGTATATGTAGATGACATGCTGGTAAAGAGCCTTACCCAAGCAGACCATGCCCACGACCTACAGGAAGCCTTCGGCATTCTACGGAGAGACATGATGTGTCTCAATCCATCCAAATGTTCTTTCGAAGTATCGTCAGACAAATTCCTGGGCTTCATGGTTAGCTACAGGGGGATAGAGGCAAACCCCGAGAAAATCCGAGCTATTCTTGACATGCCACCTCCCTCCAATATCAAAGAAGTTCAGAGACTCACGGGTCGCCTCGCAGCCATCGGGCACTTCCTCTCTAAGTCAGGAGAGAAGTGTCTTCCCTTCTTCAAATCTCTTTGAGGGGCTAAAAGTTTTGAGTGGGGACAACCACAGCAAGAGGCCTTTAAGCAGCTCAAAGCCTATATGGTTAACCCCCCCCGTTGCTGAGCAAGCCCGAGCCGGGAGAATTGCTCTATCTTTATCTCGGTACTTTAGAACAGACTCTATGTGCAGTTCTTGTAAGAGAAGAGAATAAGGCGCAGAAGCCCATCTATTACGTAAGTAAAGTCCTTCATGACGCTGAACTCTGCTACTCAAAAGTAGAGAAAATGGCTTATGCTCTGATCATGGCCGCTCGCAAACTCCAACCTTATTTCCAAGCCCACTCTATCACTATTCTCATCGATCAACCGCTAAAGCAGATATTGCATAAACCAGAGAGCTCGGGAAGGCTAATGAAATGTTCTATCGAGCTGAGCCAACATGATATAATTTACCAGTCGCGAGCAGCCATCATCGCCCAAGCCCTCGCCGAATTTATCGTCGAAAGCAAAATCCCGGACCGTCTTGAGGAAGACAGAGACCCCCCATTCTGGAGAATCTATGTCGATGGTTCCTCATGTCTCGTGGGATGCGGGGCATGTGTTATTCCAATGGGACCAGATGACTTCATCCTCTAGTACTCTTTCCGCATAAGTTTTCGAGCCTCAAACAACGAAGCTGAATACGAAGCCCTAATAGCCGGTTTGCTCTTTGCCTGAAAAGAAGGGGCTTGCAAAGTATACAACAACTCTCAGCTAGTTGTTAATCAGGTCATTGGGGAATACGAGGCTAGAGATAATCAAATGGTTAAATATCTCGCCAGATCTAAGCAGCTTCTAAGCATGTTCCAAGGGTCGGAAGTTATCCGCATATCCCGAGAAGAAAATGGGCAAGCAGATGCCCTGTCCAAGTTAGCCACTTCGTCCCTAGAAGGACTCGATCATACAGTCCTTATTGAAGTGCTCCTCTGCCCTAGCATCGAGGAAGAACACTATGAGCTCATGTTGATTCCTCCCCCTCCACCCAAGGAGAACTGGATGTAGCCATTGTTCGAATTCCTTGAGGGGGGGGGGGATACTTCTAGCAGATTAAAAAGAAGCTAGAAGAATCCGAACAAGGGCAGAACGCTACACTATCATCAAAGGTGTCTTGTACAAACGTTCGTATACTCCAGCTGACGGCCGACCGTACCTTCGATGCTTATCCCCCGAAGAAGCCTAGTATGCCCTTAAGAAAGTCCATGAAGGGTGGTGGCGCTCATATTGGAGCGAGATCCCTCGCCCGAAAAATCCTCAATCATGGTTACTATTGGCCCACACTCCTCAGAGATGCTCAGCAACATGTCCGCCACTGCACTTCTTGTTAGAAGTTCGCGTCCATCCAACGGGTGCCCCAAGCCGAGCTCCGTTCCTTGTCCAGCCCAATCCCATTTGCTATGTGCGGGATGGACCTCCTCAGACCCTTCCCACCAGCTACCCAGCAATGGAAATTTCTCATAGTAGCAATTGACTATTTCACTAAGTGGGTTGAAGCTGAACCACTTGCTACGATTACTGAGAAGAAGGTCTAGCAGTTCCTATGGAGAAGCATCATTTCCCAATTCCGTGTCCCCCGAATCCTAGTTACTGATAATGGAACATAGTTCACAGGGGCAACATTTCATCTGTTCTGGGCCGACATGAGCATTCAGTAGAGATGTCTCCCACCCGCAAACCAACGGACAAGCGAAAAATGCAAATAAACAAATCTTAATGGGCCTCCGCCGAAGGCTCGATAGAGCCTCCAAAGGCTTGTGGGCCGAGCAACTCCCAAATGTGCTATGGTCTTACAGGACCACTAAGAGGACCTCAACTGGAGAATCCCCTTTCAATCTCACCTACGGCTCCGAAGCTATTATTTCTCTTGAAGTTGGCCCCTCCCTTCGCCTTATCGCGTTTGACGAAGAGCAAAACTCCAACAGTCTCAGAGGCAGTCTTGATCTCATAAGAGTGCTCGTTTATTCGCCAGCAGGCATACAAGCAGCGAGTTGAAAAGTTCTACAATCAGAGAGTCTGCCTTACTAACCTAAAAGAAGGTAATATAGTTTTGCGAAAACAAGCAATTTCAGCCCCTCATAACAAGGTCAAACTCTCTCCAAATTGGGAAGGAGCATATAGGATCTCCAAAGTGTTTCGTCCGGGAACTTACCAACTTGCAGATCCGGGGTGCCGGGAGATATCAAGGACTTGGAATGCGGAGCACCTGATGAAGTACCAATAGGGCATTCAAACACCGCTCGAAGCAACTTCTGCCTAAAGCATTTCTTAATATTTTTTCTTCCTTTTACTTAGTTGATTTTCTATGTAATAAAGGCTTGCAACTCAGAAGCAGCCATTTAGTTCTCTTTTATAAAAGTAGTCTACTTTTCTGAAAAGTTGTTATAAAAAACTTGATCGATTTGCCTCAAAACGTAAACTCTAACTACGAAAGTCTTAAACGACAAGTTTGGAGTCCAACACTTGGTTCGACGTCGCTTTAGCTGCTTGCGAACGAGCAAGTGCGAAGTAGCTCACCATTCGAAATTTCTTCCACATGTGTTGAAAACTCTTAAACGACAAGTTCGGAGTCCAACACTTGGTTCAACACCACTTTAGCCGCTTGCGAACGAGCAAGTGCGCAGTAGCTCACCATTTGAAATCGCTCCTATAACTGTTGAAAATTCTTAAACGACAAGTTCGGAGTCCAACACTTGGTTCGACGCCACTTTAGCCGCTTGCGAACGAGCAAGTGCGAAGTAGCTCACCATTCAAAATTGCTCCCACAACTATTGAAAACTCTTAAACGACAAGTTCGGAGTCCAACACTTGATTCGACGCCACTTTAGCCACTTGCAAACGAGAAAGTGCGAAGTAGCCCACCATTCGAAATTGCTCCCACAACTGTTGAAAACTTCTGAATACAAGTGTTAGAAAACACTTAGTGAAACGGCTCTCAAGCACTTGGCCAAAGAATCTTGTTTCACAAACAAGAAAGAATACAAGTGTTAGCAAACACTTAGAGAAACGACACTCAATCACTTCGCCAAAAAATGCTGATTGTTCCACAAAAAGGAGAAGTTACAAGTGTTACTGGGCGAACGAGGCTCATTACAAAGATCAGAAGGGCACAGATCAACAAAAATGTCGCTTAAGTACTAAGAATATCTTATTCCATATCAAGAAATTGGGGTTACAAGTCTTATTGGGACCAAAACTCCTACAAAAATTACAAAGTGTCATCCTAACTTCTCCTATGGAGTGGGACACTCCTATTAAGTGATACATGCGGGTGATGAGCGCTATGCCGCTCTCTCGTTCCCTCTGAAGAAATCTCAAGACCAGGGAGCCGAGTCATACCATCAGGGCCCATAGGCCTAGTGGCCCCTCCAATCGATGCCCCGCTGGACGAACCCGCCATACCGCTTTGAGCATCCCTAAGGTATCGCAAGGCATTAGGCATACATAATGCCAATTCATGGAACGATCTCTCCGGGGCATACTCCTCGCACAGACAAGAAGTGCTCCTAACATTGCCTCCCTCGAAAAGTAATTTCAAATGAAGATTCTCCGCCTCTAACTTGACGAGAAGCTCTTTGAGGGAGTCATCTGTCACTTTAAATTTCAAATGAGGAACCCTGCTTACACTACCTCCCTGCTAGAGCTCAAAGATAGTCCTCCTTAGATGAGCTACTTCTAAACTCTTCTCAAGCACCACATTTTTTAGCTCGTCCCTCTCGGACGTTACCACAAATAGAGAGTGCTGAAGGAATTTCAATCTCGAAGCTTTGCCTGTAGCCATTGAAGGACAGACCACCTCACCCACATGGGGCACTTCTTGGACTTCGTCACAGCTCATCTCGACTTCTCGCCAAGTCAAGACCCTCCGTAGATGTCCAAGCACTAGATTCGCTTTATAGAGCCGCTCTCGAGACTGAGCGAGTCCCAGCTCGGTAACACAGAGCTTTCTGTGAAGCTGCGAAGCCTCACTGCCCTGAGAAGGTTGCACGTGGTATACAGAAATCTGCCAAGCCAAAGAAAGAAGCGTAAATCACTCTAAGTTCAACAAAGAGCTACACGATTAGTTCTAAGTCTAACTGGAGCTACAAGATAGCTCTAAGTTCAAGTAGAGCTACAAGATAGTTCTAAGTTCAAGTAGAGCTACAAGATAGTTATAAGTCCAAGTAGAGCTACAAGATAGTTCTAAGTTCAAGTAGAGCTACAAGATAGTTCTAAGTTCAAGTAGAGATACAAGATAGTTCTAAGTCCAAGTAGAGCTGCTAGATAGTCCTAAGTTCAAGAAGAGCTGCAAGATAGTTCTAAGTTCAAGAAGAGCTGCAAGAAAAGTTCTAAGTCTCGCTGCCATACATGGTAACTGTACCCAAAGAAGAGTTATCATTACTTAAGTGAAGATACAAAAGTGGTTGCCAGTCCGCTATTAGGCGTCGATACCAAAACTTAGACTAAAAAAGAAATAAAATCTACAATCAAGTAAAGGGCTGACCTCTTTCGAAGGATCCACCGCCGTAGAATGCTCAACCACTTGCGCCTCGATGGTGAGCACCTAAGGTGAGGGTTCCGGAGGTGCTTCTACCTCTGCCTCGCCGCCCCCAGCCTCTTCCTCCTCGCCCCCATCTTTATCACCTTCGCCGACCTCTTCTTTGCCCTCTTTGCTATCGTCGTCGAACCCTGGGACTGGATCCGGGAACAGACTGTAACACCTCGCTCCAATACTCAGATAATTTTAATATACTGTAGAAGAAAAATTAATATTTATAGTACAACTTCCCACCACAGGCTGCCTCTAAAAAGGTGGTTAACCAATCAGGTGACTCTTGATCATAGGCTATTATATTTATATTTAATCATCTCTTGTATTTTCCCGATATGGGATTAATTTCGAACTCCCAAACCACTATTTTTCTCTCTCTCGTGAGAAGCACAACATTACTCAGGCCCCAGGCCCCACGGCCACGTCACCAGGTGACGTCAGCGTGCTGCAACACAGCAGCTGCACCTGGGTGGGCCCCACTGGCCATGTCAATGTCATCACATGAGCACAGCAACCAAGCAATCCGTTGCTTTTCAGTGGGCCCTCTCCAATACAATTCTAAATTCCTCATATATATATATATATATATATATATATATATATATATATATTTGAAATTATGGGGTATTACACAGACGGGACCTAGCGCAGTCGAAGTCAGGGAATTTTGCCTTGACATTGCCTATGGCATGGGCGTAGGCCTTCGCCATTTTCACATACAGGAACCCTTTGGCCTTCTCCATCGCTTGGTCTTTGGCCTCCTTCACCGCGGCTATCTTCGTAGCCGTGACCGCCTCTTCCTTCTTCCCGTCAAGCTTTTTCTCCTTCGCCAATTGAGCGTTGTCTGCCTCCAACTTGGCGACAAAGGCCTTGAGGTGTTCCACCCTTGAGGTCTTCATCTCGGCTTGAATCCTTGATTTCTCAAGGTCTTTTGCAATCCTAGCCTTGTCAGCCCGTCCTTTCTCGCTCTCGAGCTTCAGCTCCTTCTCTTGTTCGGCCATCTGCTGCATCAAATGGCCGAAATGGCAAGTGATCTACGGAGAAAATGAAACTCAGGCACTAACACTTAGCCAAAAAAGAAAAAATCCAGACATAGTAGAAAACTTACCGACATGGTTGCTCGAGCAATTTCAAGCACGTCGTCACCAACGGTCCCCGCCCCAGGGCTGCCTTGTCCTTCGGTGTGGCAAGATGGAGAATAGCTTGCATGCAAGCGCTCAAATCGCTGAGGAACCCATCGAGCTTCCTGACCTGCCAATCAGGAACGTAGATCTTCTTGTGCTCCTCGGTTAGGAACACTTCGGCCTCGGCAATAAGAGGGGGGCCTCTAGTGCCAAAGCTGCGGACATAGAGAAATCCCCCATGCAGGCCGAGGCAGACGGCACAGCTAAAAGCGAGGGTTGCGAGACCATTGGGCCCTTTTTCCAGGAAAGCCCGACAACGACAACGGACGTCTTTGCCTTCGGCGAAGAGATCTTAGTAACCGTCCTCTTCCTCTTCTTGCCGGTAGGGACCTTGCTGCTCAGAACTCCGCGATTCGCGAGTATGCCTTCGTACTCCATCGATTCTGTGGAAATGAAAATGCGCTGAAGATAAGAACTAAAATTCGGCTAAGTCATAAGCATAAGAAACTAAAACAAAAGAACAAAAAAGGGTACTAGGGTTGATCAAGCTAAGACCCCCTCGAAAAGTGCCTTCTCTATCAGGTCCTTCCAATTGAACTTTGACCGATCAAGGAGTGTTTGGACCATCTTGGTCTCCTCGGGGCTCAAAACGGGGCTTCCTTTGCCCACTTCAAAACTTCCTTGACCCAAGCAGTCGGAATGTCCAAAGACTCTCGACTTCGGACTAGGAAGAACTTATCCCTCCAACTCTTGATAGAGTCGGGGTTTTTAACAAGCTTTACCCCTTGCCTCGGAGAGATAGAATCTAAACTCTGTCTTATGCTGCTGATGAATTCGATACATGGTCCGCAGCACACTCAGACGAGGCTCAATGTTCGCCGCTTGGTAGTGTAGGATGAACTCGTTGACATGCCTCCACATGGTCGGCATATACTGTTTAGGGCTGATTCGGTACCAACGCAATACCTCGGCAACAAAAGGATGAAGTGAAAGCCGAGCTTCTGCTAAGAAAGCATTAACGGGCCAAAAGCACATGTCCCCTGGCATCGGCAAGTTGGCCCTCACCCCGGCCCCAGGGAGCATCATATCGAATTCTTTCGGAATCTTGAAACACTCCCGAATTGACTCTAAGTCATCTTTGTTAAAAATGGAAATGGTGCCGTCGACCTCGGAGGTCTCCCGAGCCATGTTATCCTCGAAGTCCCGTGCTCGGCCGTATACGATGCGTTCGGCCAGGTCATCCGGTAGTTCCCAAACTCGATAGAGCCCCGTCAGGGGTCCGGCATCCTGCCACACTCCCCCATTGTTCGTTCGCTCTCGATGATGGTCTCCACCACGGCCGAAGAAGCCCTTACCATGGCCTTACCCTTTTCGACTGTAAGAGCTTGACTGGTGGTCGACTCAGTGACGACGATGGGGGAGGTCTCTTGGCCCGAAGTGACCCTAGACATTCTCTAAAGCAAATAAAATTATCTACGAATTACGTTGATGTGACTGCTATGGTCGGAAAAGATCGCCGGAGATAGAAAATCTTCGCCGGAAGCTCTCGCTAGAAAGTAAAATTGCCTAAGTAAAAACTTAGAGAATGAACAAATGAGTAGGGGAAAGGAGTTTTATAAAGAAAAGGGGTAGTTGGAATGCTCCCCAAGGTTAAAAGGCCCCCAAAATACAAAGTCTTGGCCCATTTAGCACAAGATGGCAAGAAAGATGGGGAACCCAAAAGCCCCTTGACTGGTCAACGGTCAAACTCTCCACATGTCGTTCTCTCAAAGTCTCCCTAGACCCCGGTAGCCCTCGCCAAGCACTCTTGACTTCGACGTCGTAATTGGAGAAATGGCGTTGACTGGTCAACGTTCAACGGTCAAACTCTCCATGTGTTGCTCTCTCGAAGTCTCCTAGATCTCCGCAGCCATCGCCGAGTATTCTTGGCACCGACGCCGTAATTGGAGAAACGACATTGACTGGTCAACGGCCAACGGTCAAACTTTCCATGTGTCGCTCTTTTGAAGTCTCCCTAGACCTCAGCAGCCTTCGCTGAGCATTCTTGACACCAACGTTGTAATTGGAGAAATGGCATTGACTAGTCAACGGTCAATGGTCAAACTCTCCATGTGTCACTCTCTCGAAGTCCCCCTAGACCTCGGCAGCCTTCGCCGAGCACTCTTGACACCGATGTTGTAACGCGAGAAATGGCATTGACTGGTCAACGGTCAAAGTCAATGGTCAAACTCTCCATGTGTTGGTCTCTCGAAGTCTCCCTAGACCTCGGCAGCCTTCGCCGAGCACTCTTGACACCGAAGTTGTAATTGGAGAAATGGCGTTGACTGGTCAACGATCAACGGTCAAACCCTCCACGTGTTGCTCTCTCGAAGTCTCCCTACACCTTGGCATCCTTTGCCAAGCACTCTTGAAACTAACGGCATAATTGGAGAAATGGCGTTGACTGGTCAACGGTCAAACTCTCCACGTGTTGCTTTCTCGAAGTCTCCCTAGACCTCGGCAGCCTTCGCCGAGCACTCTTAGCACCGACGACGTAATTGGAGAAATGGCATTAATTGGTCAACGGTCAACGGTCAAACTCTCCACGTGTCACTCTCTTGAAGTAACCCTAGACCTCAGTAGCCTTCGCTGAGCACTCTTGACGTCGACATCGTAATTGGAGAAATTGCATTGATTGGTCAGTGGTCAACCGTCAAACTCTCCATGTGTTGCTCTCTCGAAGTCTCCCATAGACCTTGGCAGCCTTCGCCGACCACTCTTTGCACCGACGCTGTAATTGGAGAAATGGCGTTGACCGGTCAAACTCTCAATGTGTCGCTCTATCGAAGTCTCCCTAGACCTCGACTGCCTTCGCCGAGCACTCTTGACACTGACATCGTAATTGGAGAAATGGCATTGACTGGTCAATGGTCAACAGTCAAACTCTCCACGTGTCGCTTTCTCGAAGTCTTCCTCGACCTCGGCAGCCTTTGCCGAGCACTCTTAACACCGACGTCGTAATTAGAGAAATGGCGTTAACTAGTCAATGGTCAATGGTCAAACTCTCCACGTGTTGCTATCTCAAAGTCCCCCTTAGACCTTGGCAGCCTTCGCCGAGCCCTCTTGACACCGACGTCGCAACGCGAGAAATGGCATTGACTCGTCAACGGTCAACGATCCAATGCCAAGTGTCAACTTGTCTAAGTGTTGCTGGGATTCAGCGCTGGAGCCGAGCGCTCTTGCCACCAACCCCCGTTTGAGCAAAAGACCGCTGACCAGTCAACCATCTCCAACCGTCTGATCATTTAGAAAATCGTGCTGGAACGTGATCGATGCTTCAGATTGCGCCACGTCGATAATCATTTGATTAATTCTTTTATTTAATTATTAAATTGAATTTTCTTTAAAAATTTCGAAAAAATGATTAAAAATTCAAAAAATTAATTACAAATTTTAAAAAATAATTATAAATTTAGGAAAAATATTTTCGAACTAGTAGAAAAATAATTATTAATTAGAATAATTAATTGATATTTTTTGAAAATTCATTGTCACTTCGCAAGTTGAATAAATGATTCGAGAAATAGTTAAAAAGTTGGAAAAAATCATTGGAAGATCCAGGAAATCCCACAAAGAAATCTGAGTATTGTAGAAACTCGATTGAGTGCTGTTAAGCCCCGTGTGTGATTCTAAGGCTCCCAAAAACTCCGAAAAAATTCCGTACGCCATTAAAACAAGAAAACTACTCCTCAAAGGTTGTCAAACTCAATCTTCGGGATTGGGGGGCTCGTGATATAGCCAAAAATAGGATTAAATTGGGACCGTTCAAATCAGGCACAAATCTTAAAGCTTTTAAGGGTAAAATAGTAATTTCCACCACAAATGGGACCGAAATAGAAACTGGGTCTTTCTTCAAAGCCCAATAACCCAAAAACAGATATGTCATATTGGGTATGGGTGGCAGACTGCTACAGACCAGTCTAGGATGTTTAGAGAGTAATTCAAATTCGTGGTTATCTATAAAAAGCAGTTAGGCCGCATCTCTTATCCTGAAACGAGTTAAACTCTCTTCCTTATCCAAATACACCGAGACATAGAGATATAGGATTATATTTAAACTATCTCTAAGGGCGACTATAAATACCCCTCTCCCCCCATCATAAGAAAGGTAATCAAATTTTTTTCCACAAACGCTCTTTCATAATCTTCCTGATTACTGACTTAAGTGTTAGAGGGTTCGTCGCTGGGATCCATCCCGGTGTTTCGAACTTTGAGCAGGTTAACGACAATGGCGAGAAATAGTCAAACACCGGCAGAAAGTCAACATGTTTGTCGTTATTATTTCCAAAAGAATTTACAAATCATCTGTTTGCTTCCACACCAAAATTAGCAGCAACAAACAATATGAAAATATATAATTGATTTAAATAAACACAAGTTTAGAATATACATTGATTTGAGGGATAAATTCAAGCCTAAAAGGCTATGTCCCTAGAAAGTCTACTGCTGCCTCAATGTAGGCAGTTTACGCAGTCAACTTCCAAGCAATAAAGATGCCCCCAAGTATCTGGCTCTCAGGCACATGGGTGAACTGAGACTCTTGACCCGATTAGTACTTTAAGTTACCCGAAGATAATATACTAGCTTTATATTTTTTTAGATCATTTAATGAAATATATTATTCTAGTTAAATTATATTTTCATTGAGTCACTAGCCATATTAAACATTTTTATAGGTTATAAGAAAGTATAACTTATAAACTAATAAAACTCATTTTACTCTCAATTAATGGTTTGAAATGGCAAAGTAACATTTCTATTTAAATCATGAAAAAATATAGCGGTGGTTACATGAGTATTAAAATACCAATGAATATTAATAACCTTTTAAAAATAAATTAAATTTTAAAATAAAACTTCCAACATTTATCACTTGACAATGAGCCATAAATATAAATATCATAAATATTATTAAGTGACAGTTTGGTAATTTAAAGTTCAAATTGGTAACTGAAAGTTTTTATGTAATTTCATATCACATCACTTTATAAAGGGCAAGGATTATGTTCTACTGTTAATTTCGCTAAAACTTAAACATCTTGATATAGATTCTCACAATTATGTGGTTTTTAATTAGGGTTGGCAAGGATTATGTTCTACTGTTAATTTCGCTAAAACTTAAACATCTTGATATAGATTCTCACAATTATGTGGTTTTTAATTAGGGTTAAGGACCTAATAGCTCTTAAAATTTGAATATACTCAAATAGCATTCGAAGTTTTTATAATTGGACCAAAAAGCATCCGCCGTTAAATATTTCGCTAAATCAACGGAATATTCTCTGAATATACCTCTTAATGAATTTAAACCCGTTAAAAAACGCATGAAATATTGAAATTGCCCTCATATCCTTACACAAATTACAAAACTCACCACCACCATCAACCACCATCTCCGCCATCCCCCGAAACCCATCACCATCTTCTTTATCTTCACTATTGACAACCTTCTCCGTCATTCCCGAAACCCACCCATCACAATCACCTTCATCTCCACCACCAACCACAATATCTGCCATCTTGGAAACCCATTGATCATCATCACCTTCATCTTCACCACCGACCACCCTCAGCACCATCCCCGAAACCCATCACCATCTCCTTCATCTCCACCACCGACCACCATTCCCCCCCCCTCCCCAAAATCCATCACCATCACCTTCAAACACCACCAAAAATTTAAAAATAAAATAAAAACAAGAAAACAAATCAAGAAACCCAAAAATCTTGAAAATGAGGGTGAAGAAGAAGAGAGCAAGAGGAACAACAAGGGCTATTTCAGTCTTTTGACCATCATGTCATTCAAATTTAACACAGGTGCTATTTCTTCCAATTATAAAAACTTTGAGTGCTATTTGAGTATTATTAAAACTTTGATTGCTATTTGGGAATTAAGGTAAATTTTGGGTTCTATTTCCTCCTTAACCCTTTTAATTATTGAAGCATTTTAAATTAGGGTTTTTAACATATATACATCTAAAAAATGTTTAAATTTTTTATTACATCCCAAAAAATGTAAACAATATGTCCAAGCATGTTCCTAAAACGGATTATATTTATTACTATATATTAAGCAAAAAGGTGACCCTCATCTCCTTTCTCCAGTTTTAAATAAAGAAAGGAGAGGAATTTTGGGTTTATGTCTTGTATACTGTAACCGTTGTTTCTGTTAATATGTATTTTTTTTAAAGTATTTTTCCGTATTTTAAATTCTTAGTATCTTGTAACTATTTTTTTTCTTAATTGACTATATTATACAAGCTACTTTTATGAAGCCCAATATTTAATTATTCAACTGTTTCAATATTTAAATATTTTAAAGCCCAATCCCATAATTGATTTATTAAATGATTTTAAGCCCCAACCCAATTTTTTAATTTAAGCCCAATCCTATAAATAATTTATTATATTATTTTTTAGCCCAATTGTTTTAAGCCCAAATCCAAACACAGTACTCATATATATTTCGATAGGCTCAATCCTATGTGATTGTATTCAAACCCCCATTAAACTGATTAAACACCCCACTAATCAACCCCTCACATTCCTCCACTTTTCTTATTCCGTAACCCCATAACCCCCTTCACAATAACTACCCCACTATGTTATTATTATATTATATTTATTAGTTTATAATATTATTTATTATATAATATCCGCTTTTCCCTGTACTCCCTCTCTATCTCTCCCGCACTCTCTCTCCCCTTTCCTCTGTCTCTAAAACCCAAACAAAACAGAGACCCAAACACCCATTCGCCTTCTCCCGCTTGAGCCCCGTCGAGCCTCCTCGACCTCTGCCTACCCTTGTCGCCTCCTTCCTTCCCCGACGCCAGAACTCCTGCCATTGCCGACTTTGACCCCCCCCCCCCCCCCGAGCTCCCTCGTCGCCAGCCAGTGCTCAACCAGCCGCGCCACCCTATGCCCTGCATCACCCCATGCTTTACCGACTGTAGAAACCGCTGTCGATGTCGCTCCCTGCCATGACCTCAAAGTGCAGCATGCCCACAACACACGCAGCTTCCCTGCATCGCGTCGCTGTGCCGCGCCACCCTAAGCGCGCCATTGTGCCGCCTATCCTCTGGCTACCGGTGCTCACCCCTGCAGTGCCGCAATGACTCCCCATGGTGCTTTCCTCCTCCCGTCAGCCAGTGCAGCCATGAGTTGCTATGTTTTGATGATTGGTTGATGGTTTGAACGTGGGCGGTTGATCAACATCTAGATCATTATGAGCATCGTCATCATGGAGTTCTTTGATCACTTTGATTGGTGGTCGTCCGATCATCATCATCATCATCATTAAGATACTAATCACATCTTGATCTTGATCTTGATGGTTTGATTCTAGCCATCCGTTGGATCTTGATCGTCCTTCTTGATTGGATGTGGGCCGTCGATCTCCTCTTAATCATCCGATTAGATCCTAGCCGTCTGATCTCTTCTTGATCGTCACGATCATGATGATCGTCAACTTTTTTTGATCGCAACCGTTCGATCGATCGATCTTAATCTTCATCATTATCTTTATCATCAGGGAAATCTGACCATCCGATCTGATTCGATCAACTTGATCTTGATCTTCGATCTCAGCCGTCTGATTTTGTTCGTGGTCTCGATCGTCTTCATCCTGCTCGTGACCGAGTGTTCATGATTGGTTCGTGATCCGTTCGTTGTGGCTGTGTTCGTGCCCCAGGATCCGTTCCCGTTATTCTTGTTCTTGCTCCGTTTTCATCGTCGTCTAAACAGGCAAGTATCCTCTTGTACAATCCGTTTGTTCTCATACAAGCTTTTTTTGCAAAATACTGCAAGTATATCTTTTGACTCTAATTCATATTCTTCGGTCGAATTGAAATCTGTTGCCATACATAATCCGTCGGTCCCGTATTCACATATGATCGCGAATATTTTTTTGCCACATGCATTACATGAACACGATTAACACACACATATGTACTCTTAGGATTATACATGATTATGTGTATGATTGATTTACCCATGACAGTAGTTTAAACATGATATCTTGTTATTGTTGAAGTAAAATTAATAAAAGTAACACGTCGGGGTATAAAGGTAAAGATCTAGTAGTGGGTAATATAGAAGAGCGTACTTGGACGGGAGCTCGTGGTTTTCCGATGTAAGTTGCAAGTTACAAGTTGCAAGTTTGCAAAATTTCAGGTTTACATGTTCACGTTACAAGTTCACACTACATGTTCCACATTGCACGTATCTTGATACAAGATATACTTGACATATTTTTCCGAGTACGTGACATATAGAATCCACCACTAGGCCTAAACGTAATTGATTGTATGTAGCAACCATGTAGTAAAAGGATGGATGTACGAAGTGCTACCTAGATAGAATTAATAAAAGACATAAGATTAACACGTGCACTTGCATAATCCAATTTCATCTTATATGTTCTTGTTTACTTGTTTACTTGATTACTCGTTTACGTGCCACTTGTTTCATACATGCCTGTTCATGATCTTATTTACATATTGTATTTCTTCTATTACAAGATTCTTTACTCCATGATCTTTTTTCTACTTCTTGTTTTATTTTTATACTTGTCCCGTTAGCTTGTACCACTTGAGGTCCGTGACTTGCATTAACGGGTACCTTCTTATTTCTTCTTTTTGTAATAATGTACTTGCAGGTCCGGATATAGAATTATCCGAAGGTGTTGCTGATCAAGTATTTTAGTCTTGTTGTTCTTATGTTGCTTTAGTTCATGTTTTATTTCATGCTACTCTTTATTGTATTCCGGGTGTATTTGACCCGTAACTACTTTGTAATTTTCCAGGTGTTGGTTATGTTATGAACTATGTCATGTTCTTTTTGTTATCCTATTGTGATTTTTCATGCCTGCGTGGTTTTGTTGTTATCTTTTTGTTGAGTTAACTGTACAGCTTATAAATAGTGTATTCGCATCATTCGCTGGGCCTTAGTCACGTGCTCGTATTTCCGTATTTTGGGAAGTGGGGCATGACATATACTATGTTGGATACGAAGATGATGAGATGATGGAGGAATCAATACGTTTGGAGACGGAGTGGAACCAAGAGGAAACATCAACAACAACAACAACAAAAGGAGTTATGGTCGATCGGTCTTTGAACGGTCGATCGATCGACTGTAAAAACTTTCCCGAGAGGGGAACAGTTTACCGGTCTTATTGGACGGTCGACCGAATGCAGTTGAAGCAGCTTTTCCGGTGCAGGTCTGGATGGCTTCACTGAAACCTGAACTTGCTATTCAAGTTAGATTGCGTGGCTCTTATCGTAGGGTTATCTCTTCTGTAATATCCAATGACTATTTTATCAAGATATCAAACTATACTAAACTTCACTTCGACTCCATGCCCGAATAACATAAAGTGGTAATTTAGTTTTAAAGAAATCAGTTGATTCATGGTCAAATCCCTCTACGATGCATTTTATTCCAACTTTGACTAAGCAAGGGATCAAATGGTAGTCACACTATAGGAGCTGGCCATGCCCAAAGTCGTTACCTTAACCGCAAGGAGGGGGATGTCGAAGGCGGGGCTAGTGACTAGAGTGAAGTCGTAAAACAAGGTAGCCGTACCTATTTTTTAAGGAAGTCAGTCCCATCAAACAGACAGGTTAAAGCGAATACTGAAACTTGGAACTTTGAATATTTTGATGATATTCTTTTAGACAATTTCTTTGACATTGAAAACTTCTTTAGTGTTGTCTTTTTGGAATCTCATTCAGTAGTTCTAGAAAACTACTCAGGGAATGACAGATTTGCTGCAGAAAGTCGCTACCCATTTTCGTGTGTCGACAGCTAATAGATCTCTTCTTTCCCGAAGAAGCTAGAGAGCTTAAAATGAACGTCGTGGTAACTTGAAACTAGAGGGTGCCTATTAGGCCTAGTTCAATCAGAAGAACAACACAAGCCATAATCATCTTCTTTCCCATTGAACTTAAAAGTATAGCAGGAAAGAGGGACATGCCTGGTCAGCCGTTCGTCATAGAACTTGTGCCTCGTCACAGTGCCATGGATGATCCACATCTCCGGGCCAGGCGCTGATGAGCACATTGAACTATCCATGTGGCTGAGAGCCCTCATAGCCTAGGCACAACGACACAATTATCAGGGGCGCGCTCTACCACTGAGCTAATAGCCCTTCGTGCGGGCCTCCCACTGGGAGGCCCACTATGCTAGTTTCTCTAGATCTCTATATATTATTGTTATTGGACTCCATTGAGAGCCAAGAAAGAGAGTACTTTATTGAAGAGAGTTTGAGGGTTTCTTCATTTGTAAACAACTAGTACTTACTAGTGAGGCTTAAGAGAGGGTTGTAGTGAGAATTGTAACATTCTTGTATCTTCTCTAGTTCAATAACAACTCGGGTTTCTTCTCCTCTGGATTACGGCGAAAGCCCTAATCGGGATAAACTTGTGTGTGCTTTGGTGTATTTGGTATGATCTCATATGTGCTTGGTGGTTTGTGTTGATTGCATCGAATAACTCAACAAGAACCTTAAAGGGAAGAGTTCCGCTTATTCTTAAACAAGTGGTGTCGTTGTACCGCTTGTTCCTAACAAGGAAAAAAATGAAAAACCTAATTTTAAAAATTTAAACTAACACGTTCTTGCCGCCAGTTTTCAGAAAATCGAGAGAAAAGAAACCACATTTCACGTTTTCATTATCTCTTCCACTTTAAGCCCTTGCTGCTCCAACTCGTGATCTCCTCTGCTATTTCCGACGCATGAAATCTTCACCTCCCCAACCCACAACCACCTCCCTCTCTGATTCACCTCGGCCTCCCCAAACCTCGACCTCACCTCCGGCGCTGTTGCCTCCCATGCACCGCATTGCCTCCTTCGCCATTTCTGAAGCACCGCGCCGCTGCCTTCAGCAACACCCCCTCCTTAGCAACCTCCAAAAATCCCCCCTCCCACAGCCTTCTTATATTCTATACCAAGTAAATGATTTGACTCTCCAAATCCTAACCCTAACATTGTAAACAATTTCCCCTCATTCCCTTATTTATGTTCTCCCTTTTGCTTGATATTTTTTATTCTTATGGGTTTGCTCTTTGCTCTTTTTTCCTTTGCAGATTTGACGTTGAAGGACTCACTGATTTGATGGTAAGTAATTCTATCCTGAATCTATTCAATCTAGAGATTATATAGAAATTATCATCTGCACCTCAGTTTCTATTTCTTATATATATTTTGAGATAATTTAATTTATATTCTACCTATTGGAATAATTTTTGGCTTACTTTTCGGGCCGGATTCCGGCGGCCTCCGACCACCGGCGGTGCCGGATAATGATTTGATTGCGATCCTCTCGTCGAGTACTATTTCGTGATGTACTCATGTGCCAAAAATAAATTCCGTATAAATGAGAAATGTTGGTCCAAAGTTGGGTACTCTAAATGTACTAACTTGAAAATTTGGAGAAAATGGATAGTCCCATATCGGAAATGGGAAAAGTTTTATCTAGTATGTATTAAAAAAATGGACTAAAGGGCGTGGCCTGGGGGTTACCACTAATGTGTGGTGGAGAGAGGACTTTGGCTCCGGCCCCGACCTCGGCTTGGCTTGGCTTGGTTTGGTCTGGTTTGGTCTGGTCTGGCTTGGCTCTAGCTCTGCCTCTGGCCTAAACTTTTTTTTTTGCCCCAGTCAAAAATCTTTTCCCCCAGTATACTATTGAGGCTTTTCAACTTCAGTAACTGGTACCATTACTCTGTAACAGCAGAGTAATGGCTCATCAGTTATGTCTTTGAACCATTACTCTGCTGTTATAGAGTAATGGACCATTACTCTGCTGTTACAGAATATTGGAACCTCCCATCAGTCGCTCCACTTCTCCTATAAGACCAGGCAATTCTGTCTGCCAGAAGACACAGTTTTAGTAATCCGAATCTCCTTCTTCTTCTTCTTCCTCTGGTTCAAAATCTGAAAGTGCAACACAACAACACGTTCGTTGAGGTCTCTGAAGTTAGGGTGCTACTCTTCAGGGAAAGGTAATACAGTTGTATCCTGGGAGGCAATTCGTGTCACCGTCACATTACGGGGCAAATTTTGCATTAAGGGCAGTGATATTAAAATCTCAACTCTGTATTGTGCTGTATGGTTTGGTCTTTCATTTCCTGTATTTGTAATTCTTCACAAATATTGTTAGTATTTTCAGTTTTCTGAAATTCATGTTCTAACAATCTTAAAGCAAAAATTTTCCTCTATTCTAACAGTTTTGTGAAGATTATTTACAGGTCCTGTTATCATATTGGAAAAACACAACTAACAGTTCTATTTCAACTGTTTCAGAAAATGGAAAACACACAAAGAAAGTGTCAATGGACTTATCAGTGCTGAAACACCAGTGACCCATGTGACTGCACAATCGGTTGCAGTACATTCGGTCGTTCTGCCCACACATATAATTGTGGGAGAAAAACCAGAGAAGTTCAACGGAACTGGATTCAAGAAGTGGCAAGGGAAGATGCAGTTCTACCTAACCACGTTGAAGCTAGACAGGTTTCTCACTGAATCTGCCCCTATGCTAGCACCAATGGAAGCACACTCCGTTACTGCGGTTGATGCATGGACTCAGGATGACTATCTCTGCAGAAACTACATCCTGAATGGCTTGGTAGACCCGTTGTACAACATCTACTGTGTCTTCAAGACGTCCAAACTCCTGTGGGGGTCTTTGGAGAAGAAGTACAAAACAGAAGACGTCGGGTCCAAAAAGTTTGTAGTTGGCAAATTTCTGGACTACAAGATGGTTGACTCCAAGACGGTTGTGAGTCAAATCCAGAAACTGCAGGTGATAATGCATTAAATCGCTGCAGAGAACATGACGCTGTGCGAACCATTCCAGGTTGTAGCGTTCATCGAGAAGCTTCCACTTAGATGGAAAGACTTCAAGAACTAAATCAAGCACATGCGAAAGGAGATGTCTCTTGAAGACGTCATTATCAGGTTGTGTATCGAAGAGGAGAATCACAAGGTTGACAGGTCCTATGGAAATCAGTCCATAGAAAAGGAAAACATGGTGGAGCATGAACAAAAAAGCAAAAAGAGAAAGTTCTTGCCACAGGCCTCGAATAGAAAACTGGCAGCAAAGAGGTTTGCTGAAAAATACCACAAGAATCTCTGAATGCCGCAGAATTTCTGAATGCCGCAGTAAGGACAACAACCATGCTGGAACTGGACAAGTAAAAGGGACTAAAAGATCCCATGAACACATAGCTGAGAACTTGTCCACCGGTCTCTCTGACTTGGACCTCTGTGCTGTTGTATTAGAGGTGAATCTGGTGGGGAGCAATCCTCGAGAGTGGTGGTACGACACTGGGGCCACCAAGCATATTTGCTCGGACAAGGAGATGTTCACTTCATACCAGAAATGCAATAAGGATGAACAGCTATTCATGGGTAATTCTTCCACCTCCAAAATTGCAGGAACTGGGAAGATAGTGCTGAAAATGACTTCAGACAAGGAACTAACACTCACAAATGTGTTATATGTTCCAGATATTAGAAAAAACTTGGTATCAGGATCTTTGCTAAGCAAGAATGGATTTAAGGTTGTTCTTGCTTCTGATAATTTTGTATTGTCTAAGAATGGGGTGTACTTGGGTAAAGGATATGTAAAGAATGGACTATTCAAGTTTAATGTAATGACAGTCATCCCTAAAACTATTGTTCCTGTTGTTCCCAAAGTTAATGAAATTACTCATATTGCTTATGTTGTTGAGTCTTCTTCTGTTTGGCATAAAAGACTAGGCCATGTTAATTTCAATTCTATGTGTAGATTAATTAATATGAATTTGCTATCAAAATTTAAGGTAGACAACACCGAAAAATGTGAAGTTTGCACAGAGGCCAAACTCACGAAAACTCCATCACGTTCTGTAGAAAGAAACACAGAAACTCTAAGTCTAATTCACATGGATCTGTGTGATTTAAAATATGTGCAGACCAGAGGTGGCAAAAAGTACTTTGTGACATTCATAGACAATTGCACAAAATTCTGTTATGTATACTTGTTACATAGCAAAAATGAGGCTTTGGATAAATTCAAAGAATATAAGCTTGAGGTTGAGAATCAACTTGGCAAAATGATTAAAATTGTTAGGAGTGATAGATGAGGAGAATATGATGCACCATTTAATATGTTCTGCTCTGAACATGGAATAGTTCATCAGACAACTGCTCCTTACTCACCTGAATCAAATGGTACTGCCGAGCGCAAGAACCGAACTCTAAAGGAGATGATGAATACCTTGTTGTTGAATCTTGGCTTACCCCAAAACATGTGGGATGTGGGGGGAAGCGCTGCTGACTGCCAACTACATTCTCAATAAAATACCTCGTGAAGACACCATACGAACTGTGGAAAGATAACGTACATTCATATAATTACCTCAAAGTGTGGGGATGTCTAGCAAAAGTGGCAGTACCTAATCCAAAACAGGTCACCATAGGACCTAAGACGATTGATTGCATATTCATAGGCTATGCACACAATAATAGTGCATATCGGTTCTTGGTATATAAATCAGATATACCGGATATCCATGTGAATACAATAATGGAATCAAGAAATGCTTCCTTTTTTGAACACGTGTTTCCATGCAAGGATACTACGTATCCCAAATGTACACGTGAACAAGGGAATGCAAGCACTTCGGTTGATGAACCAGAACATGATAATGATGAGCCTAGATGTAGTAAACGAGCTAGAACATCAGTCATTTGGTCCTGACTTTGTAACAGCCTTTCTGTTAGCGAATGAGTCCAGAACATTCAAGAAAGCCATGTCTATGCCTGATGCTCCTATGTGGAAGGAAGCAATCAAAAGTGAAATAAACTCTATTATGCAAAATCATACATGGGAGTTGGTCGATTTGACTTCTGGATGTAAAGCTCTAGAATACAAATGGATTCTCAGACAAAAATTGAAACCAGATGGTTCAATAGAGAAACATAAGGCGAGACTTGTGGTACAAGGATTCAGACAAAAGGAAGGCCTATACTTCTTTAATAAATATTCCCCGGTAACAAGAATAACTTCCATAAGAATGTTGATAGCTATTACAACTCTACGTAACCTGGAAATACATTAAATGGGTGTTAAAACTACATTTCTAAATGGGGATTTAGTAGAAGAAATATACATGAAACAACCTGAGGGTTATGTAGTTCCTAGACAGGAAAACAAGGTGTGCAGGCTTGTAAAAGCCCTGTACGGACTGAAACAAGCTCCAAAGCAGTGGCATGCAAAATTTGACAATGTTATGATGTCAAATAGTTTCAAAATAAATGAATGTGATAAGTGTATCTACATCAAAGATAGTACAAATGGATACATTCTGGTGTATCTGTATGTAGATGACATGCTCATTATTGGAAGCAATAATGACATTATCAAACAAACTAAGAGCATGCTTAGTGGCAAGTTTGATATGAAAGATTTGGGAGTTGCAGACGTCATACTAAGAATCAAAGTTTCCAGGACGTCTGAGGGAATTACTTTGTCTCAAGCTCATTATGCTGAGAAAGTACTTGAAAGATTCAAGAATTACTCGAATGGAACTGCCAAAAGTCTTGTGGATCCCAGTCTTCACTTGTTCAAAAATACAGGTGACAGCATATCACAACTAGAATATGCATGTGTAACCAATAGTCTGATATACTTAACAAATTGTACAAGACCGGACCTAGCACATTTAGTAAATGTACTGAGCCGCTACACAAGTAATCCAAGACGAAGTTACTGGAAAGGAATAACTAGAGTATTGAACTACTTGCGACATACTCAGAGTTATGGGCTGCATTACACCACATATCCAGCAGTACTAGAAGGCTACAGTGATGCCAATTGGATATCGAACTCCAAGAACTCAAAATCCAAAAGTGGGTATGTCTTCACACTCAGTGGTGCAGCTGTGTCATTAAAATTCTCTAAACAAATATTATTGACCAGATCCACCATGGAATATGAGTTTATTGCTTTAGACAAAGCGGCAGAGGAAGAAGAATGGGTTTGAAACTTTTTAGAGGATATCCCTATGTGGGAAAAACCAATGCCTGCTTTATGTGTATACTGTGACAGCCAATCGGGTATAGCACGGGCACTGAGTTGTATGTATAATGGTAAGTCTTGTCATATCAGAAGGCGAAACAAAACCATTAGACAACTGCTCTCAAATGGAGTAATCTCTATAGAGTATATAAAATCAGCCGACAACCTAGCGGATCCATTTACTAATGGTTTGTCGCGAGAGCAAGTTGTAAGATCATCAAGAGAAATGGGTTTAAAGCCTATGATGAAAGAGGATACTTGATGTAAACCCTGCCTAGGAATTGGAGATCCCAAGATCTAGGTTCAAGGGGACAACCAAATCTTATTGATTTGACGTGAGCACTGACAGATTAAAATCTCGTACTCACTCTTAGGATGATAAAACAGTGCTGCCTGCAAGGTGTAAGGATAAGCTTGGCTTTTAATGATTCCTATAGCTTTGAAATAAAAGTGGGGTATGGTAAGATACTCTTTATGGGCAATCACCTTGTTAGTGTGAAATGGGCCCGTTTCTAGGAGAATCAAGAGAGGCTTCTCCAAGTTCATTCATGATTAACCAGGATTGTTCACGGCCAAAATGAACACAACAAGAGAACCTACTTCTGTGAGGAGATGAAACTGTGCGATAGTTATTGTTTAGGTTCACATCAAAGTCCGGGTCGTTCAAGACATCATGTTTACTACCTGGCCAAGTGAATCTGATAGCTACTTACTAAGGGTGGTTCAAAGTTGAAAAATTACTACGATTCCTGATACAGTGATTTTCCGATTTCTGTCATGTCTTTTTCTGACGTGTCTGGATTATATAGTCTGGTCATTTCCATTCATGTGGGGGGTTGTTGGAATAATTTTTGGCTTACTTTCTGGAGCAGATTCCGGAGGCCTCCGGCCACCGGCGGTGCCGAATATTTATTGGATTGTGATCCTCTCGTCGAGTACTATTCCTGATGTACTCATGTGCCAAAAACGAATTCCGTATGAAAGAGAAATGTTGTTCCAAAGTTGGGTACTCGAAATGTACTAACTTGGAAATTTGGAAAAAATGGATAGTCCCATATTAGAAATGGGGAAAGTTTTTTCTAGTATATATACTAAAAAATGGAGTAAAGGGCGTGGCCTAGGGGTTACCACTAACGTGTAGTGGAGAGAGGACTTAGCCAAAATGACAAACACACACACGCGCACGCCCAACCCGGCCCGGCCTCGGCTTCGGCTTCGGCTTGGTCTGGTCTGGTCTTTTTTTTGCCCCAGTCAAAAATCTTTTCCCCCAATATACTGTTGAGGCTTTTCAACTTCAGTAACTGGTACCATTACTCTGTAACAGCAGAGTAATAGCTTATCAGTTATGTCTTTGAACCATTACTCTGCTGTTACAGAGTAATGGAACCTCCCATCAGCTGCTCCACTTCTCCTATAAGACCAGGCAATTCTATCTGCCAGAAGACATAGTTTTAGTAATCCGAATCTCCTTCTTCTTCTTCTTCCTCTGGTTCAAAATCTGAGAGTGCAAAGCAACAGGTTCGCTGAGGTCTCTGAAGTTAGGGTGCTGCTCTTTAGGGAAAGTTAATACAGTTGATCCTGGGAGGCAATTCGCCAATCACCGTCACGCTACGGGGCAAATTTTACTTTAAGGACAGAGATATTAAAATCTTGACTCTGTATTGTGCTGTATGGTTTGGTCATTCATTTCCTGTATTTGTAATTCTTCACAAATATTGTTAGTATTTTCAGTTTTATGAAATTCATGTTCTAACACTACCTACATCTTAACTTCAGTTCTTTTTTCTCATTGCTACATGATACAATACTTCGATCTCTTTGTCCCTTCTTATTCTACTTCATCACGTTGATGATGGTATATTAATTTGCTACTCTTGCTAATCATGTTTGATTTGTTTCTATTAAGTTTATGTAGATCCTACTGCAGAAGTAGCCACTTCTTATAGGCATTTTACCGTTTTTACGTTCGTTTTCTTTTTAATATTTTTTTTTTCATTGATTGATTGATTGTCTATTACAATTTGTGTAATTTTTCTGGTTATATCATAGCCTTGCATATGTTCTTAACACATGAAAATAAAGCTTGCTTAAAGCTCAGTAAAATGGGGGATCCTCCATGGTAAACTATATCCTATCTAAACCCCTTTCTAATACATTCTTATATTTATATATATATATCTTTCAAGCTAAAATTTCATGACAATCATTTCTGTCACAATTTTCTCTAAATGATTACAGAAAATTATGTTATGTCATTAGAACATTCTTTTCTGTCATTTGGGTAGTTTAGATTATAGAGTTCTACCTCATAAAATTGTTGGAAGTATTTTTGGGATGTAGACATCAAACTTGCATAGATATCAAAATACAACTTGATTGCTTCAACTTGAAATAAATCATATTTTATAGGGTAATAAATAGACCTAATAACCAGACCGAGAATTAGATTGGATTGGTTGATGTAAGGATCAGGAGGTTAACAATAATGGTGATAATCTCAAGAAGTTATTACTAATGTACTTATGTTAAAAATTTTTTTGGAAGTTCTTAATTTTTAATTACCACATGCATATGGATCCAATCTTACTCTTTTTTGTTATGTTTTTGTAACAGGACATTTTGAATATTGACATTATTTTTGCACTGCATGAGAAGTTTTTTCTTGAAGCAAACCAATCTTTATTAATCAACTCTAAGCTTTGGGAGATGTTGATGATTTTTTCTGAGACCTCAATGTTTAGAAGTACCTCCACCTTTGTCGCATGAAAGAGCTAGCTTTAGGTAAAAAATCTGCATGTTCATACTCGCCACTAAGAAAATAACTTAAGCTTTAGAAAAAAACAATATGAAAGTCTTATTTTATGACCAATTGTGCATATTCCCCTCCATCCCCCCCCCCCCCCCCCCCCCAAAAAAAAAAAATTACCCTTTTATTCCAAGCCATAGTAATCGAAATGAACGCTTTTATTCCAAGCTATAGTAATCAAAATGAAGTGTACTTTGACCTATTTATTCAATATGAAGTCTCTGAATGGGTAATGGGTGATGTATGAGTCGCATGAATGAAAATTTTCTCTACATGCTTCGATTTATTGTTGATTTTTGTAATTTTTTAAACTAACTTTTATTAAGTTCTTGTGCATTTTATTCATTTTCATCAATCTCTCATAATTATTTTGATATCAGTAATTTTGCACTTGAGATATACTAGTAATATCTATATCAATGGAAACTCCAAACTAATATTTTCACAAGCTTACTAGCCTTCATAAACAAAATTCAATCTGGACAGCTCAATAATCAGGTTCAGATTTTCTGGATGGGAATTGGTTACTCCTACTTGCTTGGTTTTTCTTATTTATCATATTTTTATTTTTTAGTTATTGCATTAAGATGAAGAAAACTATTTAACATGATTTATGACATGCTATTTTATCTTTCATTATATGTATGGAACCTTAACATTACATTTTTCTTTTTCTACTTATATATTACTTTTTTTCCGTAACAAATGTACGTCGTTGTAAACATATTTACATGGAACACCTTGAAAAATCAGAGTTACAGAATCTATGATATTAAAGCTGGAATTGGAGTCAGAGAGGGCACTTCTTAAGACGAGCAAAGGCAACTTGAGGATGGCCATACACTTTAGATCTCATTACAACATTCACAAGAACTTCACCCTCCACCTTGTTGCTTGCTGATGCTGTTGTTTTTGGGGTGTGAGAGCAACAGATAATAAGTTCGATTTATGAGGAAAAATGACAGATCTCAGTCGTAGATCTAGATCTGATGTGAGGTTGAAGAAGCGGATCTGCTGGCAGTCACCCTTGCTGTCGGCTGCCGGATTCCTGCACGAAGCCCTGAAACACCGGGAGTTTTATCGGTGACGGACCCTCCGACGATCAAGTCAGTCACTGGAAGAGAAAAATGAGATTTAGGATTTTTGGAGGCGAAAAGTACATTACCTGATTACAGTGCAGGGGGGCTAGTATTTATAGGCAGAGATAGGGAACCCTAATGGACCAGATTGACTTATAATATCTCGGTCGGATATTATATTTGTATTATAATTATCTTTAAAAATTTAAATATTTTTATGAAAATTTCTTGGTTTTACTAATAAAAACTTATCTGTATATATACACTAGTAAGTATATATATGTATTGTATCGGTTTTGTGCACTTGTACAAAATCCTGTAAAACGCGTTCTTGAGAAAATGTCTCTAAAATCTCGGGCTGGTATTAAAAATTATTATTTTATTTTTATTTTCCAAATTGAAATATTTTTTTGTGGATATTACCCGGTTTTGTTAATAAGCATTATATATATATATATATATATATATATATATATATATATACATACATACCAGTCTGCATACATCTGTATTGTATCAAATTGGTACTAGAATCTTCCGAGCCGGTAATAAAATTATTTTTATTATTATTTATGTATCAAATTATTTTTTGGTAGAGATTATTCGTTTTAACTAATAAAAATTATCTGTATAGATAGATATATGTACGTATATGTACTGTATCGATTTCGTACCTTTATACGAAATTATGTAGTATGTGATTTTGGGTAAATGTCTCTTATTTTTTATCAATCATGATCAAATGAAGGGTTAAGATTGGATTAGGGTATTGATTGCAATTTTAATTTGCAAATTGATCCATAATTGTTTGAGCCACAAATGAGAATGACACTTGGGCTCTTCTCAACCACAAACCCCCCCCCCACCCCCCCCCCCCCCCCCCCCCCCCCCCGGGCCGGCCATAACCCTAAGGCAATGCCCTCTTTCTCTTTGTTCCTCCATCTCACTCTCATCTCATTCTTTCTCTTCTTGTTTTGTTTTGAAGTTTAGAAAAAAAAATTGAGAAGAAAAGAAAAGAAAAGAGAGATCAAATCAATCTAATTTCATGGGTTTCTTCATGAGTTCTCTTTGAAGGGGAGCAAGAACAAAGAGCAAGAACAAGGAGGAGAAGAGCAAGAAAGCAAGTCCTTTCTACACTAGTTTGGGTGGGGGTTCTCAACTTTTATGCTTTGTTTGTTTATTTTATTGTTGTATGTTGTTAAAAACTTGGACTAAATCATGTGCATATGGATGTCTATGGACTAGAATAAAAAGGGCATACAAGACTGAAGGGTAGAACACAAAATAGAACACTAAGAATCAACCCTAAACTACTATGTAGTTAGAATTCATTACTTGTGTTAAAGTTGAAATTTTGACTCCAAATTAATTTTAGAGGTTCTCATATGTGTTATTATCATTCTCTAATTTTTGTAGATTTTTTGGGGTAAATTTGATAGGCCAAACAAACGTTTCTTCCAAAACAGCGAGCTTTTAAGCTAAATGCTGTTTTGGTAAATTTTTGCATGTGTTCTAGGAGTTCGATTTGGAGTTCCATGTAGAATATGAAAAATTGTTCAACTAGGAAGTTGTAGTAGATGTTCTCCCCTTTCCAAAATATCCTATTTTTTTAGATTCTGATAAGTATTGCAAAAGTTATGAGCTTCACAAATCTCAGCAGCTGGCCTTTTGGCTAAAGCTCGATGTTTGATTTGTTTGAAGTTTTGGCACCTTTTATTGATTGAATCTGAAAAAGTGTTCAACTAGGGAGACATATTAGAGTCTCTCACCTTTCCAAAATGCCCTATTTGGTTAGATTCCGATAAGCAGAGTAGGAGTTATGACCTTTTCAAGTCACAGCAGCTAGCCGTTTGGCTGAAAGCTCGCTGTTTGTATTGTTCGAAGTTTTTGTACCTCTTACTTACTGAAATTGGAAAAGTTTTCAACTAGAAATTTGTAGTACATGTTCTCAAATTTCCAAAATGCCCTATTTGGTTAGATTCCGATAAGCGGAGCAAGAATTATGACCCTTACAAAATCTCAGTAGTTGGCCTTTTGGCTGAAAGCTCGCTATTTAGATTGTTCGAAGTTTTTGCACCTCTTATTAATTGAATCTGAAAAAGTAATCAACTAGAGAGTTGTATTAGAGTCTCTCACCTTTTCAAAATTTCCTATTTGGTTAGATTCCGATAAGCGGAGCAAAAGTTATGACCCTTACAAAATCTCAGCAGTTGACCTTTTTGGCTAAAGCTCGCTGTTTGATTTGTTCGAAGTTTTTGTACCTCTTATTTATTGAATCTGAAAAAGTGTTCAACTAGAGATTTGTAGTAGATTCTCTTACCTTTCCAAAATGCCCTATTTGGTTAGATTCCGATAAGCGGAGTAGGAGTTATGATCTTTGCAAGTCACAGCAGCTGGTCGTTTGGCTGAAAGCTCGCTGTTTGTATTGTTCGAAGTTTTTGTACCTCTTACTCACTGAATTTGGAAAAGTGTTCAACTAAAAATTTGTAGTAGGTGTTCTCACCTTTCCAACATGCCCTATTTGGTCAGATTCCGATTAGCGGAGTAGGAGTTATGACCTTTGCAAGTCACAGCAGCTAGCCATTTGGTTGAAAGCTCGCTGTTTGTATTATTCGAAGTTTTTATACCTCTTACTCACTGAATTTGGAAAAGCTTTCAACTAGAGAGTTGTAGTATATGTTCCCACCTTTCCAAATTGTATAATTTGGTTAGATTTCGACAAGTACAGCAAAAGTTGTGAGCTTTACAAATTTTTAGCTTGTGTTGTCTTTCGTTGTCTTTGTATTGTGTTCAAAGAATGGAGAATTGAATTCTATAAGGAATCTGAAAAAGTAATCAACTAGAGAGTTGTATTATATGTTCCCACCTTTCCAGAAAGTATAATTTGGTTAAATTCCGACAAGTAGAGCAAAAGTTACAAGCTTTCAAGTTTCAGCTTTTCTGTTAAGAAATCTGTTGTTGATTAATTTTTGCATGTGTTCAAGTGACCGGATTTTGATTTCCTTGCAGAATCTGAAAAAATGTTCAACTAGAGAGTTGTAGTAGATGTTCTCACCTTTTCAAAATGTCCTATTTCTTTAAATTTCAACAAGTATAACAAAAGTTTCGAGCTTGGAAAGTTTTAGCTTTTGGCTATACTGTTATTGTTTGAATTGGTGTTTAACGGACCCGATTTTGAGTTCCTTATCGAATCTGAAAAGTGTTCAATTAGAGAGTTGTAGTAGATGTTCTCCCCTTTTAAAAAAGTATACTTTTTTCGAATTCCAACAAACGCAGCACTGTTTACTTCTAGGTTGTTAGAAGGTTTTTTATGTCGCTTTTGTGTACTCATTAGTAGTTAGCTTATATTAGGCTGTTAGAAAATTCTTCTGTTACTTCTAATTATAAAAGATCAAGTTTTACTAGTGAGCGTGTTACTTTGCTTCTAGGTTGTTAGAAGACTTTATGTTGCTTCTATATGATTCATTTGACGCATACACAGCTAGTTGGCTCGTATGTAATTCGTTTGGCTCATACGTAGCTAGTTGGCGCGTATGTAAGTTGTTTTGCTCGTATGGAGCTTATTCGCTAGTACGCAGTTATTGTGCTCATCTAGGGTGATATCATTGGCCTAGGAGCCATTGACCATCATGACGTGTATTTATTTTACTCCTAAGGAATAGTGGACGAGTCACTCCTCGTGTACTGTCAGATCTTAATCGGTGTAGGTTGATCGCAAACTGGCGCGTAGACGGAATCCAAGTTCAGGACAGTAGTATGCGAATACATTCGTATTGCCGGGGTCTTGGATCGATAGGCTATGAACAGGATCCTTAGGGATTCTGGTAAGTCTAGGTTGAGCACCTAGTAGAGTTATCTTGCGAAGTCTAACTTAAGACCTAGCATGTTGTGGTAAGTACTGTTGTCATCCATCGGGTTGTTTAGGGTTAGTGACATTGTTAGGGTATTAATTTATGGCTATTACTATTTAACCCTTATTTGTTATCATTTTTGCCGAAGACAAAGAGTTGTTATTAAGGGTGATACCTTATGATTCGACCTATTCTATATGCCAACACTAGGTGGTGTTATTGGTTGTATCCTTCCTGTCAAAGGGATACGGTTTGTGCCTTCTCACGAGTTGGGAGCAGGGGATCCATATCTCGTCTGTTAATTTCTGAAGTGCCATGATAAGGGCATGAGCGATTCTTGTCGGAGCTAGGGGATGGACCCCTGGAACTCCGTCATGCTCTATATCAAGAAGGGCGAACAAGCCATGGACTACAGTCTATCTGCTAGGGGCCACAGGGGATGCTTCCAGCTAACCTGTGTTGTTGTTAACTCCAAGCGTTTGTTAGATTTTTGAGTGAGATCCGGTACGCCGGGCAATAGTGACAAATGGAGACACCATTATATGACTGCAAATGGCTGGATTAGACCATTTCAGAGCAACCTTATCAGTCACGCTGTATCTTCAGAAATAGGTTGAGTATAAGAGTAGAATTCATGGTGCGGGTTCAAATCCCTATATATGAAGAAACGACTTGTTATGGGCGTATGTGGTATAGGACACATACTGTTCCGGAGACTCGCTTGCATTAGAATAAAAACATCCTTGTATTAGTTAATCTTGCATTAGGGTCAAGTCATAGCATACACTGACACATCAATTATATATACATGTTTCTCTTTTCATCAATCTGTTTGTTTAAAGTTGAGAATCGCTGCTAGTCTTCAGCCATAAAGCGTCAGTATATGTACTGACGTCCCCATTTCAATAGGTACTGGATTGCAAAATTCCAAGTACTGGATTGCAGAGCTAAAGGTACAGGATTCAGGACGACTTAAGGCAAAAGAAGCAAAGTGTTGATTTTATTTCAATTGTAATATATGTTGTAATTTATTTATGTTGAGAAGCATCCAAGTAAAGTACCAAGTGTTGTATATTATTCATTGTACTCTGATGTAATTTTCATTGAAAGTTTGTAACACTTTGGCTTGTATGGCATTATTGTAACACTGATGTAATGTATTGCAGTTTTATAATATTCGGACTTGTAATACGTTTGTGTTGAATAAAAAGTTTTAAATTTTCCTATTTTTCTGTGTATTGTGGCTAATTAAAGGAAAAGATTTCTGGCTTATGTCACGGTTTCCCCGTGTATGGAAATCGGGGCGTTACAGAGTGGTATCAAAGCCGACTTCAATTTACAGTCCAACACAGTAAGAAAATTAAACTTGGATGTCTTTTAGGAGTCGGGTTTTTAGCTAGTTATAGACAGTTATAATTCATATTGTTGTTTCTTTCAACTTATGTTTTATAACTTTTTCTATATCTGGACTAATTCCAGTATGTATGTGTTTTAAGGATGGTATTCGAGGATTTCCTAACCGAGAATGTGTTGATGGAAGAGAGTGGCCGATTTCAAGGGATGATCCGATGATTTGAGCGAGGAGCCGAAGAAGATTTCACTACAAGCTAACCTCAAGACGGACTCGCCTTCACCATCACAGGAGCTAAGTGTGGGTCAACGCACAGCGGAGGTAGCCAGCATACATCGGGAAATAAAGAAGCTGAGGAAGTACAGGACCAGGAAAGGTCGTCAAGCTAAGAAACTGGGCGATGCTTGCAGAGCTATATTAGCAGGCCTAGCAAAGGAGCAAGAACGCTTTGATTCCAGATTGGCTGGCCTGCAACATGAATGGGAGCAAGTGCAGGGCACCACCGAGGTTGTAGTATGCCATTTCTGTGAGGAAGTTGAGTACGGAAAATCAATCTGTCCACGACTACAAGGGAAAGGATCTGCACCAGCGTCAGGATTCAGGAACCAGGTTCGAAATCAGAAATTTCAGAAGATTGTTGGCAACACCGGAGGCGCCAAGACAGGGAGTTGTTTTCTATGTGGGGAGCATGGTCATTTCAAGAGCCAGTGTCCGAGGAAAAACCCTCAGGTGGAGACCCGTACATGTTACAATTGTGGGGAGATTGGTCATATCAAGCCAAATTATTTCCAACTTCATAAGAATGACGGCAGATTAACTCCGAAGATGAACAATAAAGGAAAGAAGCTTGTTCACCAAGAGTAAGAGTTCGCACTTACTAAATGCAAGCTGAAGAAGGCAGGAGGCCATTACTAGTATGTGCATATGGAGTTGCAACTAAGTTTAAAAGTTGTATATTGAAATTTATTTTGGACCAAGAAGTAGTATATGATGTAACACTTTTTGTAACGAATGGATTTATATATACATATCCAAGCAACTGTTTTGTTCGAAATTATTTCAACATATTCTTTTGTCTAAATTATTTTTCAAGAAGTTGAGATGTGAAATGGAGGCGACTCTAGATTTGGTTTTGTTGATTACACCATCTGGAGCAGTTCTCATTGCAGATTTATGCTATAAGGGCTATAAACTCCAAATCGGAGGAAAGACCCTAAGTATAAGATTTGTTAAAGTTGGACCTAGCAGGATCGGAAGAAGGGCACGCTGAGCATTTGATTGCAGTTCAGAGCAGTTACAAGAGCATCAACTTTGTGCAAATTGTCAAAGTGAATGCTGGAAGTCAGAAGTGGTGTTGGTAGGCCATGTCCTATTCTAAGGAGGGAGTGGCTACCGAACCGCAAAAAATTGATGTAGTGAAGTATTAGCCTCAGCAAAAGACCGTGAAGGAAGTAAAAAGCTAAATAATGACATCAGGCAAGCCAGTATTGAAGCAATTACCCAAGATTGGAGCTCAGTTTTGGCACGCTGGAAGCTGCAACCGAGTCTAAGAAAGCAAGTCAGAAGGCTTAGACAGGAGATGCAGGGATTAAAGCACCGAAGCGGCAAGTTGATCTCAGAATATCAGCATGGACTTCATCACATGATTACCTAGGAATTCAGATATAAATGACTCAAGTTGGGTTATTGGGGGTCAGTTGACAAAGTCTGCACATTTTCTTCCAATGAAGATGACTTAGTCGCTAGAGAAATTAGCGGAATTCCACATTGAAGGCGTAGTGAAGCAACATGGAGTAACAGTATCAGCGATTCTAACCAAGATTCAAGAGTAACGTCTCAATATTGGCAGAGTCTGGAGGCAGCTTTGGGAGCAAGGTCGGGTTCTTTGGAGAACCAGTTCGTGGAGGAGTCACTTGGAAGCCGAAAAGCCGTATAAGCTTTCTTTCCCCGAGTTATTTAGCGTATGAATATTTTTTTTGTTCTCCTGACTAAACGTAGTTCTGAGGACATAACTATTCTAAGAAGGGAGTATTGTAATATCCCGGTCAGATATTATATTTGTATTATAATTATTTTTAAAAATTAAAATATTTTTATGGAAATTTCTTGGTGATATGTCTTAAAATGGGATTAAATCGGGACCGTTCAGATTGGGCACGAATCTTAAAGTTTACAGGGGCAAAACGGTAATTTCACCTGCGAACGGGTCCGAAATGGAAAATGGGCTTCTCTTCCGAAACCCAATAACCCATAAATGGATCCATTCAACTGAGTGCGGGTCCCAACCCGTCCAGAGAGTGTTTAGGAAGATATGGAGAAATCCTGAACTGTCCCTATCCTGAGGAGGTGGTTCTAACCACCTTGAGCCAGTCACACCGGGGAGTTGGGATTCGTTCTTATCCCGAAGCAGATCCTCATGGTGACTATAAATACCCCCCACCTCCTACCATTACAAGATGATCACTCTTTGTCTACCTAAAGCTCATTTGATATTCTTTTCTGAATACTGACAAGAGCGTCGGAGGGTTCGTCCCCGGGATCAACCTCGGTGTCTTGAACTTTTGTGCAGGTCAACGGGAGTAGCTAGAAGCCAGCTCAACAGTAGTGGAAGAGGTCAGATTTGACCATTCGAGTTCTCGTGAATCCACAAATTCATCTGATTGCCCCCACACCGAAATCAGCAACAACAGATTGGCACCGTTTGTGGGAAATCTCGAACAGCTATCCGACCCTCCTTCTTCAACCAAAGCCACTCCTAGCCATGCCTCTCAAGAAGGGAAAGTCTGCAGCCTCCAACCGCCAAGCAACTTCCATCCCTCATCCTCCTCCAGAGAACCTCCCTCCGCCTGTCCAACCGGTTCAACAGATCGAACAACCGATCCCACAAACCCCTCTGCTACCACAAGGAGCTCAGGTGACTGTTGGGGAGCCCTTTCGACGAAGTCGCCAGAAGAAACCGATGCACCAGGTCCTTGTCTCCATCCACAATGCCTCTCCAGATTCTATGGCCTCCCATAGCCCTCCAACACCGAGAGATCTGTGAGAAGTTCTCAATAACAGGCAGAACGAACCCAAGATTGATCTTCGGATCCATTTGGACAAGAGGCGGACCCGCGATGGGAACCCCCAACGGGAGCACCAGAGGGACCGTTCACCCCGTCGGATGGATCGCCGAGGGTCCAACTCCCCCAGGGGGCGGAGGGAGTCACCTCAGCATCGCCGAAGAAGAAGTCGCTCCTCGGCTGCCCGCCCTGCAGCCCAAGCCCATTGGGAGTAGGAGGCCCCTGTCACGAGGGCAGAATTTCAACAATTCCAGGAAGCAGTCCTTCGGGCGCTCAACGCCGCCCCCAACAATGGCCAACGGGCTCCTAGTCCTCAGCCAGCTCCTCATCATCGTCGCCGTTCTCTCAGTCCTTGGTTAGCTCCGAGTCATCGTCGTCCCTCTTCCAATCCTAGGCCAGCTCCGAGCCATCGCCGTCCCTCTCCCAGTCCTCGGCCTACTCAAAGCTATCGCCGCAGCCCCAGCCCTCTTCGACATGAAGACGAGTCTCGAGGCTCAGCGAGGCAAGAGCGAAGGGAGGACTCGATTTACCGCCGTCTCCACGAGATGGAGAGGCACCTTGGCCAGCTCGACAGAGATGAAGAACAACGGGTGAGGAACCTTCGCCCGAGCCACCCCAGTTCTCTCAAACTATCATAGAGGCCCCCATTCCAGAGAACTTCAAGCCCCCACATTTCGAGACTTATACCGGGGAGTCGGACCTCGCAGATCACATCGAGAGTTTCAAAACTCTCATGATGATCCACCACGCCTCCAATACCCTTCTCTGCAAGTCCTTCCCAACCACCGTCAAGGGTCCCGCTCGGGAGTGGTATTCCAGAATCGCTCCGGCCTCCATTTTCTCCTTCGACCAGTTCGAAGGTCTCTTCCTCTCGCACTTCGTGAGCAGTTGCCGCTCCGAGAAGACGAGCACCTCGTTTCTCTTCCTCAGCCAAAAGAAGGGCGAGCGGCTGAGGGATTATGTCAAGTGGTTCACCGCGGAGGCCAGGTCCATCGCCTCCCTAGATCAGTCAGTAACTTCGACTGCTTTCCAATCCAATGTAATTAACCCTGATCTCAGAGCATCCCTGGCCAAGAAGCCTCCTCAGGACTTCTCAGAGCTCCTTCTCAGGAGTGAGAAGTATATCTGAGTTGAAGAGGCTCTCAAACGCCCCACTCTTAAGGGGTCATCTTCCGGTAACAAACGGAAGAATGCTGAAGAAGAAGGAGCTAAGAGCTCCAAAAGGACAATGGAGGTCAATGTCGCCCTCTCCCCCATTTCAAAAAATTCACTCTGCTCAATGCGAGTGTATCTGCCATCTTTATAGATATTGGGAATGAAGGTCTCCTACCACCGCCTCCAAAGATGAACACCCCCAGAAAGAAGAGAAACCGGGTTAAGTGGTGCCGCTACCACCGGGACCATGGGCACGACACAGACGACTGTTGGGACCTAAAGGACGAAATCGAAGCCCTTATTTAGAGAGGGCAACTCGCTTGGTTCGTGAGGAGGGACAGAGCTAATCCGCCTCCCCCCCGGGGGGGCTAACGGGCGCACCGAGCAAAATGTGGAGACCCCAGATGTCGAAGCAGAGGCCATCCTACATCTTATACACGGAGGCCCAATGGGGGGAGATTCCAACTCCTCCCGAAGAGACTTCGTTCGGGAAGTGAGCGCCATGCAGAGCCATCCCCCTCCAAAGGGCCTTGGGGTCCCTATCACGTTCTCCGATAGAGACTTGGAGGGTGACCACATGCCCCACTGCGACGCCCTCATTATTAACCTCCGAATGGCCAACTTTGACATGCACCGGGTCTTGGGGGACAATGGAAGCTTGGTTAATATCCTTTTCTTGGAGGCATTCAAGGGCTTCCAGCTGTCGAGAGATCGGGTCAAGCCTGCGGGCTATACTCTTCATGGATTCACTGGGGTGCCAGTGACGATCGAGGGAGTTATAACCCTTGACGTGATCGATGGCAAAACCCCGATCACTCGCACAGAGCTGATGGACTTCATGGTGGTGGATGTGAAAGCTGCCTATAATGTTATCCTGGGTTGACCAGGTTTGGCCGCACTCCAAGCTATCCCTTCAGCCTATCACATGAAGATGAAGTTCCCCACCCCTCGCAGGAGTGGGAGAAGTGAGAGGAAGCCAGGAAGCGGCTCGCAAGTGCTACATGACCTAAATGGGAGGCCCAGTCCTCTCCCTGGAAGCCCTCGAACTCGCATAGGAAGGTAGCCAGACTATCTCCGAGCCGGTGGATGAGCTAGAGGAAGTGGCCTTCTTTGACGAAGATGCCACCAGGACCTTCCGGATCAGCAAGACTCTTTCCCCCTCCATCAAGAAAGACATCTCCCAATGCATAAGGGAGAACCGTGATCTCTTCACTTGGATCGCGGTAGATATGCTGGGGATCTCAGAGGAACTCTTGATGCACCACCTCAGCGTCGCCCCGGGAGTCAAGCCCGTCCAGCAAAAGCAACGTAAGTTTGCTCCCGAGCACCAACAAGCGATCAAGTAAGAAGTCGAGAAGCTCCTGAACGCCTGATTCATCCAGGAGGTGAACTATCCCTGGTGGCTATCCAATGTGGTGATGGTCAAAAAAGCCAACGGGAGCTGGAGGATATGCATCGATTTTACTGACCTCAACAAGGCGTGCCCAAAGGATCCATTCCCCCTTCCGAGCATCGATGCTCTTATCGATGCGACCTCCGACCATGAGCTCCTTAGCTTCATGGATGCCTTCTTAGGGTACAACCAGATTCGGATGTTCCCCCCAGATATTCCGAAGACCTTATTTGTGACTGATCAAGGCCTGTACTACTACCGGGTCATGCCGTTCGGTTTGAAGAACGCAGGTGCAACATACCAGTGCCTAGTCAACAGGGTCTTCCGAGACCAGATTGGCAGAAACATGGAAGTCTGTGTCGATGACATGTTGGTCAAGAGCATCCAAGGGCAGGAGCATGTCCTCGACCTCCAGGAAGCCTTCCGGGTGCTGAGGAGGCACAACATGAGGCTGAATCCGACCAAGTGTGCATTTGAAGTCTCATCCGACAAGTTCTTAGGGTTCATGGTCAGCCACAGGGGCATAGAGGCCAACCCTGAGAAGATCCAGGCCATACTCAAAATGGCTCCCCCCTCAAGTGTTAAAGATATATAGAGGCTCACTGGGCGCCTCGCGGTGATTGGGTGCTTCCTCTCCAAATCCGGGGAGAAGTGCCTCCCGTTCTTCAAGGCCCTCAGGGGGCTAAATGTAACGCCCCGAATTCCAAATACAACTGAATTTGAGTTCCACAGGATCTTTTCACTTTTCTTCGTACAATTTACAAGGAAATAAAACATTACTTTACATCAGAGTTACATTTACATGTTCAGCGGGAGCAAATTTTACATCAATGAATGAAATACAACAACAGTTGAATAATCTTTAAGCATCAGGTCTTCTTTATTCTTTTTCATGTGCTTTTACCCTGCATAGAAACTATGGGCATGTCAGTTCCAACTGACAAAATATTATACACGGCCATCCTCTTTATGCCGAAAATAGTATAACGATTCTCAATACTTAACAAACCACAAACTTGTTCACAAACAAAGCAAAAAGGACTAACTTATCGATATCGTGTTGTGAATGTGCACTTAGATCTTAATGCAAATATTTCCATTATATGACACTAATGTGCACTTGTTCAGAGTCTATACAACCCATACTACATAGGTCCGAGGGCAAGCCCTTAACCGTTCTTCATCTTGTAGGGTTCAATCCCTCGCCATGACTTAATCTACTACTGTAATTACGGTAAGTATCCTAGATGTTCTATGACCTACGAACTCATGTCTAGGCCCCCTGGAGGAAATCCCAAAGCACTGACACATGACTCATCATGCAGGCATCCTGTGGTAATTCAGCTCCTACCATAGACATGACACCACCTGCAGTTACCAAACACCCCACAAGTGTCGCCACCGGGACGGTACTCTGGAGTAGTATCCACGTCCTACTCATGACGCAACATGGGACATCCTGTGGATACCCTCACGCCACCAATCCAATGGCCCTCATACTCAATATTTTTCTCTTACTTTCATCACATCTTCACTATGTATCTAATCCTTAGTTCAATTGAATCATTAATAAAAATCAATCTCTTCGGGTTAGCACTCCTACTAGATCGGTCTTATTCATTCATTTCACATGACCCAAATCTTTGGTCTTTTCATTCCAAATATCATTTTCACATTTCCTTTATTGCCGATAGAAGGCTTGGCTACACCCTAGTTCTTAATTTCAACTCATAATTACAACATCGAGCTTTTCATACTCATAAAGTCTTTTTCATGATTAATCACAATTCACATTTTCTAATCATAGTATTCATGTATTCATATTCATAATGCTCTTCATACTCATTATGTCAACTATTTCAATTCCATACACAATCTCATGCGTAAATAATAAATTCAACTTGTCATAATCAATAGTTTATTCTTTCCACAAAAATTCTCTTGTTTTTGTTTAACAATACTAATTTCACAATGTACATTTTCAATTAGTTTCACACTTCACACTTTCAAATTTTCCACTACCAGTTCTTATTTTAAAACTCCTTAAAATAACCCATTTATTTTTCTCTACCCAAAAGATAATTTAATTAAAAACAAATCCTTTCTTGCAAATAGCCTCAAATTCTCAATTATACTTTACCAAAAGTCATAAAAATTTTCTCATAAAGTCCAAATAATTTCAGTAATTTTTCAATTTTTTTTCTAAATTTTAATTTATTTTTAAAACCAAAAATAATCTTAATTTCTCTAAAAATCAACTTTTTTAACTAAAGCCCACAACCGGATTCGAACCCACAACCAGCAGTCCAAAGGACAGCGCAAGACCACCGTGCCAAAGCCACAGAGGCGATATGATATGGGTTATTATCCATGTGTATCAACTCTCGGCATTCAGAATTTTTAACAAAAAAATAAAATAAAAGTTCCTTCTCAGTATCGAACCTAAGACCAGAGACCAAGCCCCCCCGCTACTGTAGCGATTGAAATCATTCCGACCAAATGTTCTAAGTGGCCAGATTGTTTTGAAAATAATTTGGTTGGGTTTGAACTAGTTCTCTGTTCATCTCTAAATTTCATAATTCTAAAAAAAAGCGATTTTGTTTCTTTTTCTTCTCTTTTGAAAACAAAAATTTTCCAGATTATAACATACATAAATTTACAGTAACCAAGTATATTTATAAACATTATTCGCTTTATAAAACATGCAAATTGGTCCTACTTTGTGTTCTATGTCCAAAATTTCGACATTGAGAACAATATAATCTTTCTTCATAATTAGAGTTAAAAATTCCACCACTAATATGAATTCATTGTTCTTTTTATTCATTGATCACTTACAATAATTTAGAGACGATTTCTCATCTTTCTATAACAAGGCAACTCATTTTAGGCAATCAATTACACCAAAGCATTTAATTCAAATAGTTGTCTTATAAGCACAAATTTTACCATCACATTCATGTAGCACAACATATGGTGATCTCTAGCACATTAATTCACAATTTATTCATTAGCAATCAATCCATCAAGCATTCTCTAAATTACCACTCCACTTTTAATTAAACAAGCATGGTTCCAATTTTCAACTAATTGATTCATAATAATTTCATTAAATCATCCCTGGCATGGTATCTACTTCTAGAAGTATGAGAAACACCCACCTCTTTGGAGAAAAACGAAATGAAAAGCTCCTAGAGTCTCCTAGAATGCAAGAAAGTAGCTTTCTCCTCCTACATTGTGTTACAAAATGCTCCCCTTCCTTGTTCCTTGGTGCAACCCGAGCCTCTCCTTGTGCTTGATGATGGGCCGGCCTCCTTTTGGTTGAGACACACACACACAAATGCACACTCAGTCTTTTACTTACTAATCTCCTCAATCTTTTACTCCCTAATATCTTACTCTCCTATATAGTTTCTTCCTTTCAATTATTTTTTTCTTAGTGTTGCATACATGAAGGTAGGGGGTATTTATACTAGTTTTAGGATAGATTGGAGGGCTAGGATTTCACTAGATGGTTGTAGATGAATGGCTAGGATAAGATAGGAAGTTGTAGCAACCACCCATAAGCAAAATAACCACCAATGCACACAAACCCACTCTCCCACTCTTTTCTAGCCATACCCGGCCTCCCTAGGGTGTGCAAAGTACACACACGTGCATGCACGTGCCCCTTCTAGTACCCCCTATTTAAAGTTTGTACAAATTTAATTAATCAATTGTTCACCAATTGTGTCTAGATGACAAGTTGTGACAATTTAAAAGATTAATTAAGTTTGTGGGCCTCAAAATTGTAGGCTTTAGGTTCATGGGCTAATTAATAAAAATATTTAATTATTAGAGTGGGCTTAAAATAAGAAAACAAGTTTCGGCTTTATAAAATAGGCTTTTTAGAAAGATAAAAAGAAAGAAAGAAATAATTATCCATGTTATAAAAGAAAATTTTATAAAAATAAATATGCATATGAAGTTTTGCACGTGCACAACACCTGAAAAAATCAACATTTCTCATTAGAATGAAATTTTAGGTTATTACAACACTCCCTCCTTAGAATAGTTCCGTCCCTGGAACTACAATTAAAGAGTGAGAAAACAAAATACAAGAAGGAAGAAAGAGAATACAAATCAAACAAAGAGCTCAGGATGATCCTTCATCATCCTCTCCTCAGATTCTCAAGTAGCCTCTTCAACCAACTGGTTTCTCCAGACTACCTTGACCATCGGTATCGTCTTATTCCTCAAGACTTTCTCCCGACGATCAACAATCTCAACCGGAAGCTCGATGTAACCCAGATCTAACTGCAAACCCTTTGGCATCTCGGGCAAATGATGACTTGGATCTGGAATGTAACTTCTCAGCATAGACACATGAAAGACATGTGCACCTGAGACAACTCTTTCGGTAACTCAAGCCGGTAAGCAGTTTTTCCGATCCTTTTCAATATCTTATACGGGCCTATAAACCTCGGGGCTAACTTTCCACCCTTGCCAAATCGGATCACGCCTTTGCTGGGCGATACCTTCAGAAAGACAAAGTCACCAACCTCAAACTCAAGGTCCTTCCTCCGGTTGTCTGCATAGCTCTTCTGCCTACTCTGAGCATCCACCAACCTCTTCCTGATCAGATCAATCTTTTCAGAGGTCTACTGCACAATCTCAGGCCCAAACATCTGATGCTCCCCAACTTCGAACCAACAAACAGGCGTCCTGCACTTCCTGCCATACAAAGCTTTGTACGGCGCCATCCCAATGCTAGTCTGAAAACTGTTGTTGTAGGCAAACTCCACCAAAGCTAAATGCCTTTCCCAACTGCCTCCAAAGTTTAGTACACAACTCTGAAGCTTGTCCTCGAGAATACGGTTGACTCTCTCGGTCTACCTATCAGTATAGGGATGAAAAGTAGTGCTGAAATCCGTCTTGGTACCCAAAGCCATCTGAAGACTCCTCCAAAAATGTGAAGTAAACCGCGCATCTCGATCAGACACAATGGTTAATGGAACACCATGAAGCCTGACGATCTCACCAACATTCATCTCAGCCAACTTGTCCATCGAAGCAGTGAGTTTCATTGCCAAAAAGTGAGCCGACTTGGTTAGTCGATCGACTATGACCCAAATCGTATCATTGCCTTTTGGACTCATAGGCAAACCCGTGATGAAATCCATGCTGATGTTATCCCACTTCCATTCCGGAATAGGTAACGGTTGCAATAGACCTCTGGATTTCTGATCTCGGATTTGACTTTCTAACAAATCTCACACTTCAACACAAATTCAGCCACACTCCGCTTCAAACCTGACCACCAGAAATGCTGTTTAATGTCCTTGTACATCTTGGTACTCCCATGATGTACAGACAAAAGAGTGGCATGTGCCTCCCGAAGAATACTTTCTTTCAAGTCCGACTAATCCGGAACACACAATCTCTCGCCAAACCACAGCACTTCATCCCTGATCTGAAATTCGGGCAATTTGCCAGCCCCAACCTGGTCCTCCATCTTCTGAATCTCTGCATCTTCCTTTTGACTTGCGATAATCCTTTCATTCAGCATTGGTTGAAGCCTCAACTGAGCTAAAGATGATCCCAAGCCTTGCAGAACAACTTCAATACCAGCCCGATCCAACTCCTCTGCCAGATGCCTCTGTGTTGTAATCAAACTCGCCAGACTACTCTTGTGGCTAAGTGCATCAGCAAAAACATTAGCCTTCCCAGGATGATACTTAATCTCCGGACGAATGTTCTCCAGTACCTCCAGCCATCTCCTTTGCCTCAGGTTCAGATCCTTCTGCTGATAGATGTATTTCAAGATTTTATGGTCTGTGTACATGTTCAGCTTCTCACCATACACATAGTGTCTCCATTGCTTTAGGGCGAAGATAATCGCAGCCAACTCCAAATCATGAGTTAGATAATTCTTCTCATGCGGTCTTAGTTGCCTAGACCCATAAGCGATTACTTTCCCTTCTTACATTAAGACACAACCAAGCCCACGATGTGAAGCATCGTTGTAGACATCATACTCAACACCCACTCTAGGCAAAGCCAAAATGGGAGCGGTAGTCAGCCTTCCTTTCAATTCCTGAAAGCTTGCCTCGTACTGTTCGGTCCACTTGAAGTTCACATTCTTTTTGGTCAAACTAGTGAGTGGTACGACTAACTGAGCACAACCCTGAATGAATCTCCTGTAGTATCCCGTCAATCCAAGGAAACTCCTGATTTTCTTCACTGTAGTAGGCCTTGCCCAATCTCTCACTGCCTCTATCTTCTGAGGATCAGTTGCCACTCCCTCCTTAGAAAGGATGTGACCTAGGAATGCCACTTTAGATTTCCAGAAATCACACTTGGATAACTTGGCATACAACTCCTGCTCCTGAAGCTTCCTCAAAACTGCTGCCAGATGCTTCGTGTGCTCCTCCTCTGACTTGGAGTACACAAGAATATCGTCGATAAACACCATGACGAAAGAATCAATGAACGGCCTCAGAACCTTGTTCATCATGTCCATGAAAATTGCAGGTGCATTCGTCACTCCAAATGGCATAACTAAGAATTCGTAATGCCCACATCGAGTTCTGAACGCAGTCTTATGCACATCTTCAACTTTCACTCGAACTTGATGATATCCCGATCGAAGATCTATTTTGGAGAAAACAGCTGCTCCTTGTAGACGATCGAACAAGTCATCAATTCGTGGAATCGAATATTTATTCTGAACAGTGACCTTATTCAGCTCTCGGTAGTCGATACACATCCTCATCGAACCATCCTTCTTTTTTATCAAAAGCACCGGCGCTCCCCAAGGTGACGCACTCGGTTGAATAAAGCTTTTCTCCAACAGTTCCTCAATCTGTCGTTTGATCTCATCCTGCTCCACAGGCGCCATCCTATATGGTGCCTTGGAAATAGGTGCACTCCCTGGCTGAATAGTGATGTTGAACTCTACATCACGATGAGGGGGTAACCCAGGCAAATCTTCCAAGAAGACAATCGGATAATCCCGAACTATAGGAATCTGCTGCACCTCTACAGGAATATCCCTCTTGCAGATAGCTGCCACAAGACCAGAACATCTCTTCTTCCCTTGGAAAGTGACTTTAGGTTCACCTAGAGCCTTCACCGTTACTGTCTTGGTCTTGCACTCGATGCTCGCACTGTACACCGACATCCAATCAATGCCAATGATAACATAGACTCCCAAGACATTCAGCTCGATTAGATCAATCCCAAAAATTCTATCCCCAATCACGATCTCGCAGTCCGCATAGTACCGATCAGTGATTAAAGTCTCCCCTGATGGAGTAGCTACTGCTAAAACCTTGCCTGGAAATATCTTCGATTCGACTTCCAGAACTTTAACAAATTTAGGTGATACAAAAGTATGAGAGGACCCAGTATAGAACAAAACAACAGCTTTCTTTCCATTCAAATAAAGTTTCTTTGTTACATAACACACACTCGTTATATAACAGTGTACTAATTAACTGGAAAAGAGATAACAGAAAAGAAAAGAACACTCCTACACTCCCCCACTTGTACCAGTAATGACGTGATCCACCTCATCAGCGTCAGCTTCAGTCAAGGCAAATACTCGCCCCTGCTGGTACGGCTTCTTCCCGGTTTGCTGAGTTGGTCCATTGCGGATGACATCCTGCAGCTTGGGGCAATGAGACTTGTAGTGGCCTGTCTCTCTACAGTTGAAACAAGTCACCGGAGGTCTCACCCAAGTATCCTCGGGTCTTCCTGCCATCTGAACAGCGTTAGCACTTGAACCTTTGAGCCGGTAGCTGTCCCCTGACACTTCCAGCAACTGCGGGCATCTTCCCCACATTCCAGTTGTTCCTCCGATTCTGAACAGCGTGGAACTGCTCCATTTCTACCTCCGTGGCTGCCGCTCGTTTGACCAGCTTGTCAAACCTCCTGATACCGAGGGGTATCATCCTGGATCTCAGACTTGGCCTCAAACCATGCTCGAATTTCGAGCCTTCTTTGCCTCGTCCATCACTAGTTCGGGTGCATATCTCGAGAGCTGAGTGAACCTTGTCTCATACTCCCTAACTGACATGCTGCCCTGCTGTAGTGCCAGAAACTCCATGGCCTTCTTCTCTTGGACGTCTGATGGAAAGTAATGACTGTGGCATTCCTCCAAGAATTCGTCCCAGCCAAGAACTAAGTCCCCCATCGTCTGCTTCATCGACTGCCACCATACAGCCGCATCCTTCTCGAACTGCAGTGTCGCCAGCTTCACCTTGCTACCCTCCGGAGTCTCCAAGACTTCGAAGATAGTCTCTACCTGTCGGATCCAATTGTCATCCGTGTCTGGGTCCGACTTCCCCTCAAATACTGGTGGTTTCATCCGTTTAAATGATTCCACGAGTTTGATTGCTTCAGGTACTGGATTCACAGGCACCCTTCCCTAATTCTGATTCATGGCCACGGCATTGAGTGTCTGATAGACTCTCGCTTGCTCCGTTTCCAAGTCCAGACCTTCACCATTTTGAGCTCCTCTTCTAGCCATGTTTTGATGCAAAAGATCCAATAAATTCGAAGTGTAAAACATGAACTTTTAAATCAATTTTTCATTTCATTAAATTTCAAACTTTATACATTCGAATTTAAAATATTTCTAACATCAAATGAAAGCAGTAGAAGATACAACAGTCTAACTCCTATGGTTCCTCTTGGCTTCACGAAGCTCTCCCCCACTTCCTCCTTCAGTACATCGTACATGTTTTTCCTCTTCTTGAGTTCCCAAACACGATGACTGAGAACTGCAATATCATCCTTGCGCTTCACCAACTGAGCCTCCAGTAGTCCGACTCTCTCCCGTTGAGTCTCTACTTGCCTCTGAAGAGACACAATGAGACTACTCGGAACTGGTTCTTCCTTATTAGAGGAATCATCAGATGAATCCGGAGGTGGAGTGATCTCTCGGGACACAGGCCATTCCTCTTCCACTTCTTCAGGATCTTCCTCGTCTTAATCAGCCTGCCCGGGGTAGTAATCCTCTTCAACGATGTGTCAGTAGTCATCTCCAGCTACGTCGAAGTGGTCCACCATCTTAAATAAAGAGGAGAAGAAGCATAAATCATAGAGCAATACAAATGTAAGTGACTTACATTTAAATTTCTAGACTCAACACACACTATAATATCCACTTCTAGGGTGTCGTTCCTCATAAATTTGTACTACTTGGAAGCGTGGCTCTGATACCACCCTGTAACGCCCCGAATTCCAAATACAACTGAATTCGAGTTCCACAGGATCGTTTCACTTCTCTTGGTACAATTTACAAGGAAATAAAACTTTACTTTATATCAGAGTTACATTTACATGTTCAGCGGAAGCAAATTTTACATCAATGAATGAAATACAACAACAGTTGAATAATATTTAAGCATCGGGTCTTCTTTAGTCTTTTTCATGTGTTTTTACCCTGCATAGAAACTGTGGGCACGTCAGTTAATTCAACTGACGAAATATTATACACGACCATCCTCTCTATGCCAAAAATAGTATAACGATTCTCAATACTTAACAAACCACAAACTTGTTCAGAAACAAAGCTAAAGGGACTATCCTATTGATGTCGTGTTGTGAATGTGCACTTAGTTCTTAATGAAAATATTTCCATTATATGACACTAATGCGCACTTTTTCAGAATCTGTGCAGCCCATACTACATAGGTCCGAGGACAAGCCCTTAACCGTTCTTCATCTTGTAGGGTTCAATCCCTCACCATGACTTAGTCTACTACTGTAACTACGGTAAGTATCTTAAATGTTCTATGACCTACGAACTCATGTCTAGGCTCCCTGGAGGGAATCCCAACACACTGACACATGACTCATCATGCAGACATCCTATGATAATTTAACTCCTACCATAGACATGACACCACCTGCAGTCACCAAACACCCCACGAGCGTCACCACCAGGATGGTACTCTGGAGTAGTATCCACGTCCTACTCATGACGCATCATGGGACATCCTGTGGATACCCTCATGCCGCCAATCCAATGGCCCTCAGACTCAATATTTTTCTCTTACTTTCATCATATTTTCACTATGTATCTAATCCTTAGTTCAATTGAATCATTAATAAAAATCAATCCCTTCGGGTTAGCACTCCCACTATACCGGTCTTATTCATTCATTTCACATGATCCAAATCTTTGGTCTTTTCATTCCAAATATCATTTTCACATTTCCTTTATTGCCGATATAAGGATTGGCTACACCCTAGTTCTTAATTTCAACTCATAATTACAACATCGAGCTTTTCATACTCATAAAGTCTTTTTCATGATTAATCACAATTCACATTTCCTAATCATATTATTCATGTATTCATATTCATAATGCTCTTCATACTCATCATGTCAACTATTTCAATTCCATACACAATCTCATGCATAAATAATAAATTCAACTTGTCATAATCAATAGTTTATTCTTTCCACAAAAATTCTCTTGTTTTTGTTTTAACAATACTAATTTCACAATGTACATTTTCAATTAGTTTCACACTTCACACTTTCAAATTTTACACTACCAGTTCTTATTTTAAAACTCCTTAAAATAACCCATTTATTTTTCTCTACCCAAAAGACAATTTAATTAAAAACAAGCCCTTTCTTGAAAATAGCCTAAAATTCTCAATTATACTTTACCAAAAGTCATAAAAATTTTCTCATGAAGTCCAAATAATTTCAGTAATTTTCCATATTTTTTCTAAATTATAATTTATTTTTTAAACCCAAAATAATCTTAATTTCTCCAAAAATCAACTTTTTTAAACTAAAGCCCACAACCGGATTCAAACTCACAACCAGCGGCCCAAAGAACAGCACCCAAGACCGCTGCGCCAAAGCCACAGAGGCGATATGTAACACTCCGTATTGTACGATACCTGAATATATATATATATATGTATGTATATTGTCAGTATGCGTGCACCTGATTGCAGTATTATGGATCGATTTTTCTATCATGGTGTATGGTTAGGGTTACGAGACGGTTCATGGGAGGATTGCATTCTAAAGATGCACGAGAACGAGAAGGACCGATACTAGTATAAATGCTAGTTTTCGGTACGACGCCCATACAAATATAATACTGTATGATACTACAGTGGATATATATTAAGTGCACTCGTTAAACCACTTGTCTCGCACTCGTTAGAACCTATTTAAGCTAATTTGGGCAGCCATCACAACAACCACAAACCAATGGGCTACAAGCCATGGTTTTGATCCCAAAACCACCTACACCCTAATCCTACCCCTAGCTTCAAAACCGGCATACTCCCCCCCCCCCCCCCCCCTTCATTTCTCCACTCTTTCCAACCACTTTGCTCTGGAAATTTTATAAACCACTTCAAGAGAAAATAGGAGAGAAAGAAGAGAGAGTGAAGAAGAAGACTCAAGGAGAGATTTTTTAAGGAATGAAGCTTGAGAAGATCAATTCCTCTACTATAACCAAGGGTGGGGAGTTTCTCTAAATCTTCATTTCTTGTATTTTAATTGATTTTTCTTACATGCATGTATGATAGGATGTACTAGAATGATCATCTAGGAGTGGGAAGTTGAAATCAGAACTAAAACTAGAAAACTGATTTAGAATGTCATTTTGTGGATTTTTCCAAGAGAAAACTACAAATAATTGGACCATGAAATTTTAAGAGTTTGTTCATATGCATGTTTAGATAGTTGGTGATTTATTTCCGATTTTTCTGTTGTCATTTGATATTTTAATAAAATCATAAGATGCAACTGTGTCGTAAGGCAGATGCAGCAAATGGTAAATAGAATGACTGATATTGTAGGAATTTTCATTATTTATTGAAGCATGCTATTTATCTGAAGTTTTTACCGTATGTTCCTGCATGCATTTAGATTCTATAAAAAAATCAGGAAATTATTTGGATGAGTTTATAGGCATGAAAAAAATCGAGCTTTAATCAGTAGCTTAAGCTGAACTAAAGAACTTGTTGGTTTCTGTGCTAAATTGAAATAGATAGAACTCACTGTATATTTGGAGTTTCGACATGAGGTCTTTTGCATATTGTTTAGTATGATCTCTATTTTCATTACCATAAATTTTATGTCATTTGGACAAGTATGAAATTTGATATGATTTTATGAGTATGCACTGTGCTGGTTTCAGCCAGTTTGGTTACCCTGTAGAGATTGGACATTTGAGGATCATTAAGTGCACATTCTGAGAACCTGATTCATTAGAGAGTTGTAGTAAACACCTAGATATTTCCAATAAGACCAATTTGAGACAATTCCAGTAAAGAATTGGTTTACTGTGATTTTTGTAAGACTGGAAAGAGACCTAGAGTGGATCTGAGTGCTCTGAATTGGAGAGACCCATTGTGAAAATTGGTGCATCGACTTAATGGTATAATTTGGACTCATGAGCAACTAGAGAGTTGTTGAGGACACCCACATCTTTCTACAGAACTTGAGTTTGTGACGTTCTGACGAACGAATAGTATTTAGTCCTACCGGTAAGGTGCAGCCCGTGCACAGGAAGCACGCAGGCTGAGGCTTAAGAGGCTATTTTGAGGACCTAAATGTTTGAATTTGAGTTCAGGATCAACTAGAAAGTTGTAGCCTAGGATCTTACCTTTTCAGATTGGGCTCGTACACTCCAATTGGAGTTGTATCGAGAGCGTTATGACCATTTTACGATTCGGACAGAAACCTTGTAGGTCGCTTAGTCTTGGATTGACTAAGTATTGTGAAGACATGGTTCTGTATGAATTATCAGAGTTGATGACTCTTATCTAGGGATGGTTGATATCTGTTATTGAGGCTGTTGACTCCCAGAGTGGGATGTGTGACTCGAGTTAGTCACTAGGGTAAGGGATACCCTGTACCTGTCAACCCTACATTATAAACTTCTACCGAGCGTAGGACATCCGAGCGTGCCAGTGAGATAAGTTCATAAGGGCGAATATACATTCACAGTCGGGGCAGCGGCGAGTGTAGGCTATAATGCTGGACAATTCCAAGCCGGGGAAGGGGCGAATCGGACCGGTATCGCCAGGGCCGGAGGTTGATGGGAAAGTGTGGAAGCAGTTTTATCTTTACCCGAAGTAATTAGAGTAAGGCAGGGGTTAGAATGACATATTAAGGGGTTGGTAAATTGCATTAGTTCTAGTAAACCATAGTCGGTGTTGTACCTTCCAGTCGTAGGGATATGTTTTCGGCAATCATGGATTGAGTCCTCGGCTCGTATCTCGTTCTGTTAATTTCCAAAGCTTAGCCGGAGTAAGGTACGGGAGGTCCGGAGGATTTGACCTCCCAAGGTGCTCATGTCCCTATATATATAAGTTCATGATCCGATCTGGGATGAACACGCATGCGTAAGTCCATAAGTGGACGTGGGGAATCAATTGGTCGAGGGACCGGATTCAACGCAGCTTTCTGAGGAGGTCCGTACGCGGGTACCAACTGGCGGTGACTACTTGGGCACTGCAGGGGCGGAACTAGACCGACCTACTGCAACCTCCTTGGGCGATGGACAATCTATTGGGAACTGAAGTGAGTACAAGAGTAGGATGCATGGCGAGGGTTCGAATCCCTAAATTGTGGAGAAAGACGGCTATATTTGGGGGCGTATGTAGTATGAGATACATTCGTGCCCCAAAGTCTTGCTTGCATTAGAATCAGGCATGTGAGTTTGCTGCATCTAGTCATAAGGTCATGTCATAACGTGCACTAGAACCCGAATCCACTAAACCCTTGTTTTGGCACAACACCTTTCTATTTTGCATAAATTATTGGTTGTGATTGAATTTTACAGGATCGCTGTTATCACCAGCTTTGCGTCAGTCGAAGCACTGACGTTCCCCACCTTGTAGGTATCCGGAGCTGAAATACAGATACTACAGTGCTCGAGTTGGTCCAAGGATCCAAGGGACATATGCAAGTACTGTTATATTGTTGTAAATATTATAATTTTTATTTGGACATTGTAACACGTGTAAATGTAACATTTATATGGAATAAAAGTTTTAAATTTTCCTGTACTTTCTGTGATTGTGGCTATTTTGAAGTTCGACTCCTGGAGTAGGGTCTCAGGTTCCCGGTATGGGGATTTGGGGTGCTACATGATATGATATGGGTTATTATCCATGTGTATCAACTCTCGGCATTTAGAATTTTTAACAAAAAATAAATAAAAGCTCCATCTCAGTATCGAACCCGAGACCAGAGACCAAGCCCCCCCCCCCCCCCCCCCCCCGCGCTATTGTAGCGATTGAAATCATTCCGACCAAATGGTCTAAGTGTCCAGATTGTTTTGAAAAGAATTTGGTTGGGTTTCAACTAGTTCTCTGTTCATCTCTAAATTTCATAACTCTAAAAAAAAAGCGATTTTGTTTCTTTTCTTCTCTTTTGAAAACAAAATTTTTTCAGATTATAACATACATAAATTTACAGTAACCCAGTATTTTTATAAACATTATTCGCTTTATAAAACATGCAAATTGGTCCTACTTTGTGTTCTATGTCCAAAATTTCGACATTGAGAACAATATCATCTTTCTTCATAATTCGAGTTAAAAATTCCACCACTAATATGAATTCATTGTTCTTTTTATTCATTGATCACTTACAATAATTTAGAGACGATTTCTCATCTTTCTATAACAAGGCAACTCATTTTAAGCAATCAATTACACCGAAGCATTTAATTCACATAGTTGTCTTATAAGCACAAATTTTACCATCACATTCATGTAGCACAACATATGGTGATCTCTAGCACATTAATTCACAATTTATTCATTAGCAATCAATCCATCAAATATTCTTTAAATTACCACTCCACTTTTAATTAAACAAGCATGGTTCCAATTTTCAACTAATTGATTCATAATAATTTCATTAAATCATCTCTAGCATGGTATCTAGTTATAGAAGTATGAGAAACACCCACCTCTTTGGAGAAAAATGAAATGAAAAGCTCCTAGAGTCTCCTAGAATGCAAGAAAGTAGCCTTCTCCTCCTAGATTGTATTGTAAAATGCTCCCCTTCCTTGTTCCTTGGTGCAACCCGAGCCTCTCCTGGTGCTTCATGATGGGCTGGCCTCCTTTTGGTTGAGACACACACAAAAATGCACACTCAGTCTTTTACTCACTAATCTCCTCAATCTTTTACTCTCTAATATCTTACTCTCCTATATAGTTTCTTTCTTTCAGTTATTTTTTTCTTAGTGTTGTATACATGAAGGTAGAGGATATTTATATTAGTTTTAGGATAGATTGGAGGGCTAGGATTTCACTAGATGGTTGTAGATGAATGGCTAGAATAAGATGGGAAGTTGTAGCAACCACCCACAAGCAAAATAACCACCCATGCACACAAACCCACTCTCCCACTCTTCTCTAGCCATACCCGGCCTCCCTAGGGTGTGCAAAGTACACACACGTGCATGCACGTGCCCCTTCTAGTACCCCCCTATTTAAAATTTGTACAAATTTAATTAATTAATTGTTCACCAATTGTGTTTACATGACAAGTTGTGACAATTTAAAAGATTAATTAAGTTTGTGGGCCTTAAAATAGTGGGCTTTAGGTTCATGGGCTAATTAATAAAAATATTTAATTATTAGAGTGAGCTTAAAATAAGAAAACAAGTTTGGGCTTTATAAAATAGGATTTTTAGAAAGATAAAGAGAAAGAAAGAAATAATTGTCCATGTTATAAAAGAAATTTTATAAAAATAAATATGCATACGAAGTTTTGCACGTGCACAACACGTGAAAAAATCAATATTTCTCATTAAAATGAAAATTTAGGGTATTACTCTAAAGGCTTTGAGTGGGGGCAAGCGCAACAAGAGACCTTCGACCGGCTCAAGGCGTACTTAGCCAACCCCCCACTCTTGAGCAAGCCAAGGTCCGGGGAGGCCCTCTACCTATACCTCGCTGCTTCGGAGCAGACCCTCAGCGCTATCTTGGTAAGAGAAGATGACATGACGCAGAGGCCCATCTACTACGTGAGTAAGGTCCTCCGGGACGCTGAGCTCTGTTACCCGAAGTTGGAGAAGATGGCCCTTGCGTTGGTCTTGGCAGCGAGGAAACTTTGCCCGTACTTTCAGTCTCATTCAGTGGTCGTTCTTACCGACCAACCACTGGAGCAGATGCTCCACAAGCCAGAAACGTCAGGCCATTTGATGAAGTGGTCCAAGAGCTGAGCCACTATGACATCAGCTACCAACCCAGAACCGCTATCAAGGCACAAGCCCTAGCAAAATTCATTGTGGAGAGCACTATCCCCGACCCCTGCGAGTCGGCTGCCAAACCCCTGGGCTGGACTCTTTATGTTGATAGATCCTCGTGCGCCGATGGAAGTGGGGCTGGCATCATCTTGACCGGCCCAGACGCTTTCGTCCTGTAATACTCCCTCCGCTTAAACTTCCCTGCATCGAACAACGAAGCAGAGTATGAGGCTCTCATAGTGGGGCTCAGTATGGCTCGCAAGGCAGGAGCCAGACGTGTCAGAGTCTTCACTGATTCACAGTTGGTTGTCAACCAAGTTTCAGGGGAATACGAAGTAAGGGACGAGCGCATGGCCAAGTACTTGGCGAAGATTAAGGGACTGCTGGCCTTATTCGAAGACGTTCAACTCTAGCAGGTTCCTCGAGAGGAAAATGCACAGGCAGATGTCCTCTCCAAGCTCACTTCCTCCTCCCTCCAGGGTTTGGAATGGACCGTCTTGATAAAGGTCCTCCTCAGACCAAGTATCGAGGAGGACAGCTTAGAACCAATGGAGACTATGCCCCTCACACTTGGGGAGAATTGGATGAAGCCCTTACTCGAGTACCTTAGAAATGGAGTTCTTTCAGAAGACCCAAAGGAGGTGAAAAGGATCAGGACCAGAGCCGAGCGGTACACTCTTCTTGATGGAGTCATGTACAAATGCTCCTACACTCAGATTGATGGCCGACCCTACTTGAGGTGTCTCTCCTCCGAGGAAGCGCTCTATGCCTTGAAGGAGACCCTTGATGGTATGTGTGGCACACACTTGGGAGCGAGATCCCTCGCCCGTAAACTCCTAAATTACGGCTACTTTTGGCCCACACTACTTAGTGACTCCGAAGAGTACGTTCGTTAGTGCAACTCCTGCCAGAGATTCTCTCCAATCCGTCACCTACCACAAACCCAACTCTCCTCCCTGGCAAGTCCAATCCCTTTTGCAATGTGGGGGATGGACTTGCTCGGACCGTTCCCTCCGGTGCCAGGTCAGCTGAAGTTCCTAGTCGTGGCGATAGACTACTTCTCTAAGTGGATTGAGGCTGAACCCCTTGCAATGATCACCGAGAATAAAGCTTAGAAGTTCTTTTGGAAGAATATTATTTGTCGGTTCGGCATGCGTTGTGTTCTCGTGACCGACAATGGAACCCTGTTCTCAAAGGCAACTTTTCGCAACTTCTGTACCGACCTCGGTATCCAACAGTGGTTCTCTTTAATATCCCACCCTCAGTCCAACGGCCAAGCGGAAAATGCCAACTACCAAATTCTCTCAGGCCTAAAGAAGAGGCTCGATAAGTCTGCCAAGGGATTATGGGTCGAACAGCTTCACAACATTCTATGGAGCTATCGAACCACGAAGAGAACCCCAATAGGAGAGTCCCCTTTCAACCTCACATATGGCTCTGAAGCCATCATCCTCCTGGAGGTTGGCCTACCCTCACCCCGATTAATCGCCTACAGAGAAGAGCAGAATGCGAGCCAGCTCTGCAACAGTCTGGATCTCATCGACGAGGTTCGCGAAAGAGTTTCTATTTGGCAAGAGACCTACCGGTGTAGGATAATGCAATCTTACAACAAGAAGGTCCGCCCCGCTAATTTCAAAGAAGGGGACCTAGTGCTCTGAAAGCTATCAATCTCCCTTCCCAGCAAGAAGGGCAAGCTAGCACCTAATTGGGAAGGTCCATACAGGGTCTCCAGAGTAATTCGCCCAGGCGCGTATCAACTCGAAGACCCGAGGGGCAGGAAAATACCGAGGACTTAGAATGCTGACCACTTAATGAAGTACCAAGAGGGTGTTGTAACACTGCTCCAAGCAACTTCAGACAACTTTTGAGTCGAGCAGTCTCTATTCGATGTTTCTATCTATCTTGTTATTTTTCTTTTGATTTTGTATTGCCTTGTTGCAGACTGGCCACCGCATTTTGTATTCAATAAATGAGAAATTTTTTGACCAAGTGTTGTATTTGCATTGAGCTTTGTCTCTGAGTTGTTCTGAGTTATCCGGTAGGAGGCGTTTAAACTTAGCACCTTTGTGTTCTGGCTTTTTTTAGAACGCCGAAGCATTAGAACTTGTCGAAATGTCTCAGTTGGCTGAGGTATTACGCCTCCGATCTGGCCTAGGGATCGCGAGGTTAGGCCTCGCTCGAACTCGGGAGAGGCTTTTCAAAGCCGAGTCGGAGCTGAACCATCTTAAGCTCACGTTGGCTCATCGTGATTCTAAGCTAAAGCATCTAAAAGAGAAGGCTCGTGAAGTGCCCCTCAATGGCAAGGAGACGTGTCCCTCGATGGCCTTCAGCCAAGGCTTGCGGCTCAAGTATCTTTGTCGGTCTTTGTTTGATGTCAGGGCCGAACGAGAGGGGTTGAAGAATGTCATACTTGAGAAGAGCTTCGAAGCGGTGCACCTTCGGAGGAATATTTCTGAGGCTTCTCGTCAGGGCAGCTCTAGCCGAATTCCTCGACTAAAAATTAGAGTAACGAACGACTCGCTGAAAGGACGGGTCGTGGAGTTAGAGGCAGAGAACCATCAGTTACGACGACTGTCCGAGGGGAGCAATGTCCGAACCACCTCTTATCCCCGAGGTGAATACTCCCAAGGAAGGTTGTTCCATGAGTTGGCGTTACGCTCGCCCCGCATTCGAGGCGCCCTGGGGACCCGCAGAGCTGAGTGGCCGGCTCGTCGAGCGGAGCATCTGCCGGGGTGACACTTAGGCTTTTAGGCGCCGAAGACGCAACTAGGCTAACCGGCTTAGATATCTCCACAGAAGTGAGGCCATAGAAGCACGGCACTCGTTGACCTCGATTATCTCTCAATAGAAGTGTCCCACCCCCTAGGAAGGGTTAAAGTAGCTTTCTGTAATTTTGTAATCTTTGTTTCACAAGTTTTGTATTTCGATTTAAAGATGAGTTGTTGGTCTGTAGTTAGACCTGTACCTCAAACTTTAATGAAATAGTACTTGTTTCTTGAACTTGTATGTTTTGCTAGCATGTGCGATTGTCAACAGTTGTAGGAGCAATTCTAAATGGTGAGCCACTTTGTACTCACTTGTTCGCAAGTAGCAAAAGTTACGTCGAACAAAGTGTTGGACTCCGAGATTGTCGTTTAGAGATTATCAATAGCTGTAGGAGCAATTCTGAATGGTGAACCACTTTGTACCTGCTTAAAAGCAAGTAGTTGAAGCATATTTGAACCAAGTGTTGGACTCCAAGCGTGTCGTTTAGAGAATATCAACAGCCGTAGGAGCAATTCCAAATGGTGAAACGCTTCGTACTCTCTTAGAAGCAAGTAGTTGAAGCAGAATCGAACCAAGTGTTGGACTCCGAGCGTATCGTTTAGAGATTATCAACAGCTGTAGGAGCAATTCCGAATGGTAAACCACTTCGTACCCGCTTAAAAGCAAGTAGTTAAAGTGGAGTCGAACCAAGTGTTGGACGCCAAGCATGTCGTTTAGAGAATATCAACAGCTGTAGGAGCAATTCCGAATGGTGAAACGCTTCGTACTCGCTTAGAAGCAATTAGTTGGAGCGGAATCGAACCAAGTGTTGGACTCCGAGCATGTCGTTTATAGATTATCAACAGCTGTAGGAGCAATTTCGAATGGTGAACCACTTCGTACTCACTTAAAAGCAAGTAGTTGAAGCAGAGTCGAACCAAGTGTTGGACTCCAAGCATGTCGTTTAGAGAATATCAACAGCCGTAGGAGCAATTCCGAATGGTGAAATGCTTCGTACTCGCTTAGAAGCAAGTAGTTGAAGCGGAATCGAACCAAGTGTTAGACTCCGAGCCATTGTTCTTATAGTTTCGCGTGTCTCAAAGCAAGAAAACTAGGTTATTATAGAAAAAGTTCTCAGCAAGTAACACACCTTTATTAAAGATGATTTGAAAGGCTGCTTCTGAGTTGCAAGCCACTCTTACTTTTTGAAAAGAAAAATAACAAGATAGATAAAAACATCGAATAGAGACTGCTTGACTCAAGAGTTGTTTGAAGTTGCTTGGAGCGGGGGGCAGGAAAATACCAAGGACTTGGAATGCTGACCACTTAATGAAGTACCAAGAGGGTGTTGTAACACCGCTCCAAGCAACTTCAGACAACTCTTGAGTCGAGCAGTCTCTATTCGATGTTTCTATCTATCTTGTTATTTTTCTTTTCAAAATGTAAGAGTGGCTTGCAACTCAGAAGCAGCCACTCAAATCATCTTTAATAAAGGAGAGTTACTTCCCGAAACTTTTGTATATAATAACCTAGTTGGCTTGCTTTGAGACATGCGAAACTCCAAGAATAATGGCTCGGAGTCCAACACTTGGTTCGATTATGCTTCAACTACTTGCTTCTAAGTATGAAGCGATTCACCATTCAGAACTGCTCTCACAGCTGTTGATATTCTCTAAACGACATGCTCGAATTCCAACACTTGGTTTGATTCCGCTTTAATTACTTGCTCTTAAGTGAGTAAAAAGTGGTTCACCATTCGGAACTGCTCCCACAGCTATTGATATTCTCTAAACGACATGCTCGGAGTCCAACACTTGGTTCGACTCTGCTTCAATTACTTGCTCTTAAGCGAGTAAGAAGTGGTTCAACATTCGGAACTACTCCCGCAGCTGTTGACATTGTCTAAACGACAGTCCCTCGAACTTTGGCAATGTGTGCCGAGCATTCTTGCCACAGACGTCCAAATGTGAGAAATCAATCTCGTGGACTTCGGCAACGTGTGCCGAGCATTCTTACTACCGACATCCAAATGTGAGAAATCAATCTCGTGGACTTCGGTAATGTGTGTCGAGCATTCTTGTCACCGACGTCCGAATGCGAGAAATCAATCTCGTGGACTTCGGCAACGTGTGCCGAGCATTCTTGCCATCGACGTCCAAATGCGAGAAATCAATCTCATTGACTTTGGCAATGTGTGCCGAGCATTCTTGCCACCGACGTCTAAATGCGAGAAATCAATCTCGTGGACTTCGGAAATGTGTGCCGAGCATTCTTGCCACCGACGTCCAAATGCGAGAAACCAATCTCGTAGACTTCGGCAATGTGTACCGAGCATTCTCGTCACCGACGTCAAAATACGAGAAAATCAATCTCTTGGACTTCGGCTATACAAGCTGAACATCCTTGTTCCACAACCATTGACACGCTTGTAAACAATAAAAAAACACACAAGTTCGGAAAGCAAGTTCACTATTTCATTAAAATTTGAGGTACAAGTCTGACTACAGACCGACGACTCATCTTTACATCGTGGTACAATTCATTGAAAGCAAAAGTACAAAATTACAAGGATCTTCCCTAACCCCTCCTAGGGAGCGGGATAATTCTCTTAAGTGACAAATGAGGCCGGCGAACACCGTGTTGCTGGGGCCTTACTTCTGCGGAGGTCTCCAAACCGGCGAGCCGAGTTACATCATCAGCACCGGAGAGTCTGAGTGTTTCCCCAGCAGATGCTCCACTTGGAACCAGCAACTTCGCTCTATGCGTCATTAGGGTGCCCCACGACGGGGGGCGAGCGTAACGCCAACTCGCGGAATGACCTCCCCATGACATACTCACTTCAGGGGCAAGAAGTGCTCCTGACGTTGCTCTCCTTGGAAAGTTGTCGCAGCCAGTGGTTCTCGACCTCTAACTCTACGATCTGTGCCTTCAGCGACTCATCTATCACTCTAACCTTCAGGCGTGGCATCCGGCTCGAGCTATCTTCATGAGAAGCCTTGGTGATCGTCCTCCGAAATTGTGTAGCCTCGAAGCCCTTCTCGAGTACCACGTTCTTCAGCCAATCTCTCTCAGCCCTGACATCGAACAGAGATTGACGAAGGAATTTTAATCGTGACCCCTGGCTAACGGCCATCAAGGGACAGGTCTCTTCCCTCTCGGGGGGCACTTCGTGAGCATTCTCCTTCAGCCGTTTCAGCTTAGATGTTCGACGGGCCAACGTCAGCTTGAGATAGTTCAACTTCGACTCGGTTTAAACAACCTCTCTTGAGTCCGGGCAAGGCTCAACTTTGTGATCCCAAGTCCAATCTGGAGGCGTGACACTTTGGCAAGGTCAGATACTTTGACCAATTGAGATACTTCGACGATTTGAAAGAGCCAAGACAAAGTGCTAAGTTCAAACGAAGCTACTACAAACCTCGGGAACAAACCAAACAAACCATAATGAACACTTAGCCAAAGATTTCAAAAAGTTTTTCATTTCATTGAAATTCAAAAGTTACAAATGGTGGCCAGTCCGCGATTAGGCGATACATTCCATATCAAAAATTTGAGTTACAAGTCAAGGCCGGACCTCTTTGTCATGGCTGCTAGTCGCTGCAAGATCCGACCCTTCAGGCGTGGCGACGATCGCCAAGGGTGTAGCCTATGAGCCGGGCTCTATTTCGGCATCCTCGACCTCGACTTCTGCATTTTCATCCCCTTCTTCGCCTTCATCTGACGCTTCGTCGAATCCCGGGATGGGGTTCGGGAAGAGGTTTCATCCGGAGCAGTCCACTTCGGGGTATCTCTCCTTTACCTGCTCGATGGCATGGGCGTAGGCCTTCGCCATATTGATCGTGAGGGACCCTTGAGCCCTCTCCATGGTCGCAGTCTCGGCCTCTTTTGTGGTGACTATCTTGGCGGCCTCAACGGCCTCCTCCCTTTCCTTCGCTGCTGACTCCTTCTGCCGAAGCAGAACGGCAACATCGGCCTCCAACTTCGCCACGAGGCCATCGAGGTACTCCATCCTCGCCGTCTTCACATCTGCCTCGGCCTTCAGCTTTTCGAGCTCATTGGAGATCCGAGCTTTCTCCGTTCGAGCCCTGTCCGTCTCCTGCTTCGGCTCCTTCTTGAGTTCGGTCATCTTTTCCATTAGATGACCGAAGTGGCAGGTTATCTATGAGAAAAAATTAAGCGACATGAAAACCAAGAGACTACAAGTATGCAACAGGAAAACCTATGCTACTTACCGATACTGGTGCTCGGGCAATCTCGAGCGCATCGTCCCCCACTCTACTGGCGTCCATGGCGGCACGGTCCTTCAGCATTGCGAGGTGCTGGACCGCCTTCATGCTCGATGCCGAGTCACCAAGGAACCCATCGAGCTTCTAGACTTGCCAATCCGGGATGAAGGCCTTTTTGTGTTTCTCAGTCAGGAACACTTTGGCATCGGCCATCAGAGGTGCCGCCTCCATTCCCAGAGCGGCCGCTAAGGGAAACTCACCCGCCTCCACCGAAGTCAAAGCGGCTGCCATGGTCGTCGCCTTCTGGACCACAGTGGCCGATGTCGTTGCTTCCTCGACTGCCGTGGCAACCATTTTGGGTCTCGGAGAGGTCACCTCTGTGACGACCCTCTTCCTCTTCCTCGAAGCCTTGCTGCTAAAAGCCCCGCATTGAGCCATCACAGCATCGAAGTCCATGGATTCTGCACAAGAAGGAGCGGTGATTACACGTGAGTAAAACCGAACAAAGAAAAAAAACAGAAACAAAAAATGATAAACCGCATACTGGGGTTTATGTGACTAAGCCCCCCCTGAAGAGCACCTCCTCAGTCAGGTCCCTCCAGTCGAGCTTCGGTCGGTCGAGGAGAGCCCGAACCATGTCTTCTTCGTTGGGGTAACGCACCAGACTCTCCTTCACCCTCTTCAACAGTTCTTCAACCCAGTCCGTCGGGATGCACCACGGCTCTTGACTCTGGATGAGAAAATACTTGTCCTGCCAATGCTTTATCGAGTCGGGACAGCTAATGAGCCGTGCCCCATGCCTCAGAGCCAGGTAGAATTTGAACTCCGACTTTTGCTGCTGGTGAAGACGGTATAGCATTCGGTACACCCTCAGATCCGGCTCGATCTCCGCCACCCGACAGTGGAGGATGAACCCGTTGATCACCGTCCACCCGTTCGGCATGAGCTGAATTGGGCTGATCTGGAACCATCGCAGAACCTCGATGGCGAAGGGGTGGAGAGGCAGCCGCGCCCCGGCTATGAAGGCATCGACTGGCCAGAATCACATATCCACTGACATCGGTGAATTGGCCCTCACTCTAGGCCCAGGCAGCATCAGCTTGAACTCCACTGGGATCAGGAAGCATTCTCGAACTGATACCAGGTTGGCCTCGTTGAGTATGGAGATGGTGTTATCAACTTTCGCAGTATCCCTAGAAGCATTCTCTTCGACGCTCTGTCCCATGCTGTACATGATACGTTTGGCGTGCTCCTCCGGCAGTTGTCGAACCCTTTGGAGTCCAGTCAGGACCCCGGGTAGCCTGCCGAACTCCCCCATCCTCCGAAGGTCTTGAACTACCGTCTCCACCACGACCAAAGCAGGCCCTTCCACGGTCTTGCCTTTGTCGACTGGAGGAACTTGGCTCGAGGTCGGCTCATCGGTGACAGGGGGGAGGTCTCTGTCCTCGGGGGGAAGCTAGACCTTTTGTAAAAAAATAACAAGTGTTGAGTTACCTTGAAGTGATAGTGACGGTCAGAAAGATCACCGAAAATTAGTAAATTCTCGGCTGAAGCTCCCGCTAATGAAATCTAGTTGCCCGAGTAAAAGTTAGAGAAATGAACAAGTGAGGAGTGGGGGTGAAGTTTTATAGAAGCTGCACGCAAAACGAGACTAATGGGCTTCAAAAAACCCAAAATCCAGGCCCATTTACCACAAGATGCCAAGAAACTCAACGGGTCTGTGGCTGGTCAACGATCAAATGGTCAGCGCGCCACGTGTCAACCTCGTGGACTTCGGCAACATTTGCCGAGCGTTCTTACCACTGACGTCCAAACGTGAGAAAAATCACTCTTGGACTTTGGCAACATTCGCTGAGCGTTCTTGCCATCGACGTCCAAACGTGAGAAAAAATCTCTCTTGGACTTCGGCAACATTCGCCGAGCGTTCTTGTCACCGACGTCCAAACGTGAGAAAAATCTCTCTTGGACTTCGACAACATTTGTTGAGCATTCTTGCCACCGACGTCCAAACGTGAGAAAAATTCTCTCTTGGACTTCGGCAACATTCGCCGAGTGTTCTTGTCACCGACGTCCAAATGTGAGAAAAAATCTCTCTTGGACTTCGGCAATATTCGCCGAGCGTTCTTGCCACCGACGTCCAAACGTGAGAAAAAATCTCTATTGGACTTCGGCAACATTCACCGAGCGTTCTTGCCACCGACGTCCAAACGTGAAAAAAATCTCTCTTGGACTTCGGAAACATTTGCCGAGCGTTCGTGCCACCGACGTCCAAACGTGAGAAAAAAAGCTCTCTTGGACTTCGGCAACGTTCTTCGAGCGTTCTTGCCACCGATGTCCAAACGTGAGAAAAAATCTCTCTTGGACTTCGGCAACATTCGCCGAGCGTTCTTGCCACCGACGTCCAAACGTGAGAAAAAAATCTCTATTGGACTTCGGTAACATTCGCCGAGTGTTCTTGCCACCGACGTCCAAATGTGAGAAAAAATCTCTCTTGGACTTCGGCAACATTCGCCGAGCGTTTTTGCCACCGACGTCCAAACATGGAAAAAATCTCTCATGGACTTCGGCAACAATCGCCGAGCGTTCTTGCCACCGACGTCCAAACACGAGAAAAAATCTCTCCTGGACTTCGGCAACATTCGCTGAGCGTTCTTGCCACCGATGTCCAAATGCGAAAAAAAATCTCTTTCGGACTTCGGCAACATTCACCGAACCCCTTCGACACGTGTCGCCCTCTCGAGGTCTCTTTCGACTTTGGCAACACACGCCGAACCCCCTCGACCTCAGTCTCCACCTAGACACGTGTCAGCCAACCGAGGTGTCTAAAGGGGGTCGGCAACTGGTACCGAGCGTTCTTGCCACCGACCCCAAACGAGGGAAAGAACACCTTCGTACCACACAAGCCATCAGATCACCTCAAAACTCGCACGACAATCTGATCAACGTCTCAGATTTAGCCACGTCACTAAGTGTTGATCCACCGTTTGATCATTCAGATTTTTGCGCCTATGCCTGATGGACATTCTAGATCGTGCCATGTCATAAATATGGTGATTAAATATTTTTTTATTTATTAATTAGAATTATTTATTTAAAAATTGGGGGGGAAATGATTAAAAATTTAGAAAAATTAATTAAAAATTCTAAAAAATAATTATAAAAGTGGGGAAATATTTTTGAGCCCCTGGGTAAATAATTATTGGTTAGAATAATTAATTACTGATCTGAAAAATAAATCATCGCTTTGCAAAATTGAATAAACGATTCGAAAAATAATTAAAAAATCGGAAAAATCACTAAGAGTCCAGAGAGCCTAGGATCAATCATGGGCATGCTACCAGATCAGAAAAGCACCGTTACTCCTCGGACAAGACTCGAACCCCTTTTTAGAACTCCGATAAAATCCTGAACGCCATTGAAACAGCAAAACTACTCCCCAAAGGTTGTGACAACAGTCTTCGGGAGTGGGGGGCTCGTGATATGGCTTAAAATGGGATTAAATCGGGACCGTTCAGATCGGGCACGAATCTTAAAGTTTACAGAGGCAAAATGATAATTTCACCTGCAGACGAGTCCGAAATGGGAAATGGACTTCTCTTTCGAAACCCAATAACCCATAAACAGATCCATTCAACTGAGAGCGGGTCCCAACCCGTCCAGAGATAGTTTAGGAAGATATGGAGAAATCCTGAACTATCCCTAACCTGAGGAGGTGGTTCTAACCACCTCGAGCCAGTCACACCGGAGAGTAGGGATTCGTTCTTATCCTGAAGCAGATCCCCACGGCGACTATAAATACCCCTTTACCTCATACCGTTACAAGGTGATCACTCTTTGCCTACCTAAAGCTCTTTTGATATTCTTTTCTGAATACTGACAAGAGCATTGGAGGGTTTGTCGTCGGGATCAACCCCGGTGTCTCGAACTTTCGTGCAGGTTAACGGGAGTAGCTAGAAGCCAGCTCAACAGCAGCGAAAGAGGTCAGATTTGACCCATTCGATTTCTTGCGAATCCACAAATTTATCTGATTGCCTCCACACCGAAATCAACGGCAACACTCGGTTTTACTAATAAAAACTTATCTGTATATATACATTAGTAAGTATATATATATATTGTATCAGTTTTGTGCACTTGTACAAAATTCTGTAAAACACGTTTTTGAGAAATCGTCTCTAAAATCTCGGGCTTGCATTAAAAATTATTATTTTATTTTTATTTTCCAAATTGAAATATTTTTGGTGGATATTACCCAGTTTTGTTAATAAACATTATCTATATATATACACAAGTCTGTATACATCTGTATTGTATCAAATTGGTATTGGAATCTTCCGAGCCGGTAATAAAATTATTTTTAATATTATTTCTGAATCAAAATATTTTTGGTAGAGATTATTCGTTTTAACTAATAAAAATTATCTATATAGACAGATATATGTACGTATATGTACTATATCGATTTCGTACGTTTGTACGAAATAATGTAGTATGTGATTTTGGGTAAATGTCTCTTATTTTTTATCAATCATGATCAAATGAAGGGTTAAGATTGGATTAGGGTGTCGATTGCAATTTTAATTTGCACATTGATCCCTAATTGTTTGAGCCAAAAATGAGAATGACACTTAGGCTCTTCTCAACCACAAACCCAACCCACTCATCCAATAACACCCCCCTCCTCTTTTGGCCGGCCATAACCCTAGGGCGAATCCCTATTTCTATTTGTTCCTCCATCTCACTCTCATCTCATTCTTTCTTTTCTTGTTTTGTTTCAAAAAATTAAGAAGAAAAGAAAAGAAAAGAGAGATCAAATCAATCTAATTTCATGGATTTCTTCATGAGTTCTCTTTGAAGGGGAGAAAGAACAAGGAGCAAGAACAAGGAGGAGAAGAGCAAGAAAGCATGTCCTTCCAACACTAGTTTGGGTGGGGGTTCTTAACTTTTATGCTTTGTTTGTTTATTTTATTGTTGTATGTTGTTAAAAACTTGGACTAAATCATGTGAATATGGATGTCTATGGACTAGAATAAAAAAGTCATGCAATATTGAAGGGTAGAACACAAAATAGAACACTAAGAATCAACCTTAAACTACTATGTAGTTAGAATTAATTACTTGTGTTAAAGTTGAAATTTTGACTCCAAATTAATTTTAGAGGTTCTCATAAGTGTTATTATCATTCTCTAATTTTTGTAGATTTTTTGGGGTAAATTTGATAGGTCAAACAAACGTTTCCCCCAAAACAGCAAGCTTTTAAGCTAAATGCTATTTTGGTAAATTTTTGCATGTGTTCTAGGAGTTGGATTTGGAGTTCCATGCGGAATACGATAAAGTGTTCAACTAGGAAGTTTTAGTAGATGTTCTCCCCTTTTCAAAATGTCCTATTTGGTTAGATTCCGATAAGTATTACAAAAGTTATAAGCTTTACAAATCTCAGCAGCTGGCCCTTTGGCTAAGGCTCGCTGTTTGCTTTGTTCGAAATTTTTGCACCTCTTATTAAATGAATCTGAAAAAGTGTTCAACTAAAGAGTTGTAGTAAAGTCTCTCAGCTTTCCAAAATGCCCTATTTGGTAAGAATCCGATAAGCGGAGTAGGATTTATGACCTTTGCAAGTCAAAGCAGCTAGCCGTTTGGCTGAAAGCTCGTTGTTTGTATTGTTCGAAGTTTTTGTAGCTTTTACTCACTGAAATTGGAAAAGTGTTCAACTAGATAGTTGTAGTATATGTTCTCACCTTTCCAAAATGCCATATTTGGTTATATTCCGATAAGCGGAGCAAGAATTATGACCCTTACAAAATCTCAGCAGCTGGCCTTTTGGCTGAAAGCTCACTGTTTGGATTGTTCGAAGTTTTTGCACCTCTTATTGATTGAATCTGAAAAAGTAATCAACTAGAGAGTTGTATTAGAGTCTCTCACCTTTACAAAATTTCCTATTTGGTTAGATTCCGATAAGCGTAGCAATATTTATGACCCTTACAAAATCTCAGCAGCTGGCTTTTTTGGCTAAAGCTCGTTGTTTGATTTGTTCGAAATTTTTGCACCTCTTATTGATTAAATCTGAGAAAGTGTTCAACTAGAGAGTTGTAGTAGAGTCTCTCAACTTTTCAAAATGCCCTTGTTTATATTCCGATAAGTGAGTAGGATTTATGATCTTTGCAAGTCACAGCAGCTAGCCGTTTGGCTGAAAGCTCGCTGTTTGTATTGTTCAAAGTTTTTGTACCTTTTACTCACTGAATTCGGAAAAGTGTTCAACTAGAAAGTTGTAGTAGATGTTCTCAACTTTCCAAAATGATCTATTTGGTTAGATTCCGATAAGACGAGTAGGAGTTATGACCTTTGCAAGTCACAGGAGCTTGCCGTTTGGCTGAAAGCTCGCTGTTTGTATTGTTCGAAGTTTTTGTACCTCTTACTCATTGAATTTGGAAAAGTGTTCAACTAGAGAGTTGTATTATATGTTCCCACATTTCCAAATTTTATAATTTAGTTTGATTCCAATAAGTATAGCAAAAGTTGTGAGTTTTACAAGTTTTCAGCTTGTGCTGTCTTTCCTTGTCTTTGTATTGTGTTCAAAGAACGGGGAATTCAATTTCATAAGGAACCTGAAAAAGTAATCAACTAGAATGTTTTAGTATACGTTCTCACCTTTCCAGAAAGTATAATTTGGTTATATTCCGACAAGTAGAGCAAAAGTTACAAGCTTTCAAGTTTCAGGTTTTTCTGTTAAGAAATCTGCTGTTGGTTAATTTTTGCATGTGTTCAAGTGACCGGATTTTGATTTCCTTGCGGAATCTAAAAAAGTGTTTAACTAGAGAGTTGTAGTAGATGTTCTCACCTTTTCAAAATGCCCTATTTTGTTAAATTCCGACAAGTATAGCAAAAGTTATGAGCTTGGAATGTTTCAGCTTTTGGCTATACTGTTATTGTTTGAATTGGTGTTTAACGGACCGGATTTTAAGTTCCTTACCGAATCTGAAAAAGTATTCAACTAGAGAGTTGTATTAGATGTTCTCCCCTTTTTAAAAAGTCTAAATTTGTCGAATTCTGACAAACGCAGCACTGATTGCTTCTAGGTTGTTGAAGGCTTTTTATGTCGCTTTTGTATACTCATTAGTAGTATGCTTATATTAGGCTGTTAGAAGATTCTTCTGTTGCTTCTAATTATAAAAGATCGAGTTTTACTAGTGAGCATGTTACTTTGCTTCTAGGTTGTTAGAAGACTTTATGTTGCTTCTATATGATTCATTTGTCGCATACACAGCCAGTTGGCTCGTGATACTGTTTATTTCTGGGAGACGTGTGGATGCACCAGGTGTGAGTTCGGACTCAATTTGTATTGAAGGAGAATGCCGCTCGTCTGCCGACCTTCGGTTGACCTTCTGGGACCTACGATGAGCTTGGAAAGATGTTGAAGGCTGGGCTCGGGTCGGTAGGGTCGGATCCGAGGTCTTGTGTACCTGCAGACGGTCCTGAAATACCGGAGTTTATCCCGGTGGCGGACCCTCCGACGCTCTAGTCAGTCTCTGTGAGAGAGTAGCAATAACTAGGTATATTTAAGTGGCAAAAGATTGATTACCTCAAAAGGTGGGTGTGGGTCTAGTATTTATAGAGAATCCCAACCGGATTTGGTTCCACTTGGGGGCCGGGTCTGGATCCGAAAGCCCGTGGGCCTGACGTGGCAGAAGGCCCAGGGGGTTTAGGGCAGACGTGGCAATACCAGGAGTGGTATAGGGCTGACGTGGCGAAACCCTTGGCGGTATTTGGAGTTGACGTGGCTGATCGTGGGTCTCCTGCGCTTTGGGGGGAATCGGAGGGCCTAGGCTGCGCCCGGTCATCCTTCTGCTTCGCCGGAGAGAGGGGACGGCCTGTGGTACTGTCACGGGTCGGACTCCGAGGACTACCAAGGCTCGTCGGCACGAGGAGGCCAGTACTGTGAGGGCAAACAGGAGGTTCGGCGCCGACCCTGAAGTGGTTCGGGGCCGAGCTAGATAGCTAATTTTACCTTTTCGAGTGAGAATTGTATTGGGCCCTGGTTGGGCCTCAGGCCATTTTTACCCTATCACACAAGCCCCCCACTCCTGCGGGGGTGCGGGAGCAAGCCTTGGGGGAGTGTTCATGGTTGTGGAAAAAATGGGAGGACGACTCACAGGGCCTTCTTGGTGGGGTTGTCCTGAGGCTTTGACCGGACCTCGAGCTTGTCGAGGGTTTATGGGTAGGTGAAGGCGATGGCGAACCATTTGTATCTTTCGGAGAAGAGTACCCTGGTGCCTGCCAGAACCTCGAGAGGACGAGGGTTTATGCGTCGACAAGGGTGATGGCGAGCCGTTGTTTCTTCCTGAGAAGAGTACCCGGGTGCCATACCGGACCTCGAGCTGGCGAGGGATTATGGGCCGGTAAGGGTAAAGGTGAGTCGTTGTTTCTTCCTGAGAAGAGTACCCTGGTGCCAGACCGAACCTCGAGATGAGGGAGAATTATGGGCTGGTAAGGGTGATGGCCAGCCGGTGGATCTTCCGAAGAAGAGTACCCAGGTGCCAGACCGGACCTCGAGCTGGCGAGGGATTACGGGTCGGTAAGGGTGAAGGCGAGCCGTTGTTTCTTCCTGAGAAGAGTACCCTGGTGCCAGACCGAACCTTGAGATGAGGGGGAATTATGGGCTGGTAAGGGTGATGGCCAGCCGGTGGATCTTCCGAAGAAGAGTACCCAGGTGCCAGACCGGACCTCGAGCTGGCGAGGGATTACGGGTCGGTGAGGGTGAAGGCGAGCCGTTGTTTCTTCCTGAGAAGAGTACCCTGGTGCCAGACCGAACCTCGAGATGAGGGGGAATTATGGGCTGGTAAGGGTGATGGCCAGCCGGTGGATCTTCCGAAGAAGAGTACCCAGGTGCCAGACCGGACCTCGAGCTGGCGAGGGATTACGGGTCGGTAAGGGTGAAGGCGAGCCGTTGTTTCTTCCTGAGAAGAGTACCCTGGTGCCAGGCCGAACCTCGAGATGAGGGGGAATTATGGGCTGGTAAGGGTGATGGCCAGCCGGTGGATCCTCCGAAGAGGGGTGCCCTGGTGCCAGACCGGACCTCGAGCTGGCGAGGGGATTATAGGTCGGGCCGTTTGTGGGCGAACCGTTGTGCCATGGGGCTGTTTGAGTAGGGTAGTTTGTTGTTTTCGCGGAGCATTTGGGGGCGCCCTGGGATCTGTGCAAGGTTCCCATTTCCTAGGTGCGTTAATGGCGCCGCCTAATAAATGTATGGCGCATGGTCTTCCGTCGTTTGGTTTTCCCCATGTCATAAAGGCCGGCCCCTGGGGGAGGCTATAAGTACCCCCCCCTCTTTCTCGTAGTGGTTCAGATCAAAGCAAGGGTGGTCTGTTTGGCCCTTAAAGGTGTCTGCTTCGGCGGACGCCTGTCTCTTGATAATTTTTACCCCCGGTTGTGTCGGAGAGGTAGTTTCTTTGTCGCCCGGATCTTCTCTTGGATCTGATGGCCCTGATGTGGCGGCCAGATCCAGGGGGGATCCGGGCGAGAGGGACAACGACCGAACTTCGAAGGGTGAGCAGTTTGCAACAGGGGAGATGAAGGGCGTTCCGGGCCGGTTGTTTGCAACTGTGAAGGTTTCGTTGCTGGAGTAGGCTGGACTTTTGTAGTTGCATCAACTGGCTCGGAATGGTGCACTTCTTTCGACCTCTAGGTGTTGATCTGCTTTCGATCGGGGTGCTTGCCGAGGGGGGCGTCTTAAAGCTTTGGGCCCCGGGTAGATGAGTCGTTCTCCGATTGGAGGCTGACTACTCTGCGTCCCAATAGGGCTCCAGGTTGAGGCGGTTTCTGTCTCACCCGGGAACAGTTCGGGTCTTCGGCCGATGACGCTGTAAGCCCCGAGCTGCTCACGGGTGAAAGGGGAACCGACCCAGTCTCGGAGCCCGGGGCGTCTGTCTGAGGACGGCGCCTTAAATCTTAAAAATAAAAATGTTCCCTCCTCCGAATACTTCTTCCGTGCTGACCTCCTCGTCTGGCTGCCAGCCTGTCAATGGATGATGTCAGCATCGCACGTTTTGAGGATGTGGCGCGAATTCCTAGGCGGCAGTTGCATGTCAGATAGGTGAACAGTACTCGCGGAAATCGAGGAGTTGCTTTTATCTCCTATAAATATTCCCCCCTCTCCCCTATCTGTCCACTCCTTTCTTTTTCAAAAAAGAAAAATTTTTCAACACTTCAACGCTCATCTTTGCATCTTGCTGTACCAGGTTCGCCCTTCCAAAGTAACCCCAGGTGAGTTGGCAAGTCTACTTAGTTTAGGCATAGATGGACAGGGCTCAGTCTGGCTCATCAGCGTCGACGTCTAGGGGGAAGTGGAGCCTATCTCTGACTCGACGTCCTGGGAGGAGCCCGTACTCGAGGAGGAGTCAGTGTATGTTGATGAGTCTTCTGACTTGGTTTCGTCGGAGGAACCAGTGGTTGAGGAGGAGGTACATGGTGCGAGGCTGTCGCGCTCTCGTCGTCCCTTCGTGGGGGAGAGCAGTGAGTCGGAGGAAGCGACTGATGGTTCGGACGACGTCCGTGTTTTGGAGTTGGCTACCGAGGGAGAGAGAGGCGAGGGCGGCATTGTAAGGAGATCCACGGTTCAGGGGGCAGGTCTGAGTTCCATGCTGACTGGTCGGGGGCCCTTATTCACTCCCTCACCGGAGCGAACCGAGAAGAGGAAGAAGGCTCCGAGGAAGGTAGGGTTGGGGACTGGTGGTTCGAGCCAGGGGACAGGTTCGCCTGTGCAGCCGAAGCATTTCCGTCAATATCCTGACGACCTGTCCGACCAGGAGCTCTTTGGTGTGCAGGCCTCTTCGCCGAGTCGGACGAGAGTGTTGATGGACGCGATTCTGACCGTCTTGGATGGCGGGGACTTGGAGGTTTTGCAGCTGGCGTACCACATAGGTCCTAGTTACGAATTGATGCTGCCGAGCTCTACTCTTCGCCCAACCGATCCCCTGTCTGCTTGGTATTGTGTCTTCCCCGTGGACGCGTTTATTTCTGGACTGAGGCTGCCAGGTCCATCCGTTTGTTCGGGAAGTGTTGAACTGGGCCTCCTTGGCGCCGATGCAGTATGGGCCGAACTCTTGGAAGCAGATAATCAGTTTTGTACTGATGTGCGAGGAACAACGGGTACCCCTGCGCTTGAACGTGTTCCGAGCGACGCTGATGATTAGTTCGGCGGCCGAGGGGGTTTACTATATCTCCCCCCGGAGCAGGAGGAAGGTTGTTCATAGCCACCCGGACTCTATCAAGGATTGGAAGAAAAAATATCTGGTGATTCGGAGTGAAGAGCCCTGGGACATTCCGACTCGATGGAACTACTCCAAGCCGAGTTATCCTGCGCCGGGGCAGGGGGATCTGGCGGTCGAGGAGTGGGGGTTTGTCGAGCGTCTCCGTTTGTCCCCTAGTATTAATTGGACGAAGGTGACGGAGGTTCGCCTGGCGAGCGTTGGACTGAGCCCAGCCGTTCTCCGTATGCAGTTGTTTCTTTTCCCTCGATCCTTTCGTATATTCTTGCTCATTGCTCTTAATGGTTTTTTTTTCTGTAGATATGGATGAGGCATCGATCCAAGCAAGGAGGCTCGCCATGAAGAAGGAAAATGCCGAGAAGAAGAAGGGGGAGGCGGCGAAGAGGCCGAGGGAGCCGCCCCTTGTTATCTCGGAGGTACCGCTCGAGCCGAGGGTTAAGAGGACTCGTTCGGAGACGGGCAAGGGGGGTGCCCCTTTGAGGGGTAAGGGCCCGGCGAGGGCATCCGATCTTGATAAGAGGAAAGGTCCCTTGGTAGGGGTCGAGGAGGAGGACCCGGTGGTGGAGTTGTTGCGGCAGCGGTGGGCGCCGGACTGGTCGGTTCGGATGGGCGACTGTCTGACCGAGGAAGCCCAGGCCGTAGAGGTGGTGGAGAAGCTGGCAACGCCTCGTGATCGCCAGATGATGGAGAACGAGCCCGTGGAGGTGGCATTCACGCGCCTGGCGCAGGCCACCGTGTCGGTAAGCTTGTCGACCTCCTCCTTTCTGTTTGGTCTTGCCTCAGGAGTTTTCTTCTTATCTGCGTCTTTCGGTTGCAGGCCTGTATGCAGGGAGCTAATGTGAAGAATCTCTACGAAGCGTCCCTGTTACAAGAGCGTGCTCGGGCGGACAAGAGCGGACGAGAGACGAAGGAGATGCGGATCGAGCTCGAGGGTTCGCGTCAGAGGGAGCAGCAGATGAAGCTGGAGCTCGAGGCCAAGGACACCGAGTGGGGGAAGAGGGTGGCCTCCTTGAAGAGGAAGTTTGCCAAGGAGAAGGGGGAGTTGACAGCTGCGTTCGCCCATGAGAGGAAAGAGCTGACGGATGCGGGCCAGCGGATGGTGATAGCCGCCCAGGATGAGTGCTACGCGAAGGCGCTCAGTCACGTGAGGCATTTCTATCCGACCCTCGATCTGTCGAACTTCGAGTACGATATGGAGATTAATGGGACCCCGAAGATTCCTGCCGGAGAGGGGCTCGTTGACAACCCGGCCGTCGATCCTCCTGTGAACCCGATCGACGCCGAGGAGGGAAATCGAGTTGTATAGTTTTGTCTTTCTTTCTTCTTTCCTCCTTTCGATTGTATTTGCCTCTCGCGGACTAGCCCCCGCCTTTTCGTGTATATATAAAAAAGTAATTCGGACTTGCCAAGGGTTTTGACGCCGGTCGTTTCCGGATCTCCCCGCTTATGTGCTTCGAGTTGGCTCACTTCGTAGGTTGTGGCTTCCCTTCCCGAGGTGGGCCCCCGTCGTTCCGACGTGGCGTGCCGCTCGAGGCGAGGGGAGTATTTCTGTAACGGCCTTTGCCCCGGGTGACAGTATATAAAGTGATGAAGGGGATGTGGCTCGGCCTTATTGTTTCGCGAGGAATCGGAGTGGGACGAGGTGACGCCTTGGGGGTCGACCTCCTAACCGGGTATTAGGTCGGGTCTGCCGAGGCGTTTGGAGTATGATACAACGAGATTTCCTTCGTATAAGATAGGGGGGGCCGCTAAAACGGTCCTATACAAAGGAAAGCTTTACAGAAGGTTTACTTCTAGCTAGGTTAAAGTCTAGGCTTGCTCTTTGCAGGAGTTCACTGGATGCTAGGCGTCAAGGGGGAACCTCTCTGGCTCGACGGTAGGTCCGGGGGTAGGGCCGTCCTTCTTAGGTTTGAACATGACGGCGTTGAGGGGGAACATTCCTCCTTCGACGGTGGTCATGTAGCACGATCGCGCCGCTTCTTGGCTGCCTCGGACGACGCCGACCCCTTGTGGGGTGGAAAATTCGAGCTCCGGATGGTAGGCCGAAGGCACCGTTTGGAGGGAGCATAACCTGGATCGGCCGAGTATGGCGTTGTAAGCCGTCTTGGCGTTGGTCACCATGAAGTCCATAGGCTCGGTCCTCTTGGCGGGAGCCGATCCCGCGGTAACATCGGGGGGTGACAATCCCTTCTAGCATGACAGGGACGCCGTAGAACCCATGTAAGGTGTATCCGGCCGGTTGGAGCTTGCCTCTAGGTAACTTCAGTTTCTCGAAGGCTTCGAGGAAAAGAATGTTCACCGAGCTGCCGTTGTCGACAAGGATTCGGCGAACTTCACACTTAGCCATGCGGAGGCTAATGACGAGGGCGTAGCAGTGGGGGAGGTGAACGCCTTCGAGGTCCTCCCCTGAGAATGAGACTGGCGCGGTTTGTAGCTCGGGAGAGGGATCGCCTTGGACAGCATTCATTTCTCGGACGAAGGCTTTTCGGAAAGTATTGGATTCCCCTCCTATTAGCCCTCCATGGACTCAACGTAAGATAAATGGTGTGTCCGCGGCTCCCTCGGACTCGGGATCCCGACCCGGTATGCGGCTCGGAGGGGGGTTCGGGGGCGAGTGTATCCCGCTCCTAGTATCTCGTCGACCCCGCGGGACTTCTCGGGTGAATTCTCGGAGGTATCCTCTGGAGATGAGTTCCTCAATCTCGTCTTTCAGGGCCCGGCATTGATCTGTGTCGTGTCCATGGTCTTGGTGGAAGCGGCAGTAGAAGCGCTGATCTCGGTTCTTGCCGTTGTTAGGTCGGGGAGGTAGTCGAACAATGCCTTTGTCTTCGATTTCTAGGAGGATGGCGGATATGTTGTGCGTCAAGGGAGTGTATCTCTCGAAGCGGGGGACCGGCGGGACCTTCTTCATGGCCCCCGGGTCCCTTGGAGCTTTCTTTGATGGTTCGACTTCTTCGGTCTTCCGCTTTCCCTTCCCGGTGGCATCCCTGGCATCTTCGGGGTTAAGGGCCTCTTTTGCCCTAATGTATTTCTCGACCCTACTGAGGAGGTCGGGGAAGTCGACGGGGGGTTTCTTCGCCAGAGAAGCCTTAGCTGTCCGTGACGGACGTTGTGTCGGAATGCCGCTGAAGCGACGCCCGGGTCGAGGGAGGAGACCGACCTTGCCTCAGCGGTAAATCTCCGGACGAACACTCTGAGTGATTCCCCCTCTAACTGTTTGAGTCCGAGTAACGAGGCGCTGGTCCTTTCGGTCTTCCGGCTGGTGACGAAGTGGGCGAGAAAATTGCCCTCGAGTTGGTCGAAGGAGTAAACGGAGCCAGGGGCGAGCTTCGAGAACCACTCACGAGCGGGACCCCGAAGGGTGGCAGGGAAGGCTCGGCATAGCAGGGGATCCGAGGCGCTGTGAATCATCATGAGGGTTTTGAAACCCCCCATGTGATCAGCAGGATCTCCCTCGCCGTCGTAGGTCTCGAACTGAGGGGGTCGGAAATTCCTGGGTATTTCCGCTTGGAGGATGGGGGCGGAGAAGGGAGGACGGACAGGTCTGTACCCCTGAGTCGCTCTTTGGCCGCCGTCCCCTATGTGATCGAGGCGATCCTCCATCCCTTGTAGGCGCCTTAGGAGAACGCCATCGTCCTCAGGCTGGGTTATTGAAGGGCGGGACGCGCTGGCTTCGGCGTCCGACCCTGTTTGGGAATGGGGGGTTTCTTCCCTGGGGGTCCATCGGAGGGCTCCCAGAATTTCTCTTCGGAAGTCTTGGAACTCCTTGTGAGTGACGGGGGCTCCCTCGACCTTGGTTTGGTTGGTCCGAGGGTTGTCTTCCGACTCGGCTGAGCGCGGATCTTCGTACCTCGGGCGGCGGTCTCGGACGGTTCGGGACCGGGTTGGAAGCGGCCCTTCCCCTGCTGCGGGTAATCCTGCGGTTGAGGATTATTCCCCGGAGGTCGGGCTGGGCTGGCCGGCCGACGCTCCTTTGGGACTCCCGAGGGAGAGCCTTGTGTTTCGACGTGCGTGGCCTGGCTTTATCAGTGGGTGGGGGCGAGTCCCGTTGGTTGACGGAGGAAGCAGCCCCCTTGCCTTTGGAGGCCATGAGGGTTCGGCTGTCGAGGTCTTTTGAGGGTCTGGATCGGATCGGCTTCTGGAGCAGCTGTTTCCCACAGACGGTGCCAACCTGATGCTGTTTATTTCTGGGAGACGTGTGGATGCACCAGGTGTGAGTTCGGACTCAATTTGTATTGAAGGAGAATGCTGCTCGTCTGCCGACCTTCGGTTGACCTTCTGGGACCTACGATGAGCTCGGAAAGATGTTGAAGGCTGGGCTCGGATCGGAAGGGTCGGATCCGAGGTCTTGTGTACCTGCAGACAGTCCTGAAACACCAGGGTTTGTCCCGGTGGCGGACCCTCCGACGCTCTAGTCAGTCTCTGTGAGAGAGTAGCAATAACTAGGTATATTTAAGTGGCAAAAGATTGATTACCTCAAAAGGTGGGTGTGGGTCTAGTATTTATAGAGAATCCCAACCGGGTTTGGTTCCACTTGGGGGCCGGGTCTGGATCCGAAAGCCCGTGGGCCTGACGTGGCAGAAGGCCCAGGGGGTTTAGGGCGGACGTGGCAATACCAGGAGTGGTATAGGGCTGACGTGGCGACACCCTTGGCGGTATTTGGAGTTGACGTGGCTGATCGTGGGTCTCCTGCGCTTTGGGGGGGAATCGGAGGGCCTAGGCTGCGCCCGGTCATCCTTCTGCTTCGCCGGAGAGAGGGGACGGCCTGTAGTACTGTCACGGGTCGGACTCCGAGGACTACCAAGGCTCGTCGGCACGAGGAGGCCAGTACTGTGAGGGCAAACAGGAGGTTCGGCGCCGACCCTGAAGTGGTTCGGGGCCGAGCTAGATAGCTAATTTTACCTTTTCGAGTGAGAATTGTATTGGGCCCTGGTTGGGCCTCAGACCATTTTTACCCTATCACAGCTCGTATGTAATTTGTTTGGCTCATACGTAGCTAGTTGGTTCATATGTAAGTTGTTTTGCTCGTATATAGCTTATTAACTAGTACGCAGTTATCGTGCTCATCTAGGGTGATATCATTGTCCTAGGAGCCATTGACCATCAAGACATGTATTTGTTTTACTCCTAAAGGACTGTGGACGAGTCACTCCTCGTGTACCGTCAGATCTTAACCGGTGTAGGTTGATCGCAGACCGGAGCGTAGACGGAATCCAAGTTCAGGGCAATAGCATGTGAATACGTTCGTATTGCCAGGGTCTTGAATCGATAGGCTATGAACAGGATCCTTAGGGATTCTGGTAAGTCTAGGTTAAGCACCTAGTAGAGTTATCTTGTGAAGTCTAACTTAAGACCTAGCATGTTGTGGTAAGTACTGTTTTATGGTTAGGATATTGTTAGGGTATTAATTTATGGCTATTACTATTTAACCCTTATTTGTTATCATTTTTGCCGAAGGAAAAGAGTTGGTATTAAGGGTGATACCTTATGATCAGACCTATTCTATAGGCCAACACTAGGTGGTGTTATTGGTTGTACCCTTCTTGTCAAAGGGATACGATCTGTGCCTTCTCACGAGTTGGGATCATGGGATCCGTACCTCGACTGTTAATTTCTGACCTGCCATAATAAGGGCGGGAGCGATTCCTGTCGGAGCTAGGGATGGACCCCCGTAACTTCGTTGTGCTCTATATCAAGAAGGGCGAACAAGCCAAAGACTATGGTCTATCTGCTAGGGGCCACATGGGATGCTTCGAGCTAACCTGTGTTCTAGTTAACTCCAAGGGTTCGTCAGATTTTTGAGTGAGGTCCGGTACGCCGGGCAATAGTAGCAAATGGAGATACCACTATATGACTGCGAATGGTGGGATTAGACCATTTCAGAGCAACTTCATCAGTCACGCTGTATCTTCAGAAACAGGTTGAGTATAAGAGTAGAATTCATGGCACGGGTACAAATCCTTATATATGAAGAAACAGCTTGTTATGGGCTTATGCGGTATGGGACGCATACTGTTCCGGAGACTCGCTTGCATTAGAATAAGTGCATCCTTGCATTAGTTAATCTTGCATTAGGGTCTAAGTCATAGCATACACTGACACATTAATTATATATACACGTTTCTTTTTTCATCAATCTGTTTGTTGAAAGTTGATAATCGCTGCTATTCATCAGCTTTAAAGCATCATTATATGTACTGACATCCCCATTTCAATAGGTACTGGATTGCAAAATTACAGGTACTGGATTGCAGAGCTAAAGGTACAAGATTCAGGAGGACTTAAGGCAAAAAAAGCAAAGTGTTGATTTTGTTTCAATTGTAATATATGTTGTAATTTATTTATGTTGAGAAGCATTCAAGTGAAGTACCAAGTGTTGTATATTATTCATTGTACTCTGATGTAATTTTCATTGAAAGTTTGTAACAGTTGGGCTTGTATGACATTATTGTAACACTGATGTAATGTACTGCAGTTTAATAACATTCGAACTTGTAATACATTTGCTTTATTGCACGTAGTTTGCACGTAGTTTGTGTGTTCGTGGGTTCGTTGCTTCGGGATTCTCATCCCGTTATTCTTGGTATTCAATTTCGTCGTCCAAAAGGCAAGTCATTATCCTCTTGAATTGTTAATTATATCAAATTCAAGTTTTGTTGAAACCCTTGCATGTATATCCCTTCGTTTATCATATTATACATTGTTCATCTCTTTCGTTGGGTCTATTGTGGGTTTACACGAGCTAACCCCAATTTACTTGATATCGTGCCACTTTTGACTCCAAAGATTGAATCTTGCATGTGTGCATGTAGAATTGTTAATAGGGTTGTTCATATAATTGTTACACAAATAAATTATTGTAGAGAGAATTGCTAGGTTGTATGTGGTTGATCAATTGATGTTTGTTGATGATAATTGATGTATGCGTGTATTCTAATTTTATTCATCTTGTTATTGCACCCATCATGCTGATTATATAATTTATTGACTATAAAATTAATACCCAGCATGTTTAATTAAATTATTTCATGAAAAATACCCTAAAACCTATATCTTGCTTACTGGCTGTATCTTGACTGCTATTTTGAACCCAGTAAATGATCTTAAAATGAATAATTTTCTGAATAAGAATTTTAGCCTTATTTTTCTAGTTTCCAGAAAATCTTGAATTTCTAAATTCTGAGTCATATAGCAAAAATTATGCTTGTTTTACTACAACTGTGTTTTTAATTTCAGATTTTCAGATTCTTATATCTTTCATGTTTAAACAGTAAAAAGACTCATCAAATGATAAAACTTTGCCCTGATAATTTTCAGATTGTTAGTAATCATGTTTAGGAGTCTAATAAATATTTTTAATGAATTTAATATTGAGTTTTTGCTGATTCTAAAATTTTAACAACATGATGTCGAAATTCTTCCTGAACATGAAATCTGTAAAGAATCGTGTGATTGACCTGGCTACAGTTGTCGAATTTTGAACTTTAAATATGCATTGGAATCGTGTGGAAGTCTAATTTCTATAACTTCTGACGAATTCGATTTTCGAGTTCTGAAACAATGGGAAACTATATTTTTGTATAGACTACTCTTGCTGTCTAGAATTTTATATTCCAGTTTTTAATAGATTATTTATATCGTAGTATTGCATGAATTGAAGTGTATATGTTGCATTGCATGTTCCGAATGAGTTATTGTCATCATTCTAATTGTCCTATTTCATGTTACCATCCTACTGCTCTCCTATTGTTAGTATTGTTCATCGAAATGTCCCTCAATCGTATATTGTATTGTTGTATTAATATAATATTTAACAAGCCTGGGTTTAAGGTATTGACTTGAGTAGTGAATAATATAGTGACTGTGTCAGTCAGTGTTTATCGATTGATTGTGGAGCGCTGACTACGACACCCCTATCTTTTGGGTTGTGAACTCGTGAACCCGTGAACTCGTGAATCCGTGAATCCATGAATCGGTGAATTAGTGTATCATTATAATGAATAATGCAACAATATTGTTATCATATCAGTAATTATCGTACCGACACATGATCTATAGAATTCACCACTTAGTCTAAACGAAATTAATTGTATGCATCGAACCTGTGGTATGGAACATATGTGACACAGTAGTACGTGCATTATTTAGAATTAACTGATTAATAGACTTAAGAATTGACACAACATTGATAATGCATATTGTACATCATTTTTCCTTTTGATACAGAATATTGTTTAAGTGTTATTGATACCACTAAATATTGAATAATTTTTTATGCCATTGCATCGTTTACCATGATATTGATTATTGCTATTGTCCCATGTTATTGACTCCTATTGATCCATTAAATTCATTGTTATATCGTTATTCAATTGTTCCTTGCTTTCTCTACTTGTTGTCCATGACTTGCTCTAAGGACAATTTTTCTCCTCTTTTTAGATGAAGTGTACACAGGTAATGAAGGAGAATTGTCTGCTGGGATTGGAGAACAAAGATTCCGAGGACTTAATCTTTTTTAATTACTTATTATTTTATTGAACTTAATGTATTGAGACTTATTATCTATTTTTGATTGGATTATTATTGTATTGGGCTTATGACCCAAATTTTATTATTGTTTCCAGACGTTGGTTTATTGTATTTGGATATTTCATATTGCTTCATTCCAAGTATTATTATTCATGAGATTATTATTATTGTCTGTGCAATTATTCTGTATTGATTATATTGTTGAGTTGATCGGATAAACAACTTATGGATGACGTTAGTCATTCACTGGGCCAATAGCGGGGTGTGATAGCAGCTCTAAGTCATTATCGAGCATCGAGCGATAGCAAGGTTGCATGAGACATTGTGGGCAGCTCGGATATTGCCGAGCGTCGAGTGACAGTAAGGTTGTTTGAAATCTTGTGGGCAGCTCGAAGTCACTGCCAAGCGTCGAGCGATAGTAAGGTTGTATGAAACCTTATGGGTAACTCAAAGTCTTTGTCGAACACCGAGTGATAGCAAAGTTGTAGGAAACCTTGTGGGCAGCTCGAAGTTAGTGCCGAGTGCTGAGCTATAACAAGATTGTATGAAACCTTATGTGTAGCTCGAAGGCACTGTCGAACACTGGGTGATAGCACGGTTGTAGGAAACCTTAGGAGTAGCTCAAACTCACTACCGAGCGTCGAGCGATAGCAAGGTTGTATATCCCGACTAGGAACCAAAAAAGTGATTATCAATGGTTGGTTGAGCTCAAGCTCCTGCTTCTTGAAGTCAATGCCGAGCATTGAGCGATAGTAAGGTTGTATGGAACTTTATGGGTAGCTCGAAGTCACCGCCGAGCGCCGAGCGCCGAGCATAGTATACTTAGAGATTTTTAGAGGAACAATTTATGTTCATTGTGGCTGTGGTAAAGGTGCGTGTGCTGCATGTGACTCAGCTGTCATCACGGTTTAGGGAATTGAAGAGTCCTTATGTTATCTACCGTTGGATCAAATCGAATGGTCAAGATTGGGTGTGAAAATCGAGGCGTCCCTGAGTTACCTATATATACTCCTAACCTCTCTCATTCTCATCTTTACTTTCTCTCACTTGCCCCAAAGTTTCTATCTCTCTAGGTTATGTTCAGGCATCGGTGACTAGTTTTCGACATCTTTTTCGGCAACCAGGTAAGTATTTTTATATTATGTCGAGGGTTCGGTCCAGTTCTTCCGCCTCCATATCTGGTCGAGGCGACCACGGTTCTCCTTCTAAGGGAATTCCAACAAGTTTATTCTGAATCCACATTCTGGTAAGTAGTCTAGAAGGTCTACAAGGTCGAGCCTACCCGAAGTCGAAGACCTTCCAAGTTGGAATCGAGTGATTCAGATGAAGAGGTTGAAAAGATGGAAGTGGTCAGTGAGGGTGAACCGGTAGACATGGACAAGGTCGAGGAAGTGGAGCTAATGGAATTCAAGCTAAATTTAGCGAGTGAGGGGGGAGGCGATGCCGAGGACGAAGGTGAATGGCATGAAAATAAAGAAGTAGCACACGAGGAGGAAGAGGGCGGAAGTAAGGAGGTCAATACGCCGGAAGGGACCGTGCATTTGAAGTGCTTGGCATCTCCCTATACCCCGAGGGCCCTCTCAGGGATGAGGTTGAAGTGGACCCTCCCTGACAGCCCTGGGTTGCCTATTAAGTTTTTCCCGAAGGGTGGGCTCGATGTCCCCTATCTTCAGCAGCCGGGCTCGATCAGAATGTACCCAGACGACCTTGAGGATTTGGTTCAGTACGGGGTGCATCCCTCATTGTTGAGCCATCAGAGGATCAAAGCGGATGACAAATAGAGCATGTTGATGAGCACCGATCTCCCATTGATACAAGCTATTTCATTTCCCTGAAGTATAAGTTGATGGTGTAGAACCTAGGGCTTCGATCAACGAATAACATGGCCCCTTGGTTCTGTATGTTTCCATTCGATGCCTTTAGTTCGGAGTTGAGGTTTTCCCTACACCCATTTGTGAAGCAGGAGTTGAATTGGGCGGGACTGAGTCCGATGTAGTACGACCCGAACTCTTGAAAGCAGATCGTGCGATTCATGCTGCTCTGCGAGGAGAGGGGGGTTCCTTTTAAGTTGAAGTATTTCCGAGCCTGACTTGGGATCATCTCGTTAGGGACGTACGAGGGGGTCTATTACATTTACCCTCGCCCCTATAGGCGGGTAGTCCACTATCACCCGTACTCTATCAAGGAGTGGAAAGAGAAGTATTTCTTCGTTCGGAACCAGGCCCCTTCGGACATCCCAACGAACTCCTTCTACAAACCTAACCACAAATCCACGAGGGAGAAGGAATTTATAAGGGAGGAGAAGGAGGATGTGGAGCAGATCGGTTGGGCGAATATAACCGAGAGGCACTTAGTGAGAATTGGACTGAGCCCCATCGACCCCTGTATGTTTTTCGTTTTCTTTTTCTATCTATTTCTGGCAGCTTGTATTTTCTATTGCAGCTATGGATGATGTGGAGATCAAAGTGAGGAGAGCCTTCTTGGCCAAGCAGGAAGAGTCGAAGAAGAGGCCCGCCGCTGATGCGTCCGAGGGGGCTTTGGAGGCAAAATCCAAAAAGTCAAAGACTTTGGCAGTTTTGGATGCTTCCAGCTCGGCCAAGGTAGTGTCGAGCCCTAGCAACTTTAAGGTTGCTGAGATGGTGAAGTCTGGTTTCCCGCCTATCCGTCCCGAGGCCAAGGAGATCGTAGGGGAGGAGGGGCTGGCTCCATGGGCCCCCAACTGTCCGTGAAGTTGGCAAACTCTCTAACGGAGGGTCTGGTGGCGATCAAGGCCGTGGAGCACCTGGCCACCCCTCGGGACAAAGAGAGCCTCGCGACCGAGACCCTCGAGTCATGCTTCATGAAGTGGCTCAGGCCGACATGATGGTAAGTGCTTTCTAAGCCCCATTACTTGATCTTTTCATGTTCTTGAAAATTTCTAAGCCTTTTCTCTTTGTTCATAGGTGACTTTGCAAGGGGCAAATCTGAGGAGGCGGTATGCCCGCGAGCTCCAGCAGTCCGAGCGAAACTCTAAGCGGTACAAAAGGGAGATGAAGGAGCAGAAGCTATTGGTCCAAGCCTCGAAAGCTCTCGAACAGGCTTTAAAGGCGGAGCTGGCCACCGTCGCCGAGGAATGGGCTCAATTGGCAAAGGAAAAGACCCTCCTACAAGAGAACGAGAAGAAGCTACAGGCTGCGATGTTAGGCACCATCGACAAGGTTATGTTCGCCCAACATTAGGGGTACAACCGAGCCATCGAGCACGTACTGTGAAAGTTCTCCCATCTCGAGCTTGAGGATTTCAACTTCTCCATGAAGTTTCTCGAGGCCCCACCCACTCCGGGGGGAGGTGACGGCGAGGGGGATGATGGCGAGCCGATCCCAATGCTACCTTAGTTAACACTGCGGGAACCGAAAAGGTGCCCTCCTCTCCTAAGCAGTACTTCGTTTCTTTTCTTTGTTCTCCTTTTTTGTATTTGGTGAACGCGGACTGACCACCGCTTTTGTTCGGATGTTTATTGATGAATGAAAAAGGATTTTTGGGCCGAGCTGTTGGACTTGATATTTTTCAGTGATGTTTCGGGTGGACTCTTTGTGTTCTGTGATTTAACCAAGTTTACGAGACTCGAACTGATATATTTCTTTCTTCTTTTATTAGATGATCGAGCCTATTTTGGAGGACCCCCATAATGCCGAACTCGAGTATCTTAGGAATAAGGTGAAATTCTTGGAGTCTAGCCTAGCATGCCACCATAAAGAAGCCAGGGATCAGGAGGCGGCATTTTCTTTCTGTCTAAAGAGATCGCAACAATTAAGCTTAGAGTTGGCTCGCCAGAAGAAGGCAATGGTCGATCGGGATCTAGGGAGTGTTGAGACCCAATTATCGGCCTCTGGTGGTTCTTTTCAGCAGCCAAACTCGGGTAGGGTGCCCCATTCGGCTGATTTGTTCCTTCGTGAGATGATGGTGGAGAAGGAACTGGAGATATACAGATTGAAGGTCGCGCTTAGGGTGGCAGGATCCCAAATTGCCTCTCTAAGGAGTGGCTGACCTTCTTTGAGTGGCCCTTCTCCGACCCTTAGGCTGGAGCTGCCGAACCCTGGTGACACTTAGAGTTCGGTGGCTAGGGTGTCCACCTTAGCCGCCCCTAAAGGGGAGATCAATAGGCTCTCTAATGAGCAGACCTGCTCAGTTGGGCTCGAACTGGTCGGCATTGGTTCAAGGCCACCCCAGACAGAGGAGCAGTTCATTCGGTTGACTTTCATAACTTGTTGTAATCTTGTTTTATCTTGTAATCTTGATGGTCTCGCTAGTTGTGAAATAAACTTTTCAATAGATGGGTTCGGTTCTGAACCGCCTCGTGTGAATGTACCGCCTTGGAATTTGAAACATCTATCATGGAAATTGTGGTCTCTGTTTAATAGCATCACCTTGGGATTCAAAACGTTAGTCTTGAAAATTGTAGCTTCTGTTTAATTGCATTGTGTTGGGATTTGGAGTGCTGGCTTGGGGAAGTGTGACAGTGACTCCTTCATAGCCATTGGATGGGAATGGGTGACCGAGATCCAACCTTCTCATTGTTGTGGGTTTTGAGGGTACTTTCCTCCCATAGCATATATAAGTTCCCCTTATCTTTCAGGCTTTTATCAAGTGCCTTAGCTTAAGTGGTTCCCCTGCCACCCACTGACAATTAGGGGTAAAGCGGCGAGTATGGTCGCTCTGTCCCTAGCTACCAGCGAGTGATCGTTTCGAGGCTCGGACTCCACTGGAGTTGTATTACGTCTCGTGTGGGGCTTCAAGCATTTGGAGAGCATCTCGGTTTACGTGGTTCTTCTACTACCCGCTGATAGTTAGGGGTAGAGCGGTGAGTATGGTGGCTCTATCCCTAGCTGCTAGTAGGTGATAGGATGATCTCCTCAGACGACCTCCTTTATTGCTTACTATGGCAACCAGGTGAAACCATGTGAGATTAAGTGAGGCTTGCACGTAGCTCAGCATTCGGACCGAACGAGAACTCAACCAGTGTTGTGCTAAGTCCCGTGTTGGGTTCGAGGAGCAGGTTGAGTGGTGAGGACTTGAGAGATCATAGAGGTCGAAGTCCATGCTGAGTGGCAAAGACTTTGGAGATGGAAGAAATCTCCCATTAGGGTCTAAGTCCTTGTCGAGCGGCGAGGATGTAGGAGATTGTAAGGAATCTCCCGTTAGGGTCAAAGTCCATGCCGAGCGGTGAGGACTTAGGAGATTGTAAGAAATCTCCCGTTAGGGTCGAAGTCCAGTGTAACGCCCCGAATTCCAAGCACAGTTAATTCGTAACACAAACAGAATCTTTTACTTCAACTTTTTACAAGTTTACAAGGAATTTAAAACTTTTTCATTTATGACATTGTTCTTTACAACAACACAGCAAAAATAAATAAGTACAATACAGCATATGATAATGGAAGCTCTTCAATCTTATGTCAACCCATCATAGTGACTTCAAGTCCATGCCAATCCAATCCTGCACTTGAAAACTATGGGCATGTCAGTTGCATACAACTTACGCAATGCTATAATGCAGCGATCTCACCATCTTAACAATCACTAACGTGAATGCAGAAAATATAGAAGTAACTATCCTAATTATGTCAGTGTATGATATCACCTAATGCCTAATGCAGACATTCACACTCCGATGACACTAATGCATACTTGTTTGGATTCTATGCATCCCATACTACATAGGTCCGAGGGCAAGCCCTTATCGTACTCCTCATTATATGGTTCAATCCCTTGTCATGCAAACCTACTACCATGACTACTACGAGATTTAGACATTCTCCAAGTATTGGTTCTCACCCAGAAATATTAGAGATTAATCCCACTTCGCGAATCATCCTGGGGCATATTTCATCCCTCGTCCCGAAATACTGGGGATTGTCTCGCTCCGTGAGTCATCCTGGAACCCTCATTGCACCAATGTGTCATGAGCATCGCCTTCGTCCCGGAATACTGGAGATCAATCACACTCCGCGGATCATTCTGGGGCATATTTCATCGTTCGTTCCGGAATATTAGGGATTGTCTCACTCCGCAGATCGTCCTGGAGTCCATAACTCACGTTTTCTCTTATTTCATCATATCTCCGACTAGTGTCTGTCCTTAAGTTTAAATTGTAGTTATTAAGTCCTAGATCTAGCTTACCTACCGGGCTTAAAACAAAAACACTGAGAATGTTAGCCCACACTGACTACTTCTCAAAGAGAAAGTCAACCCATACTGGCTACTTCTCAAATTTCATATATCATAACCTACCGGTATTCTGGGTCCCGCTCACTCTAGAACAACCAACCATCTCAATAAAGAGATCACATAGATTACATCTAACCTCATCATAAACATCTTATTCATTATTCATCATTTCTTCTTTATCTATTCTCTTTATGTTTATCATCTCAATGTAAATGAACACTTAAAACCGTCCAATTAGTCAATTTCTTGTAGACAGCACTTAGTTAACATTTCTGATTTATCACTTAACAATATTCAACAACTTTTTAATTGATAAACTCTTTACAAAACATCGCATGATCAATATTTCAAATCCTTGCTTTTATTATCTCATAATTTCACATACAACACCCTCTGCATGAGTTCCTAAAATTGTTTTCCATTCCCAAAATTTTTAAATCATTTTAGCATAAACAAACGCCCTCAAATTTAGACTAGAAACTAGATTCATCTAGTACATTGTCTAATTAAACTTTTAAATCTCCAAAATACATCTTAAAAATAGTGTAGAATTATTTCAAAATGTTCTAATAATATTCTAATGTATTTCTACATTTTCTCCAATTTCTAGAAATGTGAAAACCTAAAAATATTAAAAAAACAGAAAATGTGTACACTCGGGATCGAACCCAGGCGCACAGCAAAGCCCAAACTGCAACCCAAGTGCACCCCACAACCAATATGCCAACTCTCTCTTGGTGAACAATTCTAAGCCAATTTTTTCTTATATGTTTTTTCTCACTTTTTTGTTAATTTCTATGAGTTTTAAAAAAAGAAAAACCCCCACTGGAGCTCGAACCCGTGACCTCTGGTTGCTGTACACAGCGCTCACCCCCACACAATAAGACTAAGCTATCAAGCCTACACATCTGATCATATTACTATTGTTATTCTTTTATTGCAACCCTCTGTTTCTAAATTACTTTAAAACTTCAATTTCACATTCGTTATACATTATTATTTCTAATCATTTCTAGAAAATAAGTTCCTTCAACATTAGTGTATTAGCCCAAAAATAAATCCTATAACAATCTATTCTCAAAAGTATAAGGGAATTACTATCCCACTTGCATGAATTGTTCATAGTTCTACAACTTGAACTATATAAGTTATTGTTCCCTATACAACTACATTTTTGGGGAGTTTTCAACATTGCATATAGAGAAATTTAATTCCATGAGTTTATTTTATAAATTTTCCACTAAATAAGAATTCTAAAAAAACTCCTATTAATTCAATTATCCACTCCATGATTGTAGTTAAGCATGTACTAATAAATTTTACTAGAGGTGTCACTTTACACCCACATGCCAATTTCATTATCTAGCAGGAAATCCACCCTAACAGAGTAGAGAGGTTGTTGGGTGCACCATCTAACCTTGGTCATATTCATATATGGACCTTCTAATTTTGGTTGACCCATACAATCTAATTAATTGCCCAACCAATGTTGGGAGCCCAAGTCTTACTTGGATTCTCAATTAAATCCATCTTATGAATTTAAATCCCAATTCCAATCCATTCTAAATGTGTGACACTGTAGGTTCCCATTATATTGACAGTAATACTAAAATTCTATTTTAATGTTACAAACAGTGAGCGGTATCTAGCAATACAACACTGCTACTCAAGTAATTGGAATGCCAGTGATTTGACATTACCTATCTGTGACCAATGTTACCATGTAGTTTAGTCCTTTTGTTCAGATATCTTAATTGACCACAAGGCATGGAGCGTGTCAACCTTGTATAGATCAATCTTTGGTTTCTTGATATCCGAGTAGACTTAGTAAAAAAATGAGAACAATATCTCATATTGACTCATTTGAGCACGATCATGTATTTTGCAGTCTCAATCAATAGGCCAGAAGATATTGTTTCTGTTATGTAAGAGGAAAAAATCCTATCTAAGTCACTCACATCGCTCTGCATAATTCATAGTATGTCAAATAGTCGACTTTATAATCACTTTATCACAGGCAATGCTTGACGGTATTAAAACATATATCTTCTCATGTAGGAAACCATAGTAACTTCAAGCCAAAGGACCACATACACCATGGTCACTGTGAGAATCGCTCATATCACTCACGTAACGATCCATGCAGCGTTATCATGGTGGGTCAGTCTAGTACATTATTACTCTATTATGTACCCATGTGAAGACTTGATATCTCATATCCATGATCCGTGAGATATGGCCATCAGTCTATGCACATACTAGTCTCTATGTATTATTATTATCCTAATTCACAATAATACTTAACTAGGGACATTTAAGAATAATGTTCTGAATACAACCAATAGGATCTCACAATCAAGTCATGCACTTTATGCCCCATGGTATTAAACCTACTATTATAAGGACTTTATTATGTTTATTTAATCACAATAAACAACACAATAAATAAAATGCCTCATATATGAAATAAATGTCATGATACAATGTAAAATAGCAAGATCAATATAAGGTTGGCCTCTAGGACATACACCAACACTGGAGGCGGCCATGTTTGTCGTATAGTCTTGTTGTTTTTGTGAAAGTATTGTTCTACCCCAAAGAAGCTTTAAGATGTGCACTGGGATAGTGTGGCTCAAATTATACCCATATCATAAGTGCCCCCCCCCCCCCTCCTGAATGTTGGGTATCGTATCCTTCGAGGAGTAGTTCATTCTGTTTCGGACAATTGTGAGAACGTTCAGGAACACTTGGAAATCTTGTTCGGAGCTTCCCTGGGTAGAAACTGACTTTTAGGACCTCGAATTATTTTTCCCAAAATTTTGGAATTATTAATTAATCTCTCCCAATTTTAATATTTTATGGAAATTTTAATTAAATTTCCCAAATTTAGTAATATTAATTATAATGTTAATTATTAAATCGAAAACAGACTCAAAAATTAAAGGGATCAAACGGTTGGATTAGGTTGGCATGAAAGTTGAGGCGATCGGACGGCTCGGAAGCATCAAAAGCGCTGAGCTCCTTGGACTGAAAATTGTTTTTTGTTTTGCTCACCAAGGAGATTGAAGCATATCAGACGGCTTAGATCAGTCGATGCGAATCACGAGTCGACAGGACGGCCCAGAAGTATCAAAAGCACTAAGCTCCTTGGACTGAAAGTTGTTTGTCATTTTGCATGTCGAAGAGCTTGCTGACTTCTGCTATTTTTGTCTAGCTCACCGAGGAGGTAGGTGTGAAGATTGAAGCAAATCGGACGTCTAAAATCGATCGGAGCAAATCACGAGTTGATCAGACAGTTGACAAGCATTGAAAGCGTTGAGCTCCTCGGACTGAAAGTTGTTAGTCATTTTGCGAGCTGTGGTACTCACTAAAGTCCGTTTTTGGTGACTAGAGTAATAAGAAGGGGGCACGAAGATTGAAGCAAATCGAACGGCTCAGATCAGTCGGTGCAAATCATGAGGTGATTAGACGATTGAGGAGCATCGAAAGTGCTAAGTTGCTCGGACTGAAATTTGTTTGTCATTTTGCATGCATATGACCTGGCTGACGTCAACTTTTATCATCTAGCGTGCCGAGGAGGTGGGTGTAAAGATAGAAGCCAATCGAACTGTTCATATCAGTTGACACGAATCACGAGGTGATCGGATGGTTGAGAAGTGTCAATAATGCTAAGCGCATCGGGAAAAAAGTTGTTTGTCGTTTTGTGCGCCGAGGAGTAAGCTGGCATGAGTTTTTGTCATCTTGTGTTCCTGACCCTTCGTTTCTGTCCGTTAGGTCGATTAAGACTTGTTCGACTAGAACTCTTGAGTCTTCTTATCATTGAAGTTTAAACCCTTTATGTATGCTTAGTGTTGTAGTAACTCCACTCTTTTATTTTTTGACAGATAGTTGTGTACGCCAGAGGAGATCCCCGGAATGCTGAGATTGATTTCTCTCACCGAGAATTGCTTGCAGCCATGACCGAGAGGGACCAGCTGAAGAACGTACTTCTTTAGAAGAGCTTGAAGCTCGCTGAATTGAAGAACACTCGTCCTAGTTGCTCGGGTGAGGCTCACCCCGACTGCTCGGTACACACTCGTAAGATCCGATGGAAGACTCATGTCGAGGATGCTCGCCCAAACAATATGCTCATTGAGAAGGAGGTGGAGATTTACCAGCTGAAACTGTTGCTCGAATGATCACGAACGCGAAGTACCTCTTGTTCTTGTGAGAAGTATAATCAAGGGAAGTTGTTTCATGATTTGGCCTTCCGCTCCCGAGCAGCGTCGAGGATCCCTAGGGATCCCTAGATCTGGGTAGCCGAGTCGTCAAACATGGTTTCTATTGAGGGGGAGAAGACTGTGTGTGGTTGCAAGGCTCAAACCCAATCTTCGGGTTGGAACCTTTCTCGGGCAGTTCGGGTGGCCAAGGGATAGCTTTAGTGGCGAAGGTGCTCCATGAGATGGCCATGAATGAAATACCTTAGTTTCCTTGCTCTCCTCTAAATAATGTGTGTCACTGTGATGTACTTATTCTCTTCTTATTGTTATTTGTGTCTACCTTTTTTGTTGTTAGAATCCTTCCTAGATTAATTGAGTTGTATTTCGTTAAGCTCTCTTTAATAAAATAGATTGACCATATTCCATAACTATTTATAATAATTTTAAAAAATAGAATTGCATCAAATCATACACATCAACTTTACAGGGTTGTTCACCGAGCGGGGTGAAGCCTGAACCTGTCGGAGCCCAACCCGAAAAATAGCGGGTTTGAGAAGTTTGAAAACTTGCCTGAATTCAAAACGGGCAGTTTTTAGTTTTTCTCAAACATGCATAAAACCCGCCCGACCTGAATCCGAAAATCCGGCCTGCATATATGCATCAATAAAACTTTGACTGTATCTCTATGTACTTGCAACATATCATGTATAATTATTTTGATATACATGTGTGCATATATTATTGGTATATAATGGACAAAAACTAAACTAATCTAGCAAATTTGTATGAAAAACCATATAGTGCATATATGTGATTATAGCGTGCATATGTTTTCTAAAAAAGTAGTGAGGTGTATGTCCTTAATGCTTTTATTTATCTCGTCTCTACTTCTCTACTACTCTCTCTCTTCTTGCATAATTCAAGAATTTGAGTTATGTAATTTGTAGAGTGATGTGGGTAAAAACCGCAATGAATCAGGGTCATACGATTTCAGCACACATATCAAAGCATGTAAGGGTAGAACTATAATTTAACAATAGCTACAAGCTTACATAAACACCATGGGTCGATTCCAAGCCCATTAACTCAACCAGACCTACAATTAGGGCTGACTTATAGTCCAACATGAGTAGTTCCAGCTAATTAAAAGTTGTTAACCAAATCCTCTATCTTAAGCAGAGTTATCAACTAACTCTATCTCATAACCATGGTAATCAACAGTTAAATCCAAAAGATTCATTTTTAAGTCTATCTTTTGGAACTAAATCCTAGGCTAATATCCTTCACCTTCTTCATAGTCAATTAATCAATCTTTTGCCACCAAAACTCTCCTATTTTTCCAAAGTTACTGACTTCTATGTCGAAGGGTCTTTCGCCGGGGCAACCCTGGTGCTAATATGACTTTATGTAGGTTGGTGGCAATCTTCCAGATGTCCAATCTAGATCCAATCTCTCCCAATAGTTCAAATTCAGCAGCAAGGAGTTCTCAACCATATTCCTGACCAAGATCAGCAGTTAGATCTTTAGTTTCTCCCTCAAAATCGAACTCATAATCTGATTGCTCCCACACTAAAAAAATAGCAATAGTTTAGCATCGTCTATGAGAAACTATAGATCTACTTCCGGTCAGATCCACCAGTGAAAAACTACTTTTTTCAGTCATGCCTCCTAAGGGTATGAAGGCAGCTACCACTAGTCATCAGACTGACCTTCCTTCTCCCCCACCATTGAGCAGCCTCCACCCCTGTCACTACAAACTCCTTCCAGCAGGGCTGCAATGAAATGCTCTCAATGATGTCACTCTGAATGCCTCTCTGAACCACAACCTGAACAACCGGTGGGGGACAGGTAACCGGTGGGGGACAGGTTCTAGATCTACACATGCTCTTTTCCCATAGTGCATTTTGTGCTACCCGAGGTACTCGCGGTGTCCACGATGCTCACAGTGTCTCTGGTGCAACCAGACCTCCGCAAAGTCATCAATACCAAACAATAAGGGAAAGACCTCCACGACCGCTTTGATGAAAAGCATTCCCACAACAAGGTCCCCTTCTCAGAGCACCAAAGAAGCAAGAGGAGTCCTTCCCCACATCAAACACGAACCCGATGGTCACCTTCACCTTAGGGGCGAAGGAGCAAGAGGAGCCAGACTCCGATTAGCCGATGAGCTCCCAAAAGTCAGAGAGAAGAGGACGCTCCCATCACTTGAGCTGAGTACCAAAACTTCAAAGTTGAAATTCTTCAGGGCCTCAAAGTCACCACAAACAAGGGATGACAAATAAGCAGCCACCACCTTACTATGCAAGAAGAAGAGTCTCGCGAGTCAACTGGATCCGAGGAACGAGAAGATCCAGTCTCCATTACCTCCAAGAGATTGAAGACCACCTTGCTAGGATCAACCGAGTGGAGGGATGTCAAGGCAGAGGCTATCACCCTAGCTCAACCCCCTTCTCAAAGGCCATCCTCGAAGCTCACATTCCAGATAGCCTCAAACAAACAACTTATAAATCTTACAACGAAAAAATTGACCCGGATGATCACGTTAAGAGTTTCAAAACTCAAATGATGATTCACCAAGCCTCATAGGCGCTCCTTTACCAGACGTTCCCTGCTACCCTAGAAGGAGCAGCTGGGGAATGATACTCCCGTCTCTCCCAAGTGTCCATATTTTTCTTCGATCAACTTGAGGAGCTCTTCCTCATCCATTTTGTGAGTAGCAGAAAGGAGAAAAAGAAAAGTACCTCCTTGCTTGGAATGATGCAGAGTGAGGGAGATCCACTCAAGGATTTTTTCAGACGCTTCACGTCTAAGTCTCGATCCATCTCCTCCCTTGATCCAACACTTGCGGCTGTCGCCTTCGGGTACAATGTCATCCAGATCAACCTCAAAGCTTCCCTTGCCAAGATGCCTCCCTAGGACTTCTCTGAACTCCTATAGAGGAGCGAGAAGTTTATCCGGGCCGAGGAGAGCCTTTATCTTCGGGACAGAAAGGAACCCTCCTCCATGAATAAATGGAAAACCCCGAATGAAGAATGGCTTAAGAAGTTCCAGAAGGACGGATCGGGCCAACATTGCCCTCTTCTGGAACCCCGCTTCGAGAAGTTCACTCCTCTCGATGCTAGCATATCTGCAATCCTCATGAAAATATATAGGGATGGATTACCATGCCCCCCTCTAAAAATGATTACACTCAGCAAAAGTAAGAACAAAGACCTATGGTGCCAATTTCATGGAGACATCGATGACTGTTGAGGCCTTAAGGAGGAGATCGAGGATCTGATCCAATTCCAGGTTCTTACAGAAAGACATGGCTGAATGCCTTCCCTCTCATGGTGGTGCTCCACTTTATCCATGGAGGACCCATGGGGAGAATCTACTCCAAAAAGGCATTCATCCGAGAAGTGAATTCAGTGCATAACTTTCCCTTCCCACCAGCCAAAAGCTTGGTTATTCTAGTAACTTTCTCAGAAAAAGATCTGGAAGGCGTCCGAATACCTCATTATGACATGCTAATGATCAGCCTCTACATGTCAAACCACGAGGTGTGCCACATCTTGGTGGACAACGACAGCTCAGTCAACATTCTTTTCTTGGAAGCATTAGAAGCATTAAACTCTCTAGAGATCGACTGAATCCCACCAGGTACACCTTCGAAGGTTTCACTCGGGTCCCAGTTCAAGGAGAAGGAATTGTCACCCTTGATTAGAATGCAGGAAAAACCCCGGCTACCCAGACGGAGGCCATGGTCTTCATGAAAGCCACCCATAATGCCATTCTTGGCAGCCCTGACCTAATAGTTCTTCATGCCGTTCCTTCAGCCTTCCATATGTAAATGAAGTTTCCAACACAAACCAGGGTAGGTGAAGTCAAGGGAAAACAAGAAGCATTTTGAGTGTTCTACACAGCCATAATGGGGGGCTCAGTCTTCTCCCTTGACGCCATAGAGCTCCCCAGAGCAAAGTCAGATTAACCTCAAGCAAGTTGATGACATGGAAGAAATCCATTTCTCTGAAGGGGGTGAGACCGAGAGCTTCTGAGTGAACTAAGCACTCTTCTCCCAACTCAAAGAACTTGTCATCACTTGCATTAGGGAGAACATAGACTTGTTCGCTTGGACCGCCGAGGACATGCCCAACATCTCCGAGGAATTGATCATGCACCGCTTCAGTGTCAATCCAGATGTTAAGCCAGTCCAGCAAAAATGCTCAAGTTTGCCTCCGATAAGCAACAAGAAATAAACGAAAAGGTTGACAAACTTCTGGGGGATCGCTTCATCCAAGAAGTTAGCTATCATGAATGGTTGGCCAATGTTATTGTGGTAAAAAAAGCTAATGTAAAGTGGAGGATTTGCATCGACTTTACTGACTTGAACAAGGCCTGCCCGAAGGATCATTTCCCTCTCCCTAGCATTAATACATTAATCGACGCCACATCCGGGCATGAGTTCCTCAGCTTCATGGATGCCTTCTTGGGTATAACCAAATCAGATTGTTCCCTCCTGACATCCTAAAGACGTCCTTCATCACAAACGAAGGTCTTTACAGTTATCGAGTCATGCCCTTAGGGTTGAAGAACGTCAAGGCTACTTATCAGCGGTTGGTAAAGAAGGTCTTGTAGTAGAAAATCAGCCGAAACATGGAAGTTTATGTGGACGACATGCTCATAAAGAGTCTTGAAAAGAAGGACCACGTCGCCGACCTCCAAGAAGCCTTCGGCATCCTGAGAAAACACAACGTAAGGTTGAACCCCTTAAAGTGGGCCTTCGGAGTCTCCTTAGGCAAATTCTTAGGGTTCATGGTAAGTCAGAGGGGCATAGAGGTCAACCTGGAAAAGATCCAAGCCATACTCAACATGTCCCTCAACCAATATCACAGAGGTCTAGAGACTCACTTGGCATCTGGCCGTTATCGAGCGTTTCCTATCCAAATTCGGAGATAAGTGCCTCCTGTTCTTCAAAGATCTTCGAGGAGCAAAAGAACTTGAATGGGGGCAAACACAACAAGAAGCCTTCATCAGTTCAAGGCATACCTCGTTAATTCCCTACTCTTAAACAAACCTGAGCTGGGAGAAACACTGCATTCCTACCTGGCCACTTTAGATCAGACCCTTAGTGTTATCTTGATGAAAAAAGTGGACAGAATCCGATCTACTATGTGAGCAAAGTCCTCCATGACGCCAAACTCCGTTACCCCAAGATGGAGAAAATGGCTTACACCCTGTTCATGGCTGCTCACAAACTCCACCCATACTTCCAAGCGCAGACTGTCGTGATCCTCACTAACCAACCCATCAAAAAATTGCTTTACAAGCCCAAAAACTCTGGGCAACTAATGAAGTGGTCCATCGAGTTGAGCCAAGACAACAAAATGAAGTGGTCCATCGAGTTGAGCCAGCAGGACAATAGTTACCATCCTAGGTCGGCTATCAAATCCCAGGCCTTGGACGAATTCATTATCGAAGGCACCATCTCTGACTACTTTGATGAGCAAGAAGACCCCCATGTCTGGAAATCCTATTTCGATGGATCCTCTTGCTTTGGTGTCAACTGCTTGGACCAGATAAGTTCACCCTTCAGTACTCGCTCCGCCTCAGCATTCGAGCCTCTGACAATGAGGCCGAGTACAAGGAACTAGTTGTTGGACTCTTCCTAGATCTGAAAGTAGTGGTTCGGAAGGTAAAAGTATTCATTAACTCCCAGCTGGTGGTGAACCACATGTTAGGAGAGTATGAAGCCAGGGATGACCGCATGGCCAAATACTTAGCCTTTGTGAATTAGCTCATAGATACATTCCAAGAGGATAAAGTCACTTGAATCCCCCGTGAAGAAAATGGGCAAGCCGAAGCTAGCATCCTCTCGACCATGCAATGCATCGAAGTCCTACTCAAGCCAAGCATCAAAGATGACTCCTTGGAGCTCATGTTCATAACTCCTCCGACACCCTGAGATAATTAGATGAAGCCCTTGATCGACTTCCTCAACAATGGAATCCTCCATGCAGAGCGAAAAGAATCCAAAAAAGGTCAGGGTTAGAGCTGAAAAATACACCAAAGTGGAAGGAGTTATGTTCAAACAGTCCTACACCTTGATTGATGGTCGACTGTACCTCTGATGCCGCTCCCCCGAAGAGGCTAAGTATGCCCTCAACGAGGTGCATGAGAGAATCAGTGGTTGTCACATGGGAGCGAGTTCCCGTGCACGAAAAATTCTTAATCACTGCTATTATTGGCCCACTATCCTCAACGACGCCCAAGAATGAGTTCATAGATGCACCCCCTACTAAAGGTTCTCTCCGATCAAGCGAACACTTCAAGTCGAGCTCAGTTACATGTCAAGTCCGATCTCCTTCGCCATGTGGGGATGGATTTGCTCGGGCCTTTCCCTCATGCGACTGGCCCGAGGAACTTCCAGTGGTAGCTATCGACTACTTCACAAAGTGGATTGAGGTGGAACCATTAGTGCATCACCAAGAGCAAGATTAAGTAGTTCTTATGGTAGAACATTGTTTGCAGATTTGGGATCCCTTAGATTCTCGTCATTGACAACGAAACACAATTTGTATCCAAGGGATTCCGCAAATTTTGCACTGACTTGGGGATCCAACAATGCTTCTCGTCCATCTCCTACCCTAGGCCAATGGTCAAGCAGAGAATGCCAACCATCAAATTCTCAATGGCCTCAAGAAGAGATTGGATGAAACTCCCAAAAGATCGTGGGTAGAGGAGCTCCCCACCGTACTCTGGTCCAACAGAACCGCAAGGAGGACACCTACGAGAGAATCACCTTTCAACCTTACATTCGGCTATGAAGCACTAATCCCTCTGGATGTTATGTTACTTTCCTCGCTTCCTCTCCTTCATGAAGATCAAAATTGTAAAGACCTCCACAGCAATCTTGACCTCGTCGTAGAAGTCCATGATAAGTCCTTCTTACGAAGCACATCTACTAGAAAAGAGTGGAAAAGTTCTACAACAAGAAGGTGCCCTAACAAACATCAAGGAAGGGGACATCGTCCTTCGAAGGCTCAAAATCTCTAACCCATGCAATAAGGGAAAGCCCACTTCAAACTGGGAGGGACCATACAAGGTCTCCAAAGTCGTCTGCTCAGGAGCTCACCAACTTGAAGACCTGGGGGGAAGATGATACTAAGGATTTGGAATGCCGAGCACCTAATAAAGTTCAACGAGAATGCTTCCCCCCTATCTAGATTCTTTCAGACTTGTAATAAAGGCTACACACCAAGGCAGCCATTTAGGTTTATTTTCAATACAAACTTAGCATTTTTTATTAAAAAATTCTTGGACTACTCTTTTGTGTATAAATTACTAGCTTGGTGCCCAGCTTCTCCTCCACCGAGCTAATCCCTCATATCGGTGAACCCTTTAAAACAAGTTTGGATTCCAACATGTGGTTCAATGTTTCTTCAGCAATTTGCAAGAAAGCAAGTTTGTGCAGGGCTCGCCATTCAGAATAGCTCTTGCAACTCATTAAAAATTTATTAGCATGTTTGGAGTCCAACATGTGGTTCGAGCCTGCTTTAGTAACCTGCAAGCAAGCAAATTCAGAGCAGGGTCCGCCATTTGGAATTGCTTCTGCAACTCATTAAAACTTCAATAACAAGTTTAGGGTTCAACACGTGGGTTGACGCCGCTTTTGCAACTTGCAAGCAAGCAAGGCTCACCATTCGGAATTGTCTTTGCAACTCGTTAAAACTTTATAAATAGGTTCACAGTTCATAATCATGGCTCAAAATCGCTCTCGTAGCTTGTAAACATACAATTCAGGGATCAAACAAACCATTCGAACTACTCATGGAACCCATTTATTTGTCAACAAGCAAGCACATAGCTGAACCCTTCCTCGGGGCTATTCCCATGACTTGCTTCAACCTATAATACGGAAAAACAAAGAAGATAAGAGACAACATTTGAGCACTTCGAATATGTTCATTTCATATCGACGTCAAATAAACTCGTGAATACATGAGAAATATTTTGTTTGATTGCTTTGGTACAACTCAAAAAAGCAAATAGTACATTATACCACTCTAAAATTCATCTAATTGCTCATGATCCAGTAGGGATGGCAACCGGGCTGGGTTGACCCGCAACCCGCCCGTGACCCATCCACTCGAACCCGGCCCGCAAATAAGCGGTTCGGGTCGGGGTCGAAACTGTGGGTCGATCCGGGTCAAAAAATTCGTAAACCCAACCCGCTCGACCCGACCCGTGAACCTGTCGATTAGGTCAAACCCGCCCGCTCGACCCGTGGGTTTGGACCCGCGCGGGTCAAAAGTTCGAACCGCGGGTCGAACGGTCCAAAACAGAGCCAGGCTATTTTTTTGATTTTGTTTGTTTTTGTTTGTTTTTTTTTCACCCTATAAATACCCTCTTAATTCAATCTAAAAAATTTCACAGCTTACTCTCTTACTCTCTCTACTACTACATCTCAATTCAATCTCAATTTAATCAAGTTTTTTCAACAAAGAAGTGAAAATTTTTAATCGTATAGAATTGTGTTGATTCAACTCTCAACTACGTCTACTTCAACTCCTCCAACAAAGAAGCTCTCACTCTCACTCTCTCTCTCTCACTCTCTTTCAAATTTCAACGACTACCTGACTACGTGACATCGTGACTACGTCTACTACATTTCTCTATTTTTATTTTCTTGCTCATTTCTACATCTGATTATCTGCGAATTACGGTATCAAAATTTCACAATCCTCTTATTGTCTTGATTTTTGTTGTAGTTCTAATTTTTTGTATCATATTTGCTTGATGGTTTTTCGCTTTTCTCTCTCAACCCTCCTATTGTTTTTTTAGATTGTTTTCGTTAATATATACCTCATATTTTTTTGTTTTGTATTATTGTACATACACTAATAAAATACTAGAAATCATTTTTTTTCACATACACTATCATCATGTCTAGATCACGAGGTAGCGGCCGTAGCCAAAGTGGACAAGATTCCACCGGTACTTCACGTCGACCTCCAATAGTCCCACATGTAGAGCCTGAATTTATACCGAATCCTATGGTAGGATCTCACGAGGTCCTTCCATACGATATAGAAGAAGAAATGCATAATGTTGACACACAAACACAACAAACTGAACTCACTAGTTGTAGAGAAGCTAGGGGGAACAAGTGAATGACACAGATTTTATGACTATATCCTCGATGAGATTAATCCGGGTGTAGGACATAAGATTTGTAAACATTGTGACAAGAGTTACAAATAGAAGAAGGGTGAGAGAACATATAAAATTAAATGAAACATTTTAAATGTACATAAAGAATTTGTACAAGACCAACAAGGCCAACAAAAAATCAACCCTAGGATCGGACAAATAGATAGCCAGCCCTATGATCCTGAACTTGTTCGTCGGAAAATGGCCCGACTAGTTATTAAGGATGAGCTATATTTTTCCTATTTCGAGAGTAGGAATGTAGAGTCTTTCAACAAAAATATACTAAATCCACATTTTAGAAGAATTTCTAGAAACAAACTATAGTACGATTGTTTTAAACTTTACAATGAAATGAGAGACGCTTTAATTGCACTATTGTATTCTTTAACTTGTAGAGTATCGTTAACTTCCGATTGTATGAAAGGTTGTAACGATATTCTGATGATGGACTTAACTTGTCATTGGATAGATAGGATAGTGATTAGATGATTCAAAAGAGAATCATCTCACTTGCGGTTTTTCCGTATCCCCATAGCGAACTACTTATTGCAACATGTATTTTACAAGTTTGTGATTTATATCATATTTGTGATAAAAATTTTAGTATTAGTTTTGATAATGCATCTAACAACAATGCTTCGATTAGTACATTAGAAACACAATCAGCACCTCCATGTAATGAAAATTTTCATGTAAGATGTGTGTGTCATATTTTAAATTTATGTGTACAAGATGCATTGAAAATGGTCGATTCATATATAATTGCAATTAGAAATTGTATACATTTTATTGCTTTGAGTGGTCCTATGCTTCAAGAATTTAAAGGATGTTGTAAAGCTAGGAGAATATATTTTAGAAAATTTCCTAAAGATGTTCAACACCGATAGAACTCTACTTTCGATTTACTAAATGTTGTTACTCATTTTTTGTCTTGCAAAAAACATGAAATTTTTTGAAATGACTCCCTAGTCTATTTTGCCGAATCTTTATTATGATTTTGGGAACATTTTAAAACCGCAACTGTGAAGTTTTATACATCTTATGATTCTACTTCTAGTAGTATTTTTATTTCAATCATTACTATGATGCAAACTTTTCAAAAAATAATTTCGGACAAATACATTAGCCATATTGTTGATCTCGCTTATAATTTTTTTTTGAAGTATTTTAATCCTCCTCCTATGTTGTATTGTATTGCTATTGTTATGGATACTCGTATCAAATTAGCGGGTACGAAAAGTTTGATTGAAATATTATTTACTTGGAGATGATTCCGAATATGATTGTAATAAATTTTTAGCTAGGTTTGAATCGATATTGAATAACTTGTATGATTATTATGATAGAACATTTGCATCTAGTAGTACAACTAGTATAACTTATTCTTCTTATACTTTTAGAGGTAAGGGTAAGAGTATATTAGAAGATGTCACTGCTAATTTACTTGCTCGTAATCAATTAAAAAAACCTAGGACTAATGCACCTAATGAATTAAATTGGTATAATTAACAAGATAATGAAACTTCTAGTACTAAGATTGAAGTGCTACAGTGGTGGAAAGAACATGAAAATCTTTTTCCTATTCTTTCACATATGGCTAAAGAGCTACTAATTCCTACTGTCTCCACAATTGCTTCAAAAAGTGTTTTTTTCTACAAGTGACAGAGTTCTAACAGATTATAGGAATCGCTTGAAGCCAGATTCGTTGGAGATGCTCGTGTGCACTGAAGATAGGACTCAAGGAAAATTGGCATCTACATCAACAAGTGGAAGCAACTCGCCTAAAGTCCAAAAGCAAGATTAGGGAATTTAGAGCGATGAGATCTTAGGTTTAGGTTAAGTAGAGGTGCACGACAGTAGTCCAATGCCCTCTCTTCAATCTAACTCTAGGCTATCTCAAACTTTAGATTCTGATTATCTGCTCAAATATGTAAATGTAAAATTGTAAATCAATAAATATTGTATATTTTTTATGAGTTTCTATTACTTATATTTGTATGTAAAAAACTTGTGAAAAATTCATAGTAGTTGAAATGAATAATATATGCATTTTTTCGCTCTTATACAGTTATACTTGTTGTATTTTATTTTTTTTTGTAAGTGAAGTTGTAAAAAAAAATTAAAAATTAAAAAAATATTTGACCGGGCCAACCCGCGACTCGGCCCGATCCGAATGGGTTTGCAGGTCGATCGGGTCAAAACTTTGGATTTTGAACCCGGCCCGGCTCGGTTAAGCCCGCGACCCGGCCCGAACCTGCCCTAACTTGGATGCAACCCGCGCGGGTTCGACCCGACTCGGCTCGGTCGACCCGAATGCCACCCCGGATCAAGGGAAGAGGGATATTTTGGTCAGAGACACTATTCTCTTGAGACGCCTCCACGCTGCAAGGATTCCTCTTTAGCTACCCAAAATGTGAAGGAGGCACCTACCCAGCAGACTGAGTCTGAACATTCTGATCGTGAGGGTGTGACACCCTCTTGGTTGAGGCCGTACTCGACTAACCAGCTACTCTGCTTTCAACATCCCCAGGGTTCCTCGATGCTGCAGGGGCACCCGAGGGTAGTACTTTAGGTGTTGACCAACAACTTGGACGGGGGGTTGTAATGCCCCGATTTTTCATTTAATGAAAAATTATTTTATTTTGCACGTAGTGTGCACGTGCAATATTTTTTGGTTGAATTAAATGTTATGATTATTTTCATTATGATGAGTATAGATTTTTAAATATGTGCTTTTAATTATTTTTTTACAAAGCCTTCTTTCAAATAGACAAAAAGCCTTTCTTTTAAAAAGCCCAAATTAAATTTAATTTATTATTTTTAAAAGTATTATTTTGGCCCATAAACTAAAGCCCATGAGCTAATTTATTTTTAAATACAACTTGTAATGTAGAATACAATTTAAAGATTATTTTATACAAAATTTAATGTACAATTTTTTATGGAGACCAAGTTGCATGCACGTGCATTGCACGTACACGTGCACAAGCACACTTGCATGGCCGGTTGTGAGTTTGGAGGGAAACCAAAAATTTTGAGTGGGATCATGGTGGAGTGGTTACTTGATCATGGGTAGTTAGTGTAACTCCTCCTTAGATCTAAGCCATTTGTTCCTAACTCCTACTTCAATCTTAGCCATCCATTCTCCCATTTTTTTAGTATAAATACCCCCTCCCATGGCTAGTATTCTTGTGCAAATTAATTCTTCCAAACCTATAGTTCAATTACATTATCTAGTAGTTAGTGAGTAAAAGATTGCGAGATTGTGTGGGTTTGTGCTTGCAACAAGAAGGGAAGGAGAGGCCGACATCCAAGAAGGGGAGCTCTCGGTGTGGTGTGCTTGGAGACTTGTGTGCGCGTCGACTAGGAGGAGGATCACTCTCATTGCAAGGACATTCGTTTAGGAGGTTGCTAATTGTACTTTTCTTCAATAAGGTGGGTAAATTTTCCCTATTTCTAAATAGGAATGCATGCTAGATTTAATTAGAAAAATGATGCATGAAAATGATTAATAAGAATGCACATTTAATTGGAAAAATGATCTATAATTGACTTAATTGTTGATATGCAAATTGTATGTGTTTCTATTGTTAAAATTCAAGTTGTGTGCGATATGAATATGGTTATGAATTGTGTAAAGAAACCTTCGTTAGTAGCATGAAAAAATTATGTGCAAAGATTAGTATATTAATAATGTCGCTTTATGTGCTAAATTGGAAATTTTTTGTTATGACGTTGTAACGAATGAATTAAGACGCAATTATTATGTTTGGGAAATGAATAAGGGCAGAAAATTATTATAGAGATTAATGAAATTATAATGTCGAAAAAGAATGTATTAGTGGTAGTATATCAAATTAACCAAATTGTATGGTAGAAATGTGTTAATTATTGGAAAAAATATGTTTAATTATTTGAGAAAATTATTCTCATATACTGGAGTGTAATTCATGATGGAAATGATTAATCTGGAATTTTTACAGTATGTTAGTAAGAACAATTTGAAATGAAATTTTCATGAACATCGATATATTTTAAATAACAGAGAGATTTGATTTAAATAAAGTTTAAGTTGTAATGGTGACAACCCGAGCCCATAGCTCGAGTGGTCGGATCATTCTTTATCGCTACAGTATGTGTGGGGGTTTTCTCTGAGGTTGAGGGATCGAATCTCATTGACACCATTCTTTTTATTTCAAACATTTTGAAAGAATCCGTTCGGCCGAAGAGCATTTAATGCTTTTCTCCCTTCTTCTAGACGGGTGTAGCACTCGGCCTAGTGGCTTGTGCCTTTGGTTGTTTCTCTTGTGGTCGCTGGTTCGACCCTGGCTTTCGGCTGTTGTTTATGTTGTGGGAAAAACAAATTTTTTGGATGTTTTGATAATCAAAAAAATATGGAAAAAATGTATTTATTATCTTAAAAATATGGGGAGTTTATGAAAAATAAATTGAGGATTATTTGCATGAAGTGGAGCATGTTTAGAGAATAAAAGTATAATTTAAAACTATAAATTCTACACTTGCATTTGTATAAAGTTGTAGCTTACAAAAGATTTAGAATGGAATATTGGAAAGGAAGTACGAATAAAAAGGAATTACGTGGAGTAATGTGAATTATTCTCGTTGGAGAATAATGTGACAATTATGAAATGTAAATATTCATCCTTGATCGTATAACTAGCGATGTGGTTTTTAATGTGAAAATAATATTTCATGAGTTACATGATGAATAGTTGAATTTAATGTATAATTATGGACTATTGAATGATTTGGAAGACATGATTGGAAAATAGAAATATTTTGAGTATGACAACTCAACATGTGAACTTATGAGTTGGAAACACTCAACTTTAGAATTTGTGAATGGGAATTGAAACAAAAGAGTAGCTAAGTCTCCCCCGGCATTTGGAATGAAATGAAATGAAATTTGAAATGAAAGACCAAGGTTGGTCATGTTTGAATGATTGAATAAGTCCGGTTTAGTGGAGAGGCTAACTCTAGTGCTTTGATTTTATTCATGACTCTATTTCATTAGAATTAAGGATTAGTTACATAGTGAAGACGTGATGAAAGTAAGAGAAAAACATTGAGTATGAGGGTCATTGGATCAGCGGCGAGAGCGTATCCCAGGATGTCCCATGATGAGTCAGGGCGAGGATACTGCTCCAGAGTACCGTCCCGGTGGCGACGCTCGTGGGATATTTGAAGACTACGGGTGGTGTCATGTCTATGGTAGGAGCTGAATTACCACAGGATGCCTGCATGATGAGTCATGTGTCAGTGCGATGGGATTCCCTCCAGGGCGCCTAGACATGAGTTCGTAGGTCAGAAAACATCTAGGATACTTACCGTAGTTACAGTAGTAGATTAAGTCATGGCGAGGGATTGAACCCTACAAGATGAAGAACGATTAAGGGCTTGCCCTCGGACCTATGTAGTATGGGATGCATAGAATCCGAACAAGTGCGCATTAGTGTCATATAATATAAATAATTGCATCAAGGACTAAGTGCACAATCACAACACGACATCATTAGGGTATTCCCTTTAATTTGGTATGTGACAAGTTTGTGTTTGCTAAATATGGAAAATAAGTTATACTATTTCTGGCATAGAGAGGATGGCCGTGTATAATGTTCGTCTGTTGAATAAACTGACATACCCACAGTTTTATATACAGGTAAATGACATGATAAAGGTTAAAGAGGAACAAATGCTTAAAGATTTTTCAATGTTGTTGTACATTTATTTCAATGTTGTAAATTTACTTCCGCTGTGCAATGTAAAGTGTAATGTTTTTATGTAAATTCTGATGTAAAGTGAAAAGTTCAAATTTCCTTGTAAAATTGTACTAAATGAAGTGGAAAGATCCTGTAGAACTCTCGAATTCAGTTGTATTTGGGATTCGGGGCATTACAGGGGTGCTCTGTGTATGCAATCCCCCCAATTTCACCTTGAGTTTATAAATCTCCAAATCCCTCTCAATGAGCAAATCCCTGAGGAGAACTACCTCACCTTGGCTACCTCTTTCCACGTTAGGAGGCAACAGTAAGCCAATTGGACGGTCCAAATACAAAGACCAGGCTCAGAGTCTCTCTCGACTAAAACCACCTTCGAGCGAGGTCCAACTCCGTCTCATGTGACGCGTTGCACGAATGGACAAGCCCCAACTTTGTCACATGTAACTTGTTACGAAGGTGAGCAAGTTCGGAATCCCAAGTGTCTCATTTAGTATACACAACAACCTGTTAAAGAAAAAAAAGTAAAGTAACTAACTCGTTTAACTAAGACGAAGGACTCCGCCTCAGTGAAGGCTCGGGAGACCCAACTCAACCTATCAAAAGCTCATGGTAAAAAAAACACGCACATAAGAATTGATATCGAAAGCACTCTTATTCCATTGAAATAGAAGATATGTCAGCGGTGGCCAGTCCACTATTAGGAATATTTACAAAGATAAAAAAAAGACTAGAGCAAATGAAAGAAGTCAGGGATTCACCTCAGCTGACGGAGCCACGGGAGAGGAAGTCCTGATGACATCCTTTCCCTTCGCTCCTTCATCCTCCTCTGAGTTCTTCACTTCCTCGAATACATGATCCTCCTGAGCCATCCCCTCTTCCTTCTTCTCCTCCAAATCCCTAGCGATCAGCTCCTCTCCCAATGCCAGTCTAAGATGGTATCCCTTCCCATCAAAGTAGGGAATGTGCTCAACAACATCCTGGATAGCCTTGGCATAGGCTTTGTTCATGTTGATGAGGAGGTGCTCCTCGGCTTCAACCCTCACTCGATCCACCACATCCTCCTCCTTCGCCGCCACTTCCCTCTCCCTCTTCAGTCGGCCTAAAGTTGAGCAATCTGAGCGAGGTGAGTCTCCTCTCGAAGCTCCACCACCTCTAATGCCTTGATGGCCTTCATCCTCTCCGACTTGGCCTTGTCGGCCACAGCTTTCCAGAGCTTCTCATCTTCTGCCACTTGATTCAACAGGTGACTGAAATTGTAATGCCCCTGTTGCCGCTGATTTCGGTGTGGGGGTAAACAGATAGAATTTGTGAGTCTGAGAAAAACCTGAACAGTTGACTCAGCCTTCTTGCTCCTGCCGCAACCTGCAAGGAAGTGCGAGACACCGGGGTTGATTCCGGCGATGCACCCTCCGACGCTCTTGTCAGTAATCAGAAAAAGATTAAGAAAGAGCTTAAGTGGTGAAGAAGTGATTAACCTGGTCTTGGTGGTAGAGGGGTTGTATTTATAGTCGCCTTTGGAACGGTTAGGGTCCCGATTTCCTGCCTAACAGCCAGGAGGAAAATCCTCCTATTCTATTTTAGGAAGTTAGGCCCTGATTCCCTGGTGAGAGCCAATCAGGCTTGTTGATTTGATTTAGTCAAATGAGTGGCCCTGATTCTCCTCTTGGTGGACCGGGCTTGTATCGGGTCGGGACCCGTGCCCAGTTGAAGTGGATCTATTCGCGGGTGGTTGGTTCTGTGAGAAGGAGGCCCAATACCTGTTTTGGATCCATCTGTATGTGAAATTACCTTTTTACCCCTGTGCTTCAAGATTCGTGCTCGATCTGGACGGTCCCGATTTAACCCCATTTTTAGCCATATCACGAGCCCCCCACTCCTAAAGACTGAGTGTGATCAGACTTTGAGGAGTAGTCTAGCTGTTTTAGTGGCTGGTGGAGTTGTATCGGAGTCCAAATGTGGGATTTTGAATCTAGAAAGGGGGTAGTGAGGTAATTTTTAGACGCCGCTTGCTGTTCTCTGGCCACATCGGGTATTTGAGGGTTTTTATCTATTTTTTCGGACTATTTATTTAATTTTGCGACGTGTTCACTAATCGTTCGGGGGCCTTTAACAGTACATTCTAGGTAATAATTGTTCGTTCAGGGGTTTGAAAATGTGCCCCCAAATTTTCAATTATTTTCCAGAATTTTTAGTTAATTTTCCCGAATTTTTAGCAATTTTTTCGCAATTTTTAAATAAATAAAACGATTTAAATAAATAAAAAACGATTTAAATACCGATGGATGACGTGGCTCGATCTGAGCCGTTGATCATGGACGAGCACGAGTTTCGGAAAGATCTGATGGCTGTTACCGCTCGGCAGCGTTTTTCTCCGTTTGCGAGCTCGGAAAGGCGCTTGCTCGGCTGTCGACCGGAGGTAGGGGGGTTCGGCAGGCCGAGCGACGTGGCGCTATCTGAGCTGTCGGATGCTGGTGCGCATCTCGAGACGGGCGTGGTTCCCAAGAAAATGCTATCTTGTCTTTTAGCACACGTGGCGCAATCTGGGCCGTTCATCATTGGGAGCGCGAATTTCTGAGAGATCCAACGGTTTAAGTAGCTCGGTGTCTTTTTTCTCCATTTACCAGCTCGGGAAGGCACTTGCTCGGAAGCCGACCGAGGAAGCGTGACTTCGGTCGTCCGAACGACGTGGCGCTATCTGAGCTGATGGATGTTGGCGCGCATCTCGAGACGGGCACAGCTCCAAAGAAAACACTATCTTGTCGTTTAGTGCTCTCGGCGAGATCTGGGCCGTCTGATCGAGATCAGGCGCGAAAGTTGAGGGGAAAGTGAGTTTTCCCCGTTTACACGCTCGGGAAGGCACTTGCTCGGTGACCGACCGAGGGCCTGGGGTTTTGGCAATCCGAGATGGCTTTGTTCCCAAGGGTATTAATGGTGCTTCGAGACTTGCGCGGCATTCCGCCTTCCCAAGGTCATTAAGGATAACCCCCTCAATTAATACACGGCGTTTCAACTTCCGAGGGTCATAATTGCTGGTTCTTGGAGGCAGGCTATAAGTACTCCACTCCCTTTGTCATTTCAGTCGCAATCAACATAGAGTTTCAGACCTCGGAGGTATCTGCCTCGGGTAGCTCCTCTCTTGAGGTCCGGAGGGGTGGTTGCTCTTCTGCCTGGTTTTCCCTCTGTTCCTGACGGCCCCAAAGTGGATGTCAGGAGCGGGGGGGGGAGGGAACGTGGCAGTAGTGGAGTCGACCGTAGTCCGGACCCGAGGGATGAGTTACTCCGGATGGACGGGTGGTTGTTCTTCCACCAAGATCTTCGGCCTTCTTTGGTTGCTCCGAAGTGGGTGTCAAGGTAGGCGGAGATCCTGGTGGAAGAGGTGATGATCCATGTCCGAATCCTTGTTCTGGACCATCTGAGCTCGTTGTTTGCAACTGTGAAGGCGCTGTTGCCAGAGTCCTCTGACAAGCCGAGCCTTCCAGTTGCGACCAACTAGCTCGGAATGGTGCGCTTTTCAACCGTGAGTCGTGGCTCAGGCTTCCGGGCCGTCCGAGCCCGTTGTTAGCAACTGTGAAGGCGCTGTTGTCAGAGTCCTCTGACGAGCCGAGCCTTCTAGTTGCTACCAACTAGCTCGGAATGGTGCGCTTCTCCTGATCTCTGAGTGCTGATGGGCCCCCTCCCATCTCTGTCTTCCTTCCGGGCTGATGGCTTCTGATGGATGTCAGCCCGGAGGAGTTAGAGATGGGGGGAGTGCCGATCTGTTTTTGACTGGGGCCCGTGGGTCGGCGGAATACCGACTGAGACACGGGACCTGGGGGGTGCTCGCCGAGGGCGGTGCCTTAAAACTTTGAATCAAAATTTTTCTTGGTTCCTCTAGACATAGGCGGAGCGTCCGAGGGTTCAATCGTCCGAGCGACGTGGCGCGCCCTGAGCCGTTGGATGATGGCGCGCATCTCGAGACGGGCACAATTCCCAAGAAAACAATATCTTGTCGTTTAGTGTTCTCGACGAGATCTGGGTCGTCTGATCGAGATCAGGCGCGAAAGTTGAGGGGAAAGTGAGTTTTCCCCGTTTACACGCTCGGGAAGGCACTTGCTCGGATTCCGACCGGACCCTATTGCCAGCATGTTCAGATTGCTTGTAGCTCGGATTCAGATCCCCTGGAGCCGAGCTAGTTGACTTGGTGATGGAGACAGTGGTGATGGGCCTTCGCGACGTTTCGAGAGCAGCCCAAAAGTCGCAAACTTTCGTTTGGAAGTCCAAGGGACGTCCCATTTTTACTATAAATCTTCACCCCCCCCCCCCCTTAGACCAAGTCTCACTTTTCACTTTTACTCTCTCTCTTCAGTTTTTACTTTGCTTCGAAGTTTTTAGCTCTCTGGTGGCGTTGCTAGCTGTCGCGGTAGCGTTCCTTGTTTCCGGCGAACTTTCCGACCGCACTTGTCACTTCAAGGTCAGTCTCTTTCCCTTCTCTTTTAGGAAAAATGGTTAAGATTTCGGCTGAGACCCCTGCCTCGGAGCAAGCCGTTGGCCGAGGGGATAAAGGGAAGGGAGTAGCGGAGCCGAGCGAGCAGGACGTCGTTCGTCCGGATAAGGAGGGCGAAGTAGCTGAAGTGCCCGAGGAAGTCGTGGCGGAGTCCCGAAAGGGTAAAGCCATGGTCACGATAATGGAAACACCGAAGAGAGCAGGGGCGTTCGGTCGGCAGCCCATCGCCCTGTCGAGCGTGGGAGGCGTCCGGGATTACGCCGAGGATACCTTGGAGAGAGTTACTCAAGGTACGGCTAAGCTGGTGGAGGAGAACGAGCCTAGGGAGCTGTCCGAGGTGGACCATAGGATCTCGACTTTTACCGAGACCGATCTCCGTCTGATCCGAGAGGGTTTCCGGATCCCGCTTGAGTATGTACTGCTCCTTCCTGGGCCGGGATTCCGAGCCAACACAAAGTCCTCGTCGGACGTATGTGTCTTTCTGGTCGACTCCCTCATTGCCGGACTCCGCTTTCCCCTCCACCCGTTCGTGGTTGAAGTCTTGGTCTGGTACGGTTTGAGTCCCGCCCAACTGATGCCGAACACATGGAGGCACGTCGTGGCGTTCGTCCTTCGATGCCAAGAGGTCGGCGCCAAGCCGACTATGTTCCTCTTCCGGAGTCTCTTCCGACCTTGCCAGCCGAGGCGAGACGAGCAGAGGTTTTTCCTTTCTCCTCGGACGGGAGTTAAGTTGATCGAGAACCCGGACTCGATCAAACATTGGAAGGAGAAGTACTTCCTCGTCCGAACTCTGAGGCCATGGGTGATACCGACGGTTTGGGCGAAGGAAGGTCTGCCCAAGCGGGCCAAGAGAGAGGTGCCGCTGAGTGATGAGGACAAGGAGGTCCAGAAGAAGCTCCTCGCCCTGCCAGCGCTAAGCTGGAAAGATATCACGGAGGAGCATCTGTTCCGTGGGGGTCTCAGTCCGATCGACCCTCGTATGCTTCTGGTATTTATACTCTTTGTTTAAAGTTCATGAAAATCTTTCTAAGTTTTTTCATTCGGTTTTTGCAGAGACGATGAAGCTTGATTACAAGGCTCTGGTGGCGAAGGGCAGGGCAGAGCAGGAGAAGAAGAAGAGGCCGTCGGCAGCGCCTCAGGACAGCCGAGTTTCGAAGAAGCCCTCGGTTGTGAAGGCTGCCGACCAACCGAAGGTCGCGGTCCTCAAGGAGGGGGAGATCGGGGTCGTGGTCTCCGAGCAGGGGGGGTCGTGGTCTCCGATCCCCTCGCCTCGGATGCACCTGCACCGACCCCAAAGGCGGATGCTCCCGGTTTGTCGAGCTGCGTGTTCGGAGTGAAGGATGCGCTGTCCCTCCCAGTTCCGCCCCTTACCGCCGATGCGGAGAAGATCTTGACCGAGCGTCATAAGCAGATCTTCGTCCCCGACTGGCAGGTGATGAACGTCGATGGCTTCTTGGGCGACGGGAACATCTGCATGGAGGCGGTGAGGCACCTGCCGACCCCGAAGGATCGAGCGACCCTGAAGGCCGGGATGGCAGGGGACGCCGTGATGCAGATTGCCCGGAATACCATGTCGGTAAGTAGGCCGAGCTCTTCTTTGTCCAAATTTCTTCCTTAGAATTTCTCCAAGTTCTTGGATTCGGATTTTAACGTGTTGTTCTCTTTCAGACCCTCTGCCACTTCAATTTCCTGGTCGAGGAGTTGGCGAACAAGGAGCAGGAGAAGGAGCGGGAGAGGGCGGAGCGCGTCAAGGTCGCGAAGCAGCTTGATGACGAGCTGCTTCTCTCGACGAAGAGGGCTGCCGAAGTAGGAGGGTTGGAGAAGTAGCTGGCCGACGCCATTCAGCTGTCAAAGGACACGGCGGCCAAGCTTGAGGCCTCGGAGAAGGAGGCGGCCGAGCTGAAGGATGCGACAGCCAAACTCGAGGCGTCGGTGAAGGAGGCAGCCGAGCTGAAGGAGGAGCTGGCCAAGGCTCGGTCGGAAGCGGAGGAGGCTCGGAAGAGGGCCGAGAAGATGAAGGCCAAACACCTCAGGAAGGTGAAGAAGGTGAAGAAGGCCGTGCAGGAAGAGGCCGCGCAGCACATGCTCCAAAACATGATGGATGCCTATGGTCGAGCCTTGCAACATGTGGCCGCCAAGAACCCGGGCTTCGACATGTCCTCCTACAACTTTTACGACCTCGTGGAAGGGGAGGAGGGTGTCCCCGAGGGGTTGCTCGACCCTGAAGGGGAGACGGAACCCGTCGAGGACCCATGGAAGGCCGAGGCCGAGGGCAAAGAGGAGGAGGACTCCGAGGAGGAGAGCTGGAGCGAAGGCGGAGGCGGGGGCGATGGCGAGGACAAGGCCAGGGGGTCGACGGACCCGAACGACAAAAAGGTCGACCCCTGACTCGGTTGTCTTTTTTCTTTTTTGTCTTTTGGTATCTTGTCTCTTTTTGTAAGCCTAACTACGGACTGGCCACCGCTGTTGTATAACTTTCTCTTTGAATCTTGAATGAAAAAATGTTTTGTTTGGCCAAAATTTGTTCAAGTGTTGAGTCTCGGATTTAGTGTCTGATTTGGCGTAAATTTCTTCAAGTGTTGGGCCTCGGATTTATCTCTGCTTTTCAGGTGAGATTCGGTCCGATCACAGAGGTTGTATACCTTCGGAAGGAGCTGGCGAAGACGAAGGACGAGCTCTTTCAGAGCCGGTATAATCGATTTCTCCTGCTCGGCAGGCTGGAGGAGACGAAGGCAGCTCTGCGGAGGTATTGTCGCGAGGTGTGGCAACTACGGAAGCACCCCCCAGCTCCTTGTCCCGAAGGCGAAGTCGAGAGTCTCCGTAGAGAGCTCGCTGCCGCCGAGCAGAAGAATGACGATCTCTTGGCTGAGGTCCAATACTTGGAGTTAGCGGAGAAAGAACGTTCGGCAGAGGGAGAGAAGCTGACTTCCGAACTGGAGAAAGCGTTAACCGAGCGCAAGAGGCTATCGGCCGAAATCGACAGGCTCAGAAGGATCACAATAGATAGGGGGATTGAGGTCACCCATTACCGACGGCTTGCGACTGATAGTGCCAATGCCTCGGCTTTCATATTCATTTAATTTCCAATTCAGATCAATGATTCATTTCATGTAAATTCATGCAACGACAAATAGAGTTTACCAATATCAACCATAAGATTCACAATCTTTATTATAAACCAAATAAGATTTCTGATATATCAAAAGTATCCTGGACAGTCGACTTGGAGACAGTCCAGTCGACTTGTTCAGTTAAATAAGTTCTTCATAACTGCTCAGGAGAGTCGACTGCTGCACATGGCCAGTCGGCTGCTCCGCAATTTTCCATGTCTAAAAATATCATTCACTTGACAGTCGACTGTCATTCAAATCAGTCGTCTGTTCTGGGTGATTTAACTGTACACTTTTCATGCTCAATCCAGTCGACTGCTACATGCATTAAGTCGGCTGAACAGGTTAAATTTCAAATTAAGGAATCATCTTTCCCTTCTGTTCTTCAATTCACATACATCTTTTTGTCACATTACAATATATTCATACTAACATAAACATGTAATTTCTTATCTGTTCACTAACATCACAACATATAAATTTCACATAACTAATGTTTTCTTTCCTCAAGGAAATGCTAAGCATGCACTTTCATTTACTCATCATTTACTTGCAGAGATGAATACTAATCTCAATTTAACACACTAGAAAATCACATTAAAATACCTCGTTTCATGGAACTCTGAACTGTACATGATTTATCCCCATGTACCAGTCGACTGTTTACATTAGCGGTCGACTGTACGGGTCATTCCCAGTTTTCTAATTATCACTGGTTCTTTTTCATCCGTTCATGTCTCCTCAATTATGTACAACATGGAGGATATAGATTTAGCAATCATTCTATCACTTCAGTTTGTATACATGTACACAATTAAATCTTCTAATAAATCATGAGAAAACATTCGCCTCGTACCAGTCGACTTGTCCACATGACGGTCGACTGTACAGGCCCATTACAGTCTTTTTAAAGTGGCATTACTTCATTTTAGTCCTTCACAACTTTCACAATAAGCATACACAGGGCAATCTAATATATCTAAACTTACTTTTCATAAGCATGGTAACAATCATTATTGCCATAGCATAATTACTATATTAGAAGTCATGAGAAACACCCACCTTATTGACGGAGTAAACGAATCCCGCGAAGCCTTCTAGTATGATAATGTGACTCCTCCTCCTTGCTCCTTGCCACCGAGAATTCTTCTGAAATGATGACCAGCCTCCAAAGAACAATCACACACAACTCTCTTACAATATATCACTCTTACAATGAAATTCTTAGTGTAGAAGACATTTGAGAAAAGGGGGTATTTATACTAAATCCTTGGTGAAATGGAGGGCTAGGATTTAGTAAGTAGTTATGAGATGGAAGGCTAGGATGAGAGTAGAAGTTGTAATAACTTCCCACAACTAGGTAACCACTCCTACACCATCTCCACCTCCTCCAAAAACCGACCAAGGAAAAAAATGGTGCTCATGCACGTGTGTGTGAAATGCACGAGCATGCGCAAGTCTCCATCTAAAAACTTGTATAAATACATTTTTATAAAAATATAATCTTTTTGAAAAGTGTTTACCTTACAAGTTGTTTATTCAAAGAATTAATTTATGGGCTTAAATTGATGGGCCAAACTAATAGCTTTTATCAAAAATAAATTAGATCTTTGGGCTTTAGTTTATTTCAAAACAAAGGGCCTTTTATAAAAATAAAAATTACAGCACATATATACATATATTTCTATGCACATACTCATCATTCATAATGAAAGTAATCATAAGATTTCATATTACGAAGAAGGCACGTGCACACTACGTGCAAAAAAATAAATAATTTTTATTAAATGAAAATCGGGGCATTACAGAAATGGAAAGTGATCTACAAAATGAAAAGGGGGCTTTAGAACTTAGAAATATACGCAAGATGAAAAACTATGAATAGAGGTGTGATACGTACCGACATGGTGGCCTGAGAGATCGCCATAGCAGAATACCCCATCGACTCCAAAGCCATCACACTCCTATCCTTTGAGGCCCGGTGGTGTCGAATCGTGTCCATACAGCTCTCCCCATCCCCGAGGAAGCCATCATGCCGCTTAACTTCCTAGTCTGGCACATAAATCTTCTTATGCTCCTCGGTAAGGGCCGCCTTATCCTCGATGGTTAGATAGGGACACTCGCTCGAGAGCACGACAGCTAAGGTGAGGTCTCTAGTAGCGAGGTTCATCGATGAAACTAGAGGAGTGCCCAAAGAAGTCACCTGGGTAGACTCTGAGGAACCCTTAATAGCCTTCGCAGACCTGGGCTGACTTATCGTCTGCTTCCTCTTATTATTATCATAGGCCTTGTTCCTAAGCCCGACTCGTTTCTTTATAATCGCATCAGAGTCCATACCCTCTGCTCTTGTAAAAGTAAACAAAAGAGAACATGAGAATATGGTGAAAACAAGAATGAAAAGACGGCTCAATATTCAACAAAGAAAGAAAAAAACTAAACCAAATCGTACTAGGGTCTATCGGGCTCAGACTCCCCTGAAAGAGAGCCTCCTTCATAACCTCCTTCCACTTCAACGACTAGTGCTTGAGGAGGATATCTCACAAACTCTTTTCATCATTACTCAATGTCGGATCGGCCTTCACCATCTCTGGAATTGCTTCCTGCCACTTAATGGGAATCCCCTTTGGCTCGGAACTGTGAATGATGAAAAACTTTTCCTTCCAAAACATAATTGAGTCTAGTTTCTCAATCATTTTCATACCCGGGCGAGGGGAAAGATCGAAACTGTGCTCCATTTTGTTCTTCTCGTAGAGCTTAAAGAGCGCTCTCCACACAGTTAAGTTCGGCTCAATGCCAACCCCCTGAAACTGCAATACAAAGTTGTTCATGTGCCTTCACATGTTCGACATGAACTGTACTAGGCTAAGGGTGTGCCACCTCAAGACTTCCCTCAGAACGGGTGTAAAGGAAGACGTAGCTCGGCATAGAAAACGTCGAAAGGAAAGAAGCACAATTCCTTGAGACAACCGAACATGCCATGATGTTGGGGCCAGCAAGAATCAACTAAATGGACCTGATCCGTAAAAGATCCTGAGGTATCTTGAAGATCATTGAGATCCTCCCTTGTCTAGATTATTAAGATAGAATCAGCCTCAATGGTTTCATGGTGGTCGGGCTCCTCATACCACATCCCATGATTGACAAGATCTAACAAATCCCCGTGATACCGGCGAACATGAGTAAGACCCGATAGAGTGGAGACGTATCTCCCGAACTCACCCAACCTTCTTTCCCTCTTAACAATCGTCTCCATTACAACCGAGGAAGACTGCTATTCCCTTCCCCTTCTTCTCTCTCGTGTGTTGGGAAGGAGACGCCTCCCCAGTTACACGGCCCCAAGAGGAGGTGTTGTCGCCCAAAAAAACCATAGAAATCTCTTAAATAAATATCTAATTTACTTGATGTGATAACAATGGTCGATTGACGGAGCTCTCACCAAAAAAATTGTCTAAAATCTCTCAAGAATTTCTTTGGAGAGAAAGGGTTTTGAGGAGAAAGAGATTTTGGAGAATGAGAATAATTAAATAGGAGGGGAGTATAAATATAGGGAGAGGGGCATCTGTTGGAATTCCCAATCGTTGGGCTCCCAACGGTCACCCAATAGTCGGACAACCCATTCAAAAAAAGAATAAAAAATGCCAACTCGCACCACATGGCATGCTACGTCGACACCAAGTCGGAGCCACATGGCACACCATGTGGCACACCAGGATAGAAAAACCCCATTGAGCCACTCGATCAGGCCGAGCGGCCCTCGATCCGAGCCGGTTCACAGAAACATCAATCTTGAACCGTTTGATCTCATTAAAAAGCATGCGAAAGAATCTGAGCCCTAGGATTCGTCCCAAAATTCGTGCTGAGTTCCTCGATGCGCTAAGCGACAAAACGCCCTCGAGCAGCTACCCCTCCCCCCCCCCCTCGGGGTGTAACCCTGAGGAGCTGCCTACATGTAGCTACCCCCTCAGAGCCACACCCCTCGGAGTTGTCCCCCGAGTGGCTACTCCCTTTGGGGTCACGCCCAGAGGGGGAGACGATTCGAGCCGCTCGAGAGAAATGGGGTTTTTTTTTCTGGGTCGTCTGATCGTTTTGAAATCCACCCCCGCTTGATGATGGCTGAAATCCACCCCCGCTTGATGATGGCACTTGATCGCTCCAATTTTCGCGGCAGGTATTGATTTTAATTAAAAATTCCATTCAATGATTATAAATTTTGGAAATCAATTAAATATCTGAAATATGATAAACAAAATTAAGGAAAATTAAATTTTTTTTTTAAAAAATCATTATAAATTCAGAAACTTAATTAAGAATTCCAAAAAATTCAAAGAATTCAAAAATTAATTATAAATTCGAAAAAATTAATTAGAAATTCCCAAAACAATTTAAATTTAGGAAAAATCTAATTAACAATTCTAAAAAAATCCAGGAAAATCCCGAAAAATCCAAAAAAATTCAGAAAAATAGTTATTGCCCCGTAGAAGATTCGAACATGGTTCTTAGCAACTCTAATCATCCCCAAAAGTCAGACAAGCCCTCCCAATCATCTGAAATCTGAAAAACAACCCCTCGAAGGTTGTGAAACTCAACCTTTAGGTGTGGGGGCATATGATGTGGGTAAAAATTGCTGTAAATCAGGGCCATACAATTCCAACACACATTTCAAAGCTTTTAAAGGCATAATGGTAATTTAACAACAGCTACAGACCTATATGAACAACATGGGCTGCTTCTAGGCCATCAAATCAACTAGGCCTACAATTAGGGCTAATATACAACCAACAAGAGGAGTTCCCGCTAATTAAAAGTTGTTAACCAAAATTTCTACCTTAAACAGAGTTATTAATTAACTCTATCCCATGACCATGAGAATTAGCAGTTAAATCCGAACAAATCATTTTTAAGTCGACCTTTTGGAACTAACTCCTAGGCTATAAATACCCTTCACCTCCTTCATAGTTAGGTAATCAATCTTTTGCTACCAAAACTCTCATATTTTTCAGAGTTATTGACTTGAGCGTCGGAGGGTCTTTCGCCGAGCCCAATCCTAATGTTCAGACTTTGTGTAGCCTCGCCGATGAACTTTCAACCATTCAATCCAAATCCAAGCGCTCCTGACGGTTCAAATTCAGCAGCAAGGAGTTCTTAACCATATTTTCCTGTCAAAATCAACTGTTAGATATTTAGTTTCTCCCTCAAAATTCGAACTCATCATCCGATTGCTCCAACACAAAAATAAACAGCAACATAGACAAACCAACTTAATGAACCTAATTTCAACCACACATTTTTAAGTGAGAGTTTATTAACCATCAATTTCCAACTAATAGACATTTACTATAATATCCTCAATGTTCAAATTTATTTATGACATAATTATTTACAAACGTGTCATTTGTTGGATTTATGTCTTATTGAAGCGTGAAGAGGTTCTAAACGTCGTTGGAAGAAGAAGAAGTAGTTGTGCATGATGCAAATGAATTGACAGTCGACTGTGATATTGTGCAGTCAACTTGTCTCAGCTTTTTAGATTGTAATCGACTCACTGCAGTCGACCGATAGCGCCGCAGAGCAGTTTTGGGCCTGAGTCCTGATGATCTGTTTCAGCTCATATTCTTCTCCAGGTTAGATCTTACGGTTCTTATCATATATCTTTCTCTTTAGGGTATATTGAACAACTATTGTATCAAAACTACAACCTAGGGTATACCAATTAATATCATAAAATAATTTGTAAAGCAAATATTATGATTTGAAAAGATATAGAAAGCATACATCGAAATAGTTTCGAAATATTCAAGTAAAGCAAGAAAATCCAACATACAAAATTATATACGTACATAGGCATAAAATTTATAGGGTGTAACACCCAATACGAAAATCATGAATGGTTTGTAGGAGTAAAACAAAACATTATAGTAGTAACAGTAATATCATATTATTGAAGTAGTGTGAAAACCAATCATGTAAAAATAACTTATGAAAAAGTATAAACACCAAATTTTATTTTTGTTAGGTAAGTAGACACTAAAATCCAATAGTAGTAAAATAAAATACAATAAAGTAGTATGACATGCTAAAAGATTCAAAATACTAAGAAAAAGATAGTTGATATTAAGTAGTAAATACACAAGTAGGATAGAAATCAGTTTAAATATAATGCTCGGTTGTAAAATAGTTTAAGCTAGTACGAAAATGGAATAGGGGTAAGTAAATATCATAGAAAACAAAATAGGGGTTATCCAAGTAGACAATCTCCTTCTAGTGTAGGTTCGCCTCATTGGTGTCCAATTGCAGGCTTGCCTCTGCGATCTCAATTTGCAGAATTGCCCTGACATCCAATTGCAGTTTGCCTCCCCGACGTCCAATTGCAGTTTGTCTCCATTGACGTCTAGTTGCAGATTTGCCCTCTTGACATCAGGTTGCACCAAAACGGGAGATGGAAAGATATAATTTTCCATGTACTCTTGGATATTGGGATGTTTAATAAAAGATAGTATCATGTTTGAAATCGGTGATATGAAATTGGACGGAAAAGTTGCAAATAAAGTAGGAAATAGATATACTTTAAATATAGGGTATAAAAAATTTGTAGTAATGAAAATGATTGATAACATTAATATGAAAATAGTGCAAAGCATATTGACGAGATGAAAACACAAATGAAAAACAATAATTATGTAGTATATGTATTGTATTGAAGAAGCGTAAACTACAAAATTAATGAGTAGCAAGTAAAGTGAATATAACAAAACAAATTATTAGATTTTATGCAACAACGATGGTATCGAATGTAGGCAATAAAACCAAATGGTATGTCATATTTGTATCGGTAGAAAGTTTCAATTTTGTTAAAAATATATTGAATATATAAGACAATATAAAAAAAAATATAGCATCATTAAAGTCAAATTATATAAAATGAATACACATAAGAAAATTCATAATATAATATAAATAATAAAGGAAGAAAATAATAGTTGCAAATGTAAACGGATAGAAATACGGACAGATCTTTAAGATTGACATCCAGATAAAACAACTTCAAAAGATCGAGACTGAGAAAAATAGTCAAAATAATACATATCCAATTGATTTAATAATATAAAAAATATATATATATTTGAAAAATATTGAATATTGAAAAATACTAGGACAAAAATCCACAAATTTTTTTTGAAAGGGAAGTGTATCATGAATGTAAGGTCAACCAACCACGCTTCCATTGCGCCACTCTGATACCCAGAAAAAACATGCTCGCATACAATCTCACATCAATGTATACGAGGAGAGCATCATGAATGAAGGGGAATGCAAGTAGTTATTGAACCTTCATTCACGACTCCAGTCATCCAAAAGAAAAAGTGAAGAGAAAACATCAGCCTATAGAGCAACACAAATGTAAGTCACTTACATTTAAATCTCTATAAGTTGAAACTCACACTCTAATGTCCATTCTAGGGTGTCGTTCCTTATAAATTTGTACTGCTTGTGAAGCCTGCTCTGATACCATCTGTAATGCCCCGAATTCCAAATAAGACCGAATTCGAGATTTTACAGGATCTTTACTTCACTTCGTACAATTTTACAAGGAATTTAAAACTTTTTCAACAACATCAGAGTTCATTACATCTTATTTAAATAGTGGAAGAATAAAAGATTACAACATTGAGAACAAAATACAACTTATACAACTTTATCAAATAAGTCATCGATTGCATCATAATATCTTTATTCCTTCATGAATAGTCCATTACCTGTATATTAAGCAGTGGGCACGTCAGTCACTTACAACTGACGAAAATGTTATACTCGGCTATCCTCTCTATGCCGTACATATAACAATCTCATTACTTTAACAAATCACAAGAGTTGAATGAACAATAAAGCGTTAAATTGTGACTATGCTAAACATGTAAGTGTATGCTATGCCTTAATGCCTAATGCACACATTTTATACTAGGCTGATACTAATGCACACTTGTTCGGATTCTATGCAATCCATACCACATAGGTTCGAGGACAAGTGCCTACGTACTCCAAAATAAAGGGCTCGATCCCTCGCCATGACAACTACCCAGTAATGAAGCAAAATTTAGATCATTCCACGAATATGGACCCTAGCCACGGAGATCCACCGTCGACTGTTATAACAGATCCTTCATCGTGCGAATCATTCCGCAAGTGCCCTTCTAGCCCGGTATATGTATATACATAAGAGTATGGCAAATCCTCCACCCGACTACGCTAAGTCCCGGATAAGGCCCATCTCCTACAAAGCAACCACAGTCACAGAGATCCACCGCCGACTGGGTCTATAGCCACGGAGATCTACCGCCGACTATATAGAAGCAACCCACTTACGTTTGTCCAGGTTCACTACATCTTCACTTATGTGCCTAATTATTTAGTTCAAGACATGAATAATCTTCCAAGCCTAGAATTAGTATTACCTCCTACCGGACTTAATCAACATTCACCGAGATAGCTCCATGGCCATATCTCAAAATATAATTCAATTCCTTTCAATTTAATAATGCCGGTACCCGAGTTCTCATTAACTCTAAATTCAACTTTTCATGTACAAGAATTATGGGTATTCATACCCTTCAATAAACATGCCTTAAACTTAGATATTTTCATCTTTTAACTTATTCACAAAATATCAATATCTTATCCACAAAGCAATCTTTTGCTTAGTCTTATCACTATTTGATATGGCTAAAAATATGGTTAAATCGGAACTGTTCAAATCGGGCACGAATCTTAAAGCTCAGGGGTAAAATGGTAATTTCACCTATAAACGGGTCTGAAATGGGAACTGGGCTTTTCTTCAAAGCCTAATAACCCATAAACGGATCTGTCTTAATGGGTACGGGTCCCAACCCATAAGAAACCCAGTCCAACTGGATAGGAAAGGATTCAGATTTATGATTATCCTTAATCAGCAGTCTTAACCACTTCTATTCGTCTACATCGGGAAGTAGGAATTTAGCTATATCCTGAAATTGATCCCTAAGGCGGCTATAAATACCCCCCATCCCCGACTGTTGCCAGGTAATCAATCTTTTTCCAGTTTAAGCTCTTTCTTAATCATTCAGATTACTAACAAGAGCATGAAGGGTGCGTCGCCGGGATCAACCCCGGTGTTTCACACTTTTTGCAGGTCAACGGCGAGAGGATCTGGGTCAAACTCTGGTGAAGTCATTCAGGTTTGACTATTCAACTTCCCTCGAATCCACAAATCCATCTGTTTGCCCCCACACCGATTTCAGCAGCAACAGATTGGCGCCGTCTGTGGGAAACTAACGAATAGCACCAACCTCTTCCATCGGTCAATACCGCCTCCAGCCATGCCACTAAGGAAAGTAAGATCCAGAGGGTCCAACCGTGGACCCACTCCCATTCCACCCCAAGCGCAACCGGAGGCTCCCCTCTAACCCATCCAGCAACAGGGACAACTCCCTCCTCAGCTTGATCCGCCGTTACAGCAGGAGCAGCCTCCTCTTCAAAATCCTCAACCCCCGCAGGCTCAACTCGGGCCCCAGAATGCTGGTATAGGGACCTCTCGTCCTAACCCTCAGAAGCAACCTCTTCACCGCGATCACATCTCGGTACATAACCCTTCTACCGACTCCTTGGCATCCCATAACCCTCGGCCTTCAGAAGATCTCCGCAACATCATAATCAACCTGGTAGAAAGAGGAAGGCCTTCGCCACCGTTTGGATGAGAGGCGGGCCCGAGAGGGAGCCTCCCGCTCAGAACATCCAAATGCGCGATCTCCTCGCCGCCGCGACCGTAGGAGGTCCCCTATTCATATGAGGCGGAGGGAGTCCCCCGAGTACCGTCGAAGAGGGCACCGTTCTTCTGCTGGTCGACAGTCCCAAAGGGACCAGAACGGACCCATCACCCGAGCAGAGTTCCAAGAGTTTCAAGAAACAGTCTTACGGGCCCTTAATGTCTCGCCAAACAACAACAACAATGTTCAGAGGATCCCCACTCCTAATCCGGTTCGAAGCCTTCGCCATCGGTCCCTAAGTCCTCCTCAAGCTCCGAGCCACTGCCATCACATCCCTAGTCCTCACCAGTCTCCGAGCTATCATCGCCATACCCCACCGCTCCCTTTCGTACGAAGACGAGTCCAGAGGCTCACCAGGATACTGTCAAAGGGATGATGCTATCTACTGCCGTCTCCACGAGATGGAGAGGCGCCTCGATCCACTAGATAGGGATGAGAAGTTAAGAGGGATGACCCTCCGTCCGAGCAGACCTCCGTTCTCCCGAATCATCATGGAGGCCCCCGTTCCGGCAAATTTCAAGCCCCCGCAGTTTGAGACAGACACGGGGGAATCAGACCCCATGGATCACATCGAGAGTTTCAAAACTCTCATGATGATCCATCAGGCCTCTGATGCCCTCCTATGCAAGACTTTCCCAGCCACTCTCAAAGGCCCATCTCAGGAATGGTACTCCCGCCTCGCCCCGTCCTCCATCTTCTCTTTCGAATAGTTCGAGAGCTTCTTCATAACCCATTTCGTGAGCAGCCGCCGCTCCGAAAAGTCGAGTATTTCACTACTCTTCTTTAATTAGAAGAAGGGCGAGAAATTGAGGGACTATGTTAAGCAGTTTACCGCGAAAGCCCGGTCCATTGCCTTCCTCGATCAATCGGTCGCTGCAGCCGCCTTCCAGTCTAACATCCTTAACTCGAACCTCTGGTCCTCCCTAGCCAAAAAGCCCCTATGAGACTTCTCCGACATTCTTCTCAGAAGCGAGAAGTACATCCGGGCGGAGGAAGCTGAACATCGACCCACATTTGAGGGATCCTCTTCTGGAAATAAGAGGAAGGCCGCTGAAGATGAGGGAGCTAAAAAGCTCCAACAGGACAATGGGGGTCAGTGTCGTCCACCTCCCAGATTTGAGAAATTCATCCCTCTCAACGCCAATGTCTCGACAATCCTGATGGAAGTTGAGAAAGAAGGAATCCTACCTCCTCCACCAAATATGAACACTCCAGGCAAGAAGAAGGATAAGGAAAAGTGGTGCCGCTACCATCGAGACCACGGCTACGACACCAATGACTGTCGGACTCTGAAAAATGAGATCAAAGCCCTCATTCAGAGAGGGCAGCTTGTCAAGTTTGTGAGAAAAGACCGGGTCGATCTTTCTCCACCCCCAGGGGGGCTAACAAGCGGCCCGAGAGGCATGACAAAACTTCTGAATTCGAAGAAGAGCGCATCTTGCAAACCTCTAATTCCTCTCGAATGGCTTTCATCAGGGAAGTCAATTCGGTGCACAGCCTCCCCCTTCCAAAAGGTCTCGGAGTCCCAGTTACTTTCTCGAATGAAGACCTCGAGGGTGTCCGAACCCCCCACTGTGATGCATTGGTGATCAACTTCCACATGGCTAACTTCAAAGTAGAAAGAATTCTAGTGGATAATGGTAGTTCTATCAATATCCTCTTCCTAGTGGCCTTCCGAGGGCTCAAATTATCATGGGACAGGCTTAAGCCCGCCAGCTATACTCTCTATGGGTTCACGGGAGTGCCAGTGACGATCGAAGGTGTTATAACCCTCGAAGTAACTGCTGGCAAAACTCCTACTACCCGAACGGAGCCAATGGACTTCATGGTTGTTGACGTCCCAGCCGCCTACAATGTGATCCTAGGTCGACCTGGCCTAGCTGCTTTAGAAGCCGTCCCATCAACTTGTCATCTAAAAATGAAGTTCCCTACCAAGGCAGGCATAGGGGAAGTAAGGGGAAGTCAGGAAACGGCCCGCAAATGCTATATGACCTCGACTGGAGGACCCGTCCTCTCCCTCGAGACCCTTAAGATTTCCCAGAGGAACACCCAGCTTATGTCGGAGCCGGTAGACGAGTTAGAGGAAGTGCTCTTCTCGAAAGAAGATCCGACCCGCAAATTCTTCATTAGCAAAACCCTCCCTTCTGCCCTCTGCTCCGACATAGCCAGTGCATAGGGAAGAACCGTGACCTCTTCGCATGGACAGCCACTGACATACCAGGGATTTTCGAAGAGCTTCTTGTCCACCATCTAAGTGTCGCTCTGGGGTCCAAACCGGTCCAGCAGAAGAGGCAAAAGTTCACCCCCGAACGCCAGCAGGCCATAAAGGAAGAAGTGGAGAAGCTCCTTAAAGCTCGGTTCATACAAGAGCTCAACTATCCGGAGTGGCTCTCCAATGTCGTGATGGACAAAAAGGCCAATGGAAGTTGGAGGATTTGCATCGACTTCACAGATTTGAACAAGGCATGCCCCAAGGATCTTTTCCCACTCCCCAGCAACGACACCTTGATCGACGCCACTTCGGGCCATGAGCTGCTAAGTTTCATGGACGCCATCTCCGGATACAACCAAATTCGAATGTTCTCCCCAGATATCCCGAAAACGTCCTTCGTCACAGATCAAGGCCTTTACTGCTATAGGGTAATGCCCTTCGGGCTCAAAAATGCTGGTGCCACCTACCAATGCCTCGTCAATAAGGTCTTCAAGAATTAGATCGGGTGGAACATGGAGATTTACGTCGATGATATGCTAGTAAAAAGCATCCATGGGTCCGACCATGTCGCCGACCTTCAAGAAGTTTTCGATGTGTTGAGGAAGCATAACATGAGACTAAATCCAAATAAGTGTGCATTCGGGGTATCATTGGGTAAATTCCTGAGCTTTATGGTCAGTCAGAGGGGGATTGAAGCCAACCCTGAGAAAATAAATGCCATACTCAATATGGCTCCTCCTGCAAATGTGAAAGAAGTGCAAAAGCTCACGGGATGCCTCGCGGCTATAGGGCACTTCCTCTCCAAGTTTGGGAAAAGTGTCTCCCTTTCTTCAAAGCCCTCAAGGGGGCTAAGGGCTTCGAGTGGGGCCAGCAGCAGCAAGAGTCGTTCGACCAACTCAAAGCCTACTTGGTCAACCCCCCACTCCTCAGCAAGCCGACACCCGGGGAAACCCTTTACCTCTACCTCGCTGCCTCCGAACAAACCCTCAGCGCTGTCCTAATGAGGAAAGAAGACAAGGCACAGAAGCCTATTTATTATGTGAGCAAGGTCCTTAGAGATACCGAGCTCCACTATCCGAGATTGAAAAAGATAGCCTACGCCTTGGTTATGGCAGCACGGAAGCATCGTCCCTATTTTCAATCCCACTCGGTGGTCGTCCTTACCGACCAGCCACTCAAGCAGGCCCTATATAAGCCCGAGACCTCCGGACATCTAATGAAGTGGTCAATTGAGCTAAGTCAACACGACATATCTTATCAGCCTCGGACTACTATTAAGGCTCAAGCCCTAGCCGAGTTTATAGTGGAAAGCACGATCCCGGAAGTAAGCCAAGTAGCAAATGGGCCACCCATCTGGACAGTGTATGTAGATGGGTCTTCTTGCGCTGAGGGGAGCGGAGCCGGAGTTATTCTGGCAGGCCCAGATGACTTCGTTCTCCAATACTCCCTTCGCATCAATTTAATTGCTTCCAACAACAAAGCTGAGTACGAAGCCTTAATAGCAGGCTTGGGCATGGCTCGCAAGGCAGAAGCGTAACGTGTTCGAATATTCAGTGACTCGTGGCTCGTGGTGAATCAGGTCTTAGGAGAATACGAGGGGCGAGACGACCGAATGGCCAAGTACCTAACCAAGGTCAAAAGTCTCATGGCTTCGTTCGAAGAGGCACAACTCCACCGGATCCCTAGAGAGGAGAATGCCCAAGCAGATGCCCTCTCAAAATTGGCCTCCTCCTCCTTCCAAGGCCTCGAGCAGACCGTCCTAATCAAAGTTCTACTAAGGCCTAGCATCGAAGAAGAAGCCCCTGACTCAATGGAGTCGCTACCTCTCCAACTCAAGGATAACTGGATGAGGCCTTTGATTGAGTTCCTCAGAGACGGGAGCTTCTCCCAATATCCTAAAGAAGCACGCCGAATACGAACTAAAGCAGAGCGGTACACCCTCGTTGAGGGAGTCTTGTACAAATGCTCCTACACCCAAGTAGATGGCAGACCCTACTTAAGATGTCTCTCTCCGGAAGAAGCCTTGTATGCCTTGAAATATCTCCACGAAGGTATAGGAAGAGCCCATTCAGGATCAAGGTCCCTCGCCAGAAAAGTCTTGAACTACGGGTACTTCTGGCCTACCCTACTTCGGGATTCCGAGCAACATGTCCGGCAATGCAACCCCTGTCAGTAATTCTCCAATATCCACCGCCTACCACAAGCACAACTCACATCTCTCTCGAGTCCAATTCCCTTTGCAATGTGGGGGATGAAGTTGCTTGGTCTGTTCCCACCAGCTCCAGGTCAGCTCAAGTTCCTAGTCGTGGCAATCGACTATTTTTCCAAGTGGATCAAGGCCGAACCACTGGCAACAATTACTGAGAATAGGGTGCAACAGTTCTTCTGGAAGAACGTGATCTGTAGATTCGGCATACCTCGAGTCTTGGTAATAGATAACGGGACACAGTTTACAGGGACAGCATTTCGTTCCCTATGTGAAGACCTCGGCATTTAGCAGCGCTTCTCCTCCGTCTCTCACCCTCAATCCAATGGTCAAGTAGAAAATGCTAATAGGCAAATTCTTTTGGGTATCAAGAAGAGGCTAGACAAGTCGGCTAAAGGATTATGGGCAGAACAACTTCCTAACGTATTGTGGAACTACCACACTACAAAAAGGACCCTCAAAGGAGAATCGCCCTTCAATCTCACCAACGGTTTCGAGGTAGTAATCCCGTTAGAAGTTGGTTTGCCATCCCCTCGCCTAGTTGCATATAATGAAGAACAGAACGCCAAAAAGCTCCGAATTAATTTGGACCTTATCGATGAGCTCTGCGAAAGAGCTTCGATTCGCCAAGAGAATTATCAAAGAATAATCGAGCATGTCTACAACAAAAGGGTCTGTCCCAAAGATCTTAAGGAGGGGGACTTAGTCCTTAGAAAGCTAGCCATCTCGTTCCCCAGCCAAAAGAGCAAGCTAGCCCCGAATTGGGGACGATCATACAAGGTCTCCAAGGTAGTTCGGCCAGGAGCATATCGTCTTGAAGACCTCGAAGGCAGGGAGATACCAAGAACATGGAACGCCAACCATTTACTGAAGTACCAAGAGGGTGTTTGAACGCCTCTCTAAGTACCATCAAATGTTGCGCCATTCCTATCTTTTTTGTATTTATTTCTTTATTCTCCCACTGTAATAACGGCTTGCAACTTAGAAGCGGACGATTAAACAATTATTAATAAAGAACTTCTTTTGCATAATGATTCACTTGTGATCATTTTATCTCTCTATTTAATACCCTAATTGTCTTTTCAAAAACGATGAGTTCGGAGTCCAAAACTTGGCTCGATTTCGCTTCGCAAACTTGCTCTTAAGCGAGTTAGAAGTGGTTCGCCATTCGAAACTGCTCTCACAACCGTTGAAACTTACTCAAACGACGAGTTCGGAGTCCAAAACTTGGCTCGATTCCGCTTCGCAAACTTTGCTCTCAAGCGAGTTAGAAGTAGTTTGCCATTCGGAACTGCTCCCACAACCATTGAAACTTACCCAAACGACGAGTTCGGAGTCCAAAACTTGGCTCGATTCCGCTTTACAAACTTTGCTCTCAAGCAAGTTAGAAGTGGTTCTGTAACGCCCCGGATCCCCGTCATAGGACATCCGTGACACAACCAGAATCCTTGCCTTCAAATGCATCTCAACACAGTAAATAGTACGGAAATTTTAAAACACTTTTATTGCCGTCAGAGTTAACACATTAATAGTTACGAACATCAATTATTCGTATCAAGCTGTAACGCCCCCATTTTGACTCCAAACTCAATTCTTCCAATTTCTATATCACTTTAACCATAAACTAAGATAGTTGTGTTTCAGGGAAAATTTCGGCAGAGTCTCCCCTGGAATTTCTACCCCGAAACACAAAAAGCTTACGGAATTCTGCTCTAAATTCCGTAGCTCACATCACAGGCAATAATATCACGGGCTCCCCAGGCCAAAATGAGCATCATCACACAGGCAATATATATATATGCTCTGGGGGCCAAACTCATAACGGTTTATCAATTATCAATTAAAAACCATAAATCCTTTTGAAAACGTAGTAAGTTTTTAGAAAATAACTTGTAAAAGCTTACCACAGCGCCCGGTACTCCACAACGAGATGGGTACGGGTCCAAACCATAACATGCCACTCCACACTCTACTCTCCATCATCATCCACATACTTATACATCAGAAATACAATTTAGAGCATAAAACCTTTACTATTTACAATTAAACCATAACAACAAATAGTAAAGTGAAGCTCCACTCCACCGGAACCTGAACCTATACCTCACCTCTGCACCGCTGAGGACCTGTAACAGTAGGGGCCTAGGGTAGTCCAGAGACCCCCTAACCCCCCAAATACTAAGGAGTTAGCCATTTCTAGTGTGAGTACAATATATTAATAAGCAAATAAATTAAACTTATAAGTAAAACAGAATGAACTTACGAATACCAAGATAAACCTGAATATGTTAATGTCATATATGGAATTTCACATCAAATACTCACTGCATCACTTCCTGTATGCATATCCATACCTGCTCACAGCATACTTGTCATAAGTTTGGCAATCATTCCAATTTGTCGCCTAAGGCCCATCACTTTACGCCTTAAGCAACCATTCCTATAGCTTTATTTTCCCATAAAGCTTTACATGCACAAATACTCTACTATCACATAACTGCACCATATTTACCATTCATTGCAATTACAGACTCACGACTTATCTTCCTTCCCAATCTCATATTACATAACACCGCATTCATTCATTTCTTACAACACATATCATCACGTCTCGCAATACATCACTTCCGCACTCATACTTCATCTTAAATGGAAAATAAACGTGTATCCTAATTTCCTAGTGTTTGTGTATGCCATGACCCGAGTCTAATGCAACAATACAAAATATAGAACAGATGCACTTAATCTAATGTCAGCAAGATTCTGGATGCACATGCATCCCATACAACATGTGACCCAGGTCAAGCCAACATACTTAGTCTAATGCAAGCGAGACTTTGGAAATGTATGCATCCCATACTACATACTTTCCAAATCAAGCTGTTTCTCCAGTTCAGGGATTTGAAACCTCGCTATGCAATGCATTCTAATTTGGTCTACTTCCTGTTCCTGATAGTATGACATGGTTGAGGAGGTGAAAATAAAATAAAAGAATATAATGCGGGGCGCTACCCCGAAGTCACCAATAATTACTGCATCGAACCATCCTCGAAAGCTGTGACGAACTTACAGATATACCGCGGTATATCCATTGTGCAAAGATCCTTTATGATCCGTTCGTGTCCACCAACATAGAACATGACGACCTCGGAGGTCCTAAAATACCCCCGATCCGTCAGGATATTAGCATCCCGTTCTTACCATGGTACTTCAGGAATTAACAGTGCAAGATACGCACCGCAGTGCGTATCCCTAATGACAGGAAGAGATAACCAGTATCACCACTTAGTGCTAACTCTCAAAATAAGTTGGATTATAGGGAATCACCCCTAATACCAATTTAGACTTCGAGCGAAACAATAAAAGAAAAACCTAATCGATCCAGTTTACTAAAAATATGTTGTTATTCAAACCACACTCGGTGTCGATCAACAAAGTCGAGCCTGACTGGTCTGTCAAGGTAACAACCATCCCGGAATCACATCCACTGATTCCCAATACCTTCATAGGTCAGCGACCCAAAATAATCCCTGCCCGTGACCCTCGGCGAGTGGTCAACGGTGCCCTGATGGTGTAATACAATTTAGTGAAGGTAAGCACGCACATAACCATCAATTCCTGGCCATTGACAGACTCAGGCATCGAAACACCAAACACAAACCGATCAGAACTATCTCTCAACTCACTCATGTCCGCCATGAGTATTAATCCCAGGAACTCATCCAAGTTCCAAATGAAATGCTAAAACATCATTAAAACCTGATAGCTCATAATCACCACACTGCGATATGCAGAGGGCTCCTCATCAATTGTCCGATGGAATAACTCAAGAAATAGCAGTAGCTGTGGCCCAAGCTACGCTCATCGAAAATCAACAGGATCAGACTTCTAGAAGTGTAGGGGGATCCACAGCAATCCCCCAGTGGGCGACTCTCGGCTATTTAAGAGCTCAAGTCCCCAAGCTAACTTAATCTTGAAGTCAGTCTCAACAACAGGGTGTCAAACTTACAACAACCACAACTTCTAACATAGCACATAAATTCAGTCACTCCTTCAGCAGAGCGTTTACTACCCTTCACCCAAACGAACTCTAGAATTTCTAATGCTTGAGAATCATCAAATAAACCCATACCGAAAGCTACTCTTAAGGTTCATAGCAAGATCATACCTACACAAATGGTTATGACCTTTTGGAATTCAGTCCAAAAGCAACCGGCTTCAGCTCTGCCCTTTTCAGACCAGTTGAACTCTGCAAGTTCTGAGGTATCAACCGACCTCGATAATTTATGAAATTAAACTATAGTTGTGGACACATACAAGAGTGTCCACACAAATCCTCAACTCAAAACATCCATGCTACACTAAGGTATAAAAACAAAAATACACAGCAATTCATAATTTAAAATTTTCACAACGCACCATGTGCGTAAAATAAAAGATACCATACTCACATAGCATCCCGCGAAGACTCGAAGCGCCATCTCGCCATCCCGCATCCAAAGTCGCCAACATATCCTATTTATCAAATTTCAACGCAATTAAGGCTCAAATCATTCAAACCAGCCACGGAAAAACAATAATACTAATTATCTTACTATCACAGACGTTTTATTGAACGTCTGGGATACACGTGCGATGCACGTAATAATCTAATGTCTAAGGAATTTTTATTCCCCAAACAATTACTAGAACCATTCCCAATTTATTCTAATGGCTAAACTACAATTTCTACTACCATGCGGATGATAATATATATATATGAAATTCTCATTTCCAAACCCAAAACCCTAATTTATTTAGCAACTTGCAAAATCTCTAAGAAATTGCTAATTTCTCGTCTCTACCCTTCTCAACTGTAACCCCTGTTTTTCCAAAAAGGTATTTTTCGATATTTTATGTATTTAAAAATTTTTGCGAATTATTTTTTTTCCGGTTTTCAAATTCTTTTGTCAAAATGTATTATTGGATTTTCCATTTAAAATCTATTATTGATCCGTAATTTTAGCTGAACTAATTTTCTATGATTTTTGTATTTAATACAGTTCTTATTATTTTTATTACTACCTTTATTATCTTTATCATTTTATTATTATTAATATGGTTACTATCCGTAATATTTTTGCTAGTGCGGTTATTTGCATGATTATTTTTATTTTTAAAATTAGATTATTTTATAAATTATATTTATTAATTATTGTATTAATTTTCTTATTGGATTATTTTCATTTTATGTTATTTTTCTTGCATTTTTGACCTCCTTGTGCCGATTGTGCACTGTTTGTCCGTTTTTCGTCATTTTGAGATATTTTCCTCATTTTCTTGGTCCCATTCATATTTAATAATTATTTTAGGGTCATGATGATTTTTTAGAAGTGTTTTGACCAATTTGAAATTTTTTTGGCCCTTAAGAAGATTTTTAGGAGCCATAGGATTCATTGCATTTTGTATCCCCATTTGAAATCTACCCAATACCCATCACCCAATTGTATACCCATTTATTCCTATTGATATCCACTACCCATTAACCCACATATGATCCCCTATAAATACCCCCTCATCTAATTAATCACAAACCCTAATCCTTTCTTTCCCTCTCCTATCAATAACCGGCTACCCTTCCTCATCAACTCCCGGCCTGCACCCATACACCCCCAGGTCGACCCTCTTCTCCTCTCCTTCTTGCATTTACCGACCACATATAATCCCCCATCCACCATATTAATCAACCCCGCTTCATATAACCTCGTCTCCTTCTCTTTTCTTGTGGCCGAACCTATCCAAAACAGCACCCACCTTTCAAGAACAGCCCCCCCTCTTCATCCCTTGCTGATTTGGAGTTGTGGGTAGCGTCCGTTGAGTTCGTGCATCAAGGAGTCGATCGTAGGCAAGATTCGGTTCGTGGGATCGCTTGGAATCACGCGTGGAAGGACTTTTGCACGTGGGTTTTCATTGCTAGGCTTCGTAGCACCGTGTTCATCGTTAACAAGGCAAGTAACTTGTACATAATTTTATTAGGTTGATACAAGTCGAAAGTTCACACATAGGGTAGTTTGAGACTAGAGACGGCCAAAGATTGTATTTTTATTTGTGAATTTCATCTCTGTTGTTCAAAACAGGCCATAGATGACTTAGGACATGGAGTTTGATAGGTTTATGCCTTAGGATTCACCCAAACGCGATTTTGATCGCATATGCGACATATTGTATACCCGATATATGTTTGAACGCCCATATGAGAAATATTAGATTTTGACATGTTAGAAACCCTTAGATATGATATTTAGATAATGGGTAGGCTGCGTTTTGAATTTGGATGAGTTTGGATCATTTTTGTAGAATTTATGACGTTTTGAGGTTTAATTGTGAAATCTGGAAATTCGGGTGGTACTGGATTGATTGCTGTTTTTACCTAGATTAGAATCCGAATCCCAACATGGCTATTTCTGAGTAATTTGTAGAGGGCTGAATATATTTTCTAACCCCACTAGTTTCATCCCGTTTGGAGTTCGTTTGAATTAGTTATGATTATTTTAGTGCCCGTATGTCGGTAGTTTCCAGATTCAGTTTGGGGTAGATTTTGTGAACTAATTAATTTCAAGATCTAGGTTATACACAATATAATACCATAATATTTTTTCCAGTGTTTCAACATGATGTTAGGTAGTTCTCTGATTTTTGTGATAATTAAAAGATGAGTTTTGAGCGATGTCTTATATTCTTTTCTAGAGATCACTTTTGCTGTAAACTGCGTGTGGTTGTATGTTGAATGCCGTGTTCACCTTATTTCTATTTACTGTATGGAAATATTATGTGAAATAAGAAAGTTGGGTAAATTTTTCTACTTTCACCCCGTTTTGGCGGAAGTGGATTTTGATGCGCTGTTTGCAAGTTGTGTTCAATTTTGTACAGCAGTGTTGAGGAATTCCAGATCCATCAAAACCGTGTTTTGTGTTATTTTTCATTTTTGACAATATATCTATACTTTCTGGAAAAAATATGAAAATTTATATTTTGAGACTATACATATAGGGGATTACCCCAGAATTTTCGTGGATTTAATTGATGACTTTACTTGCTGTTTTCATGTGGTTTAAGTTATTCCCCTATTTTCTGGCTGTACCGGAAATCTGTGTTAAAATGACTTTTAAGCTGAGATGTTATGACTAGTGTGTATCTTTATTATAATCGTTAGAAGAGTGTGAATGTCTAGTTTCCAAATCCTTCGACGGATCAAGATTTGCATGCCTGTAGATCTTTGGATCACTGTTTTTGTACAGACTGATCTTGCTGTCCTGATTATAAACATACGCTAAGTTGCTCGTATTTGTGAATGTTTGGTACCTATACTTGCTGATTTAATTCCCTGAGTCTAAACCTGATTATAACCTGTTAGTTTGACATTATTTAGTACACTCTCATGCCTGTTGATGATCTTAATAATAAAAGTAACCAAGCCGGGGTTTAAGGAAAAGATTGAATAGTGGATAATTCAGAAATGTGTACTCGGAAGGGGGCCCGTGTTTCCCATTTTGATGCATGATACCTTTTGGTTCATGTACCTGTTGATGCACGTACCTTTTGGTCGTGTACCTGTTACCTGTTGATGCACGTACCTGTTGGTCGTGTACCTGTTGATTCATGAACCCGTTGATGCATGAATCGGATGATTCGTGTACCTATTTTTGATTCATGAACCTATTTTCCTGTACCTGAGTATACTGCCCTCTATGGTCCACTATGAAATCTAAAGCGAAACTGTTGTGTTGTAGCAACCATGTAGGATGGGTTGCATGTCGTGCTACCTAGATAGTAATCACACAAGACTTGAACTTAATACATGAACATGATACATGACATGATACCTGCTTGCTAGATACTTGACCTGATACATGAGGTTGATACTTGCTACATGTTACATGTTTACCTGATTACCTAACACCTGATACATGTATACCTGTTTACCTGATTATCCTACCATGTTTACCTGTTTACCTGTTGACTTTACACTTGGCATATGTTACCCCTACCTGTTAGTATACCAAGTTGTTAGTTAGTTTCCATGTGCTTGTATCCTATTCTATTTGTGACCCGGACATGCCATTGACGGGTACTTGTGTTTTCTCTTTTCTCTTTCCTGCATTCGTTGTATTGCAGATTTTGGAGGACAGGTTCCTAAAGGTATTGGCAAGATGATGGGCTAGAGGCTGAATTTTGTTATTACTATTCTTGTTGCTTATTTGGGACAAAATTGTATTTTGAGACTGTATTATTTCTTGTATTTAGGCGATGTGACCCAGGATTATTTGTGTTATTCAGATCATGACTATTTGAGATTAATGCATTTTATTTCAAGTATTCTTGTTGGTATTTGGTTCATATGTGCATGTGGTTGACTTTTCTGGCTTCTGACTCTGATTTTACTGTGACATGTTGTAAAGATTTCTTGAAACAGCTTAAGGATGATAATAATCATTCGCTGGGCTTTTATTACGTGCTCGTATTCCATCTTTTTGGGAAGCGGGGCGTGACATCAACATCTTCTAATCCCCTTACTATAATACTCTTACTCAAAATCAAGTTACCACACAAAATTTTATACAAAAATAAAATCTAGGGTTTACCTTTTCGAAATCCTTTCGAAAAACGGACTCTGCCACGACGTAGAGGACCCTCCAATTAGTCAATCCCTCAATTTAATTTGGATTTGGTGAAGGATCGACGTGGATTGAGCGGGAGAAGGGGGATGCCAAATGGGTTTCGGCCGAAGGAAGCTTTCGGTCGGGTTCAGGAAAAAGGAAAGAAGGGAAGAAGAAGAAGGGGATGGGAGGGGGGGGGGGGGTTTATTAAATAAATAAATAAATAAATAAAAGTATTTCATATAAGCCCCATCTCCAAAATTATTCCAAATAAACCCCAACTCTATTCTTCAATAGCACCAACAATACAAAATACATTAAAACGACTTTGTAATAATCCGTATAAAATAATTTCATTTTCGAAAATAATAATGATAAAATAAAGTAGACAACATATCTTATATTTCTCGATAAAAATAATTATTATCGGAAAATACATATTCGCGCGAAATTCTCAATCGCGCACACATTTTGATGCAAAATAGCCATATGCTATTTTTCGGGTCGTTACATCACTCCCTCCTTAGAATCGTTCTGTCCTCAGAACGCTGCTAGTGGAGAGGAAAACAAAACACGAACATCAATGGTTCACGAGTCATTTCCTGAGCCATCTCCAGTTTCTCAAGTGACATTTTCGAAAAACTGGTCTTCTACCAGGTTGAACTGTTGTCATTCAGCCTTTTGGACAGACCCACCATGAATTTGATGCTAATATTCTTCTGCTCCTGCTTTGGAGTAGCCAATGGCTGCATTACCTTGCTCCATTCTTGTCTACGAGTGACGTTGGTTTACTCCTTGATTATGATCCCAATTGGTTGGTGACCACTCCCTCCTTAGAAAGGACGAAGTCACACACTGCCGCTTCAGTCCCTGAGCAGCTCCTCTTGGTGACCTGACTGAAATTTTAACACGATTGCCTTCTGTCTGAGCGAGATTTCCTCCTTGGCGTGCTCCTGGTGGCTGTTTAATCATAAGTTGATCTTGGAGAACTCCGTCGCTTCTGAGAATGATTGGGTTGATCATTGACAAATTCTTCCTCGAGCTCCATCTTGATTGGTTCCTGGTGATGGCGTCTAGTTTACGCTAATCTCTACCAGGGCCTTCCTTGGTATGTCGCAAATTCTAGCCTCGGTATTGAGCTTGTCGGTGTGGCGTTGTCATTCCTTTCCAACTTTTGTGACACCACTCGCCCTCACTTGTCATTTGACTGCAGACTTGTTACCTGCACATCAAGTTACGAATTGGCTTTTTCAACATCTGGTTGCAGATTTGCCTTCCGATGTCCAGTTGCAAGCGCCTCCATTGATGTCTAGTTACAGACTAGATGCTACTGAGCACACTGCACCAAGCTCATCAATAAAATGACATTCGCTGAGACTGGTTCGGATATATGAAAGATCATAATCATAGTTGTAAAGCGCTACCATTTGATTTATGATCGTCATATCTGCCGAACTAAGCTTCAATTAGAAGAAAAGTCACTCATCTAAGAAGTAGCACAAAGAAAAGGCCTTCCAAAATGTCGTACCATTCATAACTGAGTTGAACACTCATAATACAAGGTAGATTAAATCTTCCTTCAACCCTCAAAATATCTCAAAATATGGTTGGTCCACATGATCTTAATCTTTGTTACTGACGTTCTGTTTCTTGCTTGATGAGCATCCTCCTTATAGTTATGGGCAATTTGGCTTGACATGTCCAAATTTCCCACAGTTGTAACAATTCTCGGCTATAATTGTCGGGCATTTTAACTTCTTGGAGCGTTCTCTTTTAGAACGTTTGGTTCTTTTCCCAGTTCCCCCTGGTTTGGTAATCTTCTTAGCAGTTCTTGGCTGGGTGTCTTCCTGGATTTCACACCAATGATTCCGTAAGTGTCATATAGTCTTGAAGTTGTAATTGCTCTTTCCTTAGGTGTGCAATCTGCTGCTCGGCCTGGCGAACCTCCTTGTCCTTACTTTCCTTTAACATTTTCATCCTCAGATATATGTCGGCTTTTATCCGTTGCTCCACGGTTGGGCTTGATGACGGTGGGAGTGAGACCCCTACATTCTCGTTATGTTGTAGGACTTCCATTATCTCTTCCTCCACCGACACTGGTCCATTCGTGGGTATCGGCTCATCTACTACCACTGACACATCACTAACGTCAATCCATTTGTAGGCATTGGTTCATCTGTCGCCACTGACACGTCACTGACGAAGATATCTTCAAACACCATCCTGCAAAACATAAATGAGTTTAATCCTGGTTAGAGAGGAATCACAGATATATCGATTACTCGAATTATCTGAACACAATCCTCCCTCTAACTTGGCACTTCAAGATTTTAATTTCCTACTGTGTTAGACTGCAATTTGAAGTCAGCTCTGATACCACTTTGTAACGCCCCGGATCTCCGTCATAGGATATCCGTGACACAACCAGAATCCTTGCCTTCAAATGCATCTCAACACAGTAAATAGTACGGAAATTTTAAAACACTTTTATTGCCGTCAGAGTTAACACATTAATAGTTACGAACATCAATTATTCGTATCAAGCTGTAACGCCCCCATTTTGACTCCAAACTCAATTCTTCCAATTTCTATATCACTTTAACCATAAACTAAGATAGTTGTGTTTCAGGGAAAATTTCGGCAGAGTCTCCCCTGTAATTTCTACCCCGAAACACAAAAAGCTTACGGAATTCTGCTCTAAATTCCGTAGCTCACATCACAGGCAATAATAACACGGGCTCCCCAGGCCAAAATGAGCATCATCACACAGGCAATATATATATATGCTCTGGGGGCCAAACTCATAACGGTTTATCAATTATCAATTAAAAACCATAAATCCTTTTGAAAACGTAGTAAGTTTTTAGAAAATAACTTGTAAAAGCTTACCACAGCGCCCGGTACTCCACAACGAGATGGGTACGGGTCCAAACCATAACATGCCACTCCACACTCTACTCTCCATCATCATCCACATACTTATACATCAGAAATACAATTTAGAGCATAAAACCTTTACTATTTACAATTAAACCATAACAACAAATAGTAAAGTGAAGCTCCACTCCACCGGAACCTGAACCTATACCTCACCTCTGCACCGCTGAGGACCTGTAACAGTAGGGGCCTAGGGTAGTCCAGAGACCCCCTAACCCCCCAAATACTAAGGAGTTAGCCATTTCTAGTGTGAGTACAATATATTAATAAGCAAATAAATTAAACTTATAAGTAAAACAGAATGAACTTACGAATACCAAGATAAACCTGAATATGTTAATGTCATATATGGAATTTCACATCAAATACTCACTGCATCACTTCCTGTATGCATATCCATACCTGCTCACAGCATACTTGTTATAAGTTTGGCAATCATTCCAATTTGTCGCCTAAGGCCCATCACTTTACGCCTTAAGCAACCATTCCTATAGCTTTATTTTCCCATAAAGCTTTACATGCACAAATACTCTACTATCACATAACTGCACCATATTTACCATTCATTGCAATTACAGACTCACGACTTATCTTCCTTCCCAATCTCATATTACATAACACCGCATTCATTCATTTCTTACAACACATATCATCACGTCTCGCAATACATCACTTCCGCACTCATACTTCATCTTAAATGGAAAATAAACGTGTATCCTAATTTCCTAGTGTTTGTGTATGCCATGACCCGAGTCTAATGCAACAATACAAAATATAGAACAGATGCACTTAATCTAATGTCAGCAAGATTCTGGATGCACATGCATCCCATACAACATGTGACCCAGGTCAAGCCAACATACTTAGTCTAATGCAAGCGAGACTTTGGAAATGTATGCATCCCATACTACATACTTTCCAAATCAAGCCGTTTCTCCAGTTCAGGGATTTGAAACCTCGCTATGCAATGCATTCTAATTTGGTCTACTTCCTGTTCCTGATAGTATGACATGGTTGAGGAGGTGAAAATAAAATAAAAGAATATAATGCGGGGCGCTACCCCGAAGTCACCAATAATTACTGCATCGAACCATCCTCGAAAGCTGTGACGAACTTACAGATATACCGCGGTATATCCATTGCGCAAAGATCCTTTATGATCCGTTCGTGTCCACCAACATAGAACATGACGACCTCGGAGGTCCTAAAATACCCCCGATCCGCCAGGATATTAGCATCCCGTTCTTACCATGGTACTTCAGGAATTAACAGTGCAAGATACGCACCGCAGTGCGTATCCCTAATGACAGGAAGAGATAACCAGTATCACCACTTAGTGCTAACTCTCAAAATAAGTTGGATTATAGGGAATCACCCCTAATACCAATTTAGACTTCGAGCGAAACAATAAAAGAAAAACCTAATCGATCCAGTTTACTAAAAATATGTTGTTATTCAAACCACACTCGGTGTCGATCAACAAAGTCGAGCCTGACTGGTCTGTCAAGGTAACAACCATCCCGGAATCACATCCACTGATTCCCAATACCTTCATAGGTCAGCGACCCAAAATAATCCCTGCCCGTGACCCTCGGCGAGTGGTCAACGGTGCCCTGATGGTGTAATACAATTTAGTGAAGGTAAGCACGCACATAACCATCAATTCCTGGCCATTGACAGACTCAGGCATCGAAACACCAAACACAAACCGATCAGAACTATCTCTCAACTCACTCATGTCCGCCATGAGTATTAATCCCAGGAACTCATCCAAGTTCCAAATGAAATGCTAAAACATCATTAAAACCTGATAGCTCATAATCACCACACTGCGATATGCAGAGGGCTCCTCATCAATTGTCCGATGGAATAACTCAAGAAATAGCAGTAGCTGTGGCCCAAGCTACGCTCATCGAAAATCAACACGATCAGACTTCTAGAAGGGTAGGGGGATCCACAGTAATCCCCAGTGGGCGACTCTCGGCTATTTAAGAGCTCAAGTCCCCAAGCTAACTTAATCTTGAAGTCAGTCTCAACAACAGGGTGTCAAACTTACAACAACCACAACTTCTAACATAGCACATAAATTCAGCCACTCCTTCAGCAGAGCGTTTACTACCCTTCACCCAAACGAACTCTAGAATTTCTAATGCTTGAGAATCATCAAATAAACCCATACCGAAAGCTACTCTTAAGGTTCATAGCAAGATCATACCTACACAAATGGTTATGACCTTTTGGAATTCAGTCCAAAAGCAACCGGCTTCAGCTCTGCCCTTTTCAGACCAGTTGAACTCTGCAAGTTCTGAGGTATCAACCGACCTCGATAATTTATGAAATTAAACTATAGTTGTGGACACATACAAGAGTGTCCACACAAATCCTCAACTCAAAACATCCATGCTACACTAAGGTATAAAAACAAAAATACACAGCAATTCATAATTTAAAATTTACACAATGCACCATGTGCGTAAAATAAAAGATACCATACTCACATAGCATCCCGCGAAGACTCGAAGCGCCATCTCGCCATCCCGCATCCAAAGTCGCCAACATATCCTATTTATCAAATTTCAACGCAATTAAGGCTCAAATCATTCAAACCAGCCACGGAAAAACAATAATACTAATTATCTTACTATCACAGACGTTTTATTGAACGTCTGGGATACACGTGCTATGCACGTAATAATCTAATGTCTAAGGGATTTTTATTACCCAAACAATTACTAGAACCATTCCCAATTTATTCTAATGGCTAAACTACAATTTCTACTACCATGCGAAAGATAATATATATATATGAAATTCTCATTTCCAAACCCAAAACCCTAATTTATTTAGCAACTTGCAAAATCTCTAAGAAATTGCTAATTTCTCGTCTCTACCCTTCTCAACATCTTCTAATCCCCTTACTATAATACTCTTACTCAAAATCAAGTTACCACACAAAATTTTATACAAAAATAAAATCTAGGGTTTACCTTTTCGAAATCCTTTCGAAAAACGGACTCCGCCACGACATAGAGGACCCTCCAATTAGTCAATCCCTCAATTTAATTTGGATTTGGTGAAGGATCGACGTGGATTGAGCGGGAGAAGGGGGATGCCGAATGGGTTTCGGCCGAAGGAAGCTTTCGGTCGGGTTCAGGAAAAAGGAAAGAAGGGAAGAAGAATAAGGGGATTGGGGGGGGGGGGGTTATTAAATAAATAAATAAATAGAAGTATTTCATATAAGCCCCCATCTCCAAAATTATTTCAAATAAACCCCAACTCTATTCTTCAATAGCACCAACAATACAAAATACATTAAAACGACTTTGTAATAATCCGTATAAAATAATTTCATTTTCGAAAATAATAATGATAAAATAAAGTAGACAACATATCTTATATTTCTCGATTAAAATAATTATTATCGGAAAATACATATTCGCGCGAAATTCTCAATCGCGCACACATTTTGATGCAAAATAGCCATATGCTATTTTTCGGGTCGTTACAGGTTCGCTATTCGGAACTGCTCCCACAACCGTTGAAACTTACCCAAAAAACGAGTTCGGAGTCCAAAACTTGGCTCGATTCCGCTTCGCAAACTTTGCTCCCAAGAAAGTTAGAAGTGGTTCGCCATTCGGAACTGCTCCCACAACCGTTGAAACTTACTCAAACGACGAGTTCGAAGTCCAAAACTTGGCTCGATTCCACTTCGCGAACTTTGCTCTCAAGTAAGTTAGAAGTGGTTCGCCATTCGGAACTGCTCCCACAACTGTTGAACATATCCTAAAATGACGAGTTTGAAGTCCAACACTTGGCTCGACTCCGCTTCTACTACTCACTATAAGTGAGTAAGAAGTTGTTCGCCATTCCGAAGTACTCCTACAAATATCGGAAACCATAGATGATTAACAAAACATGCAAGTGCAAGAGAGGAAACAAGTTTCGTTTCTATAAAGTTTGAGAAACAACTCGGATTACAAGACCAGCTACTCTCCTCTATGACAAAGTTACAAAATTTGAAAAGCCAAAATTACAAGACCAACTTCTCGTACTTATGACAAAATACAAAACATGGAGAACAAAGAGAACCAAAACATAGATGACTACTTCAACGCCTCCTCGGAGCAGGGATGCTTCGGTTTAAAGACGACGCCTAATCTCGGAGCTCATCCCTAGACCGGCAAATTGAGACGCATCTTCAGCACTGGTTCTGACGGTAGCCCCAACGGATGCTCTGCTCGACGAAGTAGCCACTCCACTTTGCGCACCGGGGCTCCGCCGAACAATGGGCGAGCAAGTCGCAAGCTTGTAAAAGGAAATTCCTCTGTCGCTCTCTTCACGAGTACATGAGGTGCTTCTGACATTGATCCGTTCAGGTTGGGACTTGAGGCGAGCGACTTCCGCCTCCAGTTCGACGATTCGTTCCTTCAGAGAGTCGTCCTTCACAGCTATCTTTAAGCGAGGAAGCCGAGCGGAGCCTGCAGCACCGGAGCTGTCGGTAATAATTCGACGGAGATGAGTAACCTCGATGCTCTTGTCGACCGTAACCCTCTTCAGCTCGTCAACCTCCGCCGTCACCTTGCTCATTGTCGCTAACAACTCATCTTGCTCCGCCGTCAACTTGCCCATCGCTGCTGTTAGTTCTTCTCTCCCCGCCAAAAGCTCGTTTTCTGCTATCGTCAAGTCGTAAATCTCAACTACCAGTTCATCTCTCTCCGTTGTCACCTTCGTCAGGGAATGGCGGAGACACCTAAGCCTAAGGCTGAGATTAAAGGCTGTTGACGAACCATCATCATCGCCTTCGGGGGTCGTCTCCCCAAGCTTCTCTTCTAGCCTCCGAACCTCGATATCTCGATGACCTACAATTAGTTGCAGATGTTTCTGCTCATGTTCGACTCTGCGAAGCCCCAACTCAACTTCGTAAAGGCGCTCTCGGCACCTAGCGAGGCATAACTTCATCGCCCCTGGGCCAGCCTCGGGATGTATCTCCTCAGCCACATAAGGTGCTTCAACGAGCTGTGTCACCTCAACGAGCTGAAAATTCCAAGGCAGATGACGAGAACACTTAGCAAAAATTAGTAAATTTGGTAAACACATAGCCAAATTTCAAAAAAAATTGTAAAACACATTTCCAAAGATTTACAAACCCTTAGTCGAATTCAAAGAAAAAGATAGATTTCATTCATTTCAAAAGTGTGGTGGCCAGTCCGCAATTAGGCGATACATCAAAAACACAAACGTAAAAAAAAAACTGAAGTCAAGGTGCGACCTCTTTCCCGAGGCGTCTCGCAGGGGTGGGGTCGGACTCCCCCCGAAGGCACGCGGATCGTTAGAGGGGTCACCTTGGATCCCTGACGCTCACCGACGATCTCGACCTCGGCATCTGCTGCTTCGTCCCCAACTTCCCCCTCGGACTCATCGTCAAAACTGTCGACATGGTCGGGGAAGAGTCGCCATCCAGAGCAGTCGACCTCGGGGAACCGCTCTGACTCCTGCTCGATGGCGCGAGCGTATGCCTTGGCCATGTGTTGGCCGCGAGGAAGCCCTGGGCCTTCTCCATAGTCGCAGCTTCGGCTTCCTTCTCCGCCGCAACCTTAGCAGCTTCCATGGCCTCGGCCTGCTGCTTTGCCGCCTCTTCCTTCTGCCGAAGCAGATCGCCCTCGAGCTTCTTGACGAGGTCTTCAAGATATTCCAACCTCGTCGTCTTCCCGTCCGCCTTGACCTTCAACTTGTCGAGCTCGTTGGCGATCCGAGCCTTTTCGGCTCGAGCTCGGTCAACCTCCTTCTTCAGGTCCATCTCGAGCTCAGTGATCTTCTTCATGAGATGACCAAGGTGGACGGTTATCTACAGCCAAAACACAAAGTTGAAAAAGTTGGAAAAATAAATATGTAAGCTATCTAAAAGTACAAAGTCAAAAACACTTACCGATACTGCCGAGCGAGCGATCTTGAGGGCGTCATCCCCCACGCCTCTGGCATCCATGGCGACTCGGTCCTTCGGCGTTGCCAAGTGCTTCACCGCTTGCATGCTCGACGAAGAATCTCCGAGGAAGCCGTCCAACTTCCGAACTTTCCAGTCCGGAACAAAAATCTTCTTGTGTTCCTCTGTCAGGAACACTTCGACCTCCGTAGTCAACGGGGCCGCCTCCATCCCGAGAGCCGCTGCCATCGGGAACTCGCCAGCCTCGGCCGATGCCGAGGTCGCTGCTGTCGCCCTCCTCGGGGTCACCGTTACCAAAGCCTCTGCCTCCTGAACGGCGATGTCAACAGTCTTTAGCTTCGGCGCGGTCACCTTCGTGGCGACCCTCTTTCGCTTCCGAGGTGCCTTGCTGCCGAAGGCCGCTCTCTAAGCCAAAATTGCATCATAGTCCATCATTTCTGCAACAAAAGAGAAAAGTTTGGTTAAAACACAAGTTATAATCGAATTAGAAAAGAAAAAACAAACGAATAAAATCGCATACTAGGATCTATGCGGCAGAGCCCTCCCATGAAGAGCACCTCCTCCGTCAAATCTCTCCAGTCGAACTTCGGCCGGTCGAGGAGAATTTGAACCATCTCTTCTTCATTGGGGTAGAGCACCGGCAGCTCCCTTACCCTCTTCGTCACCTCTTCCACCCAATCCGAGGGAATACACCACAGTTCATGGCTCTGAACAATGAAGTACTTGTCTCGCCAGTGCTTTATCGAGTCGGGGCAGCTGACGAGCCGAGCACCGTGCCTTGGAGCCAAGTAGTATCTAAACTCGAACTTGTGCTGCTAATAAAGACGATACAATGTCTGAAGCACCCTCAAGTCCGGCTCGATCTCGGCTGCCTGACAGTGGAGCGCGAACCCATTGATAACCCTCCATGCATTCGGCATTAACTAGATAGGGCTGACCCCGAACCACCTCAGCACATGGATGGTGAAGGGGTGGAGGGGTAGACGCGCTCCGACGGTGAAGGCGTCAACCAGCCAGAAACACATGTTCACTGGCATCGACGAGTTCGCCCTCACCCCGGGACCCGGCAGCATCAGTTCATACTCCTCGGGGATGTGAAAGCACTCCCGGATCGCCACCAGGTCCGCCTCGTTGAGGATCCAGACGGTATCGTCTGCTTCCGAAGTCTCCCTTGCGGTGTTCTCCTAGAAACTCCGCCCCCTCCCATATACAATACGTTCGGCGTGCTCCTCCAGAAGCTCCCGAACCCTATGGATCCCTGTCAACATGCCTGGTAGTCTCCCGAACTCCCCCATTCGCTTTGGATCCTCCACTTTGGTATCCCGACCATCGACTCTCTTGCCCCTGTCGACGCGAGGCACCTGACTCGGAGACGGCGCTTCGCCAGCAGTGGGGGAGGGCTCCAAAGTAGGGGAAAGAGAAGACATTTTTGACTTAAAATAAACTAAGTATAAGTTAGCTTGAAGTGACGGGCACGGTCAGAAATTCACCGAAAAACTGTCGACGATCGCCGGAAGCTCTCGCTAAGTGAAAATTACGCATGAGTAAAAAATTTGGAGACGTGAAGAAATGAGGGGGGGAGTCTTATAGAGGCTGGCACACAAAACGAGGATATTGGGCTTCAAGAACCCAACAGTTAGGCCCATTTACACAAAACAACAAAAAGTTCTACCGTCTCATTAATGACTAACGGTCAAAATTGTCAGAAGATCAACAGTCAAAAGGCCAACTATCAACCACTCACTTTGGACTTCGGCACACCTTACCGAGCATTCTTTGCACCGATGCTCAAACGTGAGAAAAAACTCTCACTTTGGACTTCAGCACGCCTTGCCGAGCGTTCTTGGCACCGACGCTCAAACATGAGAAAAACCACTCACTTTGGACTTCGGCACGCCTTGCCGAACGTTCTTTGCACCGACGCTCAAACGTGAGAAAAAACTCTCACTTTGGACTTCGGCACGCCTTACCGAATGTTCTTGGCACCGACGCTCAAACGTGAGAAAAAACTCTCACTTTGGACTTCAGCACGCCTTACCGAGCGTTCTTGGCACCGACGCTTAAACGTGAGGAAAACTCTCACTTTGGACTTTGGCACGCCTTGCCGAGCGTTCTTGGAACCGACGCTCAAACGTGAGAGAAACCACTCACTTTGGACTTCGGCACGCCTTGCCGAGCGTTCTTGGCACCGACGCTCAAACATGAGAAACAACTCACTTTGGATTTCGGCACACCTTGCCGAACGTTCTTGGCACCGATGCTCAAACGTGAGAAAAAACTCTCACTTTGGACTTCGGCACGCCTTGCCGAGGGTTCTTGGCACCGACGCTCAAACGTGAGAAAAAACTCTCACTTTGGACTTCGGCACGCCTTGCCGAGCGTTCTTGGCACCGATGCTCAAGCGTGAGAAAAACTCTCACTTTGGACTTCGGCACGCCTTGCCGAGCATTCTTGGCACCGATGCTCAAGCGTGAGAAAAAACTCTCACTTTGGACTTCGGCACACCTTACCGAGCGTTCTTGGCACCGACGCTCAAACGTGAGAAAAAAACTCTCACTTTGGACTTCGGCACACCTTGCCGAGCGTTCTTGGCACTGACGCTCAAAAGTGAGAAAAAACTCTCACTTTGGACTTCAGCACACCTTGCCGAGCATTCTTGGCACCGACGCTCAAACGTGAGAAAAAACTCTCACTTTGGACTTCGGCACGCTTTACCGAGCGTTCTTGGCACCGACGCTCAAACGTGAGAAAAAATTCTCACTTTTGACTTCAGCATGCCTTATCGAGCGGTCTTGGCACCGATGCTCAAACGAGAGGAAAAACTTTCACTTTGGGCTTCGGCACGCCTTGCCGAGCGTTCTTGGCACCGACGCTCAAACGTGAGAGAAACCACTCACTTTGGACTTCGGCACGCCTTGCCGAGTGTTCTTGGCACCGACGCTCAAACATGAGAAAAAACTCACTTTGGATTTCGGCACACCTTGCCGAGCGTTCTTGGCACCGACGCTCAAACGTGAGAAAAAACTCTCACTTTGGACTTCAGCACGCCTTGCCGAAGGTTCTTGGCATTGACGCTCAAACGTGAGAAAAAACTCTCACTTTGGACTTCAGCACGCCTTGCCGAGGGTTCTTGGCATTGACGCTCAAACGTGAGAAAAAACTATCACTTTGGACTTCGACACGCCTTGCCGAGCGTTCTTGGCACCGACGCTCAAGCGTGAGAAAAAACTCTCACTTTGGACTTCGGCATACCTTACCGAGCGTTCTTGGCACCGACGCTCAAACGTGAGGAAAAACTCTCACTTTGGACTTCGGCACGCCTTGCCGAGCGTTCTTGGCACCGACGCTCAAATGTCAGAGAAACCACTCACTTTGGATTTCAGCACGCCTTGCCGAGCGTTCTTGGCACCGACGCTCAAACGTGAGAAAAAACTCTCACTTTGGACTTCGGCACGCCTTGCCGAGTGTTCTTGGCACCGATGCTCAAACGTGAGAAACAACTCTCACTTTGGACTTCGGCGCGCCTTGCCGAGCGTTCTTGGCACCGATGCTCAAACATGAGAAAAAACTCTCACTTTGGACTTCGGCACGCCTTGACGAGCGTTCATGGTACCGATGCTCAAACGTGAGAAAAAACTCTCACTTTGGACTTCGGCACGCCTTGCCGAGCGTTCTTGGCACCGACGCTCGAACGTGGAAAAAAACTCACTTTGGACTTTGGCACACCTTGCCGAACGTTCTTGGCACCGACACTCAAACATGAGAAAAAACTCTCACTTTGGAATTTGGCACACCTTGCCGAACGTTCTTAGCACCGACGCTCAAACGTGAGAAAAAACTCTCACTTTGGACTTCGGCACGCCTTGCGAGCGTTCTTGGCACCGATGCTCAAACGTGAGAAAAAACTCAATTTGGACTTCGGCACGCCTTGCCAAGCGTTCTTGGCACCGACATTCAAACGTGAGAAAAAACTCTCACTTTGGACTTCGGCACGCCTTGCCGAGCGTTTTTGGCACCGACGCTCAAACATGAAAAAATGGCTCGCTCGGACCTCGGCAAACCTCGCCGGACCACTTTTGACACGTGTTGCCACGCCGAGGTACCTCTGCACCTCGGCAAGGGGCCCCGAACCTCCCTCGACTTAGGCCTTCTTCCTGACACGTGTCAACTCCTCGAGGTGACTGGTGGGGGTCGGCAACATTGCCGAAGCCACTTGCCACCGACCCCCGAATGAAGGGAAAATCCACCTTTGAGCATCCGCGGACGTTAGATCTCCTCAAAATTCGCGCCCAAAGCCGATGGAGAGCCCAGATCGCGCCACGTCATAAATAGAATTAAAAAATCTATTTTTTATTTATTTAATTCGAATTGTTTATTTAAAAATTGCAAAAAATGGTCAAAAATTCAAAAAAAATAATTAAAAATTCTAAAAAAAAATTATAAATTCGGAAAAATGTTTTTGAACCCCTGGGTAAATAATTATTGCTTAGAATGATTAATTAGTGCCCTCAAGAAATAAAAAACCGCTCTACAAAATTGAATAAATGATCCGAAAAATAACTAAAAAATTGAGAAAATCCCCAAAAAATCCAAAAGAGCTCAAAAACAATCTTGAGTGCGCTACCCACTCAGAACAACACCATAATGCCTCATTTAAAGATCCGAAACCCCTTATTTGGACTCTGATACAACTCCGCAAGCCATTAAAACAGTGAAACTACTCCTCAAAGGCTGATCAAACTCAGTCTTCGGAAGTGGGGGGCTCGTGATATGGCTAAAAATGGGGTTAAATCGGAACCGTTCAAATCGGGCACGAATCTTAAAGCTCAGGGGTAAAATGGTAATTTCACCTATAACGGGTCTGAAATGGGAACTGGGCTTTTCTTCAAAGCCCAATAACCCATAAACGGATCTGTCTTAATGGATATAGGTCGCAACCCGTAAGAAACCCAGTCCAACTGGATAGGAAAGGATTCTGATTTATGATTATCCTTAATCAGCAGTCTTAACCACTTCTATCCGTCTACATCGGGAAGTAGGGATTTAGCTATATCCCAAAACTGATCCCTAAGGCGGCTATAAATATCCCCATCCTCCATTGTTACCAGGTAATCAATCTTTTTCCAGTTTAAGCTCTTTCTTATTCATTCAGATTACTGGCAAGAGCGTCGGAGGGTGCGTCGCCGGGATCAACCCCAGTATTTCGCACTTTTTGCAGGTCAACGGCGAGAGGATCTCGGTCAAACTTAGGTGAAGTCGTTCAGGTTTGACTATTCAACTTTCCTCGAATCCACAAATCCATCTGTTTGCCCCCACACCGATTTCAGCGGCAACACTATTCATGATCTTATTCATCCATTAATAATCTTTACAAGCAATAGTTTCTTTAAAGGACACAATTTCATCACATGAAATTTTATAACCAATCCAAGCTATTTCAAAGTCTCAATTCTCCTTAAAATATTTCTTAAACAAAAATCAAAGTATAATTCTCTTTAAAATCATCTCACAAAATAATACTTGTTTCTCTTCATTACGAAGTTCCACACTCAAAACTTTTATTTCTTTTTATATCTCAAAACATACAAGAAACATTCTTAATATTTTTTTTTCTATTTCAGTTCATACCCATAATAAGGTTTTAATTAAAATTCCCTTTTAAAAAAATTGAATTTATTGAATGAAGAAGAAAAACCAAAAAATAAAATAAAAGAGGGGGCCTGGGTTCAAACCCAGCACTGCCGACCACACACAGCAGTGCCCTAGGCCCGACCCACTAGCCACTAAGTCCTTTGTGGACTTGTGTCAATTTCCGCAACTAAAAACCTCTTGTATTCAAAACACAGAATTCGAATTTTTAATAAGTAAATCAAAATAAGTGTGACCATCAAGTTTCAAACCCAAGACCTCTTATAAAGAGTGCTTTGTATTGCACTAGCTAACTAGCAAGTCCAAGTGTATTTTCTGTTTAAGAATTGTACTAATGTACTTTTGTTTATACCATTCTGAATTTGGTTTCTTTTAAAAAAACTCATTTACCCAATAATCCAATCTTTTAGGATATTGGAATAAATTCATTTTTTGGACATGAGATGAAATCTTAAAAATAATAATCAACCAGTTCAAACTAATTTTAGAATATAACTTCATTTTCAAATAGATTTTTCCCTTTCTTTTTACATACAATTTTACATCTTTTCTCAAATCTTGAAACAAAATCATGTTTAGTAAAACTAGTCTACATACTTCATTATACTAGTTAAATTTTGTAATAAACTCAAAACATGTTACTTAATCAACCATGAGCATCACCAGAGAATTCTTCCATGCAAAAACAAATTTGTATTTTTCGACATATGTCGACAAGTTTCAAGACAATAACTAAGATTATTTTTCTCTTTTCTTTTTCTTTCTTAACCATCATGTTTCTAAAGCATATGTCGAAATATAGCATTTTGAACGAGTTCTCATAAAAGAAAAATCACACATTTGACAAACATGAAATTTGCAAACATTCTAACATGGTTCATATGATTAACTCTTTAGTTAAATTCTCCTTTTTAATTAGCATGGTAACAATTGTTCACTAAGTCTCAACAAGAGCATTGCATGATATGCTAGCATGGTTTTTATCTACAAATATCATATTCAACTTTATACTACTACTTAAACTATTTAGCATACAAATTTCTATTCTAGAAAGGAAGAGATCACCCACCTTAATTGAAGATTGAACAAAGAAATGAAAGATGGAACACCACTTCTAGCTCCAAAGCAACTCCTAGCTCATAGCAAGACTTCTCCTCCTAGCAAGAGTTCCTCCTCCTAGCAATAGCTCCTCCAAGCACAAGAACTCTCTTACTCTCTTTCTTTTCTTTCTCTTATTTTGATATTGTTTTTGGTGCAAAAGAGAAGTAAAAATGGGGGTGCTATTTATAGGATTTTGTTAGGGTCTAAAGTGCAAAATTATACACCTAATTACTCTCTCTTTCAATTCTTACAACCCTTCAATTTCTTAACTCCTAAACTCCTAACCCTTCACTTGTCCAACCTTTCAAAAGCTTAACTCCGATAACCTCCAAACTTTCCCTCTCCCCCACTTAGTCCAAAATTGGCCTACACCCCTAGCATAACCTGGCCAACTAATGTGTGTGCATGCACACATGCACATACAAATTAGGTACAATTTTTATAGTTCTAAATGTGTACAAAAAGTTGTAACTTGTCATGTATTAGTCCAAGCTCAACTTAATTTGTGATTTTATTAATGGGCTTGATTCATGGGCTCTCTTCTAATTAACTAATTTAATTATCCTTGTGGGCTCTCCTTCTAATGGGCTATAATTTAATCCTTAGGTCCATGGATTAAATAAAAGGCTAAATGAGATTATGCATGCTTAAAATTAGTAAATGAGAGTAAGAAAAATAGATGGGAAAACTAACACGTGCATCATACGTGCAAAAATCGAAAAATGCTTTTTAATCAAAATAGGGAAAAATAAAATTTTATTTTATAAAAAGAGTTCGAACATGTAAAATAAATAATCAATACACATAGAAATATCACACTTAGTGATGAAAAATTATGCAATTGATACGTGCATCGAAAACATATAAAAAGCACGTAAAAATACAGAGATTGAAATATTATATTTTGGTTGACTCAAAATAGGGTAAAATCAATACGGAAGATGCATAAATAGTCGATAATCAAAATACGTGGTGAAAACAAGTTACAAAATACATGTGCGTAACACACAAGGGCAAAATTGTCATTTTCAATTTTGCGGAGTGTTACAATTTATGATATTAACGACCTCCTTTTGAGAGGCAAGGGCGTGTAAAGAGAAAAAGAGAGAAAAATACTTCATTGAGAATTCTCCATTGTAAATAACATATTTTCTAGCAGTGAGCATTGAGAGATAGATAGATTATTGGTGATAGTGTTTGTAACTCTTTTATCTTCTTTAGTTGAATAATATCTTAGTTACCCCCCTCCCCCCAGGATTAGGAGGGTTCGCCCAAATTGGGAAAAAAATTACGCGCTTTGTATGTTTTGTTTGATCTACTATTGTTTGGTGGTTTGTTCGTAGTGATCTATTGTCGCAAACTCAATAGCGAATTCCTAACATCATCTCTACTATTATAATGGGAGAAGGTCTTAGTGGTATTTGTCATTGTTTTTTTTTTTTTTTTCATTTTGTCATTTTGAAGCCAAATGACTCATTTTGGTAAATATTTTCGAACGTGGACCAGTTTGGTAAATAGTTTCGGCAGTGGATCAGTTTGGAAATTATTTCCCCTTTTTTGTCTTTTTCCTTCTTCCTCCGCGTGCACGTGCGAAAGTGGACCAGTTTGGTAAATATTTTTGACGGTGGATCAGTTTGAAAATTATTTTCCTTTTTTTTTTGTCTTTTTCCTTCTTCCTCCACGTGCATCGCACGTGCATGATACTAGTTCATATAAAGTAAATGTTGATGCCATTGGAGAGTAATTCGTAAAGGGTGGGACTTTAAAAAAAGAATGCATCACACGTGTAAATTACTAGTATACTAAATGTGCACTTGCATGGATATTTTGTACAGAATTTTCACATAAATAGATACTAGTATTTTTTACGTGCGAAGCACGTACGTTTTGATAATGAGTTGGAGTTTAACATGCGATACACATAAGTTGGTAGTAATTGGCATGTGCGATGGATGTCTTAATTTTTTAAAAAAATTGAGCTGGACGGGTGATACACGTATTTTTTATAAATTAAGAAAGAAAAACTTTGATTTGTACGTGCGATGCACGTGTTGATAAATATAATTGGAGTTGTACGTGCGATGCACAGGTTTGTTTGGTGACGAAGTGGTGTTTGTTTTGTGACAAACAAATATTTAAAAAAGTGTTTGTTTGTGACAAACTCTCCCATTAAATAGTATATTAGATTAGATTAGATTTGTATAAGTCATATGTAAATCCGAGAAACCTGTCAAATCCGCCCAAAATCGAAAAAAGGATTTTAATCCTCTTGTAAGTTCAGATTTTTCTTCAAAAAAGTTGAGGTTCGGATTGAATTTTTTTCAAAACCTCGCGCAACCCAAATCGCGAACACCCCCCCCCCTTGACCCATCCCCAGCATAAAGAAGCGAGAAAAATGTGAGCCCCACACAAGTTCACACTTTTAACATTTTTCGAATAAATTTCCAAAAAAGAAAGGGTTTTTCTCACATGGGTCACTAACAAATATTTCCATATACCTCACTCACAAATACTTAATCTCTAATCTCTAATATTATAATGGGAGAAGACCTTGGTGTCATTTGTCAATCTACCAACCCGTGCATTGCACATGCATAACTAATATGAATGAGGCCTCAGGTTCGAGTCCTCACAACGTCATATTTTTTTCTTTAATTTTTAAATATATTAAATGTGCATATCTATTTATCTATCTATCTATCTATAATATAATATATAATCTCTAATCTCTAATATTATATGGGGGAAGCCCTTAGTATCATTTGTCAATCTATCAACGCGTGTGACACACGTATATAACCCAATATGAAGGAGGTTTCTGGTTCAAGTCCTCATTTTTGGGTTTTTATAATTTTTTTTATTAAGACGTGCATTGTCCGTGCATAACTAATATAAAAAAGGTTTCAGGTTCGAGACCAGACAACGTCAAAATTTTTACTTTAAAAAATATATATTTATTAAGACGTGCATCGCACGTGTAAATTACTAGTTCTATATAACTCACTTACAATATAAAATTTATTCAAAATAAACCACTTTTGTTATCAAATTTAATTTCATATACCTCACCCAAAAGTAGTTATATGAAATTAAATATTTGTGAGTGAGCTCTACAAAATTAAAATATTTGTTAGTGGCCCATATGAGAAAAACTCAAAAAGAAAACGTTTTCCCCAACGGAAATTTAGCAAAAAGGTACTTCTTTGGTCCCACATGTCATGCTTTGGGTGCACGATCCTGTCCTTCAATCCCGACTGACCAGTTCCATCCAGGCCCCACCGAACAGATCCATCCATCCATCCAACCATGCGACACTTGTCCAAACACTAACCGTCCGATCAACCTTCTTTCCCAATCTACCCCTCTCCAAATCCACCGACAAAACCTCAAGGGCTTCCCATAATCTTGTAGTTCACCGGTTGCCTCCCTTTCTTGAATTCTAGGGTTTCTTGGATTCCGCGTCGGAACAATGTCTATGGAGAAGGAGCTGGTGGAAACCTTCGAGGTGGCGAAGAAGGCGGCGGATGCTGCGGCGGACGGCGGAGGGTCGCCGGAGGAGGAGCGGTGCGTCGATGCGCTCAAGAGGCTTAGAAAGATGGCTGTCACCATGGACGTTCTCGTCAAAACTCAGGTCAGCTTTCGGAATCTTGATTCTCATTCATTATTTTGTATTTAATAATAATAATAATAATAATAATAATAATTTAAAATTAGGTGGTATTGATAGTGTTTGCGCAATTGGAATGCGAAGTTTTGGGACAAGATTTAATTGAATGTAGTTTATTAAATTAGCTAGGTTGATGGTATGGAAATACTAGAGAAAAAAAAAAATCAAGGTTATGAATGAAAAGCGTATAATGATTATGCAAATTAAGGTCCTTTAGTCACTTGTGGTTGGGGGGAGGTAGTGAGAAGAAACTTTGGAAATGTATTGTGATTTTTTAATCAATGTGAGGTGATTTCAAAATTTATGTCGTTGTGACTGTAACTCTCAAATACACTCCTAGTGTGATTTTGAAATTACTCAGTTTGGAATTTTACATTCTTTTAAAAGTTATTGTTATATCAATATGTGAATTACATCACCAATTCACCATAATAAGAATAATATTAATAAGAGAAATAATATTATAATAATACTTTTACTAACTGTCGTCAAATTATAATTACGATGATATTTATTGTTGAATTATTTATATATTTGGGATCAATATTATTATTATTTATTAAAAATATAATTTCCAAAAATTAATAAGGTTATGGTTATTAAAATAAACCAATAGATCCAACAAAAATGATAATTTCACAGAATTCCAATTGTTAATTTAAGAAAAAGAAGTTCAGACTGAATATAATTTCCAAAAATTAATAAGGTTATGGTTATTAAAATAAACCAATAGATCCAACAAAAATGATAATTTCACAGAATTCCAATTGTTAATTTAAGAAAAAGAAGTTCAGACTGATAATGTCATATAACAATAAGACGAGGTTAAAAAAGCGCTTATAGGAAAAAAAAACAATGGCCCAACTTTTTTTTAATTTTGCAGAAAGTGGTTAAAAAAGGTGCTCAAAAGCTGCTTAGAAATTGTTTAGCATCATTTACTCGACCTGTACATCATACTCCCTCCGTTTCAAAATATGTCATTCTAGGTTGCTACACGCCTACTAAGCAGTTAAAATTCCCGATTAAGCGTGATTAATCCCCGATTAATCGCTAATCGGAGGCTAAACGATTTATAATATTTCAATAGTTAGCGATTTAATTGGGTATAATCGTCTGATTAGTGGTTAATCGGCCAATTTTAAGTGGTCGATTAACCGATTAAATATCCTTCTTTAATTTTCATACTCGTTGCTTTATTTGGGCTCAATTTGGTCCAAACTGAAATCCAAATCCAAAATCCAAACCTCTTCTGATTCTCGCTTAAACCCAAACCCAGCATGTCGCTACTCTCTTCTTCTTCTTCGCGCAAATCCAAACCCAAACTGATTCTCTTGTTCTTTCTCGAGCAAACCCAACCCCGACCCGCCATCGCTCCCCCTTTGTCGTCGCATATTTGACCTGGCCCGTAGCTGTTGTACCTCATGCTCTTGCTGGTTGCGCTGCTCCTTCTCCCTGATTGTTTTTGTTTGATGGAACCGACCAGTAAATCCGATCCAACCCACACCCAGAATCCAAACTCAGCTCAAACCAAGTAATTTCTTCTTTTTTTCTATAACTATATGTTCATATTTGACAATCTCATAATAGTTTTATATTATGATTTATGTTTGCTACATAATGAGGATATACATATTTTTAATTTTATATATATATATATATATATATATATATATATATATATATATAGGGAAAGGCTCCGTTGCACACTACTTTTGGTGCTCACCGCGTGAACACTACGTCTTCGGGCATTCAAATCGAAAATCCGAACCGTTCACATTGATCTACACATCTAAATTAGTCTAAATATGTAAAATCAAATCATTTGAAATTCATTTGCCCATTCATTGAAGTGTTACAAAATTGTATGGCTGAAATTTATTGTTTTTATAGTCGCGTGATGGATGGGCAAATGAATTTCAAATGATTTGATTTTACATATTTAGACTAATTTAGATGTGTAGATCAATGTGAACGGTTCGGATTTTCGATTTGAACGCCCGAAGACGTAGTGTTCACGCGGTGAGCACCAAGGTAGTGTGCAACGGAGTCTTTCCCTATATATATATATATATAACGATTTTTCTAATTTAATCCCCGGTTATTTTCCGATTAACCGATTAATCACTAATCGCTCCTAGACCGATTAGTTTCAAAAACCAATTTTAACTGCCCAGCACGCTTATTAAGAAAAAATCTAGGATTGACAAAAGTAGTACTATTCTTGGTTTTTGAAGCTCATAAATGAGTTATCAATTGTAAAATGTCCAATTTTCCCTCTATAATTTTAGTAGTACTCCTTTTATAAAAAGATAAGGGTAAAATTGGAAATCTCATAGAAAATTAATTGATGGACATGATTGAATGAGAAGAAATCTACCTAGAAAACCTAAAGTGACTTATATTTTGAAACAAAAAAAAGGCTAGAATGACTTTTTTTTGAAACGGAGGGAGTACTTAAATAGGAATGCCTACTGCAAATGCCCTATACCTCTTATTATGTATAAAATAGTTTATTGCTTTTTTTTTTGCTTAAGCTACTTAAGTCTGCTTAAGCAAAAGCGGTGGTCAACCACTATCTGAAACCTTGGTAACCATGATTGTTTCTTACCATGGTTGCCACTACGAATTTGGCAACTGTTGGGATACACAAATAATGCTTGACCATACAAAGACATAGACACTAAGGATGATTGCATAGAAGGCTGGTGGATGTAGTAAATTGTGAAGCTTCGTTGGGATACAAAATCCAATGACCTCAATAGAATTTCATTGCCAAAGTTCTGGATCATTCTTCGTAAGATAAGGGTAAGGGGTTGGCTTCATTAAAGGGAATTGTTGAGTCAGACTTGCGCAAGTTGAATTCCTCAAACGATTCTAGGGGGTGGCTCACAGTGGCTATTTACATGGCTATTTACAGGTCCATTTAGGCAAAGACCCGCGTCATGAATCTATAGTAAATTTTTGATAAGTGCAGACGAGATGAACTTTATGAAGTTTGGCTTACACATTTGACTTGTAACCTTTTTGTTCTCGCATTTTCGAGATAATGTTTGTGAATGCAAGATATTTAATTTATTTGTGCTTTCAACTTTCTGCCGTGGTCAATCTATCATCAATTATCTGTGCATCATTTATAATACATTGGAATACATATACTTTTTCCTTTCTTTATGACTCACAATTTTATAACATATTTTTCCATGACAGTTATTTAAGCTTGCTTAATTATGTCGGCAGCCTTAAGACCTACACAAAGTTAATCTAAATAGATCGAGAGTATGAAATGACAATCAAAGAGAGTATACAGTGAAATACCCTCTCCAGTATTCTTGTTCCACAATTATTTACATATATATATGCACACACATATATATATTTATATTAGGCTACTTGAAGTATCGTTGGGTCATGGGTCTTAACTCTCAACCCACTAAGCACGCTGCCTTACAACTAAAGTTAAGGTTCTCCTAATCTCTCATAGATAGAGTTAATTTGATAAAGACGTCATAAGAAAATTTTAGATCATTCCAAGATGGATAAATCTTTTCTCAATATACGTAATGTGTTTTTAGTTAATTGATCCAATATTTCTCTGACCAAATTCTAAAAATTAACACAATTATTCAATTTGATGCCGATGTTGATGCATATGGTGGTTTCGATGATCAAGGAAAAAATACTTAAAAAAAAGGGAGATAGGAACCCCTGGGGCAAATTACAACAAAATTTGCTTCCAATTGTTTAATGATGAAGTTGTTCAAAAGCCTCAAGCAAATCTTGAATCTATAATTGTAAAGAGTCATTAGATCATATAGACATAACTTGAATTTGTTAGACAAAATTGGCATAAAATTATTTTATACTAGGGAGAAGGATTTACTGACACATAAAGTTTATACAAATGACCTATACACACACCTAAAGTTTTTATAATACCCCAAAAGTACCCACAGTTTGATAAATTGGACCTACATACCCCAGCTGTTTAATTGTCTGTTAAGTTAGTGGAATATTCTGAGTATATACCTCTTAACGGGTTTAGACCCATTAAGAAGCCTATGAAATTATGAAAATACCCCCATCCCCTCTTCTTCATCCGACCTGTGAAGAAAGTGTTTACTTATTCCCCTTTTTAAACACTAACCCATTTTCTCTTAATCTATGTCGGGGGTCGCTGGTGGCTGACGGGGCGGGATGACGGCAGGGGAATCACGGGGGTTGTGGGGACTTGGTCGATGGCGAGGTCGATTGGGCAGTGAAGAAGATGACGAAGGAGGAGAGATTAGGGTTGACTTTGAGTTGGATTTGGGGATTAGGATTTTGGGATTTTAATTTGGGGGTTTAGGTATAGTTTTAGAGTTTATCACAAACCCTAATACTTTATTAGGATTTATCATAAATCCTAATAATTCTCTCAATTGTATCACACAAAAAGAGGGATGAAGAGCAAACATAATAAATTTTTTAATCAAGAATAGCATAATTTCTCATTAATCTCAATGTCTATATTTAGGCTCAAAACAAATCTTGATACAAATATCAAAATATTCTAAAATCGCAAAAATATTCTAATGCATAAAAGAATAGGGTGCAAATTGTAAAACTACTACATAAGGCTAAATCTCAAAATAAGCTAAACAGAATTGATGTTCTCATCAGTTATTCATTGTTTATATATGTAATATGTTAGTTGCATCATCTATGGTATTCATTATATGCTTAAACCATCGATTGTTCCTCATCACATGTTTGATCTGAAGCAAGGTTTTAAAACTCGGGATCGGGATTGTGATTGGGATCGGGATCAGCTTTGTCCAAATATATGGATCAGAATTGATATCAGCAAGATCGGTTGTATCGGATCGATATATCATGGTTTTTAAATTGTGCATTTTTAAAAAATTATAATATGTTTCTACAATTAAATTATTTTTTAAAAATATAATTAATTTTAAAAAAATGAATTGACGAATTCAATTAATTCTTTTTTACAAATTTAATATTTTCAATTATAGACTTGAACGTTTTAATTAGTTTCATAGAATTATTCATGTAGAATACAACTATTACTGTAAAAATAGGTAAACCAAATAATACTAATTTTATTTCATACAAATAAAAAAAACCAAATATAAGATAGAATTACATCTTCATTGCTTGGATAAGAGGATCTGCATGAATCGAAAATTCAAATATTGGAATTTTTTTTATCATAGGATGGGTGGTTTTGGGTTGGCATCAAGCTCCGTCCGATCCAATTGTTGACTCGGCCAATCTTTGAGTTATCTTGTCAATCCTGAGATTTAGGGGGTTGTATCTGAGCAGCGCCGTTAGAAAATGATCTCAATCGGTCGATCTTTAAAACCATGATTTGAAGCAACTCAAATTTCTTACCTCCTCCCCCCCCCCCCCCCCCCCCCGCGCAAAAAAAAAAGAAAAAAGAATCCATACCCACATGCCCATTTCATTCCGGCTTATGTTCGGGAAATGTTTCCAGATTCCCAACGGACGGTTTAATCCTTACCCATGGTTGATTGTATAGCTGTCTTATACATTTCCCATCAATTTCTTGGTGTTTTCAATCATATAACATTCTAGCGACCATTTACCATTGAAGTTTAGGTTGTGGACACTTGGAGTCATGCGCCTCACTTGTGGCATAACTTTTTTTTGAGGGTTTAATGATTCTTAATTTGTTAACTACATGTATCCATTTATAAAACAACTACAAAGCCTTTATCTCAAATTTTTTGGGATATATAATGAAAATTCCATTATATAATTTATATATGTAATAAAAAACAAGAAAAACAGTATACCTAATAAACAATGCTGTTATTATTAGCAAAATTTAAATATCACATTGCCATCCGTCAATTAGGTGGATCAAATCAAATCGTCTTATCCAATCCAATAAAGAGGGTTAAAACTTTACGGGAACTTATAGGCTATCGACCGTCCAAAGTTGGTTCCTATTTTTGCCCTCACTAGAACAAGAAAACTGAAACCGATTTAACCCTGAAATGTTGAAATCCTAGATCTCCCGTCAATAATAACAATATATAGAACATTTTGTATTATGCCAATTTTGGTTGAGACTGAGGGAGAAATATAGAATGAAGATGGGATGAAATGGTTCATATGAAGAGTCTTGTATATGTAATATATTTCTGCATTATAAAGATCTAATGACAACTGGACTCTTTGATCAATTCCTCTGAACTGAACTATTAGATATAATAAACAATAAGCAATTAGGTACCTTTAGGGCTAGGAAGATTTATCGGAAATTCGAGGATTGGCGGTCAAAGAAACTCAGTTACCAAGCATTTCATTTACCAACCAGTCTAGGAATAAATTCACTTAACTAGACCTACCCCCAGCATGGAGTAGCATTGTAGTGCGTGAGAATTTTCTTAGAGCAGGCTAAGTTGAGCATATTCTTTATAGGCAACTAAAATTGGTACTTACAGATTTGGTACTAGATTTGCATAAAATTGAGTGGTCAGACTTGGGTTGGCAGTTTGTGATTCTAAAATTGACCAAAGCTAATTTGGTATTATAAGAGTTGCACTTGCTACAAGGTAATTACAGTAGTTCATCTATTGTTTGTCTGCTCCCTTATTTCATAAAAACCAACAATGTGGCATTGGTCAGTCCTATCTTGCTAGTAGCCTAGTTGGTTTCGGTATGTTAGTGTGTTTTTGTTTAATGGACCCAGGAATAGTCTCTCCGTTCTAGATGCCATTTCTTTAAATCTACAAGTATATTTTCTCAAATATCCTTGAATATTAATTTGGTATACCTGAGTTGTCCTAATACAATGTCTTGTTTATCATTTCCTAGTAAGTCCCATCAAAGGCAAGATTTGGGTTTGCATTTGAAATTCGTTAGAAAAGAATCAAAATTTTCACCTGTAAAGTCAATCAAATGAGAAGATATGCTATTGTGTTGTAAGTGATACCCCGTTTACGTGTGACCCCTCTGGGAGAAGATAAAATGTGTAATTTCTTAATGTCAGCCTTTTCTTTAGGTATTTTGATCCAATGCTACTCTGATGCCTTTAGGTACAATCTTTTGTATGTTTAGTTGGTCATGTCATGTTATCTGTATTTGTCTCTTTTACTAGTTATGTGCTGCAAATACTAGTATCTTGTATTTTTGTTGCTAGAGGAAAACTTTATGTTCATGTTTACTTGTATGCCTAGTATTTGTTCTTGATTGCAGTTCTTGCCTCTGTTTTGCAAATTTATATTGTGAACTACTTTTGTCTTTATATGATTGCCCTTGTTGTGTATCAGGTTGGCAAACGTCTTCGCGCTCTGACAAAAGATCCCCACAAGAAGATTCAGGCAGTGGCTTCGGATTTGCTGAATTTCTGGAAAAATGTCGTGATTGAGGAGGCGGCGAAAGGGGAGAAGAAAAATGGTTCTTCCCAAATCTCTTTGAAGCCTGATGTTAAATCTGAGAGGACTGACACTGTAAAGGTTGAGAAGATCTCGAAGAATGGGGCTGCAAAGGTAGACGCAGTATCAAAGTCAGAAAGGGTCAAGGTTGAGACAGCAGTGAATTCTGACAAGAGAATGAAGACTGAGATGATGATGGAGACAGAAACTGTAAAAATTGAGAAAGGTGGTCTAGCTGTTTGCCCTTGCCCTCCAAGGTTAACATCCGTAGTAAAGTGTAATGATCCTGTGCGTGACAAGCTCCGTGAGATTCTTGTAGAGGCTTTTTCTAGGGTTTATAAGGAGACGAGCGAGAGTGTGAGGGATGAAGTGAGGAACATTTTGGACGAAGTTGATGCCTGCGACCCACTGCGGATAGCTGTCACCGTCGAGTCTGTTATGTACCAAAAGTTAGGCCCTTCAACTGGGTCCCACAAGCTCAAGTATAGATCAATTATGTTCAATCTGAAGGACAGCAAGAATCCAGATTTCAGAAGAAGGGTTCTTCTTGGGCATGTGAAGCCAGAGGAGGTTGTTGATATGATGCCGGAGGATATGGCAAGTGATGAAAGAAAGCAAGCAAATAAACAGATCAAGGAGAAGGCGTTATTTGAGTGTGAACGAGGAGCTGCTCCGAAGGCTACGACTGATCAGTTCAAGTGTGGGCGATGTGGACAGCGGAAGTGCACATACTATCAGTTGCAGACTAGGTCAGCTGATGAACCTATGACCACTTTCGTGACGTGTGTAAACTGCAACAACCATTGGAAGTTCTGTTAATTTATTGTCAGTCCATAGGCAGACTCTTTAGATTCAAATTTTAGCGATTGTCAAGTATTTAGATGCAGTAGCACCTCGGTAAACCATTAACTTTTACATGGTTTGAGGACTCAATTGTAGCGTTACTTGGAACTTCTAACAATGTTGTCTTATTGTTTTTCTTATGTAGCACCTCTGGTTAGAGTAGGAAATGCTGAGTTTGCAATTCGGCTTCTCTGTGTTTGTACAAATTTCAATGTATGATCATGAAGAGCTATGAGATTTACCTGTATTGATGCATGTTGGTTTGAGAAGGGTTTTCCAACTGCAATTTCATTTCTCAGTTGCAGTAAAAAAATATTTAAATTGCACGTCTGAATGCGTGCTGCCAGTATATTCCTTTTCTTTTGTTAATGCCAGAGAGTTCAATGTCTAATAACTATATCCCAGTTTGATGTATGAATCACAATACATGGACGTGCTAAATCTTAACAGATGTCTTATATCAGAGTTGGGATTGTCATCTGCATACATCTATATAATAAAACACAAAGAAAGCTATCAAGTGGCTCTCCTTCAATTCTCCCAAAAATTAAAGGCCCAGATCTAACCTTATAAAACATATTTTTTCCCCAAAATTTTTTTCCCAAAACTCCAATTCAAATCTCCCACCCAAAACAACTCCTATATTTATTTAATTATTTTTTTTTCTCTCTCTCTCCCTCCCTCTTCTATATAATATTAAAAAATTAAGAAATTAAATTTTTTAAAAAATATTAAAATATTAAAAAATTTAAATTTTTAAAATTTTTAAAACTTTAAAAATAATTCAAAAAAATCAAAAAAAACATATAATATGTTTTTTGCTCTATGTTTGCTACTTCAATTAATTTGCTGGACCTCCAAAACTATTTTTTATGATCAAACAAGGTGCACCGTTCCGAAGACGTGCCGTAGGCACGTGTCAACGGGCAAACCTAGTTCAATCATATAATCTCAATCATTTATTTTTAAGTGGGAGTTATAATAATCATTTATTTACTCAACTGTTGTTGTTAGTTATCATAAATCCTTAAAGTAATAATAATAATAATAATCAAAGAGTGAAATTGCTAAAAAAAATGTATATATTACTCATATGATTTCAACTAATACAAATTTCCAATTTTTTTTATAAGAAACAAAGATTTATTACAATTTTCTTCTATACAATTACAATTTTCTTCAATTTTTCAACTTTTTTTATCAGAAACAAAGATTTTTTTTACAATTTTTTATACATTTACAATTTTCTTCAATTTATTGGTCTTCAATTTATTGGTCATCAATTTGTTGTTGTTGATCTTCAATTCTTCATGTTGGTTGCTATTGTTGTTGTTGTTGTTCTTTCGACGAGTTGCTTCCATTTGTAGACGTATCGAACTTTTTTTCTTGAGTCCTGTCTTCGATCTTCATCCAGTCTTCCGCGCAGATGAGCATCTCCAACGACTGGGGCTCAAGCAATTCCTGTAATCGGTTAGAACTCTGCCACTTATAAAAAATACACTTTCTGAAGAAACTGTAGAGACATGAGGAGTTAGCAGATCTTTAGCCATATATTTAAGAATACTATAAGTATGTTCATGGTTTTTCCACCATTGTAAAATATCAAGTGTAGAAGTAAAACTCTCAGAATCTTGTTGATTATAACAATGTAATTCATTTGGTTGATTAGTCTTATGTTTTTTAATTGAATTTGTGCAAGTAAATTAAATGTGACATCATCTAATTTACTCTTACCCTTACCTCTAGAAGTAGCAGAAGAAGAACTAACTAAACTAGTTGTACTACTAGATGCAAAACTTCTATCATAAAAATCAAACAAATTATTTAATGTCGATTCAAAATTAGCTAAAAATGTGTTGCAATGAATTGGAGATTCATCTCCAAGTAGAGTAAAAAATATTTCAATCAAACTCTTCGTACTTTCTAATTCGATACAAGGATCCATTACAGTAGCAATATAATACAGTATAGGAGGATGACTAAAATACTTCAAATATTTGGTCTATGCAGGTTTCACAATATGACCATATATAAATATTATCGATCATATCTTTGAAAGTTTGCATCATTGTAACTATTGAAATAAAAATGCTACTAGAAGTAGATTCATAAGATTTTGAAAATTTTAAAGCTGCGGTTTTAAAACGTTCTAAAAATTTTAAAAAAGATTCGGCATAATACCAAGCTTCGGGAGTCATTTGATAATTTGACATATTTTTTGCAAGACAAAAATTATTTATACATGCTTTATATTGAGTAACAACATGTAGCAAATCATAAGTAGAGTTCCATCGGTGTTTAACATACTTTGAAAATTTTCTAAAATGTACATTTTTAAGCTTACACCATTCTTTCCATTCTTGAAATATGATGCCACTTAATGCAATAAAATGTACACAATTTCTAATGTTAACTATATATGGGTCGGCTATGTTTTAATGCATCTCGAACACATATATTTAAAATATGGCATGCACATCTAATATGAAAAATTTCGTCACATGGAGGAGCTAATTGTGTTTGTAATATACTAATTGATGCATTGTTGTTAGATGCATTATCAAAACTAACACACATAATTTTATCACGAATATGAAAAAGATTACAAATTTCTAAAAACGATTTGCAATTTTAGTACCACTATGGGGATAGGGTAACACGGCAGGTGATATAATCCTTTTTTGAAGCATTCAATCGCTGTTGATCCAATGACAAGTTATTCCCATCATTGGAATATTGTAGCAACACTTCCAACAACCAGAGGTTAAAGAAACTCTACAAGTTAAACTTTATAAAATAGCAATCAAACCATTTCTAATTTCGGTGTACATTTTAAAACAATCTGACTTCAAAGTATTTCTAGGGATTCTTTTAAAATGCGGGTTTAATGCGGTTTGATTAAAAGACTCTAAGTTCCTACTATCAGAATAAGAAAATGGCAACTCTTTCTTAATTACTAGTCGGGTCATTTCCCGACGAACAAGTTCGGGATCATAAGAGTGGCTATCAACTAGACCGGTCCTAGGGGGGATTTTTTGTTGGCTGGGTAGGTCTACAAGAAGTTCCTTGTGTACATTTTGGATGTGTCATTTTATTGTACCCGTCCCCTCACCCTTCTTCCATTTGTATGACTTGGAACAAGTTTTACAAATTTTTAGACCTACACCCGGATTTTCTTCGTTCGGAATATAGTCATAAAATTTATGCCAATCACTTGTTTTCCCTCTAGTTTTCTACTACTACCCGGTTGTGTTATTTCGGTTTGTTGTGTTTGTGTTTCCTCTTATATGTCTATGTCTTGTGGGTACACATCGTGTGTACCAATATTTGCGGTCATAGGGTACTCTTCAGTGGGCTCAATTTGTGGGATAATAGGAGGCCTACGAGAAGTCCCGATGGAATCTTGTCCACTTTGGCTACGACCACTACCTCATGATCTAGACATGTTGATATAGTAGTGTATATGAAAAAATTAAATACAATCTTGGCGAGATAAGTTTTAAAAGAAATCTAGAAAACAATAGGAGGGTTGTGAGAGAGAAATCCGGAAAAGCAACAAACAAATATGATACAAACAAAAAATACTACAAAAAAATAAGAGAGGAGAAAGTCGTAGAATTTTGATATCGTACTCTGGAAATAATCGAATATGTAAATGAAAGAAAACAATGGTGCAGAGAGAGTTGTAGAGGACATAGTCATAGTGACGTAGTCGTTGGTAGTGGTAGAAGAAGTTGAATGCGGTAGTCGTCGATAGAAGAAGTAGTCGTCGGTAGTGGTAGAAGAAGTAGTTGGTAGAAAATTTGATGAAAAAATCGTTGAGATAATTTGTTGATGCATTCGATACGATCGTAATTGTAAAAACGTTGTTGATTGATTTGAGAATTTGAGATTGCAAAATTGTAGTAGAGAGAGTAAGAGAGTAGAAGAGGTGTGAAAAATTGTATTGGGGATATAGGGTATTTATAGGGTTAAAATGGAATTAAAAAAATCTCCCCCCCCCCCCCCCCCCCAAAAAAAAAGACCGTTGCGCAGCTTGCACTCGTCCAGGCGATCGTTCGATCCGCGGGTCAAACTGTCCTCTTACCCGCGGGTTGGCGGGTTGGGTTGCGGACGGGTTGCACTTTTGAAGTGGGTTGGCGGGTCGGGTTGAGCGGGTTGGCGAGCGTTTTGAGCGGACTCGGGTCGACCCGTTAGACTTCCTGGGTTCGACCCAGACCCGAACCGGTCTAGAGCGGATCGGTTTCGAATGAACGGGTCGCGGGTCGACATGACCCAGTTGCCACCCCTAATTCAACCAACCATATAATCTCAATAACTTATTCTTAAGTGGGAGTTATATTAATCATTCATTTACTTAATTATTTTTAGTTACCATAATACCTATTAAGTTCATATTTATTTACGACATAATTATTTACGAAAGTGCCACTCATATAAAAATTTGATGTCACTAGGGGTAATTTGTAAAGAATATGTAATGAGTAAAGTGAGATCTTAGATTCGATGTCAGATTATGTCTTAGTATTTACTTTAAAAAATAATTTATTAGGACGCATCGCACGTGCAGATTACTAGTTCACTTTAACTACGAAGTTGGGTTGTCACTGAGGAACATGAACAAAAAATGAGCAAATTTTTTGTATAAGCCTCTCATATGCTCGTTAATTTCGTCCTATTTGTAATAACTATTGTAACTACAAAGTTGAGGTTATTGCTTATGGATATGGATGTAAAATGGGCCGGGCCAATCTTGTTGACTCAGGTCTATGCCCATTGCCTTTGAAAAGCTAGACCTGCCCATAGATCCAGACTTTTAAAGGGCCTACTGACGGACGTAAGGCCCGAACTTAAAATCCGGACTATTATATAATGTAAGACATTTTTTAATATATAAGAAACATATACTATAATTTTTTTTGTTGGAATTATATCGTATTATATTTTTTATAAGTATAGATCATGCATTTATATAATAATATCTTATGTTTGATAACAAAATAATTGTATATTTTCTACAATTATTATTTTTAAGTTACATATTTACATATATATTTATCATACTTAAATATATAACTATACATTGTTTAATAGGAGCGGGCCTAAAGCCCAGGCCTTGATCCGGATCAAAGCCTGTGCCTATGGGTCAAGTCAGGTCAGGCTTCCACCTTCAAACCCATATCCAGCCCTTAAAGGATCGGACTGGGTCGGGCTTTTGATGGACTTTATCTGCGGGCGTTTGGATGGGCTTGAACTTTGGGGTTTTTCTTTTTCATCCCTACTTAAACATTATGAATAAATAAAAATTCAAAACGTGACAATCACGTTGTGGCTGTGTGGCATCTACTTTTCTCTCAATTTCGCTCCTCAACAGAATATGGAGATAAATGTACAAAATCACACAATAATCACGGGTGAAATGAAACAAATTTGGTGAAAATAATTAAAAGCATACATAAATAAATGAACAAACACAATTAGTTGAAAGCTAGATGAATTTGGTGGATTAACTAAACCTTTCCAGAAAGAAAATTTTACCAAAATGACCCACTTCTTGAAACTATTTACCAAACTGACTCACTTTCGAAAGTATTTATTAAAATGATCCACTCGCTCGCTATATCAGATAGCGAGTTTGGTAAAAATATCCTTACTATTTGAGATAACGAGTGTAGGCTTAGGTGTTTGGAGAAAAAATTGAAGAAACAATATTAAAGTAAGACTCACTGTTTCAAACAGCGAGCGTAGTTGTACTACACTCACTGTTTGAGATAGCGAATCTGACTTTGATTTTATTTTTTTTTTGTTAAATTGACCTACTAAAAAAAAATTCAAAGCCAAACTTGCTATCTCAAATAGCGAGTATAGCACAACTATGCTCGCTGTTTGAGACAGCGAGTCTTACTTTGATATTTTTTCTTCAATTTTTTTTCCCAAGTGGTGGAGAAACACCTAAGCATACACTGGCTATCTCATAACGCGATGATATTTTCACCAAACTCGCTATTTGAGATAGCGAGTTTAGTGAAAATACATTCGCTGTTTGAGATAGCGAGTGTAGTCTTAGGTGTTTGGAGAAAAAACTTGAAGAAAAAATATCAAAGTAAGACTCACTGTTCCAAATATCGAGCGTAGTTGTACTCCACTCGCTGTTTGAGATAGCGTGCCTGACTTTAAATTTTTTTGGTTAAATTGACCTACAAAAAAAATTCAATGTCAGACTCACTATCTCAAACAGCGAGTGTTGTACAACTACGCTCGCTATTTGAAACAGCGAGTCATACTTTGATATTTTTTCTTCAAGTTTTTTCTTCAAGTTATGAAGAAAAATCTAAGTCTATACTTGCTATCTCAAACAACGAGAGTACTTTCATCACTCGCTATCTAGATAGCTAGTAGATTATTATAGCAATTACTTTCGAAAGTGGTCAGTTTGGTAAATACTTTTAAAAGTGAGTCATTTTGTAAACAAAATTATCCAGAAACCAGAAAGTCCCAAAAAAATAATTATAGCTTCCAGGTGTAAAGATTTCCCATTCTCCTACTTCGCTTCTTGAAAGTATAAAAGTTGTGGTCCAACTCTAGCAACCTTTGGTCGACACGTAATGGATCAAATAGACAACATTCATCCATGCAAACTATTGCGTGTCGGATTGTCAACAATACCTGTGTTTGCAACCTTCTGACCCGTCCTGAATAAATATTTATCAAACTGATCCACTTTTCAAAATAATTATTCAACCGACCAGTCTCAAAAAATATTTTATGCAATTGACCTAATTGAATATAAAAACATAAAAAACAAATTTTCTATATAATCATACTTAAGAAATAATAAACTATAATATCCCTCAAACTTTATAAAAACTAAATACTTAACAAAAACAAAAAAAAAATACTAAGAATAAAAAATCTTTCAAGATTTAAAATAAAACACATTGATAAAATATTGTAGAAAGAAAGTATATAACTGATAAGAAAACATCAGAATATTTATTAATAACAAATAAAATAATTGAAAAACTATCTAAGAAAATACAAAAAGAAATAGCATACAAGGTATTAAATTATAGAAACGAAGAAGTAAATTGGTATTACCAACACCTATTATCATACATAATATTAAATTATAAGATTTGAGTTGGAATGGATAATATTCTAAAAGTAAATTCAAAAATGAAATTAGAAATTTACATGATAAACATTCAAGAGTTGAAAGAAGATTACAATAACCCATAATTTATAGGAACTATAAGAAAGGATTTAAAAATAATAAATAAGAACATAAAAGAACTAAGCAGATATATTACTGAGGATACAAAGGAATAACTAAGAATAACAAAAGAAGGTATGAAGGAGCTACAAGCTACAACAAAACTTAATATAAACATTCTAGAAATAGAAGATTTAATGACAAAGCCCAATTCAGAGGAGAGAAAGTAGAAGAAGCCTTAAAGAATCTAGATATAACAAACGAAGAAGTAAAAATGGACCAAGAAAAAGAAAATATTATAACAAAACCTACAAATAATGCAACTAATATGCACGAATACTTAAGACCACCACCTAGTAAAAAAATATTATCACCTACCATGGAAATGACAAAATAGATAAAGAAGTAAGTTAGAGAAAGAAAAAGAAAACGAAAAAACCAAATTATGAACCTGTAGAACACTACGAAAAATAAATAGCAAAAAATAGAGAATGACTAGATTTAGACTGTGTAAAAGATGTAGATAGAACAGTTGAAGAATGAGTAAAAGTATCCTTAATAGTAGGATTTAGGTAAAACCTCTCAGGAAATATATTTGAGAAATTTATAGAACCAACCTTTGTAGGAGTATTAGCAAAATGATGTAGTGGACTAACAAAAGAAGAAAGAAGTAATATCAGAAAATCAAGACCAACTGATGACAAAGGAACGGAAGAAAATTCAACACAGAACATTATGACAAAAAGAAATAATTACAAATTACGAGATAACAATAAGAACAAAATTCAGTATCTACAAATAAACAGAAGGTCACAATAAATACAAAAAGAAGCAAACAAGAGTGAGACTAAGTAATTTAGAAATATGCGACATGTGTTATTTTGACAATTATGCTTGCGAATTCAGAGAATATTTTCCAAATAGTTATTATACAAAAGAAGAAATAAGTTTAATCTTAGACTCGTTCTTCTTAAAACTACTAGATCCATGAAGTATAAACATATATAGTGCATATATATAAGAGAAAGTAAAACCAGAGATAGATACTTTGGGATATAGAACACAATTTGTAAAAGATTATAGAGATAAAGTATGCCAAGAAGCTAGATCAACTATTAAATTGTATAGAACATATAAACAAAGATTTTTTGTAAAAAAGCAAGACCAAATCATTGGGGATGCAATAATAGCAATAATTATATAAAAAAATGTAAACATAAATTCCAAAAATATATACCAAAATATAGAAAACTTTTAAGAGATATAAAAAACTATACAAGATACTTCAAAAGAATAAATAAAAACAAACAATATCCGAAAAACCCAAAGAAATGCAATTGTTATATATGTGGAGAAGTAGGACATATATCATCAAATTGTCCTAAGAGAATGAAAAACAAAAATGTTAAATATGTAGAAGAAATTAAAGAAATGAGTAATATAAACTATCAACCCATAGAATATGAGACAGATTGGTCAGAAATAAGTGAAGATGAGGGAATAATGGAAATGAAAAAAGATAGTGAAAGTAGTGAAGATAAAATAGAAGAATGCGAAATAAATATGATAACAGAAATAACAGAAATAGGAGAACAATTAGAAAGAGAAGAAAATTATGAAGAAGTAAGAGAAAAAATGAACTTTGACATACAAAAATACGATAAATTAAGAGTAACCAAACTAGACATAAACCCAAAAGAGATATTTAAACTTTCAATATTTGAAAGAAAAAGAAATACCATAATAATAGCTAGAAATAATGAATAACCTACAGACATAGAACAAGCTCAAGGAAAAACTATAATTCCATTAATAACAGAAAGAATAATAAGACAAGAAATGAAAAAAATAAGTAAGAAAACCAGAAAAATATTAAGTCACATACATCTAGGAGCTGTACAAATAAAAATACAAACTTATTTTAAGGAAGGAATAAATACACCCTTAGAAATATACTTAATGGATGACAGAATAATATTAGGTACACAAGATGCCTTAATAGGAATGAGACCTTGGATGTAGAAGATCATACATGAGTGATATACCAAAAAATAAAATTTACAATAAAACCTAACTTTTCTATAAGTATGACAGAAGAAAATAATGACAAAAGCTTAGTCATGTATTATAGATTATCATGAATAGAAATGATAGAAATGAGTAAGGATAGGATTGTACAAATAAGAAAAATTTATGCTTTTACGAGTAAGCATGAAGTAAAAAACAGAAATACTGATAACTTTAAAATAGAACCACTATTTTGGGAAATAATAAGATATAGATCAGCTAGAGAAAACCCTGAAATGACCATACCAAACTATATAGAATTTGACTTTAACAAAGCAAAGGATATTGCAAAAGGAAAAACACAAATAATGTTTGGAAAATGATCACTATCAATAAGAAACAAACAGTAGGCATTTGAACTGATACCAATAATAAATACATAAGATAACCAAAATAATAATCAATTTAAGATAAAAATAGAATATTATGACATTGGAAAATGGAACAGACAAATAGCCCTTGTAGATACATGAGCCACTAATTCACATATTAAATTAACAAATATAAGAACAACGAAATTAATACCATTCGAAAACTCATACTACTATTTAGACTACTATAACAATAGACTTCCAGTTGTTCATAAAATAGTATTACCACTAAGAATAAACAACCGAAATGAAATATTATTACATCTACATGTAGACCCAAAACACAATGTTAATGAAATATTATTAGGAACTGACTTCCTTTCATCAGTACAACCGTACTCACAACAAGAAGAAAAATATTAATAACAATAAATAATGATAGTACATTAATAAATAGAATATTGTCTAAATGAATCCATTAATAGCAAAAAAGAAATACATTATACATACTAATAGAATTTGTATATGAAGGATACAAATCAAGAAACTATCATAGTCTAATAGACACTGAAGCAGACACTAGCTTATGCCATGAAAATATACTACCAAAATGGAAATAAGATAGAAAATAATAATAATAATTGGATTAACAAGACAAACTGTTATACTTGACAAGTATCAATAGAATGTTACGATACAAGTATGAAATTACATCCTCAAAATACCCATAATATACTAATCTGATGATATGAATAATGATGTATTATTAGGAAACAACTTTTTATAATAATACTATCATATGACTATATCACACAAAACAGTTACTTTTACAATACTTTGTAAACCAAGCAAGAGCAATTATAATAACACAACCTTATTCGAGGAAAGACTTACCACATATCAAAGGTTCTTCAACCTAGGATGGCGAATATTAGTATTTACCAAATAAAACTAGAATACAACAAGTCCAAAAAATAATTACGGAATAAATTTTACAAAAAACAATTAGAAGATCTGTGTGGGGAAGTCCCTTTAGCAAAATGGCACTTAAGTAAACCCACGACACATATAGAATTAATAGATAAGAACAAAATAATAAAAATTAAACTTATAAGACATACTCCAACATATTAGAAGAATTCAAATACATATAAAAGAACAAATGAAAATCATTTACATAAGAAAATCATAAAGTCCACATTTATCACCAGCATTCATAGTAAGAAACACTCAGAAGAAAAAAGAGGAAAATCACGAATGGTAGTAAATTATAAAGAATGAAATAAAAATATTAAAAATTTGTATACCCAGTACCAGATATGCGATACTACTAAACATAGTATGAACAAGGAAAATATATTCTTAAGTTGATTGAAAATCATGATTTTACCACATCAAATTAACAGAAGAGTCAAAATAGTTAACAACATTTTGTACACCACAATGATTTTATGAATAGAACGTATTACCATTCGAAAATAAAAACAGCCCTGGAGTATTTCAAGAATATATGGATAAAATATTTGAAAAATATAATAATTTTATACTAGTATATGTAGATGATATTCTCACTACAACAAATGTGCGATTTACCGGCGTATATTTCCCGACATTTTACCATTCGCGTCGGGGTAAGGAGTGACAAGGAATGGGGCGCCAGATTGGATGGTTATACACCGGCGGCCTCTATAAAACGCAGGTAAATCATGATATTCACCGGCGTTTTTTTTAGAAACGCCGGTGAATGGTATTATTCACCGGCATTTTAATACCACACGCCGGGGAATATATAGATACATTCACCGGCGTTTGTAATTTCAAACGCCGGTGAATTAACTGAGATAAATCCTTGCCTACCCTAACATTTCGCTCGCTAATTTTCCAAACCCAATTTGGCCACCTTCGTTTTCCCTCCTCCCTCTCTCTATTCCGCGCGCTTCGCCTCCGTCCCTTCGTCATCTTCGACAGCCCAAATCGATTTCCCTCCTCTCTCTCTCTATTTCGCGGTGAATTTACGATCGAAAACCACCGCTCGTCGCCCCGCTCTCTCTCTATCTCCTACGCCCCCGCTCGTCGTCCTGCTCGTTGCCCCCCTCTCTCTCTTCGGTAATTTCTCTTGATTTTTCTCCTTTTCACTGTCAAAGATGCTGAATTCATGAATCTGATTGTTATCTTAGCATTATTTTTTTACCAAAATGGGTTCACTGTCAACTAAGGATGCTGTATGTATACCAAAATTCTCCAAATCTGTTCAAGAATTGGGTGAGAACAAACCTTGTGCAGGTTTCTTTTGTAGCCACAAACATCAATGGTTTAGTTGGGATGAAGAATTAATAGAGAAACATATATGCTTAGATACTGAAAATTTTTATTTTCTTTTACTGTTAAAGAAGCTGAATTCATGCATCTGATTGCCATCTTAGCATGTTTTTTTTTACCAAAATGGGTTCACTGTCAACTAAGAATGCTAGCTGTATAACATAATCCTCCAAATCTGTACAAGAATTGGGCGGAACAAACCTTGTGCAGGTTTCTTTTGGAGCCACAAACATCATGATTTAGTTGGGATGAAGAATTAATAGAGAAACATTATGCTTAGATACTGGAAATTTTCATTTTGTTTTACTGTTAAAGAAGCTGAATTCATGCATCTGATTGTCATCTTAGCATAATTTTTTTACCAAAATGGGTTAACTGTCAACTAAGGATGCTGTATGTATACCAAAACCCTCCAAATCTGTACAAGAATTGAGCTGAACAAACCTTGTGCAGGTTTCTTTTGTAGCCACAAACATCAATGGTTTAGTTGGGATGAAGAATTAATAGAGAAACATATATGCTTAGATACTGGAAATTTTCATTTTCTTTTACTGTTAAAGAAGCTGAATTCATGCATCTGATTGCCATCTTAGCATGATTTTTTTACCAAAATGGGTTGACTGTCAACTAAGGATGCTAGCTGTATACCAAAATCCTCCAAATCTGTGCAAGAATTGGTCTGAACAAACCTTGTGCAGGTTTCTTTTGGAGCCACAAATATGAATGATTTAGTTGGGATGAAGAATTAATTGAGAAACATATATGCTTAGATACCGGAAATTTTTATTTTCTTTTACTGTTAAAGAAGTTGAATTCATGCATCTGATTGCCATCTTAGCATGATTTTTTTACCGAAATGGGTTAACTGTCAACTAAGGATGTTGTATGTATACCAAAATCCTCCAAATCTGTACAAGAATTGGGTGAGAACAAACCTTGTGCAGGTTTCTTTTGTAGCCACAAACATCAATGGTTTAGTTGGAATGAAGAATTAATAGAGAAACATATATGCTTATATACTGGAAATTTTCATTTTCTTTCACTGTCGAAGATGCTGAACTCATGCATCTGATTGTCACTTAAGCATGATTTTTTTACCAAAATGGGTTGATTAATTTTTCTCCTCTAATGAATTTATTGAATCTTTGACACGTACAAGATGCCTAGACGTGAAAAACGGATAAACGTAAATGATGGCAACGAAAGTCATGGGGATGAGCAGCCACTATATAATAGTGGCAGTCAAACAGAGGAGGGGGAGGGTAGCACGCCGCCCACTATCAAAAAACATCGAGGGCGAACTAAGATGTCGGGCATATGGAAACTTAATAATGACGAAAGGATTGTGGTGGAGAAAAACAGTGTCGGGCAACCGGTTGGTGATAATGCAAGCAAATTCTCATCCTTTATTAGGGTAATAGCAAGGAACCCATGGATAATTCTTTTGTCGTACGAGAGTTGGCCGAATGTGCCAACCACGACAAAGGTAACTGCAATTACAACAATCAAGGTATTTCCCATCTAAAATAAATAATTGGTAGGCTCAAATATATTATTGAAATATGTATTTTTGGTGATGGGTATTCGGTTTATGCAATTCAGTTATCATTTGTTAAACTTCATAAATTTTGCAGCAATACTTCCAGTTCTCGGACTCCCTTACGCCTTGGGTTGAAAAGTCACTCTCCAAAAAGTGGAGGGACTACAAGAGTGACTTGAAGGCTAGGTTTTTTGACAAAGACCTCACAGAGGCGGATAAGGCAGGGGCTGTGCCACCGAATGTGGAGCCTCAGATTGGTAATTCCTTGTGCATTACTGGTGTTTGGCGGTCGGTCAGGTATTTACATTACTAACCAAAATTTAATGACTTTGTGGTTGTATGGCTACTCTAATTAAAGATGCTATTAACTTCATTGTGGAATGTACAGAAAAGGGCAGAGGTGGGTGTTGCCAGTAGGTCAAAGCAGCTAGTGTTGCACACTGCTGGTACACAGAGCTTTGCTCTGGTTCGGGAAGAATTGGTAAGCACAATCAAATTGAACATTTTTGACTTACAGTTATTTGTTTATAAGCATTTCATCTTACTAATATATAGGAAGAAGATTTGGGGGGTCCTACGGAGTTTGGCGACAGAGATTTTTTCGATGCCACCCACAAGTCGAAGGATGGGACGTATGCGAGTCCTGAGGCAGAACGGATTGTGGTAATTAGAAATTTACTACTATATATAGGCTATAGCAATGTTATTGTTTATATATATCTTCACTTGCGTTTACTTTTTGATGATCTCTTGCTGTTTTTGTAAATGGCTAATAATTTGTCGAAATCTCATCTGCTTTTAACTCTGATTGTTATGTCCTTTTACAGACTAACGCTCGGAAAAACTTTGGTGAAATCTCTTCCGCTTCAGATTCTGACCCCACGACGGCATCCACAGATTTCCGTATCCGCCAGCGACTTGCCTTGACTGCAGTTAGGGGAAAGGAGAGGCATGGACGTGTCCGTGGTATGGGGCTAGGCCCAACCCCCTCGCGGTTATTCGGGCGGAGTGAATCTACTTCAAGTGGGTCTCGGGACGAGGAGATGACTTCATTAAAGGCACAAGTGGCACTCCTCCAAGAACAAATGGCCCAGTTAATAGGGCAGCAATCTCAAGTCCCACAACCGGTAAGTCTTTAAATTGGTAATTTTGAAGAGATTATAATTTTGAATGCATGAAAGACACGTATTAGTGTTTGTGAGTCTGCATTGTGGTTGTCATCTAATGGCTATCGTCTATGTTTCTTAATTGGGCTGTGATTAGAAAGAAATGGCTCGAGTGGAGATCTAGAAACTCATATAGAGACATCTCGTTTATTATAATCTATTATTATTGTTGGACCAACCCCCTCTTATTGTTGTTGCTGATATCTCTTTGTGTGCGTATGTTGAAGAGAAAGAAGGGATGAGAGAGAGTTGAGGAAAATGCCGCTATGTTAGCCTGGTGTATCCTCATTCTCTACCATTCCTCTTTCTGGCTCCATTTATGGCTTCTATATTAAATTGGTTTCCTTCCACGATGACAGTTCCGTAAAACTACACTTGATATGAGCCTTATTCTTATTGTTCTTCAATAAAATTGGGAGTTTTGGTGATCCAACTAGTGATCATAGCTGCACCCCACTGCATATTCACAAACACTAATACGTGTCGTTTATGCATTCTATGACCAACCCCACTTTGGCATATAGCATGCTTAGATGACATTCTAAGAAACCTGCACAAGGTTTGTTCTCACCCAATTCTTGTATAGATTTGGAGGATTTTGGTATACAGCTAGCATCCTTAGTTGAAAGTTAACCCATTTTGGTAAAAAAGCATGCTAAGATGACAATCAGATGCATGAATTCAGCATCTTTGATAGTGAAAGAAAATGAAAATTTCCAGTATATAAGCATATATGTTTCTCTATTAATTCTTCATCCCAACTAAATCATTGATGTTTGTGGCTACAAAAGAAACCTGCACAAGGTTTGTTCTGACCAATTCTTGTACAGATTTAGGGAATTTTAAAGTTTTTAGATCCAGGATCACAAATTTTGATTGGGCTGTGATTGGATTGTTTAGTGACTATCAACAAGTGTTCTTAATTTGGCTGTGATTAGAAAGAGACGAGTTGGAGTGGAGATCTGGAAACCCATATAGAGACATCTCGTTCATAATAATTTATTTTTATTGCAGTTGTTGTCGCTCTTGTTGTTGTTGCTGATGTCTCTTTATGTGCGTTTGCTGAAGAGAAAGTAGGGATGAGAGAGAGTTGAGGAAAATGCCGCTATGTTAGCCTGGTGTATCCTCATTCTCTACCATTCCTCTTTCTGGCTTCTATAAATGCCGGTTTTCTTCCACGATGACAGTTCCTTAAAACTACACTTGATATGAGCCCTATTCTTATTTTTCTTCAATAAAAATGGGAGTTTTGGTTATCCAACAAACATGTACCCGCATACTTCCAAATGACATTTTCTTTAGAAAGTCGGGCTCCAAAGAATCGATCTATGACTAGAATCTCTATTCAAAGCCCAATCAAAATTTGTCATCCTGGATCTAAAATCTTCTTTGAGCCACAAACATCAATGGTTAACATATATGCTTATATACTGGAAATTTTCATTTTCTTTCACTATCAAAGATGCTGAATTCATGAATCTGATTGTCATCTTAGCATGATTTTTTTACCAAAATGGGTTGACTGTCAACTAAGGATGTTGTATGTATACCAAAATCCTCCAAATCTGTACAAGAATTGGGTGAGAACAAACCTTGTGCAGGTTTCTTTTGTAGCCACAAACATCAATGGTTTAGTTGGAATGAAGAATTAATAGAGAAACATATATGCTTAGATACTGGAAATTTTCATTTTGTTTTACTGTGAAAGAAGCTGAATTCATGCATCTGATTGCCATCTTAGCATGATTTTTTTACAAAAATGGGTTGACTGTCAACTAAGGATGCTGTATGTATACCAAAATCCTTCAAATCTGTACAAGAATTGGGTGAGAACAAACCTTGTGCAGGTTTCTTTTTTAGCCACAAACATCATGATTTAGTTGGGATGAAGAATTAATAGAGAAACATATATGCTTATATACTGGAACTTATCATTTTCTTTTACTGTGAAAGAAGCTGAATTCATGCATCTGATTGCCATCTGAGCATGATTTTTTTACCAAAATGGGTTGACTGTTAACTAAGGATGCTGTATGTATACCAAAATCCTCCAAATCTGTACAAGAATTGGGTGAGAACAAACCTTGTGCTGGTTTCTTTTGTAGCCACAAACATCAATTGTTTAGTTGGGAGAAGAATTAATAGAGAAACATATATGCTTAGATACTGGAAATTTTCATTTTGTTTTACAGTGAAAGAAGCTCAATTCATGCATCTGATTGCCATCTTAGAATGATTTTTTTACCAAAATGGGTTGACTGTCAACTAAGGATGCTGTATGTATACCAAAATCCTCCAAATTTGTACAAGAATTAGGTGAGAACAAACCTTCTGCAGGTTTCTTTTGTAGCCACAAACATCAATGATTTAGTTGAGATGAAGAATTAATAGAGAAACATATATGCTTAGATACTGAAAATTTTCATTTTGTTTTACTGTTAAAGAAGCTGAATTCATGCATCTAATTGCCATCTTAGCATGATTTTTTACCAAAATGGGTTGACTGTCAACTAAGGATGCTGTATGTATACCAAAATCCTCCAAATCTGTACAAGAATTAGGTGAGAACAAACCTTGTGCAGGTTTCTTTTGTAGCTACAAACATCATGATTTAGTTGGGATGAAGAATTAATAGAGAAACATATATGCTTATATACTGGAAATTTCCATTTTCTTTTACTGTGAAAGAAGCTGAATTCATGCATCTGATTGCCATCTTAGCATGATTTTTTTACCCAAAATGGGTTAACTGTCAACTAAGGATGCTAGCTGTATACCAAAATCCTCCAAATCTGTGCAAGAATTGGGCGAAACAAACCTTGTGCAGGTTTCTTTTGGAGCCACAAACATCATGATTTAGTTGGGATGAAGAATTAATAGAGAAACATATATGCTTATATACTGAAAATTTTCATTTTGTTTTACTGTTAAAGAAGACGAATTCATGCATCTGATTGTCATCTTAGCATGATTTTTTACCCAAAATGGGTTAACTGTCAACTAAGGATGTTGTATGTATACCAAAATCCTCCAAATTTGTACAAGAATTGGGTGAGAACAAACCTTGTGCAGGTTTCTTTTGTAGCCACAAACATCATGATTTATATGGGATGAAGAATTAAAAGAGAAACACATATGCTTATATACTGGAAATTTTCATTTTCTTTCACTATCAAAGATGTTGAATTCATGCATCTGATTGGCATCTTAGCATGATTTTTTTACCAAAATGGGTTAATTGTCAACTAAGGATGCTGTATGTATACCAAAATCCTCCAAATCTGTACAAGAATTGGGTGAGAACAAACCTTGTGCAGGTTTCTTTTGTAGCCACAAACATCATGATTTAGTTGGGATGAAGAATTAATAGAGAAACACATATGCTTATATACTGGAAATTTTTATTTTCTTTCACTATCAAAGATGTTGAATTCATGCATCTGATTGTCATCTTAGCATGATTTTTTTACCAAAATGGGTTGACTGTCAACTAAGGATGCTGTATGTATACCAAAATCCTCCAAATCTGTACAAGAATTGGGTGAGAACAAACCTTGTGCAGGTTTCTTTTGTAGCCACAAACATCAATGGTTTAATTGGGATGAAGAATTAATAGAGAAACACATATGCTTAGATACTGGAAATTTTTATTTTGTTTTACTGTGAAAGAAGCTGAATTCATGCATCTGATTGCCATCTTAGCATGATTTTTTTACCAAAATGGGTTGACTGTCAACTAAGGATGCTGTATGTATACCACAATCCTCCAAATTAATTTGTACAAGAATTGGGTGAGAACAAACCTTGTGTAGGTTTCTTTTGTAGCCACAAACATCAATGATTTAGTTGGGAAGAAGAATTAATAGAGAAACATACTGAAAATTTTCATTTTCTTTTACTGTTAAAGAAGACGAATTCATGCATCTGATTGTCATCTTAGCATGATTTTTTTACCAAAATGGGTTAACTGTCAACTAAGGACGGATGCTTTATGTATACCAAAATCCTCCAAATCTGTACAAGAATTGGGTGAGAACAAACCTTGTGCAGGTTTCTTTTGTAGCCACAAACATCATGATTTAGTTGGGATGAAGAATTAATAGAGAAACATATATGCTTATATACTAGAAATTTTCATTGGGCTGTGATTGGATTGTTTAGTGGCCGTCATCTATGTTCTTAATTGGGCTGTGATTAGAAAAAGAAGGCTCGAGTGGAGATCTGGAAACCCATATGGAGACATCTCGTTTATAATAATTTATTATTATTATTGTTCTTGTCGCTCTTGCTGTTGTTGCTGATGTCTCTTTGTGTGCGTGTGCTGAAGGGAAAGAAGGGATGAGAGAGAGATGAGGAAAATACCGCTATGTTAGCCTGGTGTATCCTCATTCTGTACCATTTTCTGTTTCCATTTCTGGCTTCTATATTTGGTTTCCTTCCACGATGACTGTTCCTTAAAACTACACTTGATATGAGCCCCTTCTTATTTTTCTTATATTTGATTTCCTTCCACGATAATAATTTCATGGATTGTCTGAACAATCCACGAAAGACATGCTTAGATACTGGATTTTCATTTGTTTTACTGTTTTAGATACTGGATATTCCCAATCAGAGGAGAATATAAAGGTTTTAAGTTAGATACTTGATTTTCATTTGTTTTGCTGTTTTAGATATATTCAAAAACAAAATTAAGTACTAGCTTTTTAGCACTGCAATATAATTATTTTACCTCTCTATATATCATCAACAATTCCAATTGCAATTGGCACTTTGATCTTAGAATTTATGAATTGGGTAGATCTTTTTGCAAGCTTAAAAAATATGTTTATTCTGTATTGTGGTCTACTGTTGAACTAAATTATTGTTTTTTTTTCATAGAGCGGTTTTCGAGATGAAGAAAATTCTGATGATCAGAACTGAAGCTACTCGAGGGGTATGAATCTGTGGTCGGCCTATCCTTGCTGTTGTTATGTCCTCCTTGTTGTTGTTATGTCTTGTATTGTTGTTTTAAGTTTTCGTTGGGATATTTGGGATGTTCGTTACTGTATTTGTATTTATTAATTATGACACTGTGTTAATTTTGCGGTGGATTTGGACGATGATATAACACGTGTGAAACTTTATTATCTTTAATTCTTGTGTTTGGTTATGATTTGCGCATTAATATGCCTGAAATTGGTTAAATTAGTTGTGAATTAGTTTACAGGTTTTTAAATGAAATTGTGAATTGAAATCGAATGGAAAACTGAAGCAGGAAAAACAAACGGGCATAAACTGGCGTATGAAATTGTGAATTGAAATCGAATGAAAAACAGGAGCAGGAAAAACAAACGGGCATACACCGGCGTTTCATCAAACGCCGGTGTATCTAATTGTTTAGTTGAAAATTTCGTTAGAGAGGCGTTTCCACACTCGCCGGTGTACCCGTAAGTTGCAACAGTCCTAAGAAACACCGGCGTTTTATAAAACGCCGGTGAATATCTCTATAGCAGCGTTTTACGACACGCCGGTGCTTGTAAGTAGGGAAAGAAGGGCGCTCAGAAACAAGCATATACCGGCATTCCTTGGCAGCCGGTAAATATTACACATCACCTGCGTTTGTACAATCGCTGGTGAAAAGCTATATACCGGCTGTATGTGACCGCTGGTGAATGTATATTGGGGTAAAGAACGGCACCCAGAAATTGCTATATACCAGCGTTTGTCGGGCCGCCGGTGTATTTTGAAGATATACCGGCATCCAGTAGAAATGCCGGTGAATATGCCTATCTTTCCGCGACGCTCGATTCGGTGGCATTTGCACCGGCGATTTTATAAACGTCGGTGAATGTTACACCGGCGTAAAAAACCGCCGGAGAATGTCTAAAAAAACGCCGGCGAATCGCTTCTGTGTTGTAGTGTCTAATAAAATCTCAAATCGAAGAGCAACATAAAGAACATTTACTAAAATTCATAGAAATAGTAAAGAATGCATGAATTATACTATCAAAAAAGGAAATCAAACTATTCAAAATAGAGATAGAATTCTTAGGAACAAAATTATCACATAATGGAATATAACTACAACAACATATAGCCAAAAAATAAAGACACTCCAAATATTTTAAAAGAAAAAAAGAGAAGTACAAGCCATAATCAGACTACTAAATCAAATAAGAAGATATATACCAAACTTGTTAGTAAAAACAAATTGGCTACAACAAAAACTAAAAAAGTTCAAGAAATGGGAATGGACCGCAAAGGATGAAGAAAAACTTAAAATATGAAACAACAAACTTCAGAATTAAATAAACTAAGACTACATGTTAAGAAATGTACATGGATAATGAAAATAGTTGCTAGTGAAGATAATTGGGGAGCAATATTAAAATTTATTGAGATAGGTGAAAAAAGAAGAAATACTAGCCAGATACAGTACTGGATCATTCACATAGACCCAACAAAATTACCACATAAATGAAAAAGAATTATTAGCAATCCTAAAAGCAACAAAAAGGTTTGATTTATTCATAATATATACAAAATTCATAGTAAAGACAGATAATACCCAAGCAAAATCATGGATAAACAAAATAATAGACCCCACCATAGCCAATAAAAGACTGATGAGTTGACAAATGGAACTAGCACATCATGATTTTACGATAGAAAATATAAAAGGAAAAGATAACTTTCTTGCGGATTTCCTATCAAGAAACTGACAAATTTTCTTTCGAATGATAGAAAATAGAGTGCAACAAATAGAATGGGATATAGTATTCCTCAAGAGGACTATGGAGCAATTAAAGGGAGCATTTAACCAATTACAATTACAAATATATGGTTTTTAGATAATATTTTACCAGCATCTAAATGCAGAACATATTGAAAAAATGAGTGAAGGGAGTGAACATATCAACCTACAAAATACATATGAAATCACAAAAATGGCGACACAAGAGGGAAGCTCCACATCTGTAACGCCCCTGCCCCTAGCTCGGACAATTTATACAATTTATAAGACAAATTAGATACTAAGTAGTACAACTGCCCACCACAGGCTGCCTCTCAAAAGTTGGTTAACCGATTAGGTGACTCTTGATCCTTGGCTATATTATTTATATTATATTTAATCTAGTCAATTTTCCGATATGGTACTATTTCACAACTATCTTTCCTTTCTACTCTCGGGTGAACAGTAGCCAACGTCACCATTCACCCTTTTTAAAACCATTCCATTATATATTACCATATCAATCCAGCATCCATGCATGCATTAATCTTTTCAAAGCTAACATCCACTGTATATATTCAAAGTATATATACATTATCATATATAATATATATATACTTATATATATCTCTTTGAAAATTTACGGGGTATTACACACACCCCCCTTCGAATCCATGCATGCATTAATCTTTTCAAAGCTAACATCCACTGTATATATTCAAAGTATATATACATTATCATATGATATATATATATACTTATATATATCTCTTTGAAAATTTACGGGGTGTTACACACACCCCCCCTTCGAAAATCAGCATCCTCGCTGAGCACGGGGCATGCACAATATAGTGCAGGATCTACTTTCTAGCCGATGTGGAGTGGAGTATCCTGATTCTGCGTGTTGTCCAGACCCCTAGCCCACCCCCGTGGATTTACCAGGCGTCCTGGCCACAACCCCGCTCCCTCTCAGGCATACATCTCACCCACTCTTACCCACACTCGGTGTCGAAAATCTGGCTCTGATACCATTTGTAATGCCCCTGCCCCTAGCTCGGACAATTTATACAATTTATAAGACAAATTAGATACTATGTAGTACAACTGCCCACCACAGGCTGCCTCTCAAAAGTTGGTTAACCGATTAGGTGACTCTTGATCCTTGGCTATATTATTTATATTATATTTAATCTAGTCAATTTTCCGATATGGTACTATTTCACAACTATCTTTCCTTTCTACTCTCGGGTGAACAGTAGCCAACGTCACCATTCACCCTTTTTAATACCATTCCATTATATATTACCATATCAATCCAGCATCCATGCATGCATTAATCTTTTCAAAGCTAACATCCACTGTATATATTCAAAGTATATATACATTATCATATATAATATATATATACTTATATATATCTCTTTGAAAATTTACGGGGTGTTACACACACCCCCCCTTCGAATCCATGCATGCATTAATCTTTTCAAAGCTAACATCCACTGTATATATTCAAAGTATATATACATTATCATATATAATATATATATACTTATATATATCTCTTTGAAAATTTACGGGGTGTTACAACATCCATACAACCAACTACCTAAAAGAGAGTTTACTCTCAGTCATCCAAAATATTCCAAGAAGAATTTATTTTTACAATGTATTGAAAAATTATGCCAGACCACCAAGGTCAATCAATTTATGAGAATTATATCTCAGCAACATATGAACATAGCAATTATACTCTCAGGAGCAAATCCAAAGACAATACAAGTGTTATTTGAAAGATGCTTATTCACTGCATATATCGATCCAGGGAATACGAAGAACTTAGCCAACTACCAAGAGAAATATATAAATATGTTAGAAGCTATTTTGGTCTTACAAAGGCTTCTGAAATATATGTTCGAATATTTTCAGCAATTCCGAAATTTCTTGAAGATGATGAAGAACTCCCTGCTGAACATATTATAAAGATAGGGATGACTAAACAAGTCATATTTGGAGCAACTAATATTGTACCATATAAAACTGAAGAATTTGGAAAAACTAATCCCCAAAAGGAGAGCTATGAGATTTAAAACAATGTATTGTGAACTAAAAGACATACAAAATAGAGATAGTAACTTATGGATCTACGATAGCTCAGGTCCACAAATAATAATGATCTACAATATAACAAAGATAAAACAACCACAGTCAAAAAAAGAAGTCTTTGACAGTTGGTAACAAAAATTAGATAAAGGGACTATGATTATGAAAGAAGAGACAACTGTCCAGTGTAGACTGATGAAGATAGAACACCAGCATAAATGCGGACAATGCAGGAAAGGACAAGATAAGGCTGAAGCAAAGTTATTTCTGATGTGAGTGGAGATGTGAAGATGTCGGCCAGAAGGAATCTCTTCTAAAGTAACGTAAGTAGTGACATATTGAAGTCAATTATTTACCCATAATGTAAGTCGTGATGTAATCAGACAATAATTATAACTGATGTAAAACCATCCCTTCCTCTATAGAAAGGGAGGCTGAGTAAGGAAGAAGGCAAAATATTTAAGAGAGAAATTCCATGTAACATTGTAAGAAGAGAATATCTAAGAGAGAAATTCTATTTAATCTTTCTTGTTATTTCTTGTTCAGAATAAGAGATGACAAACTAATCTCTTCCTTACAGGAAGAGCATTGTAAGGCTATGCCTGAAAGATCTTGCAAAAAGACCAATTTGTAACATTCTATAGTTGAACCGTACACCTAGTAGCAGAAAATGAGTTAAGTTGCAGTTGCCTGTACTAAAGTGCTACTAGTTGTTCCAGGCGTATCTCTTAGACGAAGCTCTCTTGAAGAGCATCGTAGTCCTGAGATGGGAACGTAAAAGGAGCATTAAAATCGGGTTACATACCATATGTATTTTATCCACAGGTAGTAACTGGTACAATACAGCTCAAAGAGGCCAAGCTATGTCAGAAGTATGTTGAACCAATTTGTTTGAATTATCCTTAAGAAACCTCTCCCTACTCATGATTTCATTTTAAAGTTATTTGATACTCTCTTATTTCTCTTTTGAAGGCTCAAGCAATCACAATCATTTCACACTTCATATCTTAGTTGGTATCAGAGCATACCAAATACACATAAGGAGGATGAAGAAGACAAGGAAGGAAATAATAAATAAGAAGGCAAGTAAGGGATTTATATTTAATATTTGAAATAAACAAATATAAGTATAATGAAGAAGAATGGAGACAGGGAAGACAAGGAGAGATGAATCTAATGAAGGTGATAATGACACAACATACTAGCCTACCAACACAACATACTAGATGTACTACTTTGTTTATGTCGTGCTTGTAACTAGCTGTATTATATTATTTTCTTTATGTCGTGTTTGTCTTGTATGTTTGCTTTATATACTTTTTGCTTTTGCATCAGAGTCGGTCCTGTAACTTTCTGCATCTCTAATATTATAATGGGAGAAGACCTTAGTGTCATTTGTAAATTTACCAACATGTGCAATGCACGTACATAACTAATATGAAGAAGGTTTCAAGTTCGAATCCTCCTTACGTTAGAATTTTTTTTTTATTAAAACGTGCATCGCATGTGTAAATTACTAGTCTTACATGGTATCAGGACCATGTTGAAAAGTAAGTAACCCCCACTTAATTTTTTGACAAATTAAACACTAATTCATTTACTACAGAATATAGAAACAAAATATTTAATATAAAAGTATAAATTATCTTAAAACCCAAAAATTTTTAGTAATTAATAAAATGTCACACATCATATAGAAAATATTATAGAAAATATATTATAGGAATTTAAATACAAACAGGGTTATACGTGATAATCTTTTCAGAACCAGGTTGTTTTGATAAATATTTCTAAAAAATTGGGTATATATAGATACATAGCTCTAGACTCCTCCCTCTCTTTGATAAATCAATCTGATTGCTTCCTTCACTGCAATACCAACAGCACTGGCAATGGAGTCAACGCTGCTTCTCATGAGTTGCACGAAAACACCTTCCCTCCTCTCCCCTCCTCATCACCCAAACCCTAGCTGCTCATTCAAATCCTTATCAAGAATCAGCCAGCTGCCTAGATTATTCTCCGGCCCGAAACCGGGAAACCGATTGGTGATGAAGGTAGATGATAGGATGGATCGCGGAATATTAATCCCGGAAGATGTGAAGAGTTTGAGTGAGGAAGAGGAAGAGGAGCTGGTGGAGGAGCTGGAGTGTTTGGAAGAGGAGGCAATTGCAGGGGATGATGAGGGAAGAGAGCCGACCGATTACGATCGGAGGGCTCGGATCTTTTTCGAGAGTTCTAGGGTTTTCCAGGCCTTGAAAGAAAAAAGTGATCATGATCAGCCAACTGGTACTGCAAAGGATTGATGATGATCAATTGGAGGATATATATATATATGGATCTGTTTGTCATGTTATATATGTATTTTTGGTTCGCATGCCTGCCCCCAAAAATTAATGCTTTTTTTTGTTGTTGTTGTAGTAGTAGTAGTTGTTGTTGTTATTTCAGTGTGTAATATGAATGTGCCGTTGTTGTTAATTAAATATTTTATATAGTAAATAATAAGGCTTAATCTGGACTCAAATTTGAGATATTTTTCTACTCATCATATATTCATTGCAAATTAATTTTAGTAGCGCAAACCTTTTATTTTATATAAATAACACTTTTGTAAATAATTATATCGTAAATAAATTTGAGCAAATGAATGGTCAATAAAATTCTCACTTAAAAATAAATAGTTGAGATTAGATGGTTGAATGTGTACAAATTACCTACAAATGACAACCCCAATTTTTCCATTATAGTATTATTAGTAATCTGCACGTATGACACACGTTTTAATTATTTTTTTAATATTATATATAGTAAATAATAAAATATAATCTGGTTTAGAACCTGAGACATCCCTTTACTCAAACATACTCTTTACAAATTATTCCTAGGGGTACAAAATTTTATTTTATATGAATGACACTTTTATAAATAATTATGTCGTAAATAAATTTAAACTTGGAGGATATTATGGTAACTAATAACAGTTGGGTAAATTATTTGTTAATATAACTCTCACTTTAAAATGAATGGTGGAGTCCAGGGGCGGATTTGGCATGGGTCTAAGTAGTCCCAGGACCACCCAAAATTACAAAAAGCCTCCTAGTACTGATGGTAAATGTATTGGGTTATCTTCTAGGTGGTCTAGGATCGAATCTTGACCACAGCGAAACTCGTGATTTTTTTTGCCAACAAATCTGGCCCTTTTTTTTATAATTTTTTTAACCGCACAGTAACACCAATACCCTAATACCCTGTTAACCCTAATTACCCTTCATATTCCCAGCCGCCAACCCCTACTTCTACTATTCATCTTCCTCTTCCTCTTCACATATCTCTCTCACCCGAACGGAACCCATTCCTCTCCCGCTTCTCTCCACCACTCGCGACACCCTCCCCCACCACTGCACCCCGACCCTTTGTCTCTCTCCCTCCCCGTACATCCCGACGCCAGCCCCGGTGATCGCTCAGCCACTCGCCGCCACCCTCCTCTGCCGGTGCCGGGACCGAAATAGCACAAATCTTCAAGTATTTAACGCATCTATTGCTTTTTTTTAAATTATGTTTTGGCCCCAAAATTCTAGCAATTTGCCTCAATTAATTTATGCTAATTATATATTTGATATATTTGATTATGAAATAGGATGCTAAGTATTGCTATTATTTTTTAATTTTATTTTTGGCCCCGAATTGTTAGCAATTTGTCTCATTAAATTTTTTCTAATTATATATTTGATGTTTGGTTTATGAAATAGGATGTTAAAGTATTATAAATTGGTATCAAAATCCAAGGAATCTACAAGTGCACCACCAATTCAACAAGAAAGTGAACCATTGGATGATGAAGTAGATATAAATCCAAATCCACAAGTTCCCAAGCTACCAAATGATGTTAGTGAAAAATGGGCATATTTGGAGTTGGATCCCGGAAAAAGAAAACCTATTCTTGATTATCATCCAAATGAGCGTGATGAGGTAAGAAGAGCTTATCTTTTACATGGCCCTACTCAACCCCGTTTGGAGAGTTATCATGTTGAAACAATTTATGGGAAGAATCGTAGTTTTAAGGCTAATTGGTTTAATAAATATAGTTGGTTGGAATATAGTATTAAAGAAAAGGCTGCATATTGTTTGAATTGCTATTTGTTTTATATGGAGTTAGGAAACAGTAGAACTGCATTTGTGATTGATGGTTTTAAGATTTGGAATAAAAAGAGCAAGTTAACTGACCACCAAGAAACAAATCATCACAAGAATTGTGTGCAATTATGTGAAGCTCTCATGAACCAAAAACAGAGTATCGAGTCTTCTTATACAAAACATTCTGCAAAAGAGAAATCTGATTATCTGGTTCGTTTAAAAGCATCCCTTGAAGCAGTCAAATTTCTTGTTAGAGGTGGATTAGCCTTTAGGGCACACAATGAAGGGAAAGACTATATATATAAGGGTCATTTTCTTGAATTAGTAGATCTTTTGGCAAGAAATTGTGATCACATAGCTGCAGCGATAAAAAGTGGTGGAGAAAATCATAAGATGACATCTCCACTTATTCAAAAAGATCTTGCAAATGCATGTGCTGTTGAAACAATTAAAAAAATCGTTGAAGAAATTGGAGATGACATCTTTTGTGTCCTTGTCGACGAATCTGGGGATTGTTCAGGCAAAGAACAAATGGCAGTGGTTGTGCGTTTTGTTGATGAAAGAGGTTTTATTGTTGAAAGATTTGTTGGCATTGTTCACGCCGCAGATACAAGTGCAAAAGCACTTAAGGAGGCTCTTGAAACTTTGTTGTCCGGGTTAGGATTGTGCATATCTAAAATTCGAGGTCAAGGATATGATGGAGCAAGTAATATGCGAGGTCATCTTGGAGGTTTGAAAACTTTGATTCAGAATGAGAATCCGCAAGCCTATTATGTCCATTGTTTTGCACATCAACTCCAATTGGTTCTTATTTCAATTCTTAGGCATCATGATGATGTTGATTGGTTTTTTTGTGAAGTTAGTCGTGTGGTGACTTTCCTTCGTGCATCTAACAAACGTCAAGCTCTTCTTTGTAAAAAGCAAGTTGCTTATTTTGCAGAATTAATTGATAATGACTTGATTGAAACTGGTACGGGGTTGAATCAAGAAATGTCTATTGCAAGAGCGGGTGACACACGTTGGGGATCTCACTTTCGGACTTTGAATCGGTTACATGACTTGTTTACTCCCATTCTTGAAGTGTTGGAAGATCTTCAAAGTGATAGAATGTGTAAAGGTGAACCACAAAGTTTGTTGGTGGTGATGCAAACTTTTGGATTCATTTTCATGCTCCATTTAATGATTGATGTTTTATCTGTTACAAATGATTTGTCTCAAGCATTACAAAAGGGTGAGCAAGATATTGTCAATGCTATGGAACTTGTCCGAATCAACAAGGAAAGGTTTATAGAAATGCGAGAAGGTGGATGGGAATTGTTTTATGAAAAAGTTGTAGGATCTTGTGGTAACCTTGAGATTGATGTGCCCGACATGGATGCAAGGTATGTGAAAATTAATAAGTCGAAGCGCAAGGCTCCTATTGTGACAAATTTGCATTATTTCAGAAATGATTGTTTCTTGCGTATCATAGATTTGGTGTTGAATGAATTGGAAGACCGTTTTACTCCTGAGAATATTGAGTTGCTGCATTGCGTTTCATGTTTAAGTCCTTGCGAGTCATTTAAGGCTTTTGACATTAAATCGCTTGTGAGATTTGCGAGATTGTATCCTAACGACTTTCTTGATGTTGATGATGTGGAGTTGTCTAGCCAACTTGAGAACTATATTAGAAGTGTTAAAGCTGATGATAGATTTTCCAATTTGAAGGGGCTCTCAGATCTTTCTAAGACTCTTGTGCAAACAAAGAAGAACAAGACATATAACTATGTGTATAGGCTTATGAAATTAGCTTTGTCTCTTCCGGTGGCAACCGCAACTGTTGAGAGAGTTTTTTCAGGAATGAAATATGTGAAGGATGAGTTGAGAAACAGGATGTCTAATCCTTGGCTTAATGATTGTCTAATCACTTTTGTGGAGAAGGAAGTGTTTAGCACAGTCGATAATTTAGATATAATTAAGCGTTTTCAGGCTATGAAGAAGAGGAGAGTTCAACTAAACTTGTAATAGAATTATATATTTGATTCAAGTTGCAGCGTACTTCATTATGCCATTTTAACTATATGAGATATTATTACTTTATTTTTAATTTTTTTTTTTCTGTCGAGTTATATAATTATTTAATAGATAAAGGCACCCCCAGTTTTTAAATCCTAGATCCGCCTCAAGCCTACATATGACAACTCCAACTTGAATGGTGGAGATTGGATATTGAATATCTACAAATGACAACTCCAACTCTCTCGTTATAATATTAGAGATTAGAGATTAGAGATCAGAGATTATTAGAGATTAGAGATAGAGATTTAATTCTGCAGGTTATTTAGAGGTTACACATAATTGGAGATTTGAATGTTTCGTCCAGATTTAGAAATGGATATGTTTTAAACAAGTAGTCAACTTTTGTCATCTGATAGTATAAACCATAGTTTTAATACCACACAAATTTCGTGTGGTATATATGAACAGGGGTGTATTGGATTGGAATTTGAAAAGAATTTAAAAGAACTGAGAATCCCAGTATTTAAAGGATTTATGAGGAATTCACCTAAAACTTTGACTGGGATTTATAAGGATTTTAAAATAGTTTGATGGAATTCTTATTATGAATTTGATGGAATTTGAAGGAATTCGATGAAAATAAACTTTATAATTATTAGTTCATTTCCTACACAAGATTGTCAATTATACCATATTATACCAAATGAGAATTTTACATTATGATGGGGGATCATTCATCATTGACAACAATATTTGGAAAGCACAAACATAGATTTTTTTTATTTTTTATTATAAAAAAAGAGGAGATTGAACAAACGATGAAATAAACCAGGATCCAACATTCAACAGTGACTTCAACCCTTCCAAAACACAAACATGCATGAAGAAATGGCATAAGAGAAGCAGAAAAATCTATTTAACTATGAAAAGGAAATATGATTGAATCATGTCAAGTCAAAATGTTTTATAATATGATATCCTAACACTAAACCAAAGCAGAGGATCATGATGAACTTTGTTGCACCCAACCAGACCTGTGCACACCTCAGACAGTTGAAAGACAGACTGCTACTAATGCAGTGTCCATACTGGAACAGAGGATGTAAGTGTTCCAATGGCAAAGGGAACCTAAAACAGTTCTCAGACAAGGAAACCCAAGCTGGCATGCATTTGCAGGCTGCAATAATTGTGCACCTCTAAGTTTACCTGAAGAAAACAACTCAAGATTTGAGATCTACAAACTTGAGAACTAAACTGTTACTTCACAGACAATACAAAGTAAAAATGTGTGTGTGTGTGTGTATTCAAAAGGAAGTAAAAAGGAACAAGAAAAAATGGTTAGTAACATGGGGGGAAAATGGTTAAGTTTATGTTGACTACTAAACCTTGCAAGAAATATAAAATTTTCCAAGCAGCTTCAGAATTATTTAATTTCCTTCACTTCTAACTTTGATTCTTGAAAGAAGATGTTATGAAAAATTGCACTGTAATTATTCAAATGAAAGAACAACAAGAACAAATGCGACAAGTTCCAGTAATCATATTCCAGAAAACACCTTGAAATAGCATATAACTACTTGAAAAGCCTCACCAGTACATATGCAAAATAGTGAGGAAATAATCCAAAAGAATAGCTCAAACTGCAAGCTTTCCTTAAATAAAATAAAATAAAAACTCAAGTAAAGGATGACAAAAAAAAAATTAATATACAAAAGAACTCAACACCCAGGCATGGACTAACCTGAAGCATACAGTTTTCAATTTTACAAAATTGTTGTACCACAAAGTGGACTTTTTTTATTTTTATTTTTTCATTTGTAACAAACGAATTGTATGGACAACGCATACCTAAGCTACATAAATCTGCATATAACAACAACAGAGAAATGAGTGACATCAACACATACAATGGTCCAAAAAATTGGCTACATCACTGTGCAATTGCATTTAGATTCTATCTTAGGTGGATTTGTACTATCGATAGCCTTTTGCTGGATCTTCTTGATATTCGTAGGTTGTGTAGATTCATGGACGATCACATTGGTTTGTAACTTTGTGAGTGGTGACTTGCTTCGAGATTCCAACTTCCTCCTTCTAAACTTTCGGGATTTTGGTGTGCTTTTATTATGCATCTTTCTTGAGTTCTGGTCCGAATTGGAATCGATTTTCCCTAATACAGAATCCTTCTCCATCCCAATGGCTGCAGCCTTGTAGGCAATATCATGAACTATAGAACTGCAGAAAAGTATGGTATTGGTGGCTTCATCAAGGGTTATGCTTCTCAACATGTGTTCACTTGGGCCTTTGACAACAACAGCCATTTCTTCTGTCAAAAGAGCAAATGTTTACAATTAGAAGATATTCAATTTACATTTCAAATTTCTAAATACAAGGTAGAAGAGAACCCAGAGATAATCTTTCATCCTTAATTAGTCCTGATGTCAACATTTAAATATTATTACATTATGGTCCACTCATACTGCAGCATGAATAAAATCTTACATCTGAGCAACCAGAGATACTGCACACTAAATTTTTACATCTGAATACTAGTGAGTGCATCCTAAACTAAGTAACTAATCCAGTTCCATTACAATTTTGCGAAAACTGATAGCAGTACTTTGATGGCAGGTTTGATACTACAAACATCTTTACGTAACAAACACAAAGGAAAAGAAGAAAAATTGCTGAGAATATTTATCCAGCAAACAAGTATTAACCTTCCAGCTCAGAGTAAATCGAGCTGATAGCGAAGAATACCACCAATCCCACCAAAATCATTGCAAAACTGAGATCCGGCCCTCTTGAGATTTGTAGAAATAAGAGAAAACCCTTTTATTGAAAAACAAAGGAAGGAGAAGAAGTGAGTAATGGCAGGAAACAGCAACGGCGAAGTGGTGGGTCCGGCAATCGGAATCGACCTCGGAAAGACGTACTCCTGTGTCGGAGTTTGGCAGAACGACCGCGTCGAGATCATCATCAATGACCAGGGCAACCGCACCACCCCCTCCTGCGTTGCCTTCGCCAGCGATGACCGGCTCATCGGAGATGCGGCCAAGAACCAGGTCGCCGGAAACCCTACCAACACCGTCTTCGGTCGGCCAAGAAAGTTCTTTGTTTTTTGGGTGTGAACACTGGAGAATTTTTTTTAGGTTTTATGTCGATCCTTGTAATTTTTCACTGGAGAATTTTTTTTAGGTTTTCAATATGTCGATCCTTGTAATTTTTAGGTGTGGATGCAAAATCAAGCTAATAAAAAAATATACAAATAAATCAATACCTTCACAAGAGAGGTGGATGCAACTAGCCGTGGGAAGAAAGAACTGAAGAAGGGAAGAACGTCTACTTGAAAGTTTCTGCAGAGATGGTGAGAATTGTAGAGGGGTTTGGTATTTATAGCTCACACCCTAGATTCCATCTAAATCCTGCAAATTCTCAATTCTACCAAAATCAATAATTTTTTGAATACACCGAGAATTAAATGGGGTCATTTAAAATCTCAATTGAATACACCGAGAATTAAATTGGGTCATTTAGAATCTCAATTGAATACACCGTGACTTTTATAAACTCCTTTAAAATCCTAATTGAATACACTAGGATTTTAACATTCTTTTAAATTCTTTTCAAATTCCAATCCAATACACCCCTGGAAAACTTGTGGTATGCGATTTAGGATTTGGATCCTCTGTACTGGTAATAATCTAAATTATCAATGGTGCACTCTAAATGTGACGTCCATCTTAAATTCTTACTTTGTTTTTGTTGAATGGTTACAATCAATTAGACGTCTATTATAATTTTATTAGCAATCCTTAAATTAATTAAGTTGATTAATTTATTTTTTTCTGTTTAAGTTTCAATTAACATACATGTAAATACGATTTTTTTTCTCTGAAAAATATAAACATGATTTTTAGGTCTTTATAGTATTTGTTTTGTTTGTTCAGATAACTTCTTATAAAATATTGATACTAATCAGATAAAACACTGATTCAATTTTATTCACTAACAATTAGGAAAAAATCATGGAATGAAATAAAAAGATACACTTTATACTTTTAGTTAGTTGAGAGGTAAACTATATATCATTGATGCTGCTGTTTTGGAGACAGATCTGGTCCAGATTCGTGGCTGAGCGAGTGGTTAGTGAGGTGGATCTGGTGGTGCTTGACGGCCACCAGATACATGCAAAATGCTTAGAAACACCGGGAGAGATCCCGGCAACAGGCCCTCCATCGATCTAGTCAGTCACTGGTAAAAGTGGATTAGGGTTTGAGTGACAAAACATGCATTACCTTCTAACAGTGGTGGAGACCTGGTATTTATAGGCAGAGAGAAGAAACCCTAGTGGGTTGGGTTGACCCTCTTCTGTAGGCCTGATTGGTGTGCTGCATCAGTAGGCGGCCCATAGGGCATATGGGCCTGATTTAAGGGAATTTGCAGATCCTGAGGGGATCTAACAACTCAGGTGGAGCTGGATTATTTACCCACATCATAGGCCCCCCACTGTTTGAGGGTCGGGTGTACCAGCCATCAAGGAGTAGTCCAATCTCGTGGGTGAGAAGATCATTCAACAGTGTACATAAGGGTAGAACGGAAGATCCCCATAAAGAGTGACATAGGGTCATGACTCAGCTCCGTGATTACGAGTCCGATGTCTGAGCTTTGTACCGCGACAGAAGAGTGTAGAAGCAAGCAGGTTGGTCAAAGTAAGTGCTGAGTGTCGAGAAAAGCGTGCTCAGTGAGAAAGATTGTAGCTAGCTCGAGGAACATGCCGAGCATCGAGTGAGGCATACTTGGTGAATAAGCTTGCAGCTAGCTTGAGAGCGTCAAGAGTGAAGCGCGCTAGGTGAGAAAGCTTGTAGCTAGCTCAAGGAGCATGCTGAGCGTCGAGCGAAGCGCACTTGGTGAGAAAGCTTATAGCTAGCTCGAGAAGCATGCCGAGCGTCGAGCGAACTCAGGATGGATAAAGTTAGCGACTGGCTCGAGGTGCATGCCCAGCATCGAGAGAAGAACACTTTGTAACAAAGCTTGCAGCTAGCTCGAGGAATATGCCGAGCGTCGAGCAAAGCACACTAGGTGAGAAAGATTATAGCTAACTCGAGGAGCATGCCGAGCATTGAGAGAAGCGCACATGGTGAGAAAGCTTACAGCTAGTTCGAGGAGCATGTCGAGCATTGAGCGAAGCGCACTATGTGCAAAAGCTTATACCTAGCTCATGGAGCATGCCGAGCATCGAGTGAGCTCGAGATGAAGAAAGCTTGTGAGAAAGATAGTGGCTTTCTCGAGGTGCATGTCGAGCGTCAAGAGAAGCGCTAGAGATGGAGATGTAACGCCCCTGCCCCAAGCTCAGACAATTTATACAAAGTATCAGACAAATTATTTATAGTATAGTACAACTTTCCACCACAGGCTGCCTCTCAAAAGGTGGTTAACCGGATTGGTAACTCTTGATTATAGGCTATATTATTTATATTTAATTATTCTTGTGTGATTCCCGATATAGGACTATTTTATATCATCTATTCTCTAACTCCGTTCGTGTGACTTCAGCACACAGGAGCACCCCCTTTCGGGTGGGTCCCATGTCCACGTCACCACACAGAGAGCAGAGACAGCACCATCAGCTGCCTCACAAACCAAACTGGGCCCCACTGACATCATCAGTGACGTCAGCAGGTGGAGAAAGCACCATGCTGCATTTCGTGGGCCCCCACCTTCTCACTTAATTTTTATATAATACCCCCTATAGAACCTTCTGTAGGACACCCAATTTAATTCCTCTTATATTTTTATTATATACATATACTATATCTTTTTTAGAAATTACGGGGTGTTACATACATCCCCCCTTCATAAATCAGCATCCTCGCTGAGCACGGGGCATGCACAATCTAGTGCAGGATCTACTTTCTAGCCGTTGTGGAGCATCTGCTCTTCTATCTGCCCGATTAATCATGATCCTGGAATCCACCGCCTGACTATATAGACATGCCCCACACTCGGTGTCGAAAGTCGGCTCTGATACCATTTGTAACGCCCCTGCCCTAAGCTCAGACAATTTATCCAATTTATGAGAAAAATTATTTATATTATAGTACAACTGCCCACTACAGGCTGCCTCTCAAAAGATGGTTAACCGGATTGGTGACTCTTGATCATAGGCTATATTATTTATATTTAATTATTCTTGTGTGATTCCCGATATGGGACTATTTTATATCATCTCTTCTCTCTCTCCGTTCGTGTGACGTCAGCACACAGGAGCACCCCCATTCGGGTGGGTCCCATGTCCACATCACCACACAGAAAGCAGAGACAGCGCCATCAGCTGCCTCACAAACCAAACTGGGCCCCACTAACGTCATCAGTGACGTCAGCAGGTGGAGAAAGCACCCTGCTGCATTTCTCACCGTGGGCCCACACCTTCTCACTTAATTTTTATATGATACCCCCTATAGAACCTTCTATAGGACACCCAATTTAATTCCTCTTATATTTTTATTATATACATATACTATATATTTTTTTAGAAATTACGGGGTATTACACACATCCCCCCTTCATAAATCAGCGTCCTCGCTGAGCACGAGGCATGCACAATCTAGTGTAGGGTCTACTTTCTAGCCAATGTGGAGCATCTGCTCTTCTATCCGCCCGATTAATCATGATCATGGAATCCACCGCTTGACTATATAGACATGCCCCACACTCGGTGTCAAAAGTCAGCTCTGATACCATTTGTAACGCCCCTGCCCCAAGCTCAGATAATTTATACAATTTATCAGACAAATTAGTTATATTATAGTACAACTGCCCACCAAAGGCTGCCTCTCAAAAGGTGGTTAACCGGATTGGTGACTCTTGATCATAGGCTATATTATTTATATTTAATTATTCTTGTGTGATTCCCGATATGGGACTATTTTATATCATTTCTTCTCTCTCTCTGTTCATGTGACGTCAGCACACAGGAGCACCCCCTTTCGGGTGGGTCCCATGTCCACATCACCACACAGAGAGCGAAAACAGCACCATCAGGTGCCTCACAAACCAAAACGGGCCCCACTAACGTCATCAGTGACGTCAACAGGTGGAGAAAGCACCCTTATGCTTTCTCACCGTGGGCCCCCACCGTCTGACTTAATTTTTTTATGATAGCCCCTATAGAACCTTCTATAGGACACCCAATTTAATTCCTCTTATATTTTTATTATATACATATACTATATCTTTTTTAGAAATTACAGGGTGTTACAGGAGAATTCTTGTGAGAAAGTTAATGGCTGGCTCGAAGTGCATGCCGAGCGTCGAGCGAGCTCGAGATGGAGAAAGCTTGTGAGAAAGCTAGTGTAACGCCCCGAATCCCAAATACACTGAATTCGAGATGTTCTAAAGGATCTTTCCACTTACTTTAGTACAATTTTACAAGGAAATTTAAACTTTTCATCTTACATCAGAGTTTACATCCATATTACACTTTACATTTGCACAGCGGAAGTCAAATTTTACAACAATTAAACAAATGTACAACAACATGGTATAATCTTTAAGCATCCATTCCTCTTTAACCTTTAACATGTCATTACCTGCATATAAGACTGTGGGTACGTCAGTTTATTCAATCGACGAACATTATACACGACCATCCTCTCTATGCCGAAAATAGTATAACTCAATTTTCCATATTTAACAAACACAAACTTGTCACATTTCAAATAAAGGGACTACCCTATTGATGTCGTGTCGTGATTGTGCACTTAATCCTTAATACAGTTAATTATATTAGATAACACTAATGCGCACTTGTTCGGATTCTATGCATCCCATTCTACATAGGTCCGAGGGCAAGCCTCTTAATCGTTCTTCATCTTTGTAGGGTTCAATCCCTCGCCATGACTTAATCTACTACTGTAACTACGGTGAGTATCCTAGATGATCTATGAGTACAAGCACGTGTCCTGGACCCTGGAGGGGAATCCCATGCCATGTCTTGACTCATCAAGCATGCATTCTGTGGCAATTCAGCCTCCTCCCTGAACACGATCCTCTTGCAGTCACCAAGCATCCCACAAGCATGGCTAAAGTCCGATCATTACTGAGTTGTGCCCACGCCATGTCTTGACTCATCAAGCATGCATTCTGTGGCTCACACACCCGCACCGTAAACTCTAGTTCTCATACTCATGTTTTCTCTCACTTTCATCACATCTTCACTATGCACTATTCTTAATTTAATAGAATCATGAATAAAATCAAAGCTCTAGAGTTAGCCTCTCAACTAAACCGAACTTATTCATTTATTCAACATGACCAACCTTGGTCTTTCATTTCAATATTTCATTTTCATTTCTTCCCAAATGCCGGGGGAGACTTAGCTACTCTTTCGTTTCAATTCAAATTCACAATTTCCACTTTTGAGCACTTATAACTCACAAAATTCATATTCATAACCAACAGATTTCTTTTTGCATTAACATGATCTCTAATTCATTCATTAATCCACACCCATACATGAACTCATGCACTTTATCAATTAATAATTTCACATTTTAAATTCACATCACTAATGAATAATCATACTTCATATTTTTCCACATTATTCTTAAGTGAGAATAAATTGCATTATGTCACACCACAAAGTTTCTTTTTGCCAAATCATCTTCTAATACTTCATTTCAATTATTCTTATAAGTTATAATTTTTCACAAAGTGTATAATCTAGAATCATAGTTCTATTTATGCTTTTTATTCACAAACCATAGTTTATTTCATTCAAATAATCTCCAAATCATTTTTATAAAGTCCCTTATATTTTTATGAGAATAACCATATTTTTTCTACAATTTTTGGACACCTAAAAACCCAAAAAATATATTTTTTAGCAAGAATCGAACCCAAGCACACGGAGAACACAGCCAAGAGCACCCGCCACTAGGCCGAACTGTGCCAGCGATATAAAGAGGGGCAAAAGGGTATTTATCACTGTCTGTCGGTATTTTATATGTTTACACAAAATGTGAGAATATATATGCGGCTAAGGGGAATCGAACCGTTCAACACAGAGAGCCCAACCGCACCGCAAGACCACTTGAGCTGCGCGCTCAGTTGTCATAAGTATAATTCTAACTTTATTTAATCCACAGTCCCTGTTATTTAGAACATTTCGATGTTCAACTAGCTTTCTTTTCATTTTGCTCTCATCAAATTATACTGTATAACTCCAGAATAATTCTCCCTCACATAATTCATATGTCAGTGTGAGCAAAATAATTTTTGTGATAATAAAGACATATTTTCAAACCATTAACTCAAATTATACATTCTAACACTACCATTTTTCTCTTTTTGATGTTTCTTTGCCTCATAGTACTCTATTCTTTTTTTTTGTCAATACATTTCACATTAATCTACTGATTTTAAGCATTACTACATACAACTCATATTTGAATTTATTCATACCCATATCAACATAAAGGGTCTATTTAACACATGAAATGGTAAAACTACTCACTTTGAGTGTAGTTCTTTGATAGTAACAATGTGGTTTCATTAATCAATCTATGTCACAATATATATAACCACTTATCAATTTGCATGTTCACATCTCAATCATTCAAGAAAGTCATTCTTTTCAAATTAAAGTGTGTTCTTTCTTTATCAATTTCATACTTCAAATTTTCAATTAAACTAGCATGCAATTCTACTTTAAGAATAGGGAAATTTTTACCCACAACTCAATTTTTACCCATGGAGGGGGGTATTTATACTAGAAATCAAATAGAATGAAGGGTTAGGATTAACTAGTTGGTTGTGGGATGGAGGGCCAAGATTAGAGTAGGAGTTGCAATAACTACCCACATCTACATAACCACCACCATGATCACCATTACAATTTTTAAATCTCCCTCCAAAAGAATGCAATCCGGCCTAGCACTTTTGTGCATGTTGCACGTGTACGTGCAATACACGTGCATTCCACTTGATCCAAAAAGTTCTACATTAAATTTTGTACAAAAATAAAATAGTATTTAAATTGTCTTCTACATGACAAGTTAAATAAAAAAAAATAGATTAATCTATGGGCTTTAGTTTTGGGCCAAAATAGTTATTTAAAATAAAATAAATAAATTACATTTTGAGCTTTAAGAAAAAGGCATTTTAATCTAATTAAAATAAGGCTTTCTATTTATTTAAAGAAAAAGGATTTTGTATAAAATAATTTGAAACACATATTTAAATATTTATACACATCACAATAAAAATAATTATAAGATTTAATTCAACCAAAATATTGCACGTGCACACTACGTGCAAAATAAATAATTTTTCATTAAATTGAAAAATCAAGGCATTACAACACTCCCTCCTTAGAATAGTTCCGTCCCCGGAACTACAATCAAGAGCGAGAAACAAAAATACAACACTCAAACAAGAACAAAAAGATACAAAAATACAGATCAAGCAAAAAGCTCAGGATAGTCCTTCAACATCCTCTCCTCAGACTCCCAAGTAGCCTCTTCAACCAAATGGTTTCTCCAGACTACCTTGACCATCGGTATCGTCTTATTTCTCAAGACTTTCTCTCGACGATCAACAATCTCGACAAGAGACTCGATGTAATTCAGATCCAACTGCAAACCTTCCGGCACTTCAAGCAAATGATGACTCGGATCTGGAATGTAACCTCTCAGCATAGACACATGAAAGACATTGTGCACCTGAGACAACTCTTCCGGTAATTCAAGCCGGTAAGCAGTTTTTCCGATCCTTTTCAATATCTTGTACGGGCCTATAAACCTCGGGGCTAACTTCCCGCCTTTGCCAAACCGAACCACACCTTTACTGGGCGATACTTTCAGAAAGACGAAGTCACCGACCTCAAACTCAAGGTCCCTTCTCCGGTTGTCTGCATAGCTTTTCTGCCTGCTCTGAGCTTCTACCAACCTTTTCCTGATTAGATCAATCTTCTCCGAAGTTTGTTGTACAAGCTCAGGACCAAACAACTGCCGCTCCCCAACTTCAAACCAACAAACAGGTGTCCTGCACTTACTGCCATACAAAGCTTCATACGGCGCCATCCCAATGCTAGCCTGAAAACTGTTGTTGTAGGCAAATTCCACCAAAGGTAAATGCCTTTCCCAACTGCCTCTAAAGTCTAGTATACAACACCGAAGCATATCCTCAAGAATGCGATTGACTCTCTCGGTCTGCCCATCGGTTTGCGGATGAAAAGCAGTGCTGAAATCTGTCTTGGTACCCAAAGCTGTCTGAAGGCTCCTCCAGAAATGCGAAGTAAACCGCGTATCTCGATCAGACACAATAGTTGACGGAACACCATGAAGCCGGACAATCTCGCCAACATACAACACAGCCAACTTGTCCATCGAAGCAGTGAGTTTCATCGCCAAAAAGTGAGCGGACTTGGTTAGTCGATCGACTATAACCCAAATCGCATCATTGCCTTTAGAACTCTTAGGCAATCCCATGATGAAATCCATACTGATGTTATCCCACTTCCATTCCGGAATAGGTAACGGCTGTAATAGACCTCCGGGTCTCTGATTTTCAGCTTTGACTTGCTGACAAACCTCACACTTTGCCACAAATTCAGCCACATCCCGCTTCAAACCTGACCACCAGAAATGTTGTTTGATATCTTTGTACATCTTAGTACTCCCAGGATGTACCGACAAAAGAGTATCATACGCCTCCTGAAGAATACTCTCTTTCAGGTCCGACTGATTTGGAACACACAACCTATCTCCGAACCACAGCACTCCATCCCTGATTTGAAATCCGGGCAACCTGCCAGCACCAATCTGCTCCTTCATCTCCAAAATATCAGCATCAACCTCCTGACTTGCAATGATCCTTGTATTCAGAGTAGGCTGAAGCCTCAACTGAGCCAAAGATGCTCCCAATCCTTGCAAGACAACCTCAATACCTGCTCGATCCAGTTCCTCAATCAGATGCCTCTGAGTTGTAATCAAACTGGCTAAGCTGCTCTTGCGACTAAGTGCATCAGCAACAACATTAGCTTTTCCAGGATGATACTTGATCTCAGGTCGCATGTCCTCGAGCACTTAACATATTAGTTCAAAACTCTCCAGTACAAAACTATTCAGTACAAAACATCAAGTACAAAACTTTCAGTACAAAACTGTTTAAATATCCTTTATGAATAACAAAATTTTCAATAGATGTAAGGGTAAGAAGAATACTTATTGTAGCAATATGACAAACATGTGAGTAGACATCAAATAAATCTACCCCATTTTTCTCAGTCAATCTGTTAGCTACTAAAATGCATTAAAATTACTACTGAATAATAAAAATTAAGTTTCTACTACAAAACTCCACTTACTATGGTTTTAGCCCCTTTCGGCATATTGTATGACATAAAATCATCTCATTGTCTACTAAAGATTCTTTTTAGTCATTTGTCATTCAGGTTTTTAAGTGTCAGTAAGGCTGGTTCTTGATTCCAACTATATATCATTGATCGTGTCTATAGGACTAGATAATTTCATACATTTATCTTTGATTAACACATCCTCAAAGAACTCTTCAAGTCTAGATTCTTCTAACACAAATTAGATAGATCCAACATTTGTCCACAGAACCATATTCTACACTTTCTGAGTACCCACAACTATTTGTTATAAGTCCTACTTTAGGCCTTCTAGGGTCATATACTCTAACAAATGTATTCTACACTTTCTGAGTACCCACAACTATTTGTTATAGGTCCTACTTTAGGCCTTCTAGGGTCATATACTCTAACAAATGTATCACACCACATGTTTTCACATTAACAAAATTATTTGTGTTTCTATCCCATAGTCTACAAGGTATAAATAATTAGAGTGTGGTAACATATTGGAAATATAATTAACAATACAATATCACCCACAGTTACACAAAGTCAAACAATAGTCAATAATATAGAATTCAACATTTTACTAAGTGTTTGATTCTAACTTTTATCAATACGGTTTTGACTGTTGTAAATAGAGTGCACTAGAGATTATGCCAAATGCAAACTTCTCTTAAAAATCGTTAAAACATATTCATCACCTCTATCAAATCTGAAACCTTTTGATCTTAGCATTTAACTAGATTTTTAATTCATCAAAATAATGAGTGCTATATCCTCCATATGTGTATGACAAACATTCACTAATCATCTACATAGGTGATTAAATACTTCTGACCAATTATCATATCATCTAGTCACAAAGCTACTGAGATCATAAATATTAGAATGTATTGACTCAAGAAGTTGTGTGCTCCTAGAGACCATACTAAATGACTTTCTAGTGATCATAATCTGAGCAAAACTTTCATATTTATCATATTTAATGGAGTGTCATTTAGCAGAGTTATGAGTTTTAATATGAACAAACAATTTAATATATAGTTCTCAAATCCTAGCCAATTATGTTATGTTCAAGAACTATACACAATTAGAACTACTATTATTAATTGTCTCATTTGCTAAACTCAACTTATACATGCAATTGACAATATATGCACTTTATAAGAGTTAATATAAAATTACTCTATCACATTTTACAAAATTGTTTGCTTTCTCTAATAGCTCTAACAATGTCCACTTGCTCAAACACATTGAGCGAAGAGTTCTTTCCTTTATTCGTTCTTCATCATCTTCATAATACTAAATGAGATAATGACTACTAACATATTATAATTTAAATTTGCACACACAGTACAATGAACGAGAAAGAACAAAACATAATTAATAGAGTCATATCCTACATTAAGAGATGCTCTCTCCTAAGTTACAGACATTTGTTATACATCTTATACGTCAAAAAATTTTATTTTATTTTATTAGAGAAGCAAATATATGATCTCACACAAATTGTAAATAATGGATTTGTCAAAATATCTATACACATAGTATGATAAAATACTTAACAACCCTAAAAATGCTAGTTTTTTCAAAGCGATAATAACTATGATCTAAAACTCTCAATCATATGATCAAACGTACAAAACGTTAACATATTCATCACATGAAAATATTAAGAGATTAGAGTAGATCATACCGACACTTCAAGTTAGAAATGTTTTCCAAATACGATGGAGAAGCCTACGTAGTGCAGACTTATCATACCGTGATGCAAATCTATCGTCTTCAATACACACAATTTGTAAGTAACATTGAAGTTCCTACATTCATCAAATCGTTAAAGATTAGCTAATTAAACAAATTATTAGCACTATCTAATTCACCACAATTTAATTGGAGATTCAATTTTATAGTCAAAGCCTATAATTTATCAAAATAAATATTTGATCCATAGCACGTAGCCAAAGCAGTTATTCAGACTTGTATTTAATTAAAAAATGCTTAATACGGTTTTGAACTTCAGCACATAGCAACCAAAATTCAAACAAATAATTAAATAACAATTTAAATTTGGTCTTATCTTTAATTTAGATCTGAATTGGAGGTACACTGCAGTAGATCCAGTCTTCTCCCCAAACACGGAATACAAAACAATACCCAATGGATTGTCTCCACTGGTTAGATCCAGATTGATTCCTTTTGACTGGATCTGGATCTGATCCAATGGTCCAAATACCAAACAACAATCTCCAACCAATAGAGCAGCTATTGGACTGGATCTGAATCTGGATCTGCTCCAACAGTCCAAACACCAAACAACAATCTCTAACCAATAGAGCAACTGTTGGACTGGATCTGAATCTGGATCTGCTCCAACCACCCGAACACACAACACCGGATCTCAACCAATGGGATTACTGATTTGGAGTCAGATCTGAGTAGGTTCATATGTGATTCCCTCCACAAAACAAACACTAAACACCCAAATCAGCCAATAGAAAATTCAGATCTAACTGTTCATCTCCCAATCCCTTCAAACGATCAAAGTGGAGGAGAAGTGAGAAGGGGTTATCGGTGGTCAGAGGCGGCCTGGTGGAGGCGACGCTCAGCGACGGCGACACCCAGCGGCGGTGGCACTCAGCAAGGCGATCCCTAGCGATGCGGCAGCTATGTCGATGCCAACCCAAATGTGGTGGTGGCCTGCGTCGACGCCAGCTGCGGCGGGGCAGCTGACCTGGGCGGCGGCAACCGTAGATTCCGACCCTGACGGCTTGCGGTGCCCCCAGCGACTGAGTCAAACAGATCGCGATCGGAGTAGGGGAGAAAGGGTTTGCGGTGGACACGACGGCTGGTGGCGGCCGAGGCGGAGGCTTGTACCGTCATCAGTGAAGGCAACGACAATGGCTGCTACCGACGACAAAGACGAATTCCGATGAACGGTAAACTCCGACTCAATTTCTCTTAATCTCAAAATTAATGCTAAATATCTCAAGATTGATAGAGATTATGAGAGATTATAACAATAAAACTAGGGTTAATATCTTAGACTGATGTGTTTGAGATATTTACCCTAGGTATCAAAATTAGAATACCCAGACTACTATCACAAGCCAGTATTTATAGGATAAATACTGATTTGGGTACTGGGTTCTCAACCCACTCAACCCACGTTCAGATATCCATACAATTAGTACGTGTAACACACGTGTTACCCGCAGAATAATATTACACATAATATTATTCATATAGTGAGAATATACCTATATATCCAACATATATTCCTGTATATTGATGGCGATTCACTAACAGAATCTAATATACAAAAATTTCTAAGTTTTTTTTATATCCTTTCCATACGAGTTATACTTGTAAAGGCACAACTATTTCACCAACAAACAATGTCCTGATTGGTATTGGGTGGAATAGATTATTGAGTGGTAGCTCGAATCCAGTATTCCTTGTTCGAGCCAAAGCTTTCCCGTAAAAAAAAGGGCACAACGTTTTCACATTATGTCCTAGGAAGACATTAATAAATACAATTATAGAACACTTCGATGGTATAAACACAAAACATTATTAATTTTTTCACTAAAAAGGAACACATCATTCTTTAACAAATAAAGAACTTTAAGGGGTTTGTAAGAACAAAGTCTAATAAGCTTAAGGCCAAAAGGTAATAAAGAAAGCATATTAAATGTTAGGGGTTTATATGTAAAATGTTTCTTCCTTACCTAGGGGCGGCAACTAGGTTGGGTCGACCCGCGACCCGCCCGCACCCAACTCGAACCTGTTTGACGCAGTCTAGGTTCGAGTCCGGGTCAAACCCAAACAAATAATGGGTCGAACAGGGTCGAAGATTTATGGAAAAACCTGCTCGACCCAGCTCGCGTGACCCAGCCCGTGTAACCCGAAACTCAAAGCAACCCGACCCGAACCCAACTCACAACCTGCTAGGTTTGCGAGCGTTAGACCCGGCGGGTCAACCTGCCGTGTCAAATGTTCGACTCGGACGGTTCAAACAGGCAAAATGCAGTTGTTGGCTGATGTTGTTGCTATTTATTTTGTTTTGTTTTGTTTTTTGTTTTTGCCTATAAAACCTCCCTAATTTCACTCATTTTTTTCACAACTTCTCCATCATCAACTCTCTTACTCTCTCAACTCTCTACTACTATTGTTACTCTCAATCTACTTCAACAAAGAAGCAACAAAGAAGTTAACAAGTTCGATTGTGTCAGATTCATGTCAGAGCGACTACGTCCGCTACCAACTCTCTCTACTGCTCAAATTCTTGTCGAAGCTCATTCTCTCTATGACTCTACTACATATTTTCTCAAGTAAAGACGCTCAATTATTTGAATTGTCTTCGTCTACTCAACTATCTTTACTTTTTTCTCACTCAACTCTATATTCGATTATTCGTGTAGTACGGTTTGTCAAAATTCTTCAACTCTCCCAACTCCTTATTATTGTTGTAGCTTTAACTTTTTTTGTATATTAAAATTGTTTGTTGGTTTTTCACTACTCTCTTTCTCTCTCTCAACCCTCCTACCATTTTCAAGATTTTTTTTCACATATACTACTACCTCAACTCTCTCAACCCTCCTATATTGTTTTTTGTTTTTTCACATACACTACTGAAACACTAGAAATTATTATCTATACATACATTAGTACTACACTACATTTATCATGTCGCGATCACGAGGTAGCGGCCATAACCAAAGTGGATGAGATTCCACTAGTTCATCTCGTAGGCCACTAATAATTCCATAATTAGAGAATGAATATAACCCTGACCTTAACATAGGTCATGAAGGTGTTCCTCTAGATGATCAAGATCCCGACACACAATAAGAAATGCATGATAGTGACACATAAACATATGAAACCAAACCCACAGAACCCACTTCTAGTAGAAAACATAGAGGTGAAACTAGTGATTGACACAAATATTATGATCATATCTCGAACGAGGAGAATCCTAGCACTACAAACCGCAAGGACTATAACGGTGTTTCTATCCTGGCATTTGAGGCAAACACCGGATAGAGAGAATTATTTTTTTATAAAAAAGTTTTGCATATCTATCCTGTTGTTTTGACGAAATGCTGGTATAGATTAGACATATACAGATGTTTATAGAAGAAACGTCGGTATAACCCTCTTCTATCCCAACGTTTATGCCAAAAACGCTAGGATAGCTCATGAAATTTTAAAAAATAAATAAAACTCCCAAATCTCAATCCATTCCTCCGCTACCCCAATCTCTCTATCTCTCTATCAATGTTAGTCACCTTTCGCCGCCACCCTTCCTTATTCACCGTTGTCGACTATCTCTCTCTCTCCCCCCCAGCCATGCTCCTTCTTCACCACCTCCGCTTCCTCGTTGCCGGAAGAGCCCTAGCCGCCGACTCCCTCTCTCCTCGCTCTCTCTCCTAGCCACTGACACCCTCTCTGTTGGGTTTATGTCTTGCATACTATATTGGATAAGAAGATGATAAGATGATGGAGAGACAAAGGCGATTGGAAATGGAGTGAAGGCAAGAAACAATCAGCAGCTGTAGTTGCAGAAGTGGCGGTCGACCGGTCATAGGGTGCAGAAGTCCTGAGAAGGGGACGGTCGACCGAACCTGGGTGGCAGTCGACCGGTCGCGGCACTGATGGATATTTGGGCTTAAATCTAGGTGATTCGGGAAAAGCCCAATTTTCTCTTCAAGCTGGATCGTGTGGCTCCTATCGTAGGGTTATCTCTTGGGTACTATCTAATGGCTATTGTAACAAGATATTAACTTAGGATTTGTCTCTAGATCTATATAAACAATTGTAACGGCTCATAGATCCATATTATTCTATTGAGTGCCGAATAGAAGAAGAGAGTACTTCATCTGAGAGGGTGAGAGAGTTATCCATTGTAAGCAGCATCAAGTTCCATTTGGCTTGAGAAAGGGTCGTTGTGAGAATTATATTCTTGTATCTTCTCTAGTTAAATAATATCTTGGTTCTTCCTCTCCCGGATTAAGGTGAAAGCCCCAACCGGAACAGCTCTTGTGTGCTTGTGCGTTTGGTGTGATCTAGTCTTGCTTGGTAGTTTTGTGTTGATTGTGTCAAAGACTCAACAAGATCCTCATAATTTCCTAACAAGTGGTATCAGAGCAACCAGGATTTGTGGATTTGTTCGAGTTCCTTGGAGATGGCAGATCAAAAGACGAAGATCAAGCGGTTTGACGGTAAGATCAACTTCAATCTATGGAAGGTGGACATGTATGATATTTTGGTTCAGAAGGACTTGCACCTTGCCCTAGAAGAGAAGAAGCCAACCGACATGAAGCAAGAGAAGTGGGATGAGGTTTGTTTGAAGGCCGTGAGTTTAATCCGGTTGCAATTGGCAGACAAAGTCAAGTGTAATATCCTTGAGGAGAAAAGAGCGGCGAGTCTATGGGCGAGACTCAAAACTGACTACTTGGGATCGCCGTTGCTAGATCAGATGTATTGGAATATAAAGCTGTTTAGGTTCTCACTGAAGGAAGGTACCGATCTTCAAGATCATATTGTGGAGTTCAATAAAGCAATATCTGAACTGAAGGCGATTAACGTCGATGATCTTAGCGAAGAGGATAAAGCTTTTAACTTGATATATTCACTGCCAACTTCTTATGATCACTTGATAACTACCATGGTACATGGAAAATCGGTCAAGGAGACACTCACTGTAGTCGGGGTGATTAAGGATCTGAAGGAAGATGAACTAAGAAAGGAGACTCACAAAGGAGGATCTACTTCTTTAGGGTGTTTTGCAGTGAATGGTGATACTTCATTTGGAAGGAATGCGGCACACAAGGGTAAGATTCGTTGCCATTACTGTAAAGGAGTTGGGCATTACAGGAGAGACTGTCACAGATAGTTGAGTCAGAAGAGTGCTACTAAAGAAGGGGAACAAGCTCATATAGTCAGCGCAACTGAGTCAAGTAATAATGTTGACTGTTGTCTTCTAGTTTCAAGTTCTTCAGATGTGGATTCAAGTTGGTATCTTAATTTGGGAAGTTTTTCTCACATTTGCTCCGAGAGGGAGATGTTTTCTACTTACAAATCATCAACATGCCGTAGTGTGAGAACGAGGAGTGGTGAGGTTTGTGAAGTAGTGGGTGAGGGAACTGTTGAATTGGAGACACCAAATGGTAAAGGGTTCACACTAGAAGAGCTCATGTATATTCCTTCGATACAGAAGAATCTTATATCCTTGGGTACTCTTGATGCTCGTGCCTTCAGGTACACAGCTCGAGGTGGAGTTTTGACAGTTTGGGATAGTCATCGTAAGGTAATGAAGGGTAAGAGGGGGATTGGGCAGGGTCAGCACAACCTCTACCAGCTTTGTGGGAGCAGAAAAACTCGGCCGAGTGTATGGAAGCCCATTGTTCCTAAAGCATTATCTAGTAAGCCGTCACTAGAATTACCGACGCAAGACTGTAACGTTCAAATACCATTGGAAGGTGGAGAAAGTCTTGATGTAGGTGGAGTTCGTGTTGAGGGTGGCACCTTCATGATTACATCTACATGGGTGCGCCCTTGAGGGGGGCATACAGCTGGAGGAAAACAGGTGGAGATTTGTTCAACAAGCAGGAGAAGCCATTGAAACATGTTGTTTACAAAGCAGGGAAGAAAGATCTAAGAGAGTTTTAATCACACAGGTATGGATTCATGTGTATGCAATCTAAGGTGGAGATTGTTGGGTTTATGTCTTGCATACTATATTGGATAAGAAGATGATAAGACGATGGAGAGATAAAGGCAATTGGAAACAGAGTGAAGGCAAGAAACAGTCAGCCGCTGTAGTTGCAGAAGTGGCGGTCGACCGGTCATAGGGTACGGTCGACCGGTCATAGGGTGCAGAGGTCCCGAGAGGGGGACAGTCGACCAAACCTGGGTGGCGGTCGACCAGTCGCGGCACTGATGGATATTTGGGCTTGAATCTAGGTGATTCAGGAAAGGCCCAATTTGCTCTTCAAGCTAGATCGTGTGGCTCCTATCGTAGGGTTATATCTTGGGTACTATCCAATGGCTATTGTAACAAGATATTAACTTAGGGTTTGTCTCTAGATCTATATAAACAATTGTAACGGCTCATAGATCCATATGATTCTATTGAGTGCCGAATAGAATAAGAGAGTACTTCATCTGAGCGGATGAGAGTTCTCCATTGTAAGCAGCATCAAGTTCCATTAGGCTTGAGAGAGGGTCGTGGTGAGAATTGTATTCTTGTATCTTCTCTAGTTAAATAATATCTTGGTTCTTCCTCTCCCGGATTAAGGCAAAAGCCCCAACCGTGATAACTCTTCTGTGCTTGTGCGTTTGGTGTGATCTAGTCTTGTCTGGTGGTTTTGTGTTAATTGTGTCAAAGACTTAACAAGATCCTCATAATTTCCTAACACTCTCCCCTCGCTCTCTCTCCTAGCCACCGCTCCTCCATCGCTATCCCCGACGCCATCACCCCCCATCGCCAGCCTTTCCAATCCCTTGTGTTGCTGTCCATTTTTCATCGTTTCCTGTACCCTAACCCTAGGTGAGTTTTTTATCCCAAAATCTGGGGTTTCATCCATCAGTTTAGTGAAAAGTTTTAATCTTTCTTTTCCATATCCTAACCCTAACATCATTCTGTGATTATCTACTCTTTTTCTTGTTTTGTGAAAAGTTGTCATCTTAATTTACTTAGTTTTAAGATGAGGTGAATTCGGTTGTCCATCAATTAATAGACGAATTTAAACTAGTATGGGCTTACAAATGGGCATGCCAATGACTTCTTTTATATAATTTACAACTTTCTCATTTCAATGTTTCTTTGTTTCATGTTTTGTGCGCCACACATGTAAATATTAACATAATGTACTTCTCATGGAAATCAGGTGAAGGGGAATTCCTTTCAGAAGAAGCTTTCTCTGCTGTTTGGGACAGCCTTACTTGCTTCAGAGGTATATGTCTGGATTGCAACCCTGATTAATGAACTAAAATATGCAAGTTTAATTTGTCTTACATCAAAGTATTTGGTTTCTCAATTAGATAAAAACTAATTATTCAGAAAAATTAGAATTTGAAACTTATGTAATTAACTTTTTCTGGTTAGGTTAACCTATTCAAGAAAAAATGGGATATATTTCTCATAAATCTAATTCAGTTCAAGCTGCTCTTTGTCGACTGAAGTTAGTTTGTGATATAATTTGTCCATAATATCCTACTCTGGCATTCTCGAGTTTTCTTCAACTTAAGATCTGGTGTATATTTAAATCCATCAGTATATTACTTTAATTTTAGTTAGTCTTTTTAAGCTAATTGTTTATGTTTGTATGATCACAATCTTTTGTAGATAATATTTGTATATTTGTATGATCACCATCTTTCCCATACATTCTATATAAAAAAGTTCTAGGACTGTAGGTTTAGTAGAACTGAAGAATTTTGATTCAAATTATTCTCATAATATCAATTATGAATTTACTTTTATTTTTATTTCTTCAGTTAGTGATTGATACACTTATCCTCTGCTAGCCAACCATAGGTCCATAAGTTCCATTCCGGTTAGAGTGTTTCAGTTTGCAACTAGTTCGCCAAAAATTTGAAACTATATCTATTCCTTTTTCTTAGTCTAAATTCTAAAGAACTATATTATTTATCAAATGTTTGTGCATTATTTTCGTTAAGACATGTCGTGGTATATGCTAGTGAGTTCAGGGATTCATATTCTTCATGTTGTACTGCAGTCCAGTGACAGGTCAAACAATTCAAACCAAGGTGGTCACACTTAGAGAGCAGAAGCGTTAGCACGGTTAAAATCTACATTCAATCCTTCTACCGATGTATGTATTTTTGGGCTATTTCTTAAGTATAAGATATATTGTAGACAAGAGGCAAGTCATACAATGCAAGTCAAGGTGGAGCCACTCAACGGGCAGAAGCATTGACAGGCTTAAATTTGCATTTTATCCTTCGAACAATGTATGTTTTCCTCTACTTGTTATTTAAGACCTACTACAGGCAGTAAGCTTTTAATGTATTCACATGCCATGATATGTTGCAGTCGAAGAGCAAGTCATACAATTTGAATCAAAGTGGACATACTCAAAGAGCAGAGGCATTTTCATCCTTAACTTCTGCTTTCAACCCTTCATCTAAACAAATTCCAAAGCCACCACCAATTCGATTAAGCCAGGGGTCACAGAGGGTAGTTGTTGTTGCTGCATTGTCTACTGTATTGACCGCGGAACAAATGAATGAACAATCTGAAGCTGCAAAAGGTCAATTACGCTGAGGCTCATCCATGAGCAATCTTTCAGGTTAAATACTTATTTTTATATATCATAATGCAATGTTTATTTCTTCTTGTTTCTTATGATTTCATCATTAGACTCATATTTAAAAATGTAGCAGGTTTGTGTTTACAATCAATTAGTTTTTTTTTCTTTTTCCTTTTTCTTGATAATTATGTGATTACTATTATTTGAATTGTTCTGCAAGTAGACAATAAATGTTGCTAATTTTTTGGGACCATTGAGGGAAACACCTTCTGTTGCAGGCATAATTAATCCTGGTGCTGAGAGATTCCAAAAACTATTCTTTAGTCAGGAGGAAATCCCCATTCCAGTTCATCCAAGGTAATTTTATTTGATTTTGATATATGATTGCTTTAAATTTAGTTGAACAGTGAGTACCTGTTAGTAAAGAATGTCGTACAAAGATATGAAACTGAAGATTTGTTGGATTAAGCTAATGCCAAGACCTAAAATATGCTTAATTTTCTGGACAAAAATATGCTTTGAATTTTCATAGGAGAGTGTAGTTAGGAAAAAATAATCATGTGTTGGTGACTTGTAATAGCAGTAACTGAAAGTAGCAACTTGCTAGGAAACTTAATTGTTTAAGTTCCAGAAAAATCATTATAGGTGTATATTATTTATCTTCTAGCATAATGGAACATTAAACTCAATTTCTCATCTATGGACTTTGGAGGATGCTCCATTGGCATTAAAGTTTAATGGCAGAGTCCTCATTTGCTTGTACTTATATTTGTCCTCATTTGCTTATGCTTATATCTTGCCTATGAATTAACTGTACCATATCAGTAGCATAGATTTCAGATGTTACATGTCTAAGGGAGAAGTTGCTGTGAACTAGGAGACAACTTCATATGTATGAACTTATTTATTACAATCTTCACAAGAACTTGGCAATCCAGTCAGCCAAAATGGCTTATACTGTTACACATTTTGCAATTGTTGCAACTGTCCTCACTGCTGTCCTCCCTACAGGCTCTAATACCACTAAAAACCTGTCACGCCCCACTTCCCAAAAGGAATACGGAATACGAGTACGTGACAAAGACCAGCGAATGATTTTCATCATTCATAAGTTGTAGGATCGAATCAACATCATAACAGGAAATATAACAAAATATACTTAACCACGCATGCATGAATAAATTATTAATCAACAGAAATTATTTGAAATAAATATAAATTTCCTAAATAATTACAAGATCTGGAACGAAAGTAAAACTCAAGGACAACAAGCCCGTTACAAGTTTCAAGTAGCAACAAGAATTAAATAAACTCAAGCACAAAAGACTAAAGCATGATTTTCCAGGCGAAGCCTAAAATGTTTGCTCACCAACTCCTGCAGGTAATTCATCCACAAAACCTGTATAGAATGTCGATTTGAAACCCCGCTGCTTTAACCCTCTCTCTCTCCTGTTCATCTTCCCTGCTGCCATTCCCCCGTCATCCTCCTCTGGCTTCGAACCGATCACCCCATCCCTCGTCGCCCACCTGCTCTCCTCGTCGCCTCTGACTCCTCGACTGCACCCCCATCTCTTGAGCCCTCGTCTTCGTCGAACCCCCCTGCTCTCATCCCGTCATCTTTCCCGTCCACCTCCTCCGTCCTCATCAACTTCCATCATCCTCATCCTCTTCCTTTCGCCGTCGAGCTCTCCACCCTCGACGCTCGAGCCATCGCCATCGTCTTCAAGCCTTCATCCTCATCCCGCTCTCCACCAGTCTTCACCATCTACCTGTCGCCGTCGCTCCCCGACCGTGACCACCCTGAGCACCTCCCATCTCTTCCTGTCACCTCCCTGCTCATCTCCCTCCTTTCCCTTCTCTCCTCGACATCAGCCATCACCATTGCCTATCCCGTCGTCATCTTCCTCATCCAGCACTGCCAGTCGACCCCTGCACCACCTCGACCACCCATCGCCAGCCCGCCATTGCCAATGTTGCTGCTGTCTTCGACTGCTCCTCCGGCAGCTAGTCGACGACCACTGCCTTCTGCCGTCAAGCCTCTCGCCGCACCTCCAGTACACCACCCTGAGCTCCGCCCTCCGACAGTCGCCTTCACCGTAGCAGTGCTCGCCCCCCTTTCTTTGTTTTTTGATCAAGTGAATCTGGGCCGTCCGATCACCATCGTGATCGTGATCTTTGAACTCTTGATCTCAACCGTCCGATCCGATCGTGATCATCTTCATCAGCGATCTCCAGCCGTTGATCATCTTGATCTTGATCGTCATCAAGATCTGCGCCAGATCTGATTCAACCAATCTCGATCGTCGATCAACATCATCATCTAGTTCATCATCCAATCAAGAAAAGTACTTGTATGAATATTTTTGTTCCTCGTACAAGCATAAATACCGCAAGTAGATCTCTTTATAATTTATTTTTTACGTTCGTACTCCTTGATGATCTTGATTCTCTTCGTCGTTTGATCCTCTATCAATCATATAGTCAAAATGAGTTCCCCAAACAATCAATTAATAGACCCGTCACACAAACACTATATAGATCTAGGAGATTTATTCATGCGAATGCATGTTGTAGATGTTTGGTTGTGTTTTGAGCGTGTGAATGATGTTTCCCTTGTTAATGAGTTTGAAAATACATGTGGCTTGCTAATTTGATACCCATTACACTCTGATTTATATCACACATTAATTTAGATCCATAATAAATAATAATTATAATATATTTCATGCAAAAATATCATTGTCTGCTGCTATCCTATTTTTGTCTATTGTTTTCGACCTTGATAATGTCAGAATCTTGACTTGAGTTCCAAATATGAAATGTAGGCCCAGATGTCTAGTTCACAAACCTTTTGACATAATTGAATTCCAAATTATATTTTGTGAGTTATGACTGTTTTAGTGCTGCTTGGTGTGAATTTCCAAATTCATAGTTTTGCTGCACCACCTTGTTTTATAATTTAAATTGAGCATGCTACTTGTAATATGGTAAGATGAAATTTACCATGCTGAGACTAGATATACTAGAGAACCTTCCCTAATTTTCCTGAAATTATTTGATGAAGTTTCAGACCTGTTTCATACATGTAAACAAGATTTTAAGAATTCTGGCTGAACATAAAACTGCGTAGATTGCTGTTTTGACACCAGTTGCTACAACTTTTCTATATCTTGTTTATATGTGCTGGAACCGGCAGAGATTCTAGTTTCTAGAACTATTTCCATTTATTTACCACATGATTGCTACATACAAACAAGTTGTGTTTAGATTTCGTAGTGGATTCTATAGGTCATGTACTTGGGTCTTCACAGGACTACAAAACTTGGTCAGTAAACTTGATCGGTAACATCAAAACATGTAACTAACTTGGTCGGTAAACTTGGTCGGTAACATGTAACTAACTTGGTTGGTAAACTTGATCGGTAACATGTAACTAACTTGGTCGGTAAACTTGATCGGCAACATGTAACTAACTTTTTTGGTAAACTTGATCGGTAACTTAGTCAGTAAATTGGTCGGTAAACATGTCACACGAGAAACACGGGTCCCTTTCCGAGTACAGGTTCCTATATTATCCACTACTAGATCTTTCTCTTAACCCTGACTTGTTACTTATTATTATTATTATCAAACATGCATTAAAATGCAGAAATAGGGCAAGTAAACATGATAAGAGACACAAAACAAGTTTAGGTTGGGTAGGAAACATGTTCGAGTGTCAAATCAACTTATAATTATCAAAAACAACAAGAATTTTAGTTCTGGACAGCAAGACGTTACTACACCAAAACTGAAATTTTCGTTGCTACAAGAATGCAAATCTGGATCTATCAGAAGTTCTAGAAACTAAACTCTCTTACGGTTCCAGCGCATATAAATATGATATACAAAAGTTGCAGCAACTGGGTTCAAAACAACATTCTACACAGATTTCGTATTCAGCCATAATTCTTAAGGTTGTGTTCGCATGCATGAAACAGGTCTGAAAACAATAAATAAATTCAGAAAATTAGGAAAGGTTCTATAACATGTCTAGTCTTAGCATGTTAAATTTCATCTTATTATATTACAGATCGCATGCTCAAATTAAATTGTGAAACAAGGTGATGCAGTGAAATTATGAATCTAGAAATCCAGATCCAGCAACACTAAAATAGCCATAACTCACAAAATATAATTCAGAATTTAATTCTGTCAAAAGGGCTGTAAACTAGACACCTGAGTCTACGATTCATATTTAGAACTCGAGTCAAAATTCTATCACTAACAGGGTCGAAAACAGTAGGCAAAATCAGGACAGCAACAAATATGATTTCTTTGCATGAAATGTATTATAATCATTATCTATCATGGATCTAAGTTAATGTGTGATACAAATTAGAGGCCAATGATTATTCAAACAGCACCCATATCCATTCTACACTCATAACAAGAGATCAATAACAACATAACCAACACACAACCAACATCAATGTTTTATGATGATCCATAAATCCATTTGGTAAAATAATTAGAAAGTGTTTAAATCTAAGTTATTATTGTGAGATGAGTGTGATGACGAATAGTTGTGACCCTTATGCTTATGGAGATCGATGGAGGAAACAACAAATAGGATCAAGATGCAACAACAGAAATCAAACGGTGAGTCACAACAAAACCTACATGCGGTATTTATCCTTGTACGAGGAATAAGAAAATTCATACAAGTACTTGCCTTGATTAGATGATGAATGATGACGATTGGGATCAAATGGATCAGATCTTGTAACACTCTGAATTCCAAATAAGACTGAATTCTAAGTTCCACAGGATCTTTACACTTCATTTCGTACAATTTTATAAGGAATTTAAAACTTTTATATAACAATGATTACATCAGAGTCTTTTACATCAGCACGCAGCGAAATAAATAAAATACAACAATAATAAATGTACAATTGCAATGACTTTAGCATTAAGTAATCATCAGCAACAATTTCATCTTTATATCTTCTTGTAAACTTCAAGTCCTGCATATAAAACTGTGGGCACGTTAGTTGCTTACAACCAACGAAATATTATACACGGCCATCTTCGCTATGCCGAAAGTATAACGATTTTTAAATACTTTAATAAACCACAAACTTGATCACAAACAAAGCTACAAAAGGGACTATCCTGTTGATGTCGTGGGTGCTGTGCACTTAGACATTAATGCAGTTATTTATATTAAATGACACTAATGCGCACTTGTGCGGATTCTATGCATCCCATACTACATAGGCCCGAGGGCAATCCCTTAATCGTTCTTCATCTTGTAGGGTTTAATCCCTCGCTATGACTTAAACTACTACAGTAACTACGGTAAGTATCCTAGATATTCTGAGTTACGAGCTCATGTCCAGACAGCCTGGAGGGGAATCCCATGTTATGACAACGCATCGTGTAGAATCTATGGACAATTCAGCTTCCGTCATGGCACAATGGAACCACCCGTAGTCACCAAACACCCCACAAGTGTCGCCTGCTGTACGATATCCTGGAAATGAATCCACGTCATAACATGACGCATCATGTAGACAGCTTATGAATACTCTCATATCGTAGCTCCGAGGTCTTCATACTCGTATTTTTCTCTTACTTTCATCACATCTTCACTATGTATCTAATCCTTAATTATTTGAATCATGAATAAAATAAACACCCTAGAGTTAGCACTCTTTCTATACCGGTCTTAACCATCAATTCAATAGTGCGACCCAAACTTGGTCTTTTCATTTCAATATCTTATCTCAAGAGAATTTATTCAATGCCGGTATAAGGCTTAGCTACACTCTAGTCTTCAATCTCATTTCATATTCATAAAATTGAGTATTCATACTCATAAAATCTTTTTCATAATTCAACATGATCTTCAATTTCATTTTCATGTACAATTTCATGTATAAAATGATAAATTCATTTTTCAACTTATCACATTCATAATTTGTCTTTCACATAATTTCTCGTATTCTCATAGTATCATTCTTTCATTATTAAGCCCAAAATCACACTTATCTTTACTTAAAATTTTCCATTACACAAATCTCATTTCAACTCTTTATTAAAAACCCTTTGAACAAAAATATTCATTTTTCTTTATCTAATCAATAATTCAATCTAATAATTTGTATCAAATTCTTTCTTGAAAAAAGTCTTCGATTCTCACTTGCTATAGAAAAATTCTCATGAAGTCTAGGCATTTTTAGAGTCTTTCTAGTATTTTTCCTCAATTTTTATTTCACTTTTAAAAACTTTTAAAGATACTTAAGCCCAAAAAAATATATCTTTTAATTAAAGTCAAAGGTCAGGTTTCGAACCCCCAACCCGAGACCAAGTCAGCGCTACAGTAGCGCTTTGTGGCACCACCGAAGACCAAGAAGTCCAAGCGCTAAAGCGACACGAAATAGGCTAGAGTCCATACAGGTCGACTTTTGTGTATTCGGATTTTTTTTTAAAAAGAAAATGAAATAAAAGGGGCTCTGTCCAGTTTCGAACCCACAAACAAAGACCAAACCAGCGCTACAGTAGCGCTCTGTTGCGCACCCGAAGACCAACTTGTCTCTAGTGACTAACTGTCACAAAATGAGTTGGGTTTCTCAAACTCCATCTCTCAGTTTGTTACTAATATTTCATAATTCAAAACTCTTAAACACTTTTTCTCTTCTAATTCTTTTCATGAAAATTTCTAGAGTACTGATATTATAGATTTGCAACATAATAGTATTTTTAAACTTATTATTTTGACATAAAAACTTGAATTTTCCTCGCTAGTTTGTATTCTATGTCTACAATTTCGATATTTAAAAACAACCATGATTCTTACCACATTTAGCATCAAAATTATCACATAAGTTCGTTTACTTATTTTCTTTTATTTCTACAACATTTTTAGGACATAAATCTCATTTATAATACTAGTGTCACGTTAATTAATATAGCATATAACCAATGTTTCAATTAACCAACTAACCATCTACAAACATACATTCCACATGTAGCATGGTTCAAAATTCACATCTTCATAGCAATATGATAATTCTAATGTAATAATCACATTTCATAACAACATGCATGATAATATAAATTTAACAACTCATACTACATCTACCAAAATTACTAAGCATCATATTCCTAAATTTAGAAAGGATTTAAGAAACACCCACCCAAATTGTGATGCACTCAAATAAACTCCTAGAATTAAACTCCAAGAGAACTCCTCGAAATCCGCGTACAAAAGAAAAGCACCAAACTCCCATCTTCGGCCAATGCAACAGTAAGAAACTTCCTCTCATTTTGGCAGAGCAAAGACAGCAAGAGCATCTTCATCTCGGCAACCAAGACCAACAACACCTTTTCCATTTTGATCCATTTCGGCAGCAAGACAAAAGCATCACTTGCATCTTCATGTTCATATACTATATATATATATATATATATATATATATATATATATATAGTATATGAACATGAAGATGCAAGTGATGCTTTTGTCTTGCTGCCGAAATGGATATATATATATATATATATATATATATATATATATATAGGAAAATGCTAAAATGAGATGGTGAAATGGGTGAGATGAAGATGTATTTTGTGAGATGAGTAATTTGAATGATCCAAATCTCGATCACACCGTTTACATCATTCTACATATCATCTAGTTGGTGTGTACAAAATTTCAAGCAATTTGGAGACCTCTAGCCTATGCATCAAAGCGTTCAAATAAATGCATATATATGTGTTTCACATCATCTTCATGATGTGTTGAACGCTTTGATGCAAAGGCTAGAAGTATCCAAATCGTTTAAAATTTTGTACACACCATCTAGATGACATGTAGATTGATGTGAACGGTGTGATCGAGATTTGGATGATTCAAACCGCCCATCTCACAAAAAAAATTCCATCTCACCATCTCATAATAACATGAATCTATATATATATACATAGTAGACTAATAGGTAAAAATGTGGTAGGTGGAGAAAGCAAAAGAGCTGGACTTGGCTGGATTCGAAAATGAACAAAGAAGCACATGAAGACATTCCTCTCATTCACTTTCATATACATATGTATGTATACACCTACATGCTTATATGTATAAGTAATGAATGGTGGATGAGTGGAGAACAAAAGAGGAGGGACTAGTTTGGGGGGTTTCGGAAGTACACAGAGGAAAGAAAGAAAGAGGAAGAATGAGGAGAATGTGAAAGTTGTAGGGGTATTATATAAAGAGATATAGGAGTAGTTATTAAAACCACCTCCCCACTAGCAACACTAACACCACTCACAAATTTTCAAAAACTTGTTTTCCCCTCCTCTCCAAAAAGAACCAACCGGCTGACTCTTTCTTCATGGTAAAAACACGTGCACGTGCGTGCACTAGCACACACTTCACAAAAATCGATTATTTGTATTTTTAAATCAAAACATAGGTTATATTAAAAATTAGTTTTATTAAAAATTATAATTTTTATGAACAAATAAATTAGACACAAATTTTATGAAATTCATTTTGAAAAGAATATGCCTCAAATGCGTGTACCGAAACACGTGCGTCGCTCGTAAAATATCAAAAATGCGAAATCAACTTTATCAACGGAAAATTATTAAAATATAATCGAAAACAACATAAGAAAAATATATTTATTAATTTTACATATTTCACGACGTACCACTACGTACATGGAAAACACGTGCATTACACGTACAAAATGTATTTAATCAAAATAGGAGAAAAAATAAATTTCTGTTTATAAAATGAATTTGAATATGTAAAATAAACAATTGTAACACATAGAAAATATCACACGTAGCGGTGGAAAATACGTAATCGGTACGTGCATCGATAACACGTATAAAGCATGTACAAATATAGGGATTGAAATTTTACATTTGAGTTGACTCAAATAGAATTTTAAGAATACGAGAAATTTATAAATAGTCGGAATCCAAAATACATAATGAAACACGTTACGAATATTATTAGTAATGGTACAAAATATACATGCGTAACACACGACGACAAAATTATCATTTTCAATTTTGCAGGGTGTTACACTCTCCCTCCCTTAGAACAGTTCTGTCCCCAGAACTCACTAGGGTAAAGGTTGTATTTTGTACACCAAAGAAAAATATCATTATTGTATATAGAAAATTGCAAACATTAAGAAAATAAATGTAGTATAAAAATAGGCAATGGGGAGAAACAAGACAAAATCTATATATAAAAAACTATGAGTATCAAAATTTTATAAGAACGGAACAAGAAAACCAGGAAAATAGCATAAGAAAAAGAAATGTGACAAAATTAAAGATAGATTAAGACAAATTTTCATGCAAAATATTATTAGGTAAGCATTAGATAAAAGGAAAAATAAATTGAGTCATTAATTTGTGGAATAGTTCGGAAAACAACGCAATAAAGAGAAACATAGTCAAAAGATAATTTATAAGTAGATGTAGTAGTCAAGATTCATCAAAGTAATAAGCGGTAAAGTGATCAAAATCGCAAACTGAATTGGTACTATATGATAAAAATCGAATTAGCAATTTAAAAAAAGACTATTGGATAAGTGTTTGAAAAATAAACGAGAATGAAATTTAGTTGAAGTATAGACAATATAAAATGGTTTTTTATACCAATGAAATAATTTGTAAGGTAACTATAATCATTATACATACAATTTGAAAATTAAAGATATAGAAGGCATACATCGAAATACTTTTGAATTGTCAAGTAGAGCAAGAAAAATCAACATACAAAATTATTTACATACATAGGTGTAAAAATTATAGAGTGAGACAACCAATATTATGACATGAAAATTATAAATAGTTTGTTGGAGTAATGTAAGACATCATGGTAGTAAAAATAATAATATATTATTGAAATAGTGCGAAAACTAATCATATAGAAATAACTTACGAATTGAAGAAAAAGTTTAAATACCAATTTTATTTTTGTTAGTTGAGTAGACACCAAATCTAAGATAAGTTAGTAGCAAAATAAAATATGATAAAGCGGTATGAAATGCTAAAAGATTTTAAAATACTAGGAAGAAGATAGTTGATATTAAGTAGTAAATACACAAGTAGGATAGAAATCAGTTTAAATAATATAATACTAGGTTATAAAATATTATAAAATAGTATAAGCTAGTACAAAAATAGAATAGTGGTATGTAAATATTATAGAAAATAAAGTAGGGATTATCAAAGTAGAAAATCTCCTTATGGTGTAGGTTCGCCTCATTGGTGTCTAATTGCAGGCTTGCCTCCTCGACCTCAAGTTGCAGAATTGTCTCTACAACATCCGATTGCAGTTTGCCTTCTGGACATTCGGTTGCAGACTTTGCCTCCCCGACGTCCAGTTGCAGTTTGCCTCCATTGATGTCTAGCTGCATATTTGCCATCTCGACATCAGGTTGCACCAAAACGGAAGATGGAAAGATGTAATCTTCCATATATACTTGGATATTGGGTGTTTAATAAAGTATGGTGTTATGTTTGAAATCGGTGATATAAAAATAGATGAAAGGTTGTAAATGAAGTAGGAAATTACAACAAAAAAATATTAAAATAGATAGACTTTAAATATAGGATATACAAAATTTGTAATAATGAAAATGATTTATAACATTAAGACGAAAATAGTGTAAAGTATATGCACGAGTTGGAAAAATGAAAAAGATAATTATGTAGTGTGTATTATATTGAAGAAGCGTAAACTATAAAATTAATGAGTAGCGATTAATAGTAAAAGTGAATATAACAAAACAAATCAGCAAATAATATGTAATAACAGTAGTATCGAATGTAGGCAATAAAACAAAATGGTAGGTCATATTTATATGGGTAGAAAATTTCAATCTTGTTAAAAATATATTGAAATATATAAGATAACTAGGTTTGCCCATTGACACGTGTCTACGGCACGTCATCGGAACGGTGCACCTTATTTGATCATATAAAATAGTTTTGGAGGTCCAGCAAATTAATTAAAGTAGCAAACATATTATATGAGGAACTTTTGTAGGTCCCAAAAAAAAAACATATTATATGATTTTTTTTTATTTTTTTGAATTATTTTTAAAGTTTTTTAATTTTTAATTTTTTTTTGTTTTTTAATTTTTTTTAATTTAAATTTTTAAAATTTTTATTTTCTTAATTTTTTGAATAGAAGAGGGAGGAAGAGAGAGAGAGAAAGAAAAAAAAAATTAAATAAATATAGGAGTTTTTTTGGGTGGGGGGTTTGAATTTGAGTTTTGGGGGGAAAGTTTTGGGGGGAAAATATGTTTTGTGAGGTTAGATCTGGACCTTTGATTTTTGGGGGAATTGAAGGAGAGCCACTTGATAGCTTTCTTTGTGTTTTATTATATAGATATAAGATAATGAAAAAATATAGTATCACAAAATTGAAAAATGAATGCACATAAGAAAATTTCAAAAGCAAAATTCAAAATATAAAAGAAATAATAAATAAAGAAAATTATAGTTGCAATATAAATTTAATAAGCGGGAATCTAAACCTTGATGAAATACGTGAAGTAATAGCAAAAATAAATGGATAACATAAAGTGACATAAAAACACGAAGGATAAAACTTTAAGATTGAAAGACAGATGAAACAAATTCAAAAGGTCAAGACTAAGGAAGATAGATAAAATAATAGATATTCAATTGATTTATAAGAAAATATATATATTTGAAAAATATTGAATGTCGAAAAGTACTGTGACACAATTCGCGAAGAAAATTTTGAGAGGGAAGTGTGTTTACATGTAAAATATCATGAATGACGGTTCAAACCAACCACACTTCCGCGCGCCACTTTGATACCAAGGAAAAATGTGCTCGCATACAATCTCACATCAATGTATACGAGAAGAACGTCATGAATGAAGGTTCCATAACGACTTCATTTACGACTCTAGCCATCAAATAGGGAAAGGGAAAAGAAAACGTCAGTGTATAGAGCAACACAAATGTAAATCACTTACATTTAAATCTCTATAAACTGAACTCACACTTCTAATGTCCACCCTAATGTGTCGTTCCTTATAAATTTGTACTAATTATTGAAGCATAGCTCTGATACCATTCTGTAACACCCCGAATTCCAAATAAGACTGAATTCGAAGTTCCAAAGGATCTTTACACTTCATTTCGTATAATTTTACAAGAAATTTAAAACTTTTATATAACAATGATTACATCAAAGTCTTTTACATCAACATGCAGCGGAATAAATAAAATAGAACAATAATAAATGTACAATTGTAACAACTTTAGCATTAAGTAATCATCAGCAACAATTTCATCTTTATATCTTCTTGTAAACTTCAAGTCCTACATATAACACTGTGGGCATGTCAGTTGCTTACAACCGACGAAATATTATACACGACCATCCTCGCTATGCCGAAAGTATAACGATTCTTAAATACTTTAACAAACCACAAACTTGATCACAAAAAAAGTTCAAAAGGGACTATCCTGTTGATGTCGTGGGTGCTGTGCACTCAGACCTTAATGCAGTTATTTATATTAAATGACACTAATGCGTACTTGTTCGGATTCTATGCATCCCATACTACATAGGTCTGAGGGCAAGCCCTTAATCATTCTTCATCTTGTAGGGTTCAATTCCTCGCTATGACTTAAACTACTACAGTAACCATGGTAAGTATCCTAGATGTTCTATGTGTTACGAGCCCATGTTCAGATAGCCTGGAGGGGAATCCCACGTCATGACACGATGCATCGTGTAGAACCTATGGACAATTCAGCCTCCGTCAAGGGACAATGACACCACCCGTAGTCACCAAACACCCCACAAGTGTTGCCTGCGGTACGATATCCTGGAGATGTATCCACATGACATGACGCATTATGTAGATAGCCTGTGAATACACCCACATCGTAGCTCCGAGGCCCTTATACTCGTGTTTTTCTCTTACTTTCATCACATCTTCACTATGTATCTAATCCTTAATTATTTGAATCATGAATAAAATCAACACCCTAGAGTTAGCACTCCCTCTCTATCGGTCTTAACCATTAATTCAACAATGCGACCCAAACTTGGTCTTTTCATTTCAATATCTTATCTAAAGAGAATTTATTCAATGCTGGTATAAGGTTTAGCTACACTCTAGTCTTCAATCTCATTTCATGTTCATAAAATCGAGTATTCATACTCATAAAATCTTTCTCATATGATCTTCTATTTCATTTTCATGTACAATTTCATGCATAAAACATAAATTAATTTTTCAACTTATCACATTCATAATTTATCTTTCACATAATTTCTCTTATTCTCATAGTATGATTCTTCCATTATTAAGCCCAAAATCACATTTATCTTTACTTAAAATTTTCCATTACACAAATCTCATTTCAACTCTTTATTAAAAATCCTTTAAACAAAAATATTCATTTTTCTTTATCTAATCAATAATTCAATCTAATAATTTGTATCAAATTCTTTCTTGAAAACAGTCTTCAATTCTCACTTATAATAAGCCAAAAGCTATAGAAAAATTCTCATGAAGCCTAGGCATTTTTAAGAGTCTTTCTAGTTTTTTTCCTCAATTTTTATTTAACTTTTAAAAACTCATAAAAATACTTAAGCCCAAAAAATATATATCTTTTAATTAAAATCAAAGGTCAGGTTTCGAACCCCCAACCCGAGACCAAGTCAGCGCTACAGTAGCGGTTTGTGGCGCCACCGAAGACCAAGAAGTCCAAGCGCCAAAGTGACACGAAATAGGCTAGAGTCCATACAAGTCGACTTTTGTGTATTCAGATTTTTTTAAAAAAAGAAAATGAAATAAAAGAGGCTCTGTCCAGTTTCGAACCCACAAATAAAGACCAAACCAGCGCTACAAGAGCACTCTGTTGCGCACCCGAAGACCAACTTATCTCTAATGACTAAGTGTCACAAAATGAGTTGGGTTTCTCAAACTCCATCTCTCAGTTTGTTACTAATATTTCATAATTCAAAACTCTTAAACACTTTTTCTTTTCTAATTTATTGCATGAAAATTTCTAGAGTACTGATATTATAGATTTGCAATATAACAGTATTTTTAAACTTATTATTTTGACATAAAAACTTGAATTTTCCTCTCCAATTTGTATTCTATGTCTACAATTTCGATATTTAAAAACAACCATGATTCTTACCACATTTAGCACCAAAATTATCACATAAGTTTGTTTACTTGTTTTCTTTTATTTCTACAGCATTTCTAGGACATAAATCTCATTTATATTACTAGTGTCATATTAATTAATATAGCATATAACCAATGTTCCAATTAACCAACTAGCCATCTACAAATATACATTCTACATCTAGCATGGTTCAAAATTCACATCTTCATAGCAGCATGATAATTCTAATGTAATAATCACATTTCATAACAACATGCATGATAATATAAATTTAACAACTCATACTACATCTACCAAAATTACCTAAGCATCATACTCCTAAATTTAGAAAGGATTTAAGAAACACTCATCCAAATTGTGATGCACTCAAATGAACTTCTAGAATTAAACTCCAAGAGAACTCCTCGAAATCCGCGCACAAAAGAAAAGCACCAAACTCCCATCTTCGGCCAATGCAACAATAAGCAACTTCCTCTCATTTCGGCAGAGCAAAGACAGCAAGAGCATCTTCATCTCGGCAACCAAGACCAACAACACCTTCTCCATTTTGATCCATTTTGGCAGCAAGACAAAAGCATCACTTGCATCTTCATGTGCATATATATATATATATATATATATATATATATATATATATATATATATACCTTCTCCATTTTGATCCATTTCGGCAGCAAGACAAAAGCATCAAGTTCTCCATTTTGATCCATTTCGGCAGCAAGACAAAAGCATCACTTGCATCTTCATGTGCATATATATATATATATATATATATATATATATATATATATATATATATATATATATATATATATATATATATATACATAGTAGACTAATAGGTAAAAATGTGGTAGGTGGAGAAAGCAAAAGAGCTGGACTTGGCTGGATTCGGAAATGAACAGAGAAGCACATGAAGACATTCCTCTCATTCACTTTCATATACATATGTATGTAAACACCTACATGCTTATATGTATAAGTATTGAATGGTGGATGAGTGGAGAACAAAAGAAGAGGGACTAGTTTCGGAAGTACACACAGGAAATAAAGAAAGAGGAAGAATGAGGAGAATGTGAAGGTTGTAGGGGTATTATATAAAGAGATATCGAAGTAGTTATTAAAACCACCTCTCCACTAGAACCACTAACACCACTCACAAACTTTCAAAAACATGTTTTTCCCTCCTCTCCAAAAAGAACCAACCGGCTGACTCTATCTTCATGGTAAAAACACATGCACGTGCATGCACTAGCACACACTTCACAAAAATCGATTATTTGTATTTTTAAAGCAAAACATAGGTTATATATATATATGTAATATGTATGTAAAAATTTGTTTTATTAAAAATTATAATTTTCATGCACAAATAAATTAGACACAATTTTTATGAAATTCATTTAGAAAAGAATATACCTCAAATACGTGTACCGAAACATGTGCGTCGCTCGTAAAATATCAAAAATGCGAAATCAATTTTATCAACAGAAAATTATTAAAATATAATCGAAAACAACATAAGAAAAATATATTTATTAATTTTACATATTCCACGACGTACACTACGTACATAGAAAACACGTGCATTACACGTACAAAATGTATTTAATCAAAATAGAAGAAAAATGAATTTCTATTTATAAAACGAATTCGAATACGTAAAATAAATAATTGTAACACATAAAAAATATCACACGTAGCGGTGAAAAATACGTAATCGGTACGTGCATCGATAACACGTATAAAGCACGTAAAAATACAGGAATTGAAATTTTTTATTTGAGTTGACTCAAATAGGATTTTAAGAATACGGGAAATGCATAAATATTCGGAATCCAAATTACATAGTCGCAATCCAAAATACACGTGTGTTACACACGAGGGCAAAATTGTCATTTCCAATTTTGCGAGGTGTTACTGATTTTGCATGGATCTTGATGACGATCAAGATCAAGAGATCGAAAGGCTGAGATCGTGAGTGATGATCAAGGTGTGATCATCAAGATCTGATGGTGATGATGGGGCTGATCAGAGGAGATCTGATGGCTGAGATCGCTTTGATGATGATGATGATCAAGATCAGGTCAATCAGACGGCTAATATTCAAACGAGCATGATGATTATCAACCAGGACAGGGGAGTGCTTGCTGGCTGTCTTCGATGGCGGCTTCGATGGCGCAGGCGGCGGCGAGACGGTGGCAGCGTCGAGGGGGCGACTGGGGAGCAGTCGATGGTGGTGAGCGGGGCACAGGCGGCGACTGGGGAGCAGCCGACACAGGATCAATGAGTGCAGAAGGGAGGTACGCTGTTGCAACTGTCCTCATTATTGTTGCAGCTTCTCTTGTTCTTCATGCCTTCAGACAGGATGTATCTGGGGTTATGTAGATGGGAATCAGGGTATGCAAGACCAAAGCATTTGCATATACAGTTAGTCAATTTTATGAATTAACATTATCTGCATTAGATGACTGTTACTTTTCGCAGTTAATTCTTTTTAGAAGCATGGAAAGTTCAATTCTTCATAATTAAGCCATCTTTTCTGTTTTCAGAAGTTTTTAGATGTAACCATTCTATATATTCACACCTTACTATCTACACTAAATTTGAAAGCTTATATGCTATGCTAATGCGAAACAACCTCAAACTTCATTTAAGGGAGAGGCCTTCGTTCTTCGTTCCGGAGAGTGTTGTGTGCATAGGCAATAGAGAAACATGACGAGATGGAGATAAGTCGACGGTCATTCTCTATGTAGTTATAGCTGCTTGAATTAGAGCTCATTCTTTATGTGTTTATAGCTTAATTTAATTTTTTTTGCTTTGTATAGTGAGTTATAGATGACAACATTGAGGAGCTTAACTAACTACTTGTTGATAAATATTCATGTTATTCAATTGGTTGTACCGAATGGAATTGAGGAGTTCTATGTTGTTTTATAACATATATATATAATTTTATTTCATGTAGGGTAATTTTTTTATTTAAATTTAAATTAATTTTTTTTTAAATTCTTATCTATCCCAGTGTTTTTGGCCCAAAACACCGAGATAGGGTTTTTCTAAAAGAAATTATGTAAATAATCTATCTCGGCATTTTTGGTCACCGGGATAGATTACCTTTTCCTTTTTTCTAATCAAATCTCCATCTCGTCGTTTTTTCAATGAAACATTGGGATAGATATAAGCTATAGCAGAATTTCTAAAAAAACACCGGGATAGACCATATATATGTCTCGCCGATCGCTATAGCGGCGATTCTGGTAGAGTTTCCAGAAATGCCGCTACGTTCTATCCCGACATTTATAAACGCCGAGATAGCCAAACAAACGTCGGGATTAACGTTTTGTGTTGTAGTGTAGTATATGACATAAGATTTGTAAAACATGTAACAAAAGTTACAAATGGAAGAATGGTGAGGAGCGGGTACAATTAGATGACACATTACAACTATGCACCCCGAACTAGTACAAAACCAACAAACACAACAAAAGATCGACCTTAGGACCGGACAAATAGATAGTCATAGCTATGATCCCAAAATTGTTCGTCGGAAAATGACCAAACTAGTTATTAAGAAAGCGTTACATTTTCCTATTCTGGGAGTATGAACATGGAGGTCTTTAACCAAAATGCACTAAATTCACATTTCAAAAGAATTCTAGAAACACACTTAAGGCCGATTGTTTTAAACTTTATTCCGAATGAGAAACGCTTTAATTGCACTTTTGTATGGTTTAACTTCTAGAGTCTCCTTCAACAACAAATAAAAATTATAGAGAATTATTAACTTCCGATTGTTGGAAAGGTTGTAACGATATTCCGATGATGGGTATAACTTGCCATTGGTTCGATGGTGATTGACTCATTCAAAAGAGAATCATATCACTTGTTGCTTTGTCGTACCCCTATAGTGGTATGATTATCTCCACACGTTTTTAGAAGTTCGTGATTTATTTCATATTCGCGATATATAAAAAAAATTCGATTAGTTTTGATAATGTCTTCAACAATAATAGTTCGATTAGTACATTAAAACAACAGTTAGCTCCTCCATATCCTGAAATTTTCCATATTAGATGTGCATGTCATATTCTAAATTTATGTGTACAAGATGCTTTGAAATTAGCCGATCTATATGTGAATGCAATTAAAAATTGTGTATATTTTATCGCTTTGAGTGGTACTATGCTTCAACAATTTAAAGAATGTTATAATCTTAAGAGAGTACATTTTAGAAAATTCCCTAGAGGTGTTAAACACCAATGAAACTCTATTTTCGACGTATTAAATGTTGTTACTCAATACAGAGCGGTTACAAATGATTTTTGTATGGCAAAAAACATGAATTTTTTTTTTTCAAATGACTCTGGAATCATGGTTTTTTGCCGAATCTTTGTTGAGATTTTCAGAACATTTAAAACTGCAACAGTGAAGTTTTCAAGATCATATGATTCTACTTCTAGTAGTATTTTTATTTCAATAATTTCTATGATACAAACTTTTCAAAACATGATTTGGACACTTACATTAACAATATTGTTATTCTCGCTTATGATAATTTTTTTAAGTATTTTAATTCTCCTCATATGTTGTATTGTATTGCTACTATTATGGTGCATCGTATCAAATTAGCAGGTACAAAGAGTTTGATTGAAATATTTTTTACTTTATTTAGAGAAGACAATGAATATGATTGTAGTGATTATTTAGCTAGTTTTGTGTCGATATTGAATAACTTGTATGATTTTTACGATACAACTTATGCATTTAGTAGTACAACACGCCAAACTAGTATATCAATTTCTTCTTCTTCTTCTAGAGGTAAGGGTAAGAGTACATTCGAAGATCTCACTGCTAATTTACTTGCTTGTATTCAATTTAAAAAACCTAGGACTAATGCACCTAATGAATTAAACTGGTATAATTCACAAGATAGTGAAGGCTCTAGTTATAAGATTAAAGTGTTACAATGGTAGAAATAACATGAAACTCTTTCCAATTCTTTCATATATAGCTAGAGATCTGCTAACCTCTTATGTGTCTACAGTTGCATCTGAAAGTGTTTTTTCTACAAGTGACATGGTTTTAACAGATTACAGGAATCACTTGAAGCCGGAATCGTTGGAGATGCCTGTGTGGACTGAAAATTGGATGAAAGCTGAAGACATGACTTAAGGAAAAATAGTAGACACCTCAACAAGTGGAAGCAACTCACCTGAAGATCAACAAGCTGAGTAAGAAATTTAAAGCAATGAGATCTTAGGTTTATATTAAGTAGGGATGCACAATAGTAGTCCAATACTCTTTTTTTATCTAACTTTAGACTATCTTGAACTCTAGATTATCCCATTAAAAATGCAGTTCAATAAATTTGTATGATTTTTTTATTATTATATGTATTTGTATGTAAAAATGTTGTAAAAAAACTTATTATAAGTTGAAATAAATAATATATACAATTTTGTTTCACTCTTATGCTTGTTGTACATTTCTTTTTTAAATTTGTTGGTGTTAAACAAAAAAAATGGCCCAACCTCCGACCCAGCTTGGGTCGGGTTCAACTCGAAGGGGTTGGCAGGTCGGGTCGGGTCGAGTTTTTGAAACTTCAACCCGGTCCGAACCAGACCGGGTTTTGACCCAAACCAACCCGAGCCTGCCTCCTCCATGGGCAAACCCGGCCAATCTGCCCTATCCGACCCGAATGCCATTCCTATCCTTTTCCCAAATTTTAGATTTTCTTTTAAAATATATGGCGTTGTTCTAAAATATTTTGAGAACTATGAACCTCATTAATCTATATAATAAAACACAAAGAAAGCTATCAAGTGGCTCTCCTTTAATCTCCTAAAAAATCAAAGGTCCAGATCTAACCTCACAAAATATATTTTCCCTCCAAAAGTTTTCCCCCAAAACTCAAATTCAAATCCTCCACTCAAAACAACTCATATATTTATTTAATTTTTCTCTCTCTCTCTCTCTCCCTTCCTTTTCAATTTAAAAGGTTTAAAAAATTTAAAAAATTTAAAAACTATTTTTTTTTAAAACTTCAAAACTTTAAAAATAATTCGAAAAAATTAAAAAAAGTCATAGAATAAGTTTTTTGCCGGACCCCAAAAGTTTCTCATATAATATGTTTGCTACTTCAATTAATTTGCTGGACCTCCAAAACTATTTTATATGATCAAACAAGGTGCATCGTTCCGAAGACGTGCCGTAGGCACGTGTCAACGGGCAAACCTAGTAATTGGACAATGAGTAATGTTACACCCACTACCATATCATTACATTTCTCTTCACTATCTTAGGTAACACACATCTATTGATGATTTCTACCACATATTCTATACTTATCCTTCACTAGTAGTGTATCACTTAAGATAATGAAAAAAATAATAATAATTTTGATAGTGGGTGTAGCATTACTCTTAAACAATTATGCTGCGGCCAGTTTCAACTGCCTAAAGTGTGGGGAATGGTCCGAAAGGAGGAAACATTTTGCATATAACCCCTAACGTTTATTATGCTTTGCTTATTAGACTTTTTGTATAAACATTTTGCATATAAACGCCTAAAAACAATTACATTTCCATAGGGGTTGGTCACAATTGTAATCTGCACGTGGAGGTGCTTGCTCCTTAAGATAACGATGAGAGAATATCTGGCAACAGCCAAAACGTGTAGATTTAGTTAAATCATTGTGGAATTTATTGAAATATTTATTTTCTTGTGGATGATATTTTGTAATAGATAAGAAAAGAAAAAAGCAGCACTTTTTAGCACTTCATAAAATAACTAGTAATTTTCACGTGCAATGCATGTTCTGATAAAAAATTGGAGTTGAACGTGCGATACAAATAAGTTGGTAGTAATCAGTACTTGTGATGAATGCCTTAAACTTTTAGAAAATTGGAGTTAAACGGGCACTGCACGCAATTTTTTAATTTTTTTGAAGCAAAAATCTTGAATTGTACGTACGGTGATGTGTTATGAAATAGATTTGGAGTTACACGTGCGACGTACGTATTTGCTTTGTGACAAAAAAATAAAAATTATCTGTTTGGTGAAGAAAAAAAACTTTGATTTACACGCGTGATGTACGTGTTAATAGATAGAGTTAGAGTTACACGTGCAACGTATGTGTTTCATTTGTGACAAAAAAAATATTAAAAAATTGTTTGTTTGGTTACAAACTCAAAGTGACAAAGTGACAAACTCTTCCATTAATAGTACAGTAAATACACGTGCAATGCACATCAGAATAATATTTTTTTATATTCTATTTATCTATATTATAATGGGCGAAGCACATGTGGAACACGTAAAATAATAGACTGACATTCACTGTTCATGATCCTTCTCCCACGGGGCAGGTGCACAGAGAGAGAGAGGGAGATGAAGAGGATAGGGTTTTTGGTTTTTTGAGAGATAGGGAGAGGGTAATAAATGTTAGGGTTATATACTGAAAGCATCACTTTTGTATTAACTTTATTTCCATATTTTTTTTGAATGAGAATCATATGGGCATATGTTTGCATATTGTGTTTATTATAATATTAATGCAAGTGTCTGATATTCTATAAGGTTGATAATATGGTGTGAGGTGACACACAGAAGATCATATTATCAGTTCCCTATGGAATATATAAATAGTTCACAACCTAGACGGACTTGGACAATCCATTGGAAAGGTTGTAGTGTAATCTGGTATTAGTCTGTCTTGACTATAGGTTTACACTAGTACACTTTGTGTGTATTGAACAGGACCACTTGAGGTTGTTCTCTTTGTACTGACTACAAAAGAGAACAAACACCTCTGTTATTATGGATGCTTATGCTCTTAATCCAGATATAATAACATACATGTATATGCAGTGTGCGTTACTTTGACTCATAAAAGAGTGAGATTCATTATGGATCAACAACCTCTATGAATTGGGTAATAACATTGTATGTATGATGGGTTGTTGATTGTAAAAGGAATCCATGTCCCGATACGTCGGGTTGATGATGTCCCCTTAAGGAGCTCATAAGGATTGTCATGTAAACCCTGCAGGTGGATTACATCCGGCATGACAAATAAAGTTGAGTGGTACTACTTAAGGATAAAAGATGTTGATCAATATGGTTGTCAGTAACTTAATTTGATCGACGGACATTCGATATCTTAACATGGGGAGCTCAACGAGCATATAATAAAAGGAGCCCATAAATATAATTTGGGATTAGGAAGGTAGTGCAACAATAGCTCCTTAGTGGACCGAGCTATTGTTAATGGGCCTGGGTTGTGTGTTCGGGCTGAACACGGGATACCCATATTCGTTAGGAGACCTAACCCTAATTTCTCCTCATGGTCCCTGCCGTAGCCTTATATATATCCTCTATTTCTCTGGCCGTCATTGATAATCTGAAATATAAGATTTTTTCTCAAAATTCGTGATTCACGTAAGGAGAGAAAGAGAGGTCAGCCAAGGAGAAGAAAGGTTGGGAGATCGTCGCCCACACGACGTCCAACCCGAGGAAGGAATACGTGCAGAAGATCTTGGGGTCGCTGTCGTCTTCTTCTCATCGCAGGTATAATTCGTGAACCCTAGATTCCGTTATATAGGGTTAGATCACGTATTTAATCTGTTAAATTTTTAACAATCGATACGCACACCAATCCGTAGTCCTGGGAATCATCTCAGTTCCATCAATAAATTGGAACATGTACTGTACGCATTTCATTGGTTTATATTTAGAGTTTAATTAAACGTTCGTTACACGGGTTAGGATATGGACAAATTACACTAAGGCCTTCTCTCATTATAGTGTATATATATATATATATATATATATATATATATATATATATATATATATATATATATATAAATTTTTTTTTAAAAAAATTTGACCCCACAGTTTTTGGGTCTGGCTCCCCAGACTCCCTACATGTTTGTACATGATTTCACCATTCTCAGTAGTCCAGTACTCCACTATCGTCGTTATCCAGTTATAATGAAGATGTAACATGTTCAGATTAATTCTCCTCTATTAGGTCAAATGCAACCTGTTCTTATATTAATCTTATATCGCTTAATTGCTGACTTTTTAACGTTTTATGGAATCTAGTTTGTTTTTTATAGTTTAAATGTCTATGCATTAAAACAAATGAATTATTGGTGAAACCCTTATAACAAGAATTTTCTAATGTTAAGCATCCAATGAAGCTGTAACTGTAAAATATTGGCATCCAAAATGCAATTAATGAAATAAACTGAACACATGTGATAGCACCTCATGGATACTCAGAGATTACTTGGAGGGGGTAGAATTCTTTAGATGTAAGGTAGATAATGTCTAAATTAATTCATCTCTTGGACTAGCTATGTACACATCTCTCTCCAATATTCTAGCTAGGAACAACTATGGATTCAGCAAGAAAAACATAGAGGAGATATACTACATTGTCCTCTACTATATAAGAAATAACATTCCTTTTTCAGATCTAGAGAAGTACATTATATTATTTGGTTGTATAATCTTTTTGACTGACTCTCAACCTCTAGGTTCTGAAGGATATGCAATCAAGTGATGAATTTAAAAAGTATTTCTAGAAATTCTTCAGCACCTATGTACATGAAAAACATGATTCCATATATATCCCATTTACAACTGAAGAACAAAGATCGATCAGACTTTCAATTTCAGACGATTAAATTTCCATAGGAAATTTAATTATCAATAAATTTTATATTGGTTATTATAACAGTATGACAAGAGTACGCACTTTTTACATTATAGGGTTAATGATGAAATAGCAACCAAAGTTTACTTTAATTCTCAAATAGCATTGATTTTTTTGGCAGTAGTGGGGAGGGTGCCCACCCATGCCCAACATTTTGTCAAAAGTGGCCGAATTCCGTGCCGCAACTTTTGAAAAAGAAAAAAAAAATGACCCCCCTACTCTATAAATAGGGTGCATCGGGTTAAAGTGAAAGACACAGAAGTGAGGAAGAAGAAAGATGAATTAAGAGAAGATAGAGTATTAAATGAGTTTTCTAAAAAAAAATATAATATTGTATATGCTAGAGGTAGTTTGTCTACGTTATATTTTTCTCAAATTTGTGAGAGCTGGTTGTTTCTCCTACTATAATAGAGAGTGAAATTGTTCTCTTCTTATATTTAGAAAGAATGTGCTTTAATGCCTACCTTCAATAGTGAAATCCTCTTATACTTGCTGTGGTTTTTACCACATCTTCTTTGGGAGGTTTTTCACGTAAAATACTTGTGTCCAATTTATCTTCATTATCTCAATTTTACTTTAATTGTGAGATAGCTTCTGACCCGTAACTTTCCCAACAATGGTATTAGAACTTTAGTTGTTGGGTGTGAAGCAGAAATGTCGACAACAATAAAGTTCGATGTTGAGAAATTCAACATGAGTAATTTCTCATTATGGAAAATGAAGATAAATACAATCTTAAGGAAGGACAATTGCTTGGCAGCAATTGGAGAGAGGTCCACAGAGATCACCGACGATGGCAAGTGAAATGAAATGGACAGCAATGCCATTGTGGACTTGCACTTGACAGTAGCTGATGGAGTGTTATCCAGTGTGGCAGAAAAGATGATAGCAAATGAGATTTGGGTTACTCTGACTACACTGTACGTGGCCAACTCACTTCACAACAAGATTTCCTTAAGAGGAGACTTACGCATCGATATTGTTGATTGATCACATCAACACCTTGAATATTATATTTTAACAATTTATATCAATGGGTTACAAAATAGAGACAACTGAATGTGCGGAGTTTCTACTTCAAAGTCTACATGGCTCGTATGATTAACTCATCATCAACCTGACGAACAACATCCTGACGGACTATCTAGTATCCGACGAAGTTGTAGCTGCTGTTTTGGAAGAAGAAATCAAGCTAAAAAATAAAGAAGACAGATAGACAAGTTCGCAACTAGTGCAAGCTTTGACAGTGATGAGAGGGAGATCAACGGAACAAGACCCCAATGGGAGTCAGAATCATAGTAGATCAAAATCAAGAAATAAGAAGAATTAAAAGTGTCACAACTGTGGTAAGAATAAGCACTTCAAGAATGATTGTTGGTACAAGAGGAAGAGTGGAGACCTTGAGTCATCAAATGCTCAAGGGAATATAACGAGTACACGGTAAGATGGTGAAGTTCTATACAACGGTGGTTAGAGTCAGAAAATAATTATTTAACGTCTGGTTATTAGACTCAAAAGTAACATGAAATATGACTTCGCAGAGAGAGTGGTTCCACACATATGAACCAATCTCAGGAGATTCTGTACACATGAGTGATGATCATGCTTTGAAAATTGCTGGTATTGATACTATCAAGTTAAAAATGTTTGATGGTACGGTTCGCACCATCCAAGAGGTACGACACGTGAAGGACTTGAGGAAGAATCTATTGTCTTTGGGACAAATAGATAGTCTTGGATGCAAGATCAATGTCGAAAATGAGGTCATGAAGATTTCTATTGGCATGCTTGTAATCATGAAGGCAGAAAAGATTGCAGCAAATCTTTTCATGCTTAATAGAGAAGCACAGCAGGAAGTTGATGTGTGTGACACATCGACGAACAAAGGAGAAGAGTCGACAATGATGCAGCATCTCAAACTATGGTATATGTCTGAAAGAGGTTTGAGATTGTCTTTAATCGAAAGCAGCTTTCAGAGCTCAAATCAGTGAATCTACATTTTTGTTAGCAGTGTGTTACAAGTAAGCAGCATAGATTACAGTTCGGCAGATCTGAAGCATGGAATAAATTCATTCTAGACTTGATTCATTCTGATATCTGGGAATCACCGAAAATGTTCCTAGGAGGAGCAACTTGTGTCTTTCATTGATGATTTCTCCAGGATATTGTGGTGTATCCAATAACGAAGAAGTTAAATGTGTTTCTAATATAAAGAAATTAAAGTGCAAGTGAAACTTGAATCTGGAAAGAAGATCAAGTGCTTGAGGATAGATAATGGAAAAAACTATACAGACAGCGAGTTTCTTGCACTTTGTAAGCCAGAAGGTATCACAAAACAGTTCACAGTCACACACACACACACCTAGGGAAAATGGGGTGGCAGAGCAAATGAACAGGACTCTTGCAGAAAGAATGAGAGTTATATTGTTGTGGGTCAACCTAACTCTTTTTAGGTAGAAGTAGCAAAAAATGCCAGTTATGTGATAAATCGATCGCTATCTACGACAGTTGAGCTGAAGTTACCAGTGGAGATATGGATTGGAAAGCCAACTGATTACTCTATTTTACATTGGTTTTGATGTCCTGCGTACATGATGTACAATGCCGAAGAAAGAATGAAATTGGATCTAAAATCTAGGAAGTGCATATTCTTGGGGTATGCAGATGATGTGAAGAGATCCCACTACCCGCAAGGTTATTTTCAGCAGGGATGTAATCTTTGTAGCAGATCAACTACATCGGAAAGATGGAAGCGATAGCACGTCTCTAGAGACTACTACGGTTCAGGTAGAAAATAAGCAACATAAAGATCCAGCATCTGTTGAAGCTGCATCAGAGCACGAGGTATAAGAACCAATCGAGTCAAAGGCTCCACAAGTTCGTCAGTCAACTCGTGATAGAAGACCGCTAGTTTGGCACTCAAAGTATGTTACAAAGAGCAATGTTGCATACTATCTTTTAATAGAGGATGGAGAGCCATCATCTTTATAATCAAATGCTCGGATGTATCCCTGTGGATGGCTGCAATGTAGGAAGAAATTGAAGCTCTACACAAGAACATAACGTATGATCTTGTTACACTACCACAAGGAAGAAAGATCATTGGCAACAGATGGGTCTACAAGATCAAGCGCAATGCTAATGACCAAGTGGAGAAATATTGTGCAAGATTGGTGGTGAAAGGATATGCTCAGAAAGAATGTATTGATTTCAATGAGATATTTTCATATGTGGTTCGACTCACGACAGGCAGACTAGTCTTGGCGATGTGTGCTATGTTTGACCTAAATCTAGAGCAGCTAGATGTAAAAACTGCTTTTGTCCATAGTGATCTTGAAGAAAAAATTTATATGCTCTAACCAAAAGGTTTTGCTTAAAGATGCAAGGAGAACTTGGTTTGCAGGTTGAAAAAATCTCTGTACGGACTCAAACAGGCACCGAGGTGTTGGTATAAGATATTTCATTCCTTTATTATTATACTTGGATACAACAGACTTTGTTCAGACCTTTGTACGTACTACAAAAGGTTTGATGGTGGTGATGACTTCATTATCCTACTGTTGTATATGGATGACATGTTGGTAGCGGGCCTCAACAAAGACCAAATCTAAGAATTGAAGGAACAGTTAGCTAAGAAGTTTGACATGAATGACTTGGGACCAACAAACAAGAATCTATGGATGCACATTCAATGAGACAAAAATAGCAGGAAGATTTAGCTTTCCCAGAAAAACTACTTCAACAAGATCTTACGGTGCTTCAACATGCACGATTGTAAGCAAATTTCTACCCCACTCCTTGTTAATTTCAAGTTATCATCCAAGATGTGTCCTAGCACTAAAATAGAGGGAAAGGATATGTCTTGAGTACTGTATGCATCAGCAGTGGAAAATTTGATGTTCACTGTGATATGTACAAGACCAGACATTGCACAAGCGGTGAGAGCATTTAGTCGGTACATGATGAATCCTGGTAGAGAGCATTGAGCATAGTGAAGATGATTCTGAGATACATCAGAGGAACTTCATATGCTACATTATGTTACAAAGGATCAAAATTAACTGTCAAGGGCTATGTGGACCAAAGCAAATCCACCATGGGCTATGTGTTTACACTTGCAGGAGGAGATGTAAGTTGGGTTTCAAAACTGTAGACTGTTGTGGCTTTATCTACAATGAAAGCAGAATACATGGCGGCTACACAATCTTGCAATGAAGCAATCTGGATTCAAATTTTATTGGAGGAGCTCAAGCACAAGTAGAGAAAGATTGTTCTATTTTTTGACAGTCAGAGTGTCTTGCACATCGCAAGGAATTCAAACTTTCTTTCATGGACAAAGCACATAAGAGTTCAGTATCACTTCGTTCAAGAAATTGTGGAAGAAGGAAGAGTGTATATGCAAAAGGTTCACAATGATAAGAACCTAGTAGATATCATGACCAAGCCGATCAACAGTGGCAAGTTTGAATGATGTAGATCCTCGTGTGATCTGGCAATTACGTAAACAGCATGACAGTGGAAAGGTAGAAAGGATGGTATTAAGACATGATTAACCCTCAATCAAGTCTCCAAGTAGAAGAATGTTAGCAGTGGTAGGGAAGGGGCCAAACCATGTGCTGCAACTTTTGAAAAATAAAAAAAGGTCAAAGAAATTGGCATTGTCTTTCCCCCTATTCTATAAATAGGGTACATTGGGTTAAGGTGGAAGACGCATAAGTAAGGAAAACGAAACATGAATTAAGAGAAAACATAGTATTAGAAGAGTTTTCTCAAAAGATATAATATTTTATCGCCTTAGAGGTAGTTTGTCTACCTGTATTTTCCTGAAGTTTGTGGGAGATAGTTGTTTCTAATACCATAAGAGAGAGTGAAATTGTTCTCTTCTTATATTTAGAGAGAATATAATGTAATCTCTACTTTCAATAGTGAAATTCTACTACACTTCCCCGTGTTTTTAGGTTTTCCACGTAAAATACTTGTGTCCACTATATATTTATTATCTAAGTTTGAATTTAATTGTGAGATATCTTCTGAAACATAACCTTCCTAACATGTTTTGAGATTGTCAGATTGATTGGGGATGAGAGGTAACATGCTCCACTCAATACTGTTAACTGTTAATGATAACTTAAGGCAAGTCTAGTGGTGCAAGTCTTGGGACGTCACAAGTGAGAAGCTGACGTCATAAGCTCAAAAAAGAGGTCTAATGGGTACCAGGATGATGGCATCACAAGCGGCAAAAGGCAAGAAGAAAAAGAAAGAAAAAAAGATCAGGAGAAAGAGAGAGAGAAAGAGATTCTATGGGCATGTGAGCAGGAAGGAAAAACGAAAGAAAATGAGAGAGAGAGAACGTGGTTGACTTAGCCACGTGATTCTTTTTTATTTCATTTATTTCAACGGTCAGATTTGACTCGTTCTTGGAAAAAAAAATGAAATTTTTTTCAACGTGCAATCTAGTACCTAAAAGAGTGGGCACGTTAGTAATTCTACTGACGCGAGGCTGATAAAAGCAGCGATCTCAAAACTAGACAAATCAAGATTAAATAAAAAAACGACTAAAAGAAAGGAAGGTGGAATCGGGTCCAAAGTGTGTGTATGACGCCTTAGCAATCTAATGCACAGGTCAAATGTACTTAGTCTAATGCAAGCGAGACTTTGAAAATGTATGCATCCCAGACTACATACTTTTCAAATCAAGTCATTGTCTCCATGTCTAGGTTTTAAACCCTCGCCATGCATCCTACTTGTGTATTCATCCTATTCCTGATAGATAGATCGTGGTTGATGAGGTTGCAGATTAATCGGTCACATCCGTTCCTGCAGTCACTTAGTGGTGTCTTGGTTTTCCACCAGTGCCCGACTCTCGGACCCCACTTAAAAGCCGTGATGAACTTAAAGATACACTGCAGCATACCTATGGTGCCTAAGATTTATAGGACCGCAACCTATATGACCCGTTCGTGTCCACCAGCATAGAACTTGACGGCCTCGAATGTCTGATTTCCTTTTATCCGCCAGGAAATCCCATCCTGTTCTTACCATGGTACTTTAGGAATCAACAGTGCAAGATACGTACCGCAGCACGTATCCCTAATGACAAGAGAGTACAATACCCGACTGCTATTTCGCTAGAAACTAATGCAGTTATGGGTAACGGCAAAACTAACTAACACTAAGTCTATCTAGACATGTTACAAGAGCATGATCACCAACTGATTTCCTAGTCTAAGTTTTTTTTAGGGAAAATTTCTTAGTCTAAGTTATGCCTAGTCTCAAGTAATTTCCCTACTAGAAACCCTCGTTCCGGTATATCAACATGCGGCCTTGGCGACGCAATCACTTGCTCACTGCTCCCCCATTTAGCCTCATCCTCAACTCGGCCCGTGATCATCTTCCATGAAGTCGTCGGCACCCGAATTAGTCACTTTCAAATGTTAGGGCGGAAGTCTCCAAGTTGGCCTAATGGGTGATGAGTGTAGGCAACTACTTAGATGAGGTTAACGATTCAAATGTCGTTCAAGTCTCTACTCGTGTCTTAATCAACCTAAGACCTAAAATAAGCAAGTATTGGGGGTATAGGAATACCCCTAACTCTCAATTTAATACTCGAGAGTTGAGAACAAGTCACACATATACAAGGTGACAATTTCTACGGATGGCTGGATTTGTCTAGCACCTTCAAAAAATCACATCAATTACTACGCAACTCGGAATTACAAGTTCCTGAGCTTTTTGGAAAGCTTAGAGTCTCTACTACAAGTCCTTAATTCATTGGAAAGCTTAGAGTCTCTACTACAAGTCCCTAATTCATCATTTTTGCCAAATCCAAACACATTTTTCCAGAAATTCACAAACGTACAGACTGTGTAATCAACACTATGTATGGAACATAGTCTAGTAAAAATTCCATATAAAATCAACCACTTGTCCAAAGCTCATGAAATTTAAGAATCTATCACTAGACATACACAACTACATTGTGTCCAAAAATTGTATCCAAACTCATACTATGCCGAGAGTTATGACTCTACAAATACGACACAAAATCTCCACTACTTTTCAGACAAGATTTTTGCTTCTACTAATGATTTATTTTTGAAACCTTGTCAAACGTCATCTAAAAATTCTAAAATTTTGGGATCATAAAATATACTCATACCAAAAGCTGCTTGCAAAAGTTCATAGCAATATCATGGATACACAAGTTTTTATGCACGTAAGAACTTCAGTCCCTAAGCAGGAATCTTCAGCTGGGTCTTCTCAGACCAGTGGGACAGAGCTTTTTTTTAGGCATCAAAAAACTTCAAAAAAATGTAAAATTTGATATTTTGATTGTAGACACATACAAGAACGTCCATGAAAAATTTCAGCTAAAAGTACCCAACTAATATTTAGTTACGATTTTTGGAAGTTACAATAAAATTTTCCAAAACAGCAGTTTCTGCCATGGTTGCTATCCGAACTTTGAGCTGGTGTTTGGGCTATTAAACGACTTCAAAATATTATGAAAAAAAATCATGTAATCCCTAGACATATGGAAAAACAAGCCCCCAAATTTGAGTTCAAAATTCCACACCGTTTATGAGTTAGAAATTCCCAAACCCCCTAATCATACATGTTTCTTTAACATGATATCATGAAGAGAGAGTTCTACCATACAAATTATCTTTTCTTAGCATGTAAATAATTACACATGGCAAACAAGATTCTCTTAGTTCCTACTTCATGCTAGAATCACACACACAAAGAAAAAACTATTTTTTTGAGGAGTTTAGCAAAAAAACTCCTTGATCTTTTGCTCCTTGCTCCTTGAGATGCTCCTGGCTTCCAACTCTTCTCCTTCTCTACTACTCTTCTACTACAACAAGAGAACTTCACCTTTTCTTTCCTTTCCTTCTTTCTTTCTCTCTCTTTTTTTTGAAACAAAACAAGGTAAATGAGAAGAGAATAAGAAGGTGAGTGAAGGGGTCATTTATAGAAGAGGAAGGGAGCTAGGGTTTCTTGGAGCTGGGGCCGGCCACTTGTGGAAGGGAGGACTAGGATAGGGTTTTGACCAAGTGAGTGGAGGTGAAGGGTGAGATCAATGCCAACACACCAAGACTAGAAGTTTCCCTAAGTCAACTTGAAGTCTTCTTGAAGAACTTCTTCATGTGTAATTCCCACCATTAGATCTCCACCAAGATTTGTGCTAGGGTTTGATTAGGATGAGGGTTAGCCTTAACCCTAGGTTACCATACCCTAACCCTAACCCTAACCCTAGTGTATAAACATGCATGGTTATTTAATTCAACACTCATGCACCAATCCATTCAAATTTTAACTTAGTTTAGAATAAACAATATATATAAAATATTTCACTTTATTCTGGGGCATTAAAATATCGCTGAAGACGAAGCATACAAAGATTGGGTAAGTCACTCTAAACGGTGGAAGTGGTTCCCAAAAACTCAAGGAAAAATTATATGAAAAAATTCAAGGTAGCTATGAAGAAATTTGGGATAGTCCTCCCGAAAAATTATGTAACATTACCAAATTTGGGTGTAGGTGCAAAATGTTTCTTGCCCCGAGGCTCACAAAGTGACATGAAGCTTTGAGGCATGTTTGAAGGACAATTTAGAGCGGCTAGACTTATCTAGATGAGGTAAATATTTTTTTTTAAAAAATTTGTTCAAACTTTAGCCATGTCTTCATAATAATTTTTTAATTATTTTTTTTTTCACTTTGTTAGATTGTAGATGCTAAAGCGTGGTGCCAAAGTGTGGTACAAGAATCAAATGGGAGAAGAGTTACATTTAGATGCTTGTTGGGCCATAGTCATTGGGTAGACAAATTCAAAGATCCGGTTGAAACTGGATTTGAAGGAAGTCAACAGTTTCTGTTTGGAGCAACTCTGGTGGAAGCTACTCCGATGTAAGAAAATCTTGTAGATATGACTTGCGACGACGTCCTACACAATTGTCGACACCCACTTCTGCACGACCTTCGGGAAGGAAGACTCAAAAAGAGGTTGCTCGAAGGAAAGAGAAGACTTTATCGGGCAAGAGTAGTCGAATTGCAGAGCCAATCGATCATTTAGTTGGATGATCGAATTATGAGATGAAGAGAACCAATGACTTGGTTGCTGAGTCGATGCAATGGAAGAAGACAAAGCAGAGGATACAAGAGCGAAGAGATGATTGAGTAATGATGTATGATACCACTATAATGACCCCCGATAAGGCCGTATTCTGGAAGAAAGAACAACAAAAAATTATTCGTAATCGTGCTCAATCAAATGGCAGTAGACGTCATGACAGTGACTATGGCTACAACCAAACTGCTGAAATGGAGGTTTATAAACCCCAATTTCAGGGCGGTTATGTAACCACTTAGTTTAAATATTGCATGTAATTTGTTTAATTTAAGCTTATTTAATTTAACCCCCTAGTTTAATGAAATGAAATTTATTGTCTTAATAAAAATATTTTACTATATGAAATTTGAATAACTTAATAAATTTTTTTTACAAAATACGTGTATGGTATAAAATACTTTGGTAGTGATTGAAATAAATATAATACAAAAATATTATTCCAAAATAAAAAAAATGGTTTGTAGCGTACTAATAATGTTTAATTTCTAATGGTAGGAGGTAAGAGGCTTGTGACCCATCTTGCTCCTACCATTAGTAAAACTAGTATCATGCACGTGTGATGCACGTGGAGAGGAATGAAAAGGACCCAAAAAAAAACTATAATGCACGTGCGATGCACGTGGAGGGAATGAAAAGGGAAAAAAAATACCAACACGTGCGATGCACGTGGAGGGGAAAGAAAAGGACAAAAAAACTATAATGCACGTGAGGGGAATGAAAAGGAAAAAAAATAAAAAATACCAACACGTGCGCTGCACGTGTTGACAAAATGACAGTCAATGACAAATGACACTAAGCCCTTCTCCCATTATAATAGTAGAGATAGAGATAAATCAAGTGTGACGGGTGGCTTGTGACATCACAAGGGGCTTGAACCATTAGACCTGCCCTTGGAGACTTGGCCAATTTTTAGAGTTGACTGCTGAGAGTCAACAACAGAGAAAGAGGACTAATTTTGTCAATCCGAAGGGCTTTTCCCCTTGACCATTGACCTTTTGTAGCCTATCTAGAGTTTCCTGTATACTACAAGGAAGAACATTTCAAGTTCTATAGTTATTCCTATTTATTAATCCAAAGTCACTCAATTACTTCAATTATAACCGTCATCCCAGTTCCAGCACTGGTCAAATTCGAGTTAAAAGATGAGGTGAAGTTTTAATAAGTCAAATTCGTGTTACATCTCTACTATTATAATGGGAGAAGATCTTAGTATAATTTGTCCATATTCCAACCCGTACAATGCACGTGCTGGTAGATTTTTTTGCCCTTTTCAATTCTCCTCCCAATTTTCCTCACGTGTTGTCACGTGTATAGTACTAGTAAACATTAGTTGGAGTTCCATCAATCCATTTTCTTAAATATTGGATAATGCTAGTTTTCCTAATTATGCACGAAAAGATGGCTTTCCCAGGTGATTGAGGAATAAAAAATGGGCAACAGAAAAATTGCACTAACAAGTTACTCTGCAACTACACCGAAATTTCAGAGTTGCCGCTGGAATTGGTTTTAGTGTTTATACCTCTATTCTAATTTTTTAACACATCATTATGTGAACCAAGACTTGCACTGTATATAACAAGTGCTGGTGAAGCACCCATAGTTACGTTCCAATAATATGAAATGACCTTGCTAAGACCACGAAAACCCCGAAGCTGTGAGGTTTGAGAATTTTTTTTATATATTCTAAAAGTAATTCCCCAGAATTGTATCACTTGGCGGTGGACCAGTTCTGGCTCTTATACGATCAAGTCTTGCTATAATTTTCTCAATTCCCGGGGGGGGGGGGGGGGGGGGGGGGGGAGGGACTTTTCCTTTCTCGAAGACTATTTGGGGCAACATTGTCCCCCTTAAAGTGAAAATTCTTACTTGGTTGACTATCCATGACAAGCTGCCTACGGTGGTAGCTCTTAATCATAGATATATGACCCTTGATCAGAAGTGCCCTTTTAGTCTCTCCGAGAATGAGGATGCCCAACACTTATTCCTTAATTGCTCTTTCATTCGTCCTTTTGGGCCCTTAGTATGAAAACTTGGCATGTCCAAGGCATGCCTACCTCCATCCCTATGTGGTGGAGTTCTTAGAGGCAGCTTCATGTCAACAAAGTGTTTAGACTATCTTGGGATTTAGCGATGATGGCCTCGATTTGGCTCATTTTGGAAGAGTGTAATAATAGAATCTTCTCTAGTTCTTCGAGATCGATTATTGCTTTAATTGAGGATTTCCTCTTCTTCATCAAATTCTGGGCTTCTACTCTTAATACCTCCATAACCCGCACTTTTCATTTGCAGAATCTTGAAGCGGCACACATTTATTTCTCGAACCATGATTTTCCTAATTCCCTTGTCTAATTTTCACCTTCTTTATTGCTTAATTTTCTCTTCTAACATGCTCTGTTTTCTTTTCTTGCATAACTAACATCTGCGTTTTCCAGAGGTTTCTTTTGGGATCAGTCCTCTTTTGGTTCTGCTTTTTGGGGCTCGTTTCCTTTCGAGCCAGTTTTAACGAATGACTCTCTTCTGGTTACGCTACTTCTGTTTTCCCTTCCCTTTATTTTCAGTTATCTGTTTCATGTACCTCATTTTGTTTTTAGTACCTTTTCATGTATCCCGTCTTATGCTCATTACTGGGATCCTAGCGCTGGTCCCTCTAGATAGACAGTACTGTACTCTCTTTTGTTGTTGTTGCCTATTGGTATGGTTGGGCACTTTTGGTTGTGTATTTTTGTTGGCTTGCCTGTCAGTATGGCTGGGCACTTTTGGTTGTGTATTATTTTTTTGGTCTGGTTGTGGCCAACTATTTGCTCCGCTTGCGGTTGCGGCTTCCGCTGTTAATCGAAAATGTGTGTTTTGTGCGCCCATTTTTGATTTTCTGCTATTTCAGGATTTTCTTGCTTGAATGATGTATAATTGTGGTCTTTATTCTCTTTGATGCCTTGGTTTCTTGACGCTTCTTACGCATAAATCCATGTTTCGGGCATGTACTTCTCCGGTTATTAGTTTCGCCTTGTTCCTTTTGATCGGCGTCTCTTTACCCACATATGGTGGGGACTTTCTCACTGCTCCTGTTTATGAGCTTTAGCTGAGTTTTATTTGCAGTTGCCATCCTCCGACTGTTATTTCGTGACCCTTTTAGCGGGAAGGCATTTTTGGTGGCCTGCTGCTGCTTTTTCGCTATAGCTTCACCGACAGGCTATTCAGGCAATGATTTGGGCTGTGGCTGTGTCTCTCCTATTTTGGCTTGGGTGTTTTCTTACATGCTCTGTCGGCGAGTTGTTTTGCGTTTTCTTCCATGCTCAGTCAGGAAAATCGTTGGTAAATTTTATAAAATAGAAGTATCCACCTTTGGCTTGAATTGTCATTGGTCCATACACGTCTGTGTGAATTAGCTTTAACAATTCATTGACACATAGTCCACTTTCAGTAAATGGAGTTCTAGTCATCTTTTCTTCAAATCAGGATTCACAAGTTGGAAGTGATTTAAAATCATAGTAACTTAAATAGTGACATTTATGCAACTTGTTCATCTTATTTTCATTTATATGACCAAGTTTTAAATGACAAAGATATGTTTGATTAATCTCATTTCTTTTTCTGTTATGTGTGTGTTCCATATAAAAAACATTGTCATCATCGTTTAGAATTGCTAGCCCATTATTAGTATTCCCAGTACCATACAACACATTTAACTGATGAATAGAACAACCAAACAAAAACAACAACACAGCCTTTTTTCGAACTAGTTGGGGTCGGCTCCATGAATCCTGATTTTTTGTTCTGCTCAGTTGAGCGCAATATATTCTATAAGGTCACAAGCTATCATATCTTTTCTCACCATTTCCACACCAAGTACGTTTAGTTCTTCCCCTACCCCTAACTCTACCCTCAATATTTATCAAATCACTATTTCTAACGGGAGTACTACTATGTCTACATGTGACTTGTTCAAACCACCTGAGGCAATTATCTCTTAACTTATCTTAGATATGAGCTACCTTTAGTATGTCTCGTATACACTCATTTCTAATTCTATCATTCCTGGTCTAATAACACATCTATCTTAGCTTCATCATTTCTTCTACACTTATTTTTTGGACATGTTGTTTCTTTGTTGCGCAATACTCTGCTTCATACATCATTAATGATCTAATAGTCGTCCTATAAAATTTTTCCTTCAACTTCAAAGGTATACATTTATCACACAAAACACCACTTCCACTTCTCCACTTAAGCCAACCTGCTTGGATTCTATGTATAACATCTTCACAAATATCCCCATCTCTTTGTATAATCGAACCTAAATATCGGAAACGATCTCTCTTAGATATCTCTTGACCATCAAGCTACACTACTTTCTCAATTGTGTTTCGAATATCACTAAAATTACACTCCATATATTTTGTTTAGTTCTGCTTATTCTAAAGCCTCTAGCTTCCAAAGTTTCTCCCCACAATTCTAATTTTGCATTGACTCCTGCTCTAGTCTCGTCCACTAAGACGACGTCATCGGCAAAAAGCATACACCAAGGCACCCCATCTTGTATTCCTCGCGTTAACTCATTCATAACCAATCCAAAGATGTAGGGGCTTAAAGCTGAACCTTAGTGTAAACCTGCTGTAATAAGGAAATCACTGGTCTCTCTTGTGGTTGTTCTAATTGTGCTTTTTGCCCCTTCATACATATCCTTAATTACCTCAATATACTGAATAGTTACTCTTTTATTATTTAACGCCCATCATACTAAGTATCTAGGGACTTTATCATATGCTTTTTCTAGATCTATAAACACCATATGTAGGTCTTTCTTATTCTCCCTATATTTTTTCATAAGTCTTCTCAGTACATAAATTTCGTTCATTGTTGACCTTCCATGCATAAATCCAAACTGACTCTCAGACACTGTAGTTTCTAGTCTCAGTCTATGTTCGATCACTCTCTCCCAAATTTTCATCGTATGACTTATTAATTTAATTCCTTGGTAGTTAGAGCAACTTTGTATATCTCCTTTATTTTTATATATAATTACTAAAATACTTTTTCTCTATTCATTGGGCATCTTCTTAGTCATCACAATTCTATTAAATAATCTTGTTAGCCAACCTACTCCTACAACCCCAAGACACTTCCAAACTTTAATGAGTATACCATCCAGTCCTAAAACTTTTCCTCTTTTCATCATTTCTAGAGCATTTCGAACCTCCGTTGTCCTAATTCTATGGAAAAATATATGCTCTCAACTCTCCTTCGATTTCTTTATATTTAAGTTGCCCACAAGCTTTTTATTTAATAACTTCTCAAAGTAATTTTGCCATCTTTACTCAATTTCCTCATCTTTTACTATGACTTCTGAATTTTCGCTCTTAATACACCTAATTGTATCCAGATATTTTATTTCTCTATCTCTTTGTTTATCAAACTTATAAATATTATTTTCTCTTTCTTTTGTTCCTAATTTTATGTATAAATTATGATAAACTTTTTCTTTTGCATCTCTTACCGCATTCTTAACTTCTTTTCTAATTGTCTTATATTTTTCCAAATCCTCTTCATTTCTACTATTTTACCATATTTGAAAGTTGATCTTTTTTCTCTCATAATATTTTGGATTTCTTCTTGCTATCTTCATGTTCCTTTAATTAGCAACTCTCTAAATTTAGATTCTCCAAGACCTCATTTGAAACTTCTCTTATGTACGTAGCCATTTTAGTTCACATCATATTTGTCTCCTCATCCCAATTCCATGATGCTCTTTTAAGGACTTTATTTCTAAAACCTCTAGTTTCTCTCCGTTCAAGTTCCACCACCTAATTCTTGGGTTCCTAGTCTCCTTCCTCGCACAAACGTGTTTTGCAATCTTAACATCCAACATCATTAATCTATATTATGAGGTTAAGCACTCTTCCGGTATAATTTTACAATCTTTACATGTCAAGTGATGCACCTTTCTAAAAATGAAAAAATAAATCAGGCCCTCATTTGCCCCACTTTTAAAGGCTATCAAATGTTCCTCCATCTTCCTAAAATAAGTATTTGCTAGTATAAGATCATACGAAATAGCAAAATCTAATAGAGCCTCTTCATCATCGTTCTTATTTCCAAATCCAAGTCCTCCATGCACCCTTTCATGTCCCATGTTATCTTCTCCTACATATCCAATGAAATCCCCTCCTATAAATAATTTCTCACCTAAGGGTACTCTTTGAATTATCTCATCCATATCTTTCCAAAATTTATTTTTAGCATGTACACCAAATCCTACTTGGGGGTGCATAAACAATAAAGTTATTTATTATGTTTCCCCTAATACAAGCTTAATTTTAATTATTCTATCCCATTTCCTATTAACACCTACAACATCTCCTTTGAATTTCTTATCTACTAAAATTCCTACTCCATTTCTATTTCTAATTTTACTCTGTATAATATAATTTAAAACCATCTATCTCTTTAGCTTTCTCCCCTACCCACTTTGTGTCTTATAAACAAGATATATTCATATTCCTTCTAATCATGGTATCTACTGATTCTATGTATTTTCCTGTCAATGTTCTTATATTCCAAGTCACTAACCTAAGCCTATTTTCCTGGACTAGCTTCTTTACCCGCACATGTCCAGATTGGTGTAGGAAGACTTACCCATTTTTCACCGCACCCGGGTGCCGCTGCGACTCACCTTGCACATTTTTCGAAGCACCCGAAAGAAGGCAGAAAGCATCTCTTTCAGGGCATGTCCTAGCATTTGCGCGTATATTATTAGGATTCATGTTCACAGGATTTGACAAAATTTTGTGCTGGCAGTCAACTGCCTAACGCAACCCCCCTCCTTACCCGGTTTGTGGCCGGGTTTCTGGCTTGGGACAGACAATGGCAGAGTTATAAATAGAACAACTATTGTTTTTAAATATAATTTCAAAGCCTTGTTCACGCAACATAGGAATAAAGAAAATATTTCTTATTAAACTTGGAACATAATAACAATTCTACAGTTCTAACTGTTTCTAGAGGGTAAAAGAATACAAAATGATCCTACAGCTATGGCAGCAAATCTTGCCCCATTTTCAACCCTCAGCTCGTAGTCACCCTTTTGCAGTACTCTACATCTTCTCAATCCTTGCGACGATTTGCAAATATGAGAACCACGATCGGTATCTAATAAATTAAACAAAAGTTTGTTTTCCATTCATCTTATAAACAGATTTACAGTTTATCATTTTTAATTCATCTCATGAACAAAATAATACATTAAACAACAATTTGTTTTTTTCCATTCATTTTATGAATAGATTTAACAATTTATCATTTTAAATTCATCTCATGAACAAAATAATAAATAGAACAACAATTTGATTTTCCATTCATCTTATGAATATTTAATGGATTAAATAATTATCTCAATCTCTCATTCATCACATGAATAAAATAGATTAATCGGTCTGTTTACAAATTAAACAACTAGTACTGTATTATTTTATCATCATATGAATAAATAAAATTAAACATGCATGCTATTCAAATTGTGATAACATTATATTAATGTAAATAATCTTTATTGTTAATCTAATCTTAAATTCCTATTAATCCTTTTTTTTCGCTAAAAAAATATATAAAAAATTAAAAAAATAGAAAATAAATAACAAAACAAAAGAAAACAAAAGAAAAGAAAAAGAAAATCAATTTGGTTCGGGTCCAAATCCAATCAAATCGGATTTGGACCCAAATCTGCATTGCCCAAACCCCCATGTGCCCTGTATATGTTGGGTTTTGAAGTCTATCACATAGTAAATAGGCAACAGAAATAAATAAATAACCAGCCATAGATCTATGCGAATACCATAAAACGTGTTAGGAGTTTTTATCTCAACGATGGAATGACGGTCTCCACAATCTACCAATCACGAGCAGTGCAATGTTGCGGTGCCTCTTCGGTATCCACATGAACGAACAACGAAATCGGGCTCCCCCTCACGTTGAGGTGCTATCTGCGGAAAGGGGATGTTCCTCTCTCTCTCTCTCTCTCTCTCTCTTTCACTTTCTGTGACGGCTATGATTTTTCCTTGTTCTTTCCCATATATACATATCATATATATATACCAATGTGGGCCTACTAATTTTGGTTGGCTCATTTAATCTAATTAATTATCCAACCAATGTTGGAAGTCCAAGTCTTACTTGAATTCTCAATTAAATTCACCTTATGAATTTAAATTCCAATTTCGATCCATTCTAAATATGTGACCATGTAGGTTCCCATTACGTTGATAGTAATACTAAAATCCTATTTTAGTGTTACAAATAATGAGTGGTACCTAGAAATACATCAATGCTACTCAAGTAAAGAGAATGCCAATGATTTGAGATAACCTATTCTTGACCAATATTACCATATAGTCTAGTTCTTTTGTCCATATATCTTAATTGACCACAAGGCATAGTGTATGTCACCTTTGTATAGTTCAATCTTTGGTTTCTTAATGTCTGAGTGGACTTATTAAAACAAATGAGATCAATATCTCATATTGACTCATTTAAGCATGGCCATGCATTTTGCAGCCTCACTCAATCAAGAAGCCCAAATATATCGCTCATGTTATATAAGAGGGACAAATCCTATCTAAGCCACTCGCATCCCTCTGCATGATTCATAGTATGTCCAATAGCCGACTTTATAATTACATTATCACATGCGATATTTAACGGTATTAAAACATATAACTTCTCATGTAAGGAACTGTAGTGACTTCAAGTCAAAGGACCACGTACACCATGGTCACTGTGAGAATCACTAATGACACTTACGTAACGATTTATGCAGCGTTCTCATGGTGGGTCAGCCCAGTACATTATTACTTTAATATGTATCCATGTGAAGACTTAATATCTCATATCCATGACCCGTGATATATGGTCATCAGTCTATGCACATACTAGTCTACATATTATTGTTCTCCTAATTCACAATAATACTTGACTAGGGACATTTAAGAATAGTGTTCTGATTTCAACAATAGGATCTCACAATCAAGTCATGCACTTGATGTCCCATGGTATTGAACCTACTATTCTAAGGTTTATCATGTTCATTTAATCACAATAAACAACATAATAAATAAAATGCCTCATATATGAAATAAATATCATGATACAATGTAAACTAGCAAGGTCATTATAAGGCTGTCCTCTAGCGCATACACCAACAGTATGTGCATCCCTGCATGCATCCAACACGTTCAGGAGCAGGTTGGGTTGATTTCAAATCCCATATCCTATCCAAACCCTACTCGTAACACCCCTTCTCGTCTAAATGAGCCTGCACAAACACACTTAGGCCTAGGATGAAACCTTAGGCCCGAGCGGCGGTGGCCGATCAGCGATAGGAGGCAGCGGCGGTCGGTCGTCGGGATACTGGCAGCAGCTCCGGCGAACTTCAGCAATTATTATTATTATTATTATTATTATTATTATTATTATTATTTTGGTTCTGCTTTTTTTAAATAATCAATCATTCATGAATATTATTATATTAGATTAACATATATCATTTTAATAAAATAAAACAATTCTATTTATTGTGAAAACTAATCCAAACCTTATAGATCTAATATTTATAGATTAATCAATTAACATGATATGAATGTTTCAATTACTACAACAAAAGCATGCGGATCTTAAACGTTGATTCAAAGTATGGCTCAAATACTACTTGAAGGAAAAACTTAGGGTTTGTTAAGGCGTCTGACTCACGCAGTAGAAGCGATATAACGCGCAATCAACATTGCAATACAAAAATTTTCCCAATAGCTAGAATCACTATGAATCAAAATGAATTAGATTTTTTTTAATAAAAGAAATATTTCATATTACCTTTCACCGATGCCAAGAACTCCTTTGCGGTGGTTTCAGTAATGAGACGCCCAAGTATTCGTCCTCCAACGGTGATCCACGCCAAACTTTTCTTGCAATATTGTTGTCCTCTTTCTCAACTCTTTTTTGATTAGTATAAGAATGAGTCTCACTCTTCTCTTATTTTCTTGTGTACTTCTTATGTAAATAGGAAGAACTCTTCTTCCCTATTTATAAGGGACTGGAGGCCATATCTTTATATGGTATGTAATCATTTTTCAAATCAAAAGATATTCACAAAATATTTGTCCATATAATTATTAATCGATATGAGATATTTTCATATCTCTTTGTTAAGGTATTATATCATCTCAAGTATTTATCAGTTATGAATTCAAATATTTCAACTATTGAAATATTTTTAAAATAGAGTATTAATTAATTAATCATGACGAACAAAATTTATTTATCTTATAAACAAATAACAACCATATGACCTTTCCGTGCTAGCAGAACTAATTTTCATATTTAATATATCTTCATATATCAAATTATTCGATTATGAATTTTATCAAATTAAATTCTAAATTGAATTTTCCAAGAAAAAGTTTGTATTGCGTGTGACCCATTGGGCTCCATATTAAGCCGACAGTGAGGATATTAAACTCCTTTATTTCCCCACAAGTCAAGAGTGACTTCTAGCAATGTATTATGACTACTCAGATAATGTGACATTGATTACTGAAATCAATTACAACATTTAGTGACTAGTTTTTGTACAATTAAATCATCCGATCATACAATGTCCCGAAAAAGATTAGGGTACTGTTTAATGTCAAACCCTAGCCACGTAATCATATGTAGCTGATACGTTAGTGATTGATTCAAATGAATACTTAGAAACTCCATTCTAAAATTCATTCTGCTATGGCCACAGACTTCCCGAGTCAACACTTCATAGAATCATATAGGTTATTCTCTTCTTCTAATAGAAGTTATCAATTCCTTATTGATTGCTCACCCACTTCCATGAAAGCTTCACTATGCCCAGAACACTATACATGTGCCTTAGAAAGTCATGCTAAGAAATAAATCAATGCATAGATTGATAGACACAAAATATAATGACAATCTCAGGTTTTAGGATTACTTATACCCACTATTACCCAATGAATTATCTATTCATATTCATTTAGACTTTTCATTAGATATTCATTTTAGTGAGTCAGTTCAGTACCATTAAGCACCTACACTATTATATTTATGTCTCTACATAAATAATTGTGAGATATTTTAGAGAAAATAACGTGTACTAGTCTTACTGCAATTACAGATGTCCAATCTCAGTATCCTATAACTATGAACATTTTAGATTAATTATATTAAGTTTAAGTCTCACTGGCATGATCTCATCATGGCCCTAAATACATTTAATTAATCCATGGACTTCATAATAACAGTAAATAAATTATATAAATAAGAGTAAGAAGCATATGATGAATAAAATGCCTCAAACAACTTTATTAATCTTGAAAAATGTTTACTAGAGAATTTGCCAATTACCTCTCTTGTGATTGACTGTAGGGCACATTCCTAACAGGGAGGAACTCACCGGAACGACTTCTAGCTCCTCCCTTTCCATAGTTTTCTTTTCCTTTTTCTTTTGTGTCTAAAATCCAAAGAGAGATAGTAACAGAGAGGGTTGATTTTGGAGGAGCAATAAATCTGGGCTACAGTCAGATCCGGTAGGCTATTGTCTCCGACCACCCTCATGGTGATCCTCTGAGTCGGCGACGGCCACCGATGATGGATGATCTCTCCTATCTCAAATTTTGTTGGGTTTACCTTTGAAATCTATTTTCAAATCCAAAACTGGGATTGCTAAGTTTTGTTCTTGGAGGTGCTTCCATTCATTAGAATAGAAATCTTTGGGAGCAAAATTTTGGAGATGCTTGCCGGATTTGATGCCATGGGGAGATTGCAGTCAAATTTGTTGTTGTGGTGGGGATGGCGGGCTAGATGTTTTGTCGTGGTGGATGAATCTTGCAAGAATGGGTATATGAGGGTGTGGATTGTGGTTCTTACCATTGATCTACATGTTCTAGTGTTTCTTGGAAGGGGTTATGGTATTCACCATGGATTCTAAAGGTTCTGGAGACCATGATATTCACCATGGATTTTAATGGTTTGAGGGATCATGGTATTTACCATGAATTCCATTTTTTTGGGGGCATGGATGATATCTTTCTAACTTGATTCGAGTGTTGCTCGCCGATGTTGGTGCAACCACGGAAGGCTAGGGCGGTAGTAAGGGTCGAATTGTTCAATGTTAACGGAACCAAAGGAGGACTATTGCTCTAAATCAGAGTGTTTGGTCGATGTCGGTGTAGCCATGGAGGCGATACACTGAATCAGGTCAAATTGGGTGGTTTTGGTGCAGCTCATGGGGGTTAGGCAGGCACTAAATTGGGACAACTTTGTAACACCCTGCAAAATTGAGTTATGACAATTTTACTCCACGTGTGTTACGCACGTATATTTTGTATTTTTACGGATAATATCCATAACATACTTTAATATAACTGTCATACATATTTTGTATTTCGACTCTATACATTTTTTGTCTTCTCAAAATTCATTTCTATCCTATTCGGGGTCAACTTAAATATTTATTTTAATCTTTATGTTTTTACGTGCATTGCACGTACTTTTAATACACGTGTCAATTACGTATATTTTACCGTTACGTGTAATAATATAAAATTTTCTACGTTTCAATTATTTATTTTTATAACTTGTTCGAATTTGTTTTATAAACTAAAATTTATTTTCTCCTATTTTTGATTCAAATATATTTTATACGGGCAGTGCACGTGTTTTCTATGTATGTGTTGCTTACATTGTTGTATATATAAAATTAATGAAATATATTTTTCATATGTTGGATTTCGACTATTTATAAAAATTTCTCCGTTGCTCAAATCTATTTCATATTTGAATATTTATTTTTATGTGCGACTCACGTGTTTGCATTGCACGTGTTGGTTGTATTCTCTTTCAAAATAAAATTTATGAGGTGTGTGTGTTTATTTTTATTTTTGCAAGAAAACTTTAATTATAATTAAATTAAACTAGTTCTATTAAATACATTTTACATATTATAACATATACATTTAATTTAAATAAAAACTCTTAATAAATAGTGTGCACACACATTTGACGCACGTGCACGTGTTTTTCTCACTCTTTTGATTGCTGGCCGGGAGATGTGAGTGGAGGGGTGATTTGAGTGTGTGCGATGTGTTAGTGGGTAGTTAATTGGATTAGTGGTTAGTTAATTAAATACCCACTAATTAAATCCCTTTAAATAAACCACACTCCATCCCACTTCTAAACAACAAAGAGAAAAACAAAATGGAAAAATGGAAAAAAAATGTTCACTTACCTTTTATGCCGAAGTTCTTGCTAGATTTTTTTTATTCTTCCTTTGGGGCTTGGATTTCAAGGAGGATTGGGGGCTTTTCTAGGAGTTCATATTTGCTAGGAATTATCAATTAGGTGGGTGTTTCATCAACTTTCTAATATAGTTTTATTAGTAGAATGTTTGACATGTGTGAATTATTAGATGCATGATAACTTATATAGATTGAACATTCATGGTTAGATTATTTGTTGTTAATTGAATGTGTGAAATTATGATATGTTTGATTTGGGGCATTTTCATAAGGTTCTGTTTTGAAATTCTAGTTGCACTTCAAAAAATCATAACTATTAAACTAGATGGAATCTAGAGTAAAATTTTTATAGAAGCATCTCGTACATGTCAAGAACATCTCCTTAAAATTTCATGATATTTGGATGTCGTTTACTATTTTAATAAAATTCAAACTTAGGACTGGTTAGCAGTTGGCTAGTTACTGAAAACTTTATCGGATTTTGATCATTTCAAAATCTTAGATAAGAAAGTTCACAACTAAGAAGTTGAAGTAGACTCGTTAACCTTTCTTTAGAATCTAAGAAATCAATTTTTCATGAAGAACAGAATTTATAGTGAATTTTACAAGATCGAATAATGGCAGTCTGTATAACATTTCGACCCTACAGTAGATTTCAAAAAATTCAGGGTTATAGACACAATAATTTGGAGAAATTTATAACTACAAAGTTATAGTAGACTTGTATACATTTAATTTGATCTAAAGAACAGAAAGTTTCATTTAGTATAGAATTTGCTATGACTTTTACAAGTGGCATGTGCTGCAGTTTTCGGATTTTGAACCTACGGTTTTGCAAATGAATTTAGACGAAGTAATTGAGGATGATTTTAGATGATCTTAACTACAAAGTGGTGGTAGACTCATTTATGATTCCTATGAAACTAATAAATCTATTTTGGAGTAGTATTGAAATTTATATGATTTTTACAATACCATTGGGTTGATGTCTTTTATCAAGTTGTCCTAAAACTTTTACAACCTATAAAATTTGATTTAAAATTGGAATGTTAGTAAGATGTAACTTATGAGGAATTAAGAGTTAATTAAAGGATGAATTTGGAATGTTAAACATGTGATGTTTATATTATCAAAAAAAAAACATGTGATGTTTATAAGGGTTTTAACTCATCAAGTGTTATTGAATGTTGCTAAGGGTTTTAACTCATCAAGTATTATTGAATGTTGTTATAAGCAGTTGGTTACTTCATGATTGATAAATAAGTGAATGGATAAAAGAAGTTAAAAGATGTTTAATGAATATAAATTTTTATAAAAGGTTAGATGTAACCTATGTGATCTCTCTTTGAGATGGTTGTTGGAATCTAGAGGTTGAGCGAGACCCGTAAAGACCGGCAAGTTATGATTTGAGAAGTAGCCAGTGTGGGCTAACTTTTTGCTCGTGTGTTGATTTAAGTCCGGTGGGGTAAGCTAGCTCTAGGTTGTGATGATTATACTTAAACCTAAGGGCAGGCACTATGGGAAGATGTGATGAAACTTGGGCAAACATAAGTGGGGCGCTTCTATATAGTCTGACGGTGGATTCCTGGACTGTGATTGCTTGCGGGGTGAGAAGAGCCTCACTTAAATCTGGGACTACGATTGATCTGACGGTGGATTTCAGGATCATGAATAGTCAGGCTGATGGGAGGCAGATCACCAATATATGTATAATCTGACGGTGGATTCCAGTACTGGAATTCGTACTCATGGAATGTCTAAACCTTGCTTTTGTTATTGTAGTAGAATTTTCATAACGAGGGATTGAACCCTATAATGAGGAGTACGATAAGGACTTGCCATTAGACCTATGTAGTATGGGATGCATAGAATCCGAACAAGTATGCATTAGAGTCATCGTAGTGTGAATGTCTACATTAGGCATTAGGTCATATCGTACACTGACATGTTTAGAACAGTCACTTTTCACATTTTTTTTTTGCATTCAAGTTTGTGTTTGCTAAAGTAAAAGAATCGTTGTATTATAGCATTGCGTTAGTTGCAGCAACTGACGTGCCCACAATTTTTTTTAGTTGTAGGATTGGATTTAACCTGGACATGAAGTCACTATGGGGAATGTCACAGGATTAAAGAGTTTTATTTCATCATGTGTTGTATTGTATTCATTTATTTCAGCTGTGTTGTTGTAAAGAACATTGTTATAATAAAAAGATTTAAATTCCTTGTAAATTTGTACGAATTTGAAGTAAAAGATCATGTATTTGTTACGAATTACTTGTGTTTGGAATTCGGGGCATTACAAACTTGATCATTGTTGGTGCAGCGAAATAAGGTTAGGATAATGAGTTGACTGTTGGAGCTTGGTGGATTAGTTAACATGAAACCACAATAGATTTTGGGGACGTTCAACTCGTATCCCGTGGTTGTAACAATTTTCATTTAGCTAGTAGGAGTGGCATGAAGATCACAAATGATACTAGGTTTAATTTTATATTGACTGCTTTATCAGCATACCTTGTTTAAAATTAAAAATTGCATGAGAACTACAAGAATGGAAGAAATAACAACATATACATATTCAGACAAATAAAAAGTCATTGTTTCCCAATTTCTTTAATTATATATCTCTTTAATAATATAGTTCTCGATATTCCACCACTCTTCTTACTTATTGTCATCTGATTCGTTTGATTTTCAATTTATGAAAGAGTTGGTATTAAGTGTTAATTAAAGGACATGTCCACAATTGTTGTCCTCCACTCTAATACTATCCTTAAAAAAAACTTCTATTGATTAATGGCTAGATTTTCTGTCTGGTAAATATATCTCCCACTCTCTTTAATAATCTATCTCTTTGCTCTCATCCTTTTCTTCATGAACATGAATAATATGGAGGAAAAGACAACATAAACCATTGTATAATGGAAGGAAGGATGTGTCTCCTACCTCTTCTCCCTCCCCTATTTCATTACTAATTTGTTTTTTTATTAACTTCCTACATTGGTATGAATGTTGTTTTAGCTTTGGAAAGTATATATGAGAAGAGAGAGAACCTCTCCTCTTCCCTTCTCCCTCTTCCAAATCTAGCAAGCCCCTTTCTTTCCCCCTTCTCCCTTCCTAGTCCTTCAACCTTCTTCCACTCTTTGTTTTTCTATGCTTGCTAACTTTTGTTCCTTCCCTCCAATGTTTGAGATAATAGGTTGGGGATGAGAGGAGCTCACCGGCGACGGCTTCTAGATCCCCCCTTCCCCCTATAGTTTTCATTTCATTTTTTCTTCTTTTTGAAATCATGCATATCCTTCACATTATCTTGTAAATATATCTTTTCCTTACGTATCCCTTAATTATAGATAGCATTCCTAAGGCCTAGCCTGATTGTAGGATATCTAGCTTAATTACAATAGGTAATAGACGTGTAGAGAAAGAAACCTAGCTGTATATATACATTGAAATTTATTCTACTCATACCAATTTCTTTTCAAGGTATCAGAGCAGAGCGATCGATCCTCTCTAGCTCTCTAGCTGCTATACTTTATCTCTTGTGCAGCGAAATTTTTTCTCCTTTCGTTATACTCTATATCTCGTACAACAATCCTTGATCTTGCCTCCATGGGAAATCAGAATTTCAAATCCTTTTTCATTGATCATTCTGATCATCCGACCTTGGTGCTAGTTTTCAATAAATATAATCGATCTAATCAATCTGATCGGCATAATGGTTCCTCTGGTTGTAGTCCTCTCTCCAAGCAACAACTTCAACAAATCTTGGCTATTCTAAATTGCAAAGGATCTGAGTCTCAAGCACGTGCAAATATGGAAATCCCAAGTTTATCTAAGAATTAAGTCAAATCATTGGATCATCGATAGTGGCGCAACAGATCATATTGTGTCTTCATCGGATAATCTTATATATGGTAACAATGGTCATTCACTACCGTTTGTACTACTATCAATTGGAGAAAAGACTCCAATTATTTCTACTAGATCTTTGTCTTTGTAACCCAAATATTATTTGCATAATGTGTTGTGTATTCCGATTTTCAAAATTCATTTGATGTCGGTTAGTCAACTTACACATGGATTGAATTGCTCAGTGACTTTTTCCTGTACTGGTGTATTTTGCAGGATCTGGCCACGAGGAAGATGATTGGTTTGGGTAAATAGTGTGATGCCCTTTACTATTTAGTGGCATTGGCGACGAAGAAAACCTTGACAAATTCTCATTCATCACCAAATCATCGACCAACATGCAACTTCACAACCTCATCTACTGATCCCTGGCATAACCGTTTAGGTCATGTTTCTCATTCCCCTTTAAAATTCATGGCTAAGAACTTCTTATATCTTTCAGTTCAGCCTATTGATGCTTGCCATATTTGTCCTTTAGCTAAGCAAACTCGTCTACCTTTTGGTCTCAGCTCCATTTCATCTACCAAACCTTTTGATCTTATTAACTGTGATATTTGGGGTCCTTAGAAGCATCCATCCCATTTTGGTGCTCATTATTTTCTTACAATTGTCGATGGTTTCTCACAATTCACTTGGATATCTTTGATGCGTCACAAGCATGAGACACAATCTTTATTAAAAAAATTAATTTCCTTTGTCTCTACCCAATTTTCCTCTCGCATAAAAAGTATTCATGCTGATAATGGTGGAGAATTCATTTCACTCCAAAATTTCTTCACGGAAAAAGGAGTTATTTTTCAACACTCTTGCGTTTAATTATACGCCTCAAGAAAATGGGTTCGTCGAGCGCAAACATCGTCATATTCTTGAAATTGCACGAGCTTTAAAAATCCATGCCATTCTTCCCCCAATATTTTGGGGAGTGTGTTCTCACCGCTGTGCACATTATCAATAGGTTTCCTACACCCATTTTCTCTCTCAAAACACCTTTTAAGCGTCCAAACCACCACCATTTTCCCATCTTCATGTCTTTGGTTGTTTAGCCTATGCTACCAATGTTCACCCTTCCCATAAACTTGACGATCATGCTCAAAAGTGTATTTTTATTGATTATCTGGTCAATGAAAAATCTTATAAGCTTTATGATCTTTCCACCCAAAAGGTTTTCACTAGTCGAGATGTGAAATTTCAGGAACATATTTTTCCATATAATACAATTTAGACTCGTCCTTCTGGTCAAGCCGAACCCAACAACTCAATACCTTATCCCTTTTTTAGGACAAACACATCTTCTGATCAATACCTTACTTCTCCTTATTCTACTCGCGACAATACAGTCACTCATCCTCACCCAAGTCACGATGAATCAGTCGCCATTCCTCCTTCCAATTGCGTCCGTCCAGCTCCAAATTCATTCTCACCTCCAGTCTCTTCCGTCGCACCCATGTCTTCTTCTCCCATAATTTCCAACCCATCTCCAGTTAATGATGAGCCGACCACTACTACCCCAACTCTCGCTCCACTCAAAACCTACGCTCGCCGTCCCAAAGATGTTCCTCCACCTCTCCTGAAAATCCCAGCGTCTTCCTTTTCGTCCCCACCTGTCGACCCGATCTTGCCATTGAATCCACGATTCTCATATCACCATCGCCGATTCAATCATCATCAAGTCCATCTAACCCATCCCCAATCCTCCCTAGTCCACTGCCACCACCCTCACTCGAGCATCTTCGTCGATCCAGCCACTCCCATAATCCACCGGTGAAATTACAGGATTATGTCTACTCTCAGTCATGCACGCTTGCTCCGACCGATCAAATTCCTTGCTTTCAGTCCAACTAGAGGTACCCATTATCCCTCGACCAATTATGTTTCATATCTTTGCTATAAGCCTGCACATCGCTCCTTTTTTGCTCTGATCAACCAAGTTACAAAGCCCAAAAATTATTTCGAAGCCGCCGTCTATCCTGAATGGCAGGAGGCGATGTGGTCTGAATTGCAGGCTCTCCAGGCCAATGGTACCTGGACTCTCACATCTCTCCCGGCCGGCAAGACATCAATTGGATGTCGATGGGTGTATAAGATTAAGCATTGTTCTGATGGTTCCATCGTGAAGTACATTGCCCGATTGGTAGCAAAGGGATTCACTCAATTAGAAGGTGTTGATTATCAGTATACCTTATCCCCCACTGCCAAGACCATCACAGTCCGTTGTCTCCTTGCCTTGGCCGCTGCTCGGGGGTGGTCTTTTCACCGGTTAGATGTCAATAATGCCTTCATTCACAACGATCTTCATGAAGAGATTTACATGTCACTGCCGCCAAGGATTTGGAGACAGGGGGAGGAAAACTTGGTGTGTCGATTACATAAATCACTGTATGGTTTGAAGCAAGCCTCTCGGCAGTGGTTCTCAAAATTCTCAGAAGCTATTTGAGCTGTAGGGTATGTTCAAACTCGAGTTGATTATTCTTTATTCACCCGAACACAAGGCAAGTCCTTCACTTCCCTCTTGGTATATGTTGATGATATTTTGATTACTAGAAATGATGCTGTGAGTATTGCTTCAATTAAGAAATTCCTACATAGTCATTTTCGTCTTAAGGATTTTGGTGATTTGAAATATTTCCTTGGCATTGAGATATCTTCTTCTAAGAATGAGATTTTATTTCCCAACGTAAGTATGCTTTAGAAATCATTGAGGATGTGGGATTGTTAGGTGCAACACCTGTTGATACTCTTATGGAGTGAGGTTTGAAGTTTTCTGATAAAAGTGATTTACTCAAGGATCTGGGTCGTTATAGGAGGTTGGTTGGTAGATTGTTATATCTTACTGTCTCAAGTCCAAATATTACATATTTTGTGCTTGTACTGAGCAGGTTTATGCATCAGCATCGTTAGCTTCATATGGAGGCAACACTATGTGTTGTGCTTTATCTTAAGAACACACCTGGCCAAGGGTTGTTTTTCTCTTCAAATAGTGATTTCAGGTTGTGAGCTTATTGTGACTCGGATTCGGCTGGTTATCCACTCACTAGAAGGTCTACCACATGTTACTGTGTCTTTCTTGGCCCCTCATTGGTCACGTGGAGATCGAAATGTAAGAAAACAGTATCGCTTTCTTCAACTGAAGCAGAATATCGTGCCATGACAGGTGCCTGTTGTGAATTAACTTGGTTAAGTTATCTTCTTAGAAATTTGGGAGTGTTGTAGAAAGAGGCTGCCATGTTATATTGCGATAACAAAGATGCATTACATATTGCAGCGAATCTTGTCTTTCATGAGCGAACTAGACACGCTGAAATGGATTGTCATTACATTAGAGACAAGATTCAAGATGGATCCGTGGTTACAAGATTCATGAGTTCTACACATCAGTTGGCGGACGTCCTAACCAAAGCTTTGGGAAAGGTGTTTTTTTTTTCCTATGATTCGCAAGTTAGGAATGCAAGATATCCACTCTCCAACTTGAGGGGGAGTGTTAAAAAGAATCAGTCATATCCTTCACATTAACTTGTAAATATATCTTTTCCTTATGTATCCCTTAATTATAGATATCATTCATAAGGCCCAACTTGATTGTAGGATATCTAGCTTAATTACAGTAAGTAATAGACATGTACCTAGCTGTATATATACTCAATTTTACATCAATGAAATTTATTCTACCCAAATCAATTTCTTTTCACCTAAAATCCAAAGAGAGAGAGAGTGAGAGAAAGGGCTAATTTTGGAGGAGCAATAGATCTGGACTACGATGGGCTATCGTTGGGTCCAGCCACTCTCGTGGTGATCCTCTGAGTCGACAATGACCTCAGATGACAGGTGATCGTTCTCCTATCTCAAATTTTGTTGGGTTTGTCTTCGAAATCTAATTTTGAAATTCAAAACTAGTATTGTTGAGTTTTGTTCTTGGTGGTGCTTCCATTCATTAGATTGGAAAGCTATAGGAGGCGAATTTTTGGTATGCTTGCTAGATTTGATGCCATGGGGGGATGGCCGGTCGAATTTGTTACCATGTTGGGGATGGTCGGCCAGATCTTTTATCGTGGTGGATGGTTCTTGCAATAATGGGTATTTGAGGGTGTGGATTGTGATTCTTACCATTAATCTACATATTTTGGTGTTTCTTGGAAGGGATAACATTCATGTTATTCACCATGGATTCCAATGGTTGGGGAGACCACGATATTCACCATGAATTCTAAAGGTTTTGGGGATCATGGTATTCACCATTAATTAGAAAGGTTTGGTGCCCTGGATGATCTCTAACTTGATTCAAGTGTTGGTCATCAATGTTGGTGCAGCCTAGGAGGGATAGGGCACTAGTAATGGTCAAATTATTCAATTTTAGCGGAACCAAAGGAGGGCTATGGCACTAAATCAGTGTTTTTGATTATTGTCAGTGTAGCCATGGAGGCGAGGGCACTGAATTAGATCAAATTGGGTGATTTTGGTCTAGCTCATGGGGGTCAGGTGCTAAATTAGGACAACTTGATTGATGTTGGGGAAACCAAGGAAGGTTAGGGCACTGAGTTGAGGGCAATAGTTGGAGCTTGGTGTATTGGTTAACATATAACCACGATAGATTTTGGTGACGTTTGACTAGTGTCTCGTGGTTGTAGCAATTTTCATTGAGCTTGTAGGAGTGGTATGAAGATCACAAACTAGCTATTGGAGTTGGGGTTGCTCATGTGAGTCTTGGTGGAGTAGAATATGTGCTACTCACCTCCTCTTTCAAGTTCTGCTTTGAGCAAGACATTCGATCCTTCGATATTTGTGGTTTGATATACTAAGGTGTTGGTATAACCAAGGAGGGTTGAAGGCTAAATTTTGGTAGATTAAATATGGGTGTGGCTATAAATCATTTGTACTTGTTGATGTGCCAACTATATATTAGGGTTTGCATTTAGTTTGTTGTACAATGACTAAGCCTTGGATTTTATTCTTCATTGTACTTTGTTTATTTGTTTTATTAGTTTGTTATTAATGAAACACAGGGGCTGTTTAACCCTTGGTTTTAATATTTTTAAAAAAAAGTATATATGAGAAGTAATTGACATCACAAGTACATTAGTTTCATATTAATAATTAATTTTTTAACACGAAGAAAAAGTGTAAATAAGTGTAACTCTCTCCCCCTCTCTATCTCAATTCTTTTATAAATTTTTTTAAAAACTACCATACACTAAGTATGGTTTCCTCATAAAAAGCATGTGATATAGTGTTTTATATATTCATATTCATATAACTTAATTTTAGAAGAAGATTATAATCATTAAGTTGAACTTCCATTGGTCTCAATACAAAGTTTATCTCTCCTTTTTTTTCTTCTTTTCTTTAGGATATATGTAAATCTTATTTAAATATAAGCGATTGAAGACACTCATATGTGCTTTTATTGGCTATTGGAGAAAATCAAAGAAGATACTGAATAATGATATCTCTAATTAGAAAGTAGCTTTATGATTTATGGGCTATTGGAGAAAATCAAAGAAGATACTGAATAATGATATATCTAATTAGAAAGTAGTAAAAATTCTAGGGAAGTCATAGCTTTAGTTGTCATCACTCCTCCTCCGTCAATGTGAACACACCATTTTTTCATGAGATGGGGTTCGTGACAACAATTTGAATGTTGAATGCCTCCTACTCATATATTGGAGGATACCATATATTGACTGATTATTGATTTAATCGATTCTAATTGATTCTTTGTTGAGTATTTTTTTATTCTATGTTCCTGAGATATCAAAAACAAAAAAAACAAAAATTCTAGTATAATACTACAGGAAGTGTTCACCTTCAATTAATTTTTGTTGGAAGCAGAGAACAAATGTTCAGTTTACATTAACTTTCAATTGAAATGAAGTGGTCGCTCTCCTGCATCCTTCGGATCTCATTCAATGCATGCAGTCAACAACAACAACAACTAAATAGAAGACAGAATTGAGGTGAAAACCAAAAGAACTCATTTTTTTTTATTTCTTTATTTTATATTGCGTATAGTGGTGTATTTTTATTTATAAGGAAAAAAAACCTTTTTTAGAGCACACCAAGCAAGTACTTGCCAGAGTCGAACACCTAAATTCAACTAACATTTTTTTTTTAAAATTTTGTTTGATGAAATCTTGTAACAAAAGATTTTATCACGTTATAGAATGTCAATGTTTATATTTATATTTATATTTTTTCCACATATATAAATTTGGTCTTATACTGTCACGACTATGGATATCTAAGTTCCCTTAAAATAGTGCAGGTCTCCCAGCGTTCAATTCCATACCATATGTGTAGATTAGTGTCGTTTGTGCCTATGCGTATATTAAAAAAAAATTATATGTAAATATATGATATCTTCAATATGTAAAGAGAAAAACCAAGGAAAGATGAGAAAGCAGGTGAACTTCCGTTCTGGTAGGAGACCCGCGATGGGAAAGCGCGGTAAGGAAGATGAAGATAATCGACGACTCTACAGGCATGGAAGAGGGGACATTGAACGAGGCTATTCCTATAGAAGAAAGGAACGCCTGGAGGAGACAGAATGTAACGCCCCGAATCCCAAATACAACTGAATTCGAGAGTTCTACAGGATCTTTCCACTTCATTTAGTACAATTTTACAAGGAAATTTGAACTTTTCACTTTACATCAGAGTTACAAGTAAAACATTACACTTTACATTGCACAGCGGAAGTAAAATTACAACATTTAAATGAATGCACAACAACATTGGATAATCTTTAAGCATCTGTTCCTCTTTAATCTTTATCATGTCACTTACCTACATATAAGACTGTGGGTACGTCAGTTTATTCAACCGACGAACATTATACACGGCCATTCTCTCTATGCCGGAAATAGTATAACTAATTTTCCATATTTAGCAAACACAAACTTGTCACATTTCAAACTAAAGGGACTACCCTATTGATGTCGTGTTGTGATTGTGCACTTAGTCCTTAATGCAGTTATTTATGTTACATGACACTAATGCGCACTTGTTCGGATTCTATGCACCCATACTACATAGGTCCAAGGGCAAGCCCTTAATCGTTCTTCATTTTTGTAGGGTTCAATCCCTCGCCATGACTTAATCTACTACTGTAATTACGGTAGGTATCCTAGATGATCTATGAGTACAAGCACGTGTACAGAAAACCTGGAGGGGAATTCCACGTTATGTCACGACGCATCGTGAAGACAGCCTGTGACAATTCAGCCTCCTTCATGGCACACGATCCTCTTGCAGTCACCAAACATCCCACAAGCGTCACCACCGGGACGGTACTCTGGAGCAGTATCCACGTCATGTCACGACGCATCGTGAAGACAGCCTGTGAATACTCTCACGCCGCCAATCCAATGGACCTCATACTCGTGTTTTTCTCCTACTTTCATCACGTCTCCACTATGTACTAATCCTTAGTTTTTATTAGAATCATGAACAAAAATCAAAGCTCTAGAGTTAGCCTCTCCACTAAACCGGACTTATTCATTCATTCAAACATGACCAACCTTGGTCTTTCATTTCAAATTTCTTTCCATTTCTTTCCAAATGCCGAGGGAGACTTAGCTACTCTTTTGTTTCAATTCTCATTCACAATTTCTAAAGTTGAGCGTTTCCAACTCATAAGTTCACATGTTGAGTTGTCATACTCAAAATATTTCTATTTTCCAATCATGTCTTCCAAATCATTCAATAGTCCATTATTATACATTAAATTCAACTATTCATCATGTCACTCATGAAATATTATTTTCACATTAAAAACCACATCGCTAGTTATACGATCAAGGATGAATGTTTACATTTCATAATTTGTCACATTATTCTCCAACGAGAATAATTCACATTACTACACATAATTTATTTTTATTCGTATTTCCTTTCCAATATTCCATTCTAAATCTTTGGTAAGTTACGACTTTATACAAATGCAAGTGTAGAATTTATAGTTCTAAGTTATACTTTTATTCTCTAAATATGCTCCACTTCATGCAAATAATCCTCAATTTATTTTTCATAAACTCCCCATATTTTTAAAATAATAAAATATATTTTTTCCATATTTTTTGATTATCAAAACATCCAAAAATTTTTGTTTTTCCCACAACATAAACAATTGCCGAAAGCCAGGGTCGAACCAGCGACCACAGGAGAAACAACCAAAGGCACAAGCCACTAGGCCGAGTGCTACACCTGTCTAGAAGAAGGGAGAAAAGCATTAAATGCTCTTCGGCCGAACGGATTCTTTCAAAATGTTCGAAATAAAAAGAATGGTGTCAACGGGATTCGATCCCTCAACCTCAGAGAAAACCCCCACACATACTGTAGCGATTAAGAATGATCCGACCACTCGAGCTATGGGCTCGGGTTGTCACCATTACAACTTAAACTTTATTTAAATCAAATCTCTCTGTTATTTAAAATATATCGATGTTCATGAAAATTTCATTTCAAGTTGTTCTTACTAACATACTGTAAAAATTCCAGATTAATCATTTCCATCATGAATTACACCCCAGTATATGAGAATAATTTTCTCAAATAATTAAACAAATTTTACAATAATTAACACATTTCTACCATACAATTTGGTTAATTTGATATACTACCACTAATACATTCTTTTTCGACATTATAATTTCATTAATCCCTATACTAATTTTCTTCCCTTATTCATTTCCCAAACATAACAATTGCATCTTAATTCATTCGTTACAACGTCATAACAAAAATTTTCCAATTTAGCACATAAAGCGACATTATCAATATACTAATCTTTGCACATAATTTTTCATGCTACTAACGAAGATTTCTTTACACAATTCATAGCCATAATCGTATCGCACACAACTTGAATTTTAACAGTAGAAACACATACAATTTGCACATCAACAATTCAATCAATTATAGATCATTTTTCCAATTAAATGTGCATTCTTATTAATCATTTTCATGCATCAATTTTCTAATTAAATCTAGCATGCATTCCTATTTAGAAATAGGGAAAATTTACCCACCTTATTGAAGAAAAGTACAATTAGCAACCTCCTAAACGAATGTCCTTGCAATGAGAGTGCTCCTCCTCCTAGCGACGCACACACAAGTCTCCAAGCACACCACACCGAGAGCTCCCCTTCTTGGATGTCGGCCTCTCCTTCTCTTCTTGTTGCAAGCACAAACCCACACAATCTCTCAATCTTTTAGTCACTTACTAACTACTAGATAATGTAATTGAACTATAGGTTTGGAAGAATTAATTTGCACAAGAATACTAGCCGTGGGAGGGGGTATTTATACTAAAAAAAATGGGAGAATGGATGGCTAAGATTGAAGTAGGAGTTAGGAGCAAATGGCTTAGATTTAAGGAGGAGTTATACTAACCACCCATAATCAAGTAACCACCACACCATGATCCTGCTCAAATTTTTGGTTTCCCTCCAAACTCACAACCGGCCATGCATAGGAAGTGGACTTTGCACGTGTACGTGCAATGCACGTTCAAGCATTTGCCTCCAAAAATTTGTACATTAAATTTTATATAAAAATAACCTTTAAATTGTATCCAACATTACAAGTTGTATTCAAAAATGAATTAACTCATGGGCTTTAGTTTATGGGCCAAAATAATAATTTTAAAATAAAAATAAATGAATTAAATTTTGGGCTTTAAGAAAAAGGCTCTTTGTCTAATTGAAAGAAGGCTTTGTAAAACAAATAATTAAAAAGCCGATATTTAAAAATCTATACTCATCATGATGAAAATATTTACCAAAAATATTGCACGTGCACACTACGTGCAAAATAAAATAATTTTTCATTAAATAAAAAATCAGGGCATTATAACACTCCCTCCTTAGAATAGTTCCGTCCCCGGAAGTACAGTCAAGAGCGAGAAAAACAAACACTAACACTAATAACAAGCACAAAAGAATACAAAGATACAATCAAGCAAAAAGCTCAGGATAATCCTTCAACATCCTCTCCTCAGACTCCCAAGTAGCCTCTTCAACCAAATGGTTTCTCCAGACTACCTTGACCATCGGTATCGTCTTATTCCTCAAGACTTTCTCTCGACGATCAACAATCTCGACAGGAGACTCGATGTAATTCAGATCCAACTGCAAACCTTCCGGCACTTCAGGCAAATGATGACTTGGATCTGGAATATAACCTCTCAGCATAGACACGTGAAAGACATTGTGCACCCGAGACAACTCTTCCGGTAACTCAAGCTGGTAAGCAGTTTTCCCGATTCTTTTCAATATCTTGTACGGGCCTATAAACCTCGAGGCTAATTTCCTACCTTTGCCAAATCGAACCACACCTTTACTGGGTGATACTTTCAGAAAGACGAAGTCACCAACCTCAAACTCAAGGTCCCTTCTCCGATTGTCTGCATAGCTTTTCTGCCTGCTCTGAGCTTCTACCAACCTTTTCCTGATCAGAACAATCTTCTCAGAGGTTTGCTGCACAAGCTCAGGACCAAACAACTGATGCTCCCCAACTTCAAACCAACAAACAGGTGTCCTGCACTTCCTGCCATACAGAGCTTCGTACGGCGCCATCCCGATGCTAGTCTGAAAACTGTTGTTGTAGGCAAACTCTACCAAAGGTAAATGCCTTTCCCAACTGCCTACAAAGTCTAGTATACAACACCGAAGCATATCCTCAAGAATACGGTTGGCTCTCTCGGTCTGTCCATCGGTTTGCGGATGAAAAGCAGTGCTGAAATCTGTCTTGGTACCCAAAGCTGTTTGAAGACGCCTCCAGAAATGCGAAGTAAACCGCGCATCTCGATCAGACACAATAGTTGATGGAACACCATGAAGCCGGACGATCTCGCCAACATATAACTCAGCTAACTTGTCCATCGAAGCCGTGAGTTTCATCGCCAAAAAGTGAGCGGACTTGGTCAGTCGATCGACTATAACCCAAATCACATCATTGCCTTTAGGACTCTTAGGCAATCCCGTAATGAAATCCATACTGATGTTATCCCACTTCCATTCCGGAATAGGTAACGGCTGTAATAGACCTTCGGGTCTCTGATTTTCGGCTTTGACTTGCAGACAAACCTCACACTTTGCCACAAATTCAGCCACATCCCGCTTCAAACCTGACTACCAGAAATGCTGTTTGATGTCTTTGTACATCTTAGTACTCCCAGGATGTACCGACAAAAGAGTAGCATGCGCCTCCTGAAGAATACTCTCTTTCAGGTCCGCCTGATTTGGAACACATAGTCTATCTCCGAACCACAGCACTCCATCCCTGATTTGAAATCCGGGCAACCTGCCAGTACCAACCTGCTCCTTCATCTCCAAGATATCAGCATCAACCTCCTGACTTGCAATGATCCTTCGATTCAGTGTAGGCTGAAGCCTCAACTGAGCTAAAGATGCTTCCAATCCTTGCAAGACAACTTCTATACCTTCTCGATCCAATTCCTCAATCAGATGCTTCTGAGTTGTAATCAAACTGGCTAAACTCCTCTTGCGACTAAGTGCATCAGTAACAACATTAGCTTTCCCAGGATGATACTTGATCTCATGTCGCATGTCCTCAAGCACTTCTAACCATCTCCGCTGCCTCAAATTCAGATCCTTCTGCTGATATATATACTTCAAGCTCTTGTGGTCCGTGTACATGTTCAACTTCTCACCGTACACGTAGTGTCTCCATTGCTTTAGGGCAAAGATAATCGCAGCCAACTCTAGATCATGAGTCGGGTAATTCTTCTCATGCGGTCGTAGTTGCCTAGACCCATAAACGATTACTCTTCCTTCTTGCATTAAGACACAACCAAGCCCACGATGTGAAGCATCGCTATAAACATCATACTCAACACCTGCTCTAGGCAAAGCTAAAATAGGTGCAGTAGTCAGCTTCTCTTTCAACTCCTGAAAGCTCACCTCACATTGCTCAGTCCACTTGAAGTTCACATTCTTCTTGGTCAGACCAGTAAGTGGTATAGCTATCTGAGCATAACCTCGAATGAATCTCCTGTAGTATCCAGTCATTCCAAGAAAACTCCTGACTTCCTTTACTGTAGTAGGCCTAGCCCAATCTCTCACTGCCTTTATCTTCTGAGGGTCAGTTGCCACTCCCTCCTTAGAAAGGATGTGACCTAGGAATGCCACTTCAGATTTCCAGAAATCACACTTGGATAACTTGGCATACAACTTCTGCTCTTCCAGCTTCTTCAAAATTGCTGCCAGATGCTCGGTGTGTTCCTCTTCTGACTTGGAGTACACGAGGATATCGTCGATAAACACCACGACGAAAGAATCAATGAACGGCCTCAGAACTCTGTTCATCAAATCCATGAAGATTGCGGGTGCATTCGTCACTCCAAATGACATAACTAAGAATTCGTAATGTCCATGTCGAGTTCTAAATACAGTTTTGTGCACATATTTAGCTTTCACTCGAACTTAGTGATATCCTGATCGAAAATCTATTTTGGAGAAAATAGCTGCTCCTTGTAGACGATCGAACAAGTCATCAATTCGAGGAATAGGATACTTATTCTGAACAGTGACCTTATTCAGCTCCCGGTAATCGATACACATTCTCATCGATCCATCCTTCTTCTTTACCAAAAGCACTGGTGCTCCCCAAGGTGACACACTAGGTTGAATAAAGCCTTTCTCCAACAGTTCCTCAATCTGCCGTTTCACCTCATCCTGTTCCACTGGTGCCATCCTATACGGTGCCTTAAAAATGGGTGCACTTCCCGGTTGAAGGGTGATGCTGAACTCTACATCACGATGCGGGGGTAACCCAGGAAAATCATCCAAGAACACAGTCGGGTAGTCCTGAACCACAAGAATTCCTTGCACTTCCATAGGAGTCTCTTCCTTGTGGATAGCTGTCACCAGCCTAAAACACTTCTTCTTCCATTGGAAAGTGACTTCAGGTCCACCTGGAGCCTTCACTGTTACTGTCTTGGTCTTGCACTCGATGCTTGCACTGTACACCGACATCCAATCAATGCCAATGATAACATCGACTCCCAAGATAGTCAGCTCGATCAGATCAATCCCAAAGATTCAATCTCCAATCACAATCTCGCAATCAGCATAATACCGATCAGTGGTTAAAGTTTCCCCTGATAGAGTAGCTACTGTGAAGATCTTGCCTGGAAAAATCTTCGGTTCAACTCCCAACACTTTAGCAAATTTAGGAGACACAAAAGTATGAGAGGATCCAGTATCGAACAACACAACAGCTTTCATTCCATTAAGATAAAGTTCTCCTGTTACATAATATACACTCATTACGTAACAGTTCACTTAATAAACGGAAAAAAGAAATGACATAAACCACTAAACATCTGCCCTCATACCAGTGATGACATGATCTACTTCATCAGCATCAGCTTCCGTCAAGGCAAATACTCGCTCTGGTTGGTACGGTCTCTTCCCAGTCTGCTGCGTTGGTACATTGCGATTACCATTCCGTGGTTTGAGACAATGAGATTGGTAATGTCCCGTTTCACCACAGTTGAAGCAAGTTACCGCAGGAGGTCTCACCACATTGTTCCCAGGTCCTCCAGCCACACTAATAGCATTCGCCCCTGTCGGTTTGAACCTTTGTGCAGATGGTTGTCCCTTGAATCTCCCAGAATTGGCGGGCCTCTTCCCAGACTGCCAGTTGTTCCTCTGATTCTGAACAACATGAAACTGCTCCATCAGCATACTTCCGTCGCTGCTGCTCTCTTGACCAACTTGTCAAATCTTCTGATACCAAGAGGTATCATCCGGGACCTCAAACTCGGCCTCAATCCATGCTCGAACTTATGAGCCTTCTTAACTTCCTCCATCACTAGTTCAGGAGCATACCTAGAGAGCTAAGTAAACTTGGTCTCGTACTCCCTAACTGACATGCCGCCTTGCTGTAGTGATAGAAACTCCATAGCCTTCTTCTCTTGGACGTCGGAGGGGAAATAGTGACTGCGGAATTCTTCCAGAAATTCCTCCCAGCCAAGAACTATGCCTCCCATGGTCCTCTTCATCGACTGCCACCAAACAGCCGCATCCTTCTCAAGTTGTAGAGTCGCCAACTTCACCTTACTGCCTTCAGGGGTCTCCAGCACTTCAAAGATCGTCTCTACTTGACGAATCCAGTTGTCAGCCGCATCAGGGTCTGACTTCCCTTCGAATACAGGTGGTTTCATTTGTTTGAATGATTCCACTAGTTTAATCGCTTCGAGCACCGGATTCGCAGGTCCCCTTCCTTGGTTCTGATTCATGGCCACGGTGTTGAGCGTCTGATAGATTCTCGCAAGTTCCGTTTCCAGATCCAGACCTTCCCCGTTTATAGCTCCTCCTCTAGACATATTCTTATGCAAAAGATCCATTAAATTCGAAGTATAAGACATGAATTTTAAATCAACTTGCATTTCATTGAATTCCAAACTTTATACATTCGAATTGAAAAACATTTCTTGACATCAGAATGAAAATAGTAGAAGCTACAACAGTCTAACTCCTACGGTTCCTCTTCGCATCTCGAAGTTCTCCTCGTAGTTCATCAACTTCTTCCTTCAGCACATCGGTCAGATTCGTCCTCTTCTCGAGTTCCCATACCCGATGACTGAGAACTGCAAAGTCGTACTTACGCTTTGCCAATTGAGCCTCCAATAATCCGACTATCTCCCACAGTGTTTCTACCTGCCTCTAAAGAGATATCACAAGACCATTTGGAACTGGTTCTTCTTCTTCGTCAGAAGAAGAGTCATCAGATGAATCCGGAGGTGGGGTAATCTCTCGGAATTCAGGCCATTCTTCTCCATCAGAATCTGCTTGCCCTGGGTAGTATTCTTCCTCGGAATCTGCTTGTCCAGGATGGTACTCTTCCTCGATGATATGCCAGTCGTCGTCTCCAGCAGGGTCGAAGTGATCAGCCATCTTAGAAAATAGGGAGGAAGAAGCATAAGTCATAGAGCAACACAAATGTAAATCACTTACATTTAAATTTCTAGACTCAAACACACACTCTAATGTCCATTTCTAGGGTGTCGTTCCTTATAAATTTGTACAAGTGTGAAAGCGTGGCTCTGATACCACTCTGTAACGCCCCGAATTCCAAATACAACTGAATTCGAGAAATCTACAGGATCTTTCCACTTCATTTAGTACAATTTTACAAGGAAATTTGAACTTTTCACTTTACATCAGAGTTACAAGTAAAACATTACATTTTACATTGCACAGCGGAAGTAAAATTACAACATTTAAATGAATGTACAACAACATTGGATAATCTTTAAGCATCTGTTCCTCTTTAATCTTTATCATGTCACTTACCTGCATATAAGACTGTGGGTACGTCAGTTTATTCAACCGTCGAACATTATACACGGCCATCCTCTCTATGCCGGAAATAGTATAACTAATTTTCCATATTTTGCAAACACAAACTTGTCACATTTCAAACTAAAGGGACTACCCTATTGATGTCGTGTTGTGATTGTGCACTTAGTCCTTAATGCAGTTATTTATGTTACATGACACTAATGCGCACTTATTCGGATTCTATGCATCCCATACTACATGGGTCCGAGGGCAAGCCCTTAATCATTCTTCATTTTTGTAGGGTTCAATCCCTCGCCATGACTTAATCTACTACTGTAATTACGGTAGGTATCCTAGATGATCTATGAGTACAAGCACGTGTACAGAAAACCTGGAGGGGAATCTCACGTCATGTCACGACGCATCGTGAAGACAGCCTGTGGCAATTCAGCCTCCTTCATGGCACACGATCCTCTTGCAGTCACCAAACATCCCACAAGCGTCACCACCGGGACGGTACTCTGGAGCAGTATCCACGTCATGTCACGACGCATCGTGAAGACAGCCTGTGAATACTCTCACGCCGCCAATCCAATGGTCCTCATACTCGTGTTTTTCTCCTACTTTCATCACGTCTCCACTATGTACTAATCCTTAGTTTTTATTAGAATCATGAACAAAAATCAAAGCTCTAGAGTTAGCCTCTCCACTAAACCGGACTTATTCATTCATTCAAACATGACCAACCTTGGTCTTTCATTTCAAATTTCTTTTCATTTCTTTCCAAATGCCGAGGGAGACTTAGCTACTCTTTTGTTTCAATTCTCATTCACAATTTCTAAAGTTGAGCGTTTCCAACTCATAAGTTCACATGTTGAGTTGTCATACTCAAAATATTTCTATTTTCCAATCATGTCTTCCAAATCATTCAATAGTCCATTATTATACATTAAATTCAACTATTCATCATGTCACTCATGAAATATTATTTTCACATTAAAAACCACATCGCTAGTTATACGATCAAGGATGAATGTTTACATTTCATAATTTGTCACATTATTCTCCAACGAGAATAATTCACATTACTACGTACACATAATTCATTTTTATTCGTATTTCCTTTCCAATATTCCATTCTAAATCTTTTGTAAGCTACGACTTTATACAAATGCAAGTGTAGAATTTATAGTTCTAAGTTATACTTTTATTCTCTAAATATGCTCCACTTCATGCAAATAATCCTCAATTTATTTTTCATAAACTCCCTATATTTTTAAAATAATAAAATATATTTTTTCCATATTTTTAGATTATCAAAACATCCAAAAAATTTTGTTTTTCCCACAACATAAACAACTGCCGAAAGCCAGGGTCGAACCAGCGACCACAGGAGAAACAACCAAAGGCACAAGCCACTAGGCCGAGTGCTACACCTGTCTAGAAGAAGGGAGAAAAGCATTAAATGCTCTTCGGCCGAACGGATTCTTTCAAAATGTTCGAAATAAAAAGAATGGTGTCAACGGGATTCGATCCCTCAACCTCAGAGAAAACCCCCACACATACTGTAGCGATTAAGAATGATCCGACCACTCGAGCTATGGGCTCGGGTTGTCACCATTACAACTTAAACTTTATTTAAATCAAATCTCTCTGTTATTTAAAATATATCGATGTTCATGAAAATTTCATTTCAAGTTGTTCTTACTAACATACTGTAAAAATTCCAGATTAATCATTTCCATCATGAATTACACCCCAGTATATGAGAATAATTTTATCAAATAAATAAATATATTTTTCAATAATTAACACATTTCTACCACACAATTTGGTTAATTTGATATACTACCACTAATACATTCTTTTTCGACATTATAATTTCATTAATCCCTATACTAATTTTCTTCCCTTATTCATTTCCCAAACATAACAATTGCATCTTAATTCATTCGTTACAACGTCATAACAAAAATTTTCCAATTTAGCACATAAAGCGACATTATCAATATACTAATCTTTGCACATAATTTTTCATGCTACTAACGAAGATTTCTTTACACAATTCATAGCCATAATCGTTTCGCACACAACTTGAATTTTAACAGTAGAAACACATACAATTTGCACATCGACAATTCAATCAATTATAGATCATTTTTCCAATTAAATGTGCATTCTTATTAATCATTTTCATGCATCAATTTTCTAATTAAATCTAGCATGCATTCCTATTTAGAAATAGGGAAAATTTATCCACCTTATTGAAGAAAAGTACAATTAGCAACCTCCTAAACGAATGTCCTTGCAATGAGAGTGCTCCTCCTCCTAGTCGACGCGCACACAAGTCTCCAAGAACACCACACCAAGAGCTCCCCTTCTTGGATGCCGGCCTCTCCTTCTCTTCTTGTTGCAAGCACAAACCCACACAATCTCTCAATCTTTTACTCACTTACTAACTACTAGATAATGTAATTGAACTATAGGTTTGGAAGAATTAATTTGCACAAGAATACTAGCCATGGGAGGGGGTATTTATACCAAAAAAAATGGGAGAATGGATGGCTAAGATTGAAGTAGGAGTTAGGAGCAAATGGCTTAGATTTAAGGAGGAGTTATACTAACCACCCATAATCAAGTAACCACCACACCATGATCCCACTCAAATTTTTGGTTTCCCTCCAAACTCACAACCGGCCATGCATAGGAAGTGCACTTTGCACGTGTACGTGCAATGCACGTGCAAGCATTTGCCTCCAAAAATTTGTACATTAAATTTTATAAAAAAAATAACCTTTAAATTGTATCCAACATTACAAGTCGTATTCAAAAATGAATTAACTCATGGGCTTTAGTTTATGGGCCAAAATAATAATTTTAAAATAAAAATAAATTAATTAAATTTTGGGTTTTAAGAAAAAGGCTCTTTGTCTAATTGAAAGAAGGCTTTGTAAAACAAATAATTAAAAAGCCCATATTTAAAAATCTATACTCATCATGATGAAAATATTTACCAAAAATATTGCACCTGCACACTACGTGCAAAATAAAATAATTTTTCATTAAATGAAAAATCAGGACATTACACAGAACCTTAAGCGGTCCAAGAGGTCGCTCGAGGAAGACGTTGAGGGTGCAAGTGGTTAAGCATCAAAGGAGTTCGCCGGAGGGGTCTAGAGATGGGGGTCGACGGGAAGAACCATATAAGAGATCTTATGCTGAAGTAACATGTTACAAGAAGCATCGCTATGGGGACCAGAGTTCACCTCGGAGGCCAGTGTCTCTGGTGAAGAAGGATATCAAGATTAAAGAAGGCGACGAAGGAGAGTGGATTCTAGTTAGGCCTAAGAATTCCAAAAGAGACATTAAACCGAAGCAGAAAGCTCAGAGAAGATCATCGGAGTCTTCCAAGTCACAGAACTGGCTCCAATGTCACAAGTGTGCGCAAAAAGGACATACCATTAATGATTGTATTAATCAATGGTTTTGCTAAGCTTGCAAGAAGTACGGTCACGTATAGACGGCGTGTACGAAAGGAAAGTCGTCGGTGATTTCGCCACTGAGACCTATCACCTCTCTTTGTAACCCAGCAGTGGTAAATTCTACACAAAGTAAAACTAAGGAAAGTGTTGGGTGGGGGGGGGGGGGGGAAGAAATCGTGTTAAGGCGGTGATCAACGTTACGCCGATAATGGCTGACCTTGAGAGGCACTTTGCTTCTTGCGTGATGATTAAAGCACAAAGTGGCAGCCCAACTCTGGAGGATATTCAGAGGACATTGATGACTAACACAAAGAAAGAAGCAAACTGGAAGTGGAAAGTGCTACATATTAATCCATCGGGGTTTTACGTTCATTGTCAAAATGATGAAAGAGTTAAGGAGCTGCTAGCTCTTAAAGGCTTAGAGGAGGGAGATGGTCGAGAAAAATTCTACATTACTTTTTTAAGATGGTCACGAAAGGTTGTAGCTCTGAAGATTGAGTCATTGCCATCAACTTGGATAAGATTGTATAATTTTCCTTACCATTGTTGGGTAAGATCAGGGTTCCAAAACCTTATCAGGAATTTTCTCACTTGATAGACATTGATAGGTCTACAATGGTACAAAGCATTCATGAATATGCTCAAATTAGAATTGGAATAGAAGGATAAATGGTGTGGAAACAATATCCTCCAAAGTTTGTTTTCAGAAGTGGCAAGGGCCTCGATAAATATAGATACGCTCATAGCTAATGTTTGGCATCATGAGACACTAAAGCTGCTGGTCACGGAGGAGCTATCACAGGATAGTATTATTCAACTCCAAAATTTGAATAACTTCATCAGGATGGAAGGCCGGTATACCAACGAGAACAAGGACGAGAGAACATGTAGCCTAGAGGCTAGCAACAACTTCTCTGTAGGGTCGCTATACAAAAAGATTAATGACGGTGGATGCAGAGGAAGAGTTACGGATATTATATGGAGCATACATGCTTCGTTGAAAGTCAAAGCTTTCCTTTGGCTTGTTGTGAATAGCGCTATCTTATCGAAGATTAACCTGCGAAAGCTTAATATGCAGATTGAGGTCGACTGCTTAAGTTGCAAAAGTAGCGAAGAAGATACCAACCACATTCTTTTCAACTGCACTAGGGCTACACTAGCTTGGGAAATTGTTGGATTATGGTTTGGATTTATAGAGAGTCCTAAAACTATCAAAGACATATGGGGTCATTTGAGGGATCAGGTTGTTATGAAGGAGGATAGAGAGGCGTGGGATGTGTCAGTTGCTGCTACTTTGTGGGGCTTGTGGCCAGATAGAAATGAGCTTTGTTTCTGTAATGCTAATCATAGATTTCCTGTTATGATGCATAAAATTTTCTCTTCTATATATGCTTGGGCAGGAATGGCAAGAGCTAAGAAGAGGCTACGCATGGAGGAGTACTCAGTCATGAAGTGTTTGTTACCGTGCAGGATTCCGTTCTTTGCTGTATCTGTATCTTTATTTCAGTCTAGTAATTTGCATCCATGTATTAGATGCTTTGATGGTAGTTCGAATTTTGTATGTTAGTATGTAATTAGTTTTGCTGTGTTTCGTTAATTTATTATTAATGAAGCGATGACGATAGGTTCATTAATAATAGCTTGATTTGATAAGTGTTGAGGCTAGAGTTAGGGGTAGAGGAAGACCTAAACTAACTTGGATGAAACGGTGAAAAAAAATATGATAACTTGTGACCTTACAGAATATATTGCACTAAACCGAGCAGAATGGAAAACCATGATTTATGTAGCCGACCCCAACTAGTTGGGAAAAAGGCTTTGTTGTTGTTGTTGTTTTTGTTGAAGCGAGGACGATGTCATCTTTATTCTATAAAAAAAAAATATGTAAAGACCTAGGTCAAAACCAACTTGCTGTCCATTTACATTACTTAATTGCTAAACCTTTTTAATTTTTTATGGAATCTGCTTTGTCATGTTATGCTCTAATAACTTAGCACTGAGCTCATCAAGAAACCCCACAGCTAAGCACTCGCGAAGTGAATTATTGAGAATATCCTTTTGAGTAAGAATTTTCTATTGTTAAGAATTCAGTGAAGTTCTATCTGTAAAATATTGGCTTCTGGAATTCAATGAACTAAACTGAATAGCACTTCATGCATACTCTTACATATCTAGGAGAATAAGGTAACTTGCTAAAGGGTTATGGTTCTTTAGATGTGAGGAAGATAATCTTCTGATGAACGCATCTCTTAGAATGCATATATTAATATATACCTCAGATATATTAATCTACAACAACTCCGGATGCAGCAGGAAATATACAGAAGATTTATACTAAAATGCCTTCTAGTATACAAGAAAAAATGTACCGTTTTAAAATTCTTCGAATAAGGTACCTGTATTGTTTTTTTTTTTTTTGACTGATTCACATGCACCCTCTGTACTCTAAACAATATATGATTTGGTAAAAATTACAGCCAATCAGGATCATACGATTCATACATAGATCTCGGAATTCCTAAGGGCAAAATAGTAATTCTGCAGCAGCTATAGGCCCACAATCAGCACATGGACTGCCACAAGCCCACAATCTTGGCTCAGCCCATAAAGGGGGCTAGTTCACATCCCAATCATGGGGATTGACCAATCAATCATGGTTGGCAATCAAATTCCCCCAAAATAGGATGCTAATAACTAATTGGATTCCTTGATCGGGGGAATTTTCCAAATTAGTTAGGGAGTGTTTCTAAAACTATTCCCTCTCAGGCCTATAAATACAATTCCACATCCCCCATTACCAGATAATGAATCTTTGTCCACTAAAACCCAGTTTACAGTGCTGAGTAACTGACTTGATCGTCAGAGAACTTGTCACCAGGAAAACTTCATGTGTAGCGTTTTTGCAATATCGTAGTCATCTGTTACAAATTCATTCACAAATATCAATCTCACATTAGATCTGATCAACGGGTGAGATCTAAGTTTCTCCTACTCATCAAAGAACTCATTATCTATTGCTTCCACACCGAGAAAACAGTATCAATATACAATCCAATATACAATCCAGTAATGAACTGAAATGTAGTTCCAGAATTTCTTGAGCACCTGTACATAACAAGGGTACCATTCACTATATAACACGAAGAACTGAAGAACAAAAGATGTGGAGTTCCAGTTTCAAAAGAATGAATTTCCATTTTATTATCATGATACAGTTCGCTAAAGAACTGTACTATCTGAAGAAATGAGCTACAGGGTTTGCGTATCGGTCCCTGGAGTTCGCATATCTACCCCTGAAAGATTTTCTTTCTTTTATGTGTGTTTTTGCAAAAGGCCCAGAAGTTTTGCAATAAACCCCCCTAAGCAGCGTCTTCCGTGATTTGCAAGGCCAGCTGGCGCATCTTGAGAGGTGGGTGCTTTAGCAGTGGGCCCCACGCACAGTAAGGTCATTAGGGGCTGGGTAGAGTCTGTTTTTACTGTCGCATCACGAGCGTTATGCACGTTATCTGACAGCAAGTGTAGATCCTGTCTTGAGCGTCTCCTTCCTTCTCTTTTACTCTATATATATATCTGCATTGTAACCCATGAAAATGTTAATAAAATAGTAGTTTTCTTCCTCCACTCTTACAGCTGTTCTTGTGATTGTTGTTTTTTTTATTATCCATGGTGGTTGCAACTCGTAGCAACCGCAATAATCCCCAAATTAGATTTGGGGATGTATCAATGGTATCAGAGCAAGTCTCTCCCGAGAAAACGATCGAGCGCTCACCGATCCTTGAGTCTAGGTCTAACTCCGAACTCGGAACCCCGGGCCAGTCAGCGCGAGCGTCCCCCCTTGAGGGTGTTGATGCTCAAAAGCTGACCAATCTCGAACGGCGAATGGAGGGTATTGAGATATCAATGGGGAACATCGCAGATGACGTCAAGGCGATAGGAACCCAAATGCAAACCAAAATGGAGCAGCTCCAGGGCTTGGTGGAGCGAATGGCCAGGGGAAGGGACCATGGAGGAGCTAACTAGGTGAGTCTTGTTGCGAGTCCCATAGGAGTTCATCTAGCTCCCTTCAACCCTGCGACAGAACAAGCATCATCAGGATGATGGGGAAGGTCAGATGATTGGCGATGGGGTAGAAGAGACGATTATGAGCATGACAGGTATAGCCTCATGTACCCCAAGCATACTAAGCTAGAGATCCCATCTTTGACGGCACTGGAGATATCTCAAACTGGTTCTTCCACTTGGAGCACCACTTTGAAACTCAGGGCATCGACCCTAGACACCAAGTTGATTTTAGTGTATACTTCTTGAGGGAAGAAGCTTTGATGTGGTGGAGGTAGTTCAAAAGGCAATATGGCATGGATGTAGTGTGGGAGACTCTCAAAAGAGAGATGTTGTTGTAGTTCGGACCTGCGGAGCTGCATAATCCAACAGCAACCTTACTCAAATTGCAGCAATCCACTAGTGTGCACGATTATCACAGAGAGTTCATCAAGTACAGTCACTTGAGTAAGCCTATGGTTATGGTTGTGCTTGTCGATTGCTTTGTTTCTGGCCTTAAAGAAGAGATCCAACAGGAAGTGTTGCTCAGACACCCCCTAACCATCACCACGGCATACAAGGAGGCTCAGGCAGGAGAGGCCATCTTAATGTGCCAACGAAAGGCGGCCAAATACCACGGTGGGGGAGTTAAGCCAGGGTATGTGCCCACAGTGAAGACTGCAATGGAAGGTGCCAAGTTGCCAGCGATGGATCCCAAGGGAGTTCCCACTTTCAGGGAGACCCAATTTGATAAGTTTGTCTCTGATAGGAAAGCTAAGGGGTTATGCTTTAGGTGCGATGAGAAGTGGGTTAAAGGCCACCGCTGCAAGGGCAGATCATTGATGTTAATCGAAGGGGAGTTGGGTGATGCGGAGACAGGGGAGGAGTTAACAGACAAATGGGAAGAAACAGATAGCCACCCTGAGGTTACTCTCCATCAAATGCAGGCCGAGGTGAACATCCAGACCAACCCAACCATCTCTTTACATGCCATCACCGGAGCAGATGCTCCCCAAACCCTCAAGTTCAAGGGAACCATTGCGAAGAAAGAAGTGTATGCACTTTTTGACATGGGATCAACCGATAATTTTGTGGACTCTCAATTAGCAAGAAGAGTTAGGCTACCAATGAGAAGAGGAATGATCTTCGAAGTCACAGTAGCAGAGGGGAAAAGCTGCGATGCGAAGGGATGTGTCAAGAAGTAGAGTTTGAGTGCCAGAGGGTACGACTTGTAACTGATTTTTATGTCCTTCCTCTTGGTACTAACCAACTAATTTTGGGCGCTCAATGGCTTAAAACTTTGGAGGGAATGTGGTTGAGCTTCAAGGGCTATTCCTTTCACTTTGAACAGGATGGGGAGATCAAAGTCTTGAGGGGAGTTAATAGAAAAGAGGTGGATGTCGCTGTAACAAAATCACTGCTCAAGATCCTGAGGGTTGTTAAACGAAGCTTGCTACTACAGGTCACCGCAGTACCCTTAGCAGAGCAATCCCAACTCCCAACTCCTCCTGAGTTTGTTCCATTGTTAGAGGAGTATGCAGATGTCTTCAGAGAAAGAAACACCCTCCCACCATCGAGGCCTCATGATCACAGAATCACTCTACAAAGCAATGCCCAACCTGTGAGTTCGATGAACTCCTAGATGAGCTCTACGGAGCCCAAGTGTTTAGCAAATTGGATTTGAGGAGCGGCCACCATCAAATCAGAATGGCGAAAGCTGACATACACAAAATGGCGTTCAAAACCCACGATGGTCACTACGAATACTTGGTTATGCCCTTTGGTTTAACTAACGCTCCGTCAACCTTTCAATCTTTGATGAACGAGGTGTTTAAACCCTATCTCAGGAAATTTGTACTAGTTTTCTTTGACGACATCCTCGTCTACAACAGATCATGGCAGGAACATTAGCAGCATTGGAAGCTTGTGCTACAGTTACTGGGTGCCCACTCTCTATCTGCGAAAAGAAGTAAGTGTGTGTTTGGGGTGAGAGAAGTTGCCTATCTGGGGCATATAGTATCCGACAAAGGTGTCGTTGTGGATCCACACAAGGTGGAAGCTGTGAGCGCTTGGCCAACTTCTCGCAACCTCAAGGCCTTGAGAGGATTCCTAGGCCTAACGGGGTACTATCGCAAGTTCATAGATAAGTATGCCACCATCGCTTCTCCGCTGGTTGCGCTAACCAAGAAAGGAGCTTTCAAATGGTCGAAAGTTGCTCAAAGTGCCTTTGAGAAGTTGAAGAGAACCCTCACCACTACCCCTGTACTCCAACTACCCAATTACAATCTACCCTTTGTGCTAGAGTGTGACACTGCAGGTACTGGACACAACTCAAACATCCCATAGCTTATCTAAGCCTTGAACTCAAGGGGAGGAACAAGCACTTGTCGACATACGAGAAAGAGATGTTGGCTATTCTGCTTGCAATAAAGATATGGTGCCACTACTTATTGGGAAGGGAATTCGTGATTAAAACAGATCATAAGACGTTGAAGCACCTTCTTGAGCAAAGATTAGACACCGAAGCGCAACACACGTGGTTATGGAAGCTCCATGGGTATCAATACAGGGTTGAATACAAGAAGGGGGTGGACAATGTGGGTGCCTAGTCTATTAAAACGCTTTGAAGAGCCAAATCTCCAAGCTATTACAATCGTGCAACCGACATGGCTAGATGAGCTGAAGCAGGAAGTGAAGGAGGATCCATTTTACCATGAAGTAACTCACAAAATAATGAATGAAGAGCTAGACATTGTCAAATACACCACTCAACATGGCCTCGTGTACTACAAGGGAAGAGTCCTACTTAACCCAACCTCTCCTATCATCAAGAAGCTTATAACACACTATCATGACTTACCCCAAGGTGGGCACTATGGCTATGAGAAGACATGGTTCAAATTGAAGCAAATTGCTCACTGGAGGGGAATGAAACATGTGATTAGGCAGTATATCAGAGAATGTGAAGTGTGCCAGCATAGTAAATACCTGAGTCAATCGCCTGCAGGCCTCCTCCAACCCCTACCAGTACCCACGGCAGTATGGGAAGACGTGAGCATGGATTTTGTAGAAGGGCTATCCAAAAGCGTAGGCAAGACCACCATCCTAGTGGTGGCCGACCGTCTCTCCAAATATAGCCACTTCATTGGTGTGCAGCACCCCTACACTGCGAAGCAGGTGGCTGAAATCTTTATAAGTCAAGTCATTAAGCTCTATGGAGTGCCCAAAACCATAGTCAATGATCGCGAAGCCATCTTTACAAGTTCATTTTGGAAAGAAATCTTCAAATCGCAGGGTACTCAACTGTGTATGAGCACCTCCTTCCACCCACAAACGGACGGCCAAACTGAGGTAACCAACAGGGTGTTAGAAACTTACCTTCGATGCTTTTGCATCTACAAGCCTAGTAGCTGGATGAGCATGCCACCATGGGCGGAATATTGGCATAACACCAACCCCTACAGCTCAACCAAGTACTCCCCTTATCAAATTCTTTATGGAAAACCACCCCCCACTCTTTTATCATATGTACCCCACACTGCCTAGCACAAGAGGTGGAGGAGTGTCTGTTAGAGCGCGACATTACACTGCAAATCCTGAAGGATAATTTGAAGAGGGCCAGGGACAGAATGAAGAAGCTTGCATACCGTCACAGGGTGGTCAAGGAGTTTGAAGTAGGCGAATATGTGTACTTGAAGCTACAGCCATACCGTCATATTTCTGTTGGGAAGAGACGAGTTCATAAGCTTTCCTACTTATACTATGGTCCCTACGCCATTACGGAGAAGATTGGTCCCGTGGCATACAGACTACAACTTCCCCAAACTGCCAGAATTCATGATGTAATTCATGTTTCGCAATTGAAGAGGCACATTTGAAATTCAGAGCAGCTGCAGCAAACCCATCCTGTTTACTTTCATGAGAACCTGGTTGAGCCTGAAGAAATTTTGAACCGCAGAATGGTGGGAAGAAGGGGCAAGGCTGTAACGGAGATATTAGTCAAGTGGAAGGGAGGCTATGAAGACGATGCTACCTGGGAGGAATTTTGGGATATGTATGATCGCTTCCCTCAATTTCGAGACATCATGGAAGCTCCTTTTCAACAAGGAAGAAATGATACAGTTTGCTAAAGAACTGTATCTGAAGAAATGAGCTACAGGGTTTGCGTATCGGTCCCTGGAGTTCGCATATCTGCCCCTGAGAGATTTTTTTTCTTTTATGTGTGTTTTTGCAAAAGGCCCAGAAGTTTTGCAATAAACCCCCACAAGCAGCGTCTTCCGTGATCTGCAAGGCCAGCTGGCGCATCTTGAGAGGTGGGTGCTTTAGCAGTGGGCCCCACGCACTGTAAGGTCGTTAGGCGCTGAGTGGAGTCTGTTTTTACTGTCGCATCATGCGCGGTACGCACGTTATCTGACAGCAGGCGTAAATCCCTTCTTGAGCGTCACCTTCCTTCTCTTTTACTCTATATATATCTGCATTGTAACCCATGAAAATGTTATGTTAATGAAATAGTAGTTTTCTTCCTCCGCTCTTACACTTGTTCTTGTGATTGTTGTTTTTTTTTATTATCCATGGTGGTTGCAACTCGTAGCAACCGCGATAATCTCCAAATTAGATTTGGGGATGTATCATATCAATCTTTTCATTGATTATTATAAGATTAAGAAAAGAGCAACCACTCTTTGACACCGGAAGTCCGTGTTCATTCGGGACTCTCAAGTTGGGTTCGACCCCCGGGTTTTGGAAGCTAACATTATGTTATAGGTTTTGAGATTGTCGTTTGCACTGGGGATGAGATAAAACAGAGTCCATTCAGTACTGTTAATAACTGTTGAGGATAACTTGGGAGAGTAGGCCTATTTCTGGACTCGACTGTTCAGAATCAACAACTAAGGAGAGGACTATTTTTGTCAATCCAAGGGGCCTTTGTAACTGTTGACTTTCTTAAAGCCTCTGTAGAGTTTCCCACAAGGAAGAAGAACATTTCAAATTCACTGGTTATTCCTTTTGATTAATCCAATAATCGCACAATTACTTCATGTACATGACTAGGGTCTTATTGCTTCTGTTCTAGAAGATGAACTAAATCTTGAATGAGTCATTAATTGAAGTTCCACGCTTCCAGCAATCTTTATTTAATTTTGGATAATGCTAGTTTTCTTTTATTTATACACGAAAAGTTAGTTCGCTATCCCAGGTGATCGGGGAATTTCAAATGTGCAACATACAAATTGCAGTTACAAGTTACCTTACCGCTACTCCAGAATTTCAGAGTTGCGGCAGAATTTGATTAGTGTTAATACGTCCTTGTGTGAGTCGAGACCTGAACTGTGCATAGAAAACTTTTTCTTTGGTACTTGGTGAGAATTGAAGGTTAGTTATGCTGGTACAATTCGAAATAACCCCACTATGACTTCAGCTCAGAACAATTAAACAGATCATCTCTTATAGTTCTAGTTGCAAGTAACAGCCCTTAAACATACAAAAGGAAATAGAAAATGGAACACTTTTATAAGCAAAACTTGATGAATTTACAAATTGCATGAGAACTGCAAGAATTGAAACCAATAACAACAACATACACATATTCGGACTAATAAAGAATCATTATACTCTGTAATAATATAATGCCTATATACAAATGTGGAACTCAATAGAAAAATCAATCAATACTAAATTATATACTTACACACTCAACTGATTCTCCTAACCTGGAAGCAAAACCGCTTCTCCTAGTCCTAGACTGAAGCTGCACTACTCATTTGAATGCTTTTTCAACTTTATACTCTCCAATCCATGACTCAATTCCCTCACCCCCTTCTTCAACAATCCTTGTATTGCTGATGTAGCCCTGTTCCGAGTTTTCAATCTCTCGTGTGGCTCTACCTTCTCTTCCTCTATTTCTGAAGAACTGGGGGTGCTTGTTCCAGTACCATGCCATCTAAATTTCATATCTTCATCTCTTGGCCTATAAAACTGTGGCGTGCTCGGTTCTGTGCTTTGATACCCTCCTTCATCCACCCCAGGGGGCCGAAACAGTAGCTCACTAGCAGAAGCATACCCCATGAGCCGGTGGAGCCTCCCTTCCATTTCATAGGGAGAAGAATTTCTCGATACATTTAGCACTTGTTCGGACTCAGAAGAGTAGGAATGAACATCAGAACAAGAGTTCACATTGTTATGTTCAACTTCACTAGGTGGGTGTAATTCCTCGATAGGGGTCATAGGGGCCGTACTATTAGTTTTAGGTCTAAATGAGAAAACAAGAATTTCAGAACAAGCACCACACTGAAGCTTGTGCAGTTGCTTTCGGGTGACAAGAAAGTCAGCGGGAAGCTGAAGTAGCTGCCAACATTTGTAGCAGATGACAAAGGGTGCACCACCAGTAACTGGCCTGCAATAGCTCTTGATTGCTTGAATTTTCTCTTTCCTCCTTTGCAACCTATTCAGCGCACTTTCTTCAGTTTGAACCTCTAGAATGGAAGGAAGATTGGCTTTGTTGTACATTGGCATCTGAGGATGAGCCAAACAGGAGCAAGGGGGCTGACCAGAAACAGTATTTCTTGAGAATCGGTGAGATTTGTATCGAGAAATTCCTTTCCCCTCAGTGGTTCTAGCAAGGAATCCAGTAAGTTCGTCTCTCAATTCATCCACCTTCCTCAATATCTTCATGTGATCAGGTTCAAGGGAGTCGAGCTCGGCAGTAGGTTTGCTGTTAGGGAAGTTAAGTTGTTCCTCCTCAGGTAGTGATTTTGAAGCCCCTTCCTTAATTTCCGATCCTGCCCAATTCTGAACTGAACCAAAAACTTCAGTACCAAATGTAGCATCTCGTTCCATTGCATGAACATGAGGTTTATAATGCAATTCATTTCTATTTACAGGAATTTTCTGGCCTTGAGCTTGTTCTTCTTCCTTTTCCGAATCAGCAACAGAGTCCAAAACAACCTTCTTATTCCTAAATGTTCTCCGCGACTTGAGCAAATATTTGCTAGGGATACGACCCTCACGACTTCTATCCTGAGAAGAGACACTTCCATCATAAGAGTGAGAGCTTCCGCTCGCCAATTTCATATCCTCCTCCCGTAGGACTACATTCACGCCACTATGCACTGAAGATTGTTGTTCAGTCTTATCACTCAAACCAGAGCTATCAAGATCTTCTTCAACCTGAATTCTATCTTCGGGATTTATCTCTGGTTCAGCACTTGATTCACTTGATTGATCTAACAATCCTTCCTTCCCTTTAGAATCGTAGCCTGCCATACTTGAAACAGAAACATGAATTTCTGCCGGTACTCTCTCCACCACCCCAACATCAGCCTCCGAAGACTCAGGAATTGGTGGTTCCTTAACCAACGTGGTTGATTCTTCTTTACTCAAGGAACTGCTCTCCGATAGACTATTGGCATGAATCCCAAACGGACCTGAACTAGTCCCTTCATCTCCACTAGCAACATGATGTTTTGCTATATTGTCAATAGAAATTTCGTAAGCTTAAGGTCTTTATTCAAATCTAGAGAATAAAGAAAGTTCAATCAGATGGTAAAATTTACCTCGAAGAACAATGCCACATCCACCACATTTATAAACCGGAAAGTCGGCAATCTCAGTAAGAAGCTTGTGACATTTCGGGCACCTCACAAAACGAACTCGCGGCAAAACACTTGCCATATATGGATGGGTTTTTCAATCAAGATTGTATCATTCACCAATCTCGACAAATACAAAAAACAAATCGTTTATTGTCGCAAGAGATTGCTCATATAAAGAAAGAGACCTTCCTTGTCTTCGTATTCTCTCTTCCAAATTCTGTTACTGCACAATCAAATTGCACACAACATGAATTTTAAGCATAAATCTATTCGCGAGCAGCAAAACACATACAAATATAACAAAACTGAGCAAGTTGGATATATATTCGTAAAAACAGCAGAGCAAGAGGTCATTGAAAAAGTGAGGTGTTAAACATTCCAACTAGAAAGATAAAATTGCCAGCTGTCAGAAATGAATGCTCAAACTCTGCAGCAGCAATTACTGTTATGGAAATTCAATGCTTGCAAACTATTAAAAATTAATTTGGTTTGGTAACCAAAATTTAGAACAAATGAAACAACTGCTAAAGCCAACAATAAAGACATGGAAAACCCAAATAATAAATACTACAGTAATTAATTAGCAATTAAAGCAACAGGAGAGATCGATGTAAAACCTTTGAAGCAAATATGCTCTTCTTCTTGTTGTTGTTGTTGCTGATGATGATGAGAGTGGAGATAGAAAGAGAAGAGAAAGCTTTGTACTGTATGTAGTGGATTGGACTTGGTCTCTTTTTCTGTTTCTTCTTACGCGGAATTTCATTCAACCAAGTCTCTCTGTGTAATAATTTCACTCACCTATCAAAATTTATTTATTTTTATTTATTAAAAATAAGAAAGACTTTAAAGAGGAATGAATTGAAATAAAGAAAAAAGAAAAGAAAAAAATGCATGAAGCCGAAGGTGAGGAGAAAGCTAGCGTTGAAGTCAACGCGGTGGGAGAATTACGAGAATGCCATCGAACCTCGTATAGCGTCGATAAGTGCTACAAGGTCGTTCCTTCCAATTTCGTGTTTGTTGTTGGCGTTGTTGATCTTTAATTGAAGGTTAAATACAAAAAACCTCATCCACAAGTATTCTGCATTTTTTTTGATGAAACGGATAGAGTCCGAAGACTTCAACCAGATAATCAAATAAATAATCAGTAGTTTACAAGAAGGCTTTACCAGAGGTAAAACAAATTACATAGTGAAAAAAACCTATATACAGAGAAACGAATACAGCTCGAAAAGAAATCACTAAATACAATTAGAATGACAAGGGTGTAGCGGCTGAAAACGGAGGGAGCGCATCAGCTACGAGAACCCCTGGCGTCACGAGGCGCACGCAAGAGAGAGCAGACGGGAGGGAAGCATGCGAAGGCAAGGCGAAGTTCAACGCCCACGAGGCCACCAGAGCTGCCTACAGCAAAACAATCCATCAAACAAAGCTGCAAACCGTTCTAGAGAATAGTTAGGATCCGAACAAAAAGGCTCAGAGGCCACCAGAGAGGAAGAAAAGGAAAGCTAAGTAAGCACAAAAGCAAGCAGGTAAGTGCCCACGCAGTGGGGCCTCAACCTCACAAAGTATGACTACAAGACCCCAGGCACTGGATGGGAAAAAAATCCACCTAATCCCAACAGCACAATGTTAGGGGAAGATCCCAGCAAGAACAAGCAAGGACTAATCGCAAAAAGGTGAAGCTCACTAGACAAAATAAACCCAATAAACCGAAGCTCATCCAACAAATACCGGCCAACAGACGATAACAGCAAGCTGTAATAGCAACACAGATCGAAAGAAACCATCACAGTAGAGCTAAGCTAAAAAAACTGAATACAGCAACAGAGGAGGATTAAACAGGAGAGAGCAATAGAGTCACACAACAGCCTAGCAAATCAGTACTACAAAAGCAAACATAGTATACGCAAACAAGCGGAAGCTAAGTCAGCAAAACAAACCCTATACCACCAAAAACACCAAAGCCCGTAGGGGCAAATGGAGAGAGATACTACTGCCGACCAGCCCACCAAAACATCACGAAAGACAGCCAGGGACAGAGAACAGCCCATAATTAGCCCTGCAAACGCAAAAAGAAAGAAATAGAATTCAAGTAAGAGAGAAATATCGTGCAGGAATGAAAGAAGCATAGAAAAAAACTAAATAGCTTGAAGATTATAGAGACAATTAACAGACTGCAACAATTTTTGCGATGCCAAAGAGGCATTCTCTTTGAAAGAAGGGCTTGAAGCCCAGGAATTGAAAAGGAATAAAAATTCGTCGATAATCACCGCAATCGAATTGCTTCGACGACGGAATAATCTACCATTTCTTTCCTTCCAAATAATCCAAATAATGGTGTGAGTGGCTAAAATCCATGCACTTCGAAACAACCTGTCCGAAGGCGGGAAAGACCAAACGGAGGGCAGATGGGGGGGAATCACACCCGTATTCCAAGCTAAAGAATTGATCTTCCAAAGGGGGCTGATGAATGGGCAATGAATGAATAGGTGGTTGACGTTTTCCGGGAATTGATCGCACAATGGGAAAAGTTGCCCCCCGGCTAAGTTCCTCTTATTGAGGATCTCCACAATAAGAAGTTTGTTATTGAGCGCTAACCAAGAATTGATTTTAACTTTGATGGGAACATAGGATTCCCAAATGAAATGCGACGTCGAAGATCGAATACCTCTAGAATTGAGGAAGCGATAAAAAGAATTAACCGAGAATACACCAGACGCGGTCCAGTGCCAAGAGATGCCCTCTAAGGTGGACCAAGAGTAGCCGTTGAGGATGCTGAGAAGTTTATTATACTGTTCAATGAGCGGGGCAGGGAGAGCTATAATGAAGGGAATAACCCAGAATCTCACATCATCTATAAGGATGAAGGAATCTGCTACCGTGGCATTCGGAAGAGCGGACAAACGAAATAGAGAGGGGAAAGCCGACGACAGCTTAATGTTGCCGATCCACAAATCGGACCACAGGCTAACAGTGGTCCCGTTGGCGCAGACCCTCGAAATACTACATTGAAAAGCATTAGACGCTTTCCAAATGCCTTTCCAGAAAGGAGAAGCATGGCGAGGGGGCAAAGGCGGGAATTCCCACCAATTGGATGAGGACCAATAATTTTTGATACAACGAATCCAAGGGAGATGATTGAGATTGTGGAATCTCCACAGCCACTTGCCTAAAAGGGCGAGATTATGATCTCTAAGGTCCAAGACACCGAGCCCTCCTTCATCTCTAGGAGAACAGATGGTTTTCCAATTAGCCAGGTGCGACCCAGGATTATAGACCGGAGATCCCGACCAGAGGAAATTACTCCTGATCTGATCGATCCTTTTGATCACCCAGGAAGGTAAGAAAAAAAAGACATCAAGTATTGAGGTAAGGCAAAGAGAACCGAGTTGATGAGGATTAATCTACCACCTCTAGAGAGAACTTTGCCAGACCAAGCAGAGAGCCTATTCTCCACTTTGTCAATGAGAGGAACCCAATCAGCTCTGAGGAGCTTGCCCCATCTAAGGGGGATGCCAAGATAAGTGATCGGGAAATTGGCGATAGGGCAATTAAAGAAATTAGAAATCTCTGCCTGGCGATTGGGGGATCCGCTCAGCCAAAGCACTGAAGATTTTTGGAAGTTAATAGTTAAACCTGAAGCCAATTCAAAGCAATAAAGGAGCAATTTCAGGTTGCGAAGGGAGTGAAGGTTAGGCTTGCAGAAAATAATGGTGTCATCAGCATATTGGAGATTAAGAACGCCCTCGAAATGGGGAGAACGACCAAGACCTTCAATCATTTGCATGTTCCATGCATTTCTGAGCAGTTTGCTAAAAACGTCAGCTACCAGAGAGAAAAGGAGGGAGGAAAGGGGATCTCCTTGGCGGAGACCGCATTTCACTTTGAATTGATGGCCCTCTGAGCCATTAATAAATATGGCAGAAGTGCCGGAGTAAAGACTGGATTTAATCCAGGCCACCCATTTGGGACCAAAACCCCTGAAGGTAAGGATGTCCAAAAGGAAGTCCCAATTGACATTATCATAAGCTTTTTGAAAGTCAAGCTTGAGAAGGATCCCCTCATCACGGGACCTATGACAATGGGAAATGATTTCCTGAGCCGAAGCTACACTATCAAAGATAAAACGATCTTTAATGAAACCCGACTGAGCAGGGTCAATGAGGGGGGAAATGATGGCGCTCATCCTAGATGAAAGAACCTTCATAATGATTTTGAAGGTCGTGTTAATCAGACTGATCGACCTAAAATTGGTCAAAAGGTGAGCCCCTGCCACCTTCGGGATGAGCACAATGTGTGCGTAATTAATGCGGTCAAAAGAGAAGTGACCTTGATGAAGATCCTGAAACAATTTGAAAAGGTCATCTTTGAGCCAATTCCAAAATTTTTGGAAGAAAAAGGCGGGGAAACCGTCCGGGCCTGGGGCGGAGTCGCTTTTTAAAGCAAACACCGCCGAGTGAATCTCCTCCATAGAAAAAGGATCTTCGAGAGAGGATAGGTCATGAGATTCCTCGCCGTAGAGATGAGGCCAATCAAGCTGAAGGGAGCGCGGTTTATGCGAGCCAATAAGATTTTTATAGAAAATGAGGAATTCCCGATGGATATCCGCATCGGTAGAAACCTCACCCCCTTGAACAGAGAGAGAAGAGATACGGTTATAGCGTTGTCTATGGGAAGCAAAGTTGTGGAAAAAAGCGGTGTTGGCGTCACCCTCTTTCAGCCAATTAATCCGAGCTCTTTGAGCCCATTTAGAGTGATCTTGCTGGAGAATATTAGCGTAGTCCTGTTTGCAGGAAAAACGTTCAGCGCGGGCGGCTGCTGATAAAGGGGCGATCTCTTCCATCTTATCAAAGGAATCAATAGATTGGAGAAGGAAATTTTTGAGGAAAACAGTATTGTGATGCCTCTCGGATCGCCAGATTTTGCATCCGTATTTGATAGCATGAGTTTTGAGGAGGATGTTGCCCAGTCCTGAGGAGCCCGTGATAGAGGCCAGACATTCCTCCACCAGACTTACAAAGACTTGGTCTTGCAACCAAAATTTTTCAAACCGAAATTTGTGCTGGTGGTGGAAAGGGAAGTGAGAAGAGAGGGAAATCGGGCAATGATCAGAAGAAGGATTAGGGAGCGCCTGAACGGCTGACTGAGGAAAACGATTAAGCCAGGATAGAGATACAAGAAAGCGATCAAGTTTGGCTAGGGAGGGAGGATGACGTTGGTTAGACCAGGTAAAAGATCTACCAGAGATAGGTAGATCGGATAACTGTAAAGAACGAATGCAGTCATTGAAAAAACAGGATTGGTTATAAGAAAAAGCTGGGTTAGATCTTTCAGAAGCGAAATGGGTGACATTAAAGTCTCCGCACAAGAAATAGAGATCGGATAGAAAAGGTTGTAAGGAACGGAATTCATTCCAAAATAAAGGACGCCTCTCGGCAGTCGAGGGGCCGTAAACAGAAATGACGGTGAGGGGACAGTTGAAAGGAGTCCACTGCAGTTGAATAATGAGAAAAAAGGTCAAACGGTGGATACCGATAAGCGAGAAAGTCGATTCTTTGAATCCGACAAGAATACCACCTCTCGAACCAATGGCATCCAGTGAAACCCATTTCGAAATAATAGAACCGCCTAAAACCCGAAGGATGGAAGTGGAGAGAGAATCCAATTTGGTTTCTTGGATAGCTATTAAGTCGCAACGAGAAGAGGAGATAAGGTCAAAAATTGCCCGTTGTTTAGACGGGCAATTCAATCCACGGATGTTCCAGGAGACGCTAATCATGGGGCAGATTATGCTCCACAACTCTACTACGTTCCAAGTTTCTAATGGAACGGATGCAATGCTGGTTGTCAGGACTGAGGAGGAAACCCATCTTATGTGCAAGGGAAGCCAGTTTATTATCAGAGATCGAGTCAAAGATGGGAAAATAAAGTGATCCGTATTGATTAAGGGGAGATGGAGTGGGGTCAGAGGAGGGCGGAGATGAAGGGATACTAGAGATATACCTGAGGGAACCACTAGGAGGGCATTCCTTGACAATCGGAGAGTTTTTCTTTTTCTTTTTAATAGCCAACAGACGAGCACTAGTCCTAATGAAGCGCTGAGTCGACTTAGAGGGAGTACGACTCTCCAAGTCAAAGAATCTCGACTCCATGGAAGGAGAGGGGGGAGAGGGAAAAGCGCAGGTAGAGGAAGAACTAGAAGTGACCGGAGATGAGGCCGAAGCTGTAATATCCGCCTTACCGCAAGAAAGAGAAAGATGAGAGAAGAGAGACGGAGTCGGCGAATGCCTCTGGATCCTCGTATCTGGGGGTGGACAAGTCCCGCCACGATACAAGGATCCTAAGGGCTCAGAAAAAACATGGATAAGGTCCCGATGGGACACGCTAAGAAATTGAGCTAACACAGTAAGATGCAATAATTTAAATAAACAGTAGGCATAAACAATAATACAATAATGAGGAAACTTGACTAGAGGAGAAGGATGTACCTGCTTAGGTAGAGAAGCTCTGTTAAGGTCCTCTACTTCTTCCAGAAGCAGAGGATCCGCATTGATCCGAGAAGAGGCTTTGGAGGATTTGGAGAGCTTAAGAATGGCTGCCTCGAATGCGGGCTCAGCACGCTTGGGAGTAGGGAAATGGGCTATCTGCTGGAATTGCTCCCAATCCGAAGCCAAATTCGGGTTGACCTCCCACGCAGGCCAAGGAGAGGGGGAAGATTTGCCTTTAGCAGTAGAGGAAGACACAGCGAAAGGAGAAGACGAACTTGGAGCTGAAGACTGAAAGATTTTAGGGTTGCGACAGAGCGTTGTCGGAAGCTTTAATAGGCGTAGTTATAGTGGAGGAAGAAGAGCCTTTCACAGGGTGGAGATCGGGATTGATCCACACGAGGTTAGGCACCTTTGAAGGAGAAATCTTGGTAACTGAAGGGTGGGACGAGGGTTTGGGGAGAAGGGGAGCTTTGCTGCGCGTTGACTCCTCACGAGGTGCATTCACAGCAGGAGAAGAGATTTTTGAGGAAGCATGGAAACCGGGGTGGAAAGGAGCTTTAATATCTGTTTCAAATTTCGGCACAGTAGACAGAGACTGAGAGGTAGCAGGGACCTGAAAAGAGGATGGAGAGTCGTGGTAGTGGGCAGATACAGAGAAGGAAGAAAACCCATCAGACAGGCAAAAAGCTTCAATACGAGGGATGGATTTGGAGCATCGAAAGATAGCCTCTATTTGCACTCTGCCCGAGGCAAGCCAAGCTTTGGAGCTAATGCTGACCAAATCACCTATACATTTGGCCATCTCCCCAACCAAACGGGGAGAATCACAGAAAGGCGGAAGGCCAACTAACGAAACTTTGGATTCAACGGCATCTGCACCCAGAGACGGGGAAGGGATCGAAACCCATTGACGGACAGTCAGCACAATAGATCCGATAGAAAGGGAGGGGGACGCAATCAAATCCTCCAACAACTTAGGGGAAGGGCAACGGATAACCATGTCCCCATTAGAACAGTTGTAAAGCACCCAATCCCAATCCTTAATATTACAGTAATTACTCAGAAAGGAATTGAGGGTGAAGAAGGGAACAAAACCTCCAGAGAAGGAAATCGCCCTGTAAGTGCTGAAGGACTTCAGGCGATCCGAAAGCACGGCCTTAGAGACAAGGACATGAGTGACATGCTGCATGGGGGAAGGGTCAGGGGAAGCAGCCTGAGGCGCTTTCAGAGGAGGAGGACCCTCAGCGAAACGGAGGACCGCGGAGGGTGTAGGCAATAAAGGGGGGTTAGGAGAGACGTGCTGCTTGCGAGAGTTGGATTGATTAGGAGGAAGAAACTTGCTGCGGCGAGAGGGAAGGTCTATCGCGCTAATAACCTGATCGGAGATCGGCGCACCGACCGGAAGCCCTAGAACTTTTTGTAGAGCAAAGCATCGCTGCTGCGCATGCCCATCTTTGAGGCAAAAATGGCACTTCATTTTGTTGGGGCAAAGTATTTTGAAATGACCGCGCTTTAAGCAACGAAAACAAATCGGCCAATAGAGGGACGAAACGGAAGAGTTAGATGAGGAGGAGGAAAGGGAGCGATGAGGAGGAGGGCAGGAGAAATGAGGGTTATAAGAAGAGGGAATCTTCTCGAAGTGATGCCTAATCGGCAGAGAAGAGCCCACTCTAGAATTTAGAGTGGGCTCAATACCAGGGGGTGGGGGGGAAATCGTTTGCTTTTGTTTTTTTTTTTAACCACCTTTACCCATGAAAACTCCATGGGCTTAGAGAATCAAGGCCCGCTCAAGAAGGAAAACTGCAGAGAGAGAGAGAAAGAAGAGGAAGAAGAGAGATGAGCACGCTCTCAATGGCGACGCACCGTAAAGAGCCAGAAGGCGGGAATATGATGGAGTCTCAGCTAGTATCCACACAAAGGAGGATAAAGCTGAGGAAGCCAGCACTAAAGGAGAGTCGATGGTGTGAGAGAAACACCGAAACACGCCCAGGTAGCAAAGAAAAACCCACAAAATGCACAATAGGACGCAAACAAAAAGAAATAAAATCAAGGAAATAAACTGAAATAGTAAAGAAAGTAAAGAAGTACTTACAGTGCGAGGAGAGGCTGCGCAATAGGGCCAGAGATGAGACAGATGCTGCCAACGAGACAACCCAGAGCACCGAGATGGCACGGGGCAGAGCCGGAGCGGGATCGGCTACAGGCCGGGGAAAGACGCCTCTGAGAGGAAGGGAAAGGGAGCAGGAGGAAGAGCTCAGCTTCAGGAACGCCGGGAAGGGGAGAGAGGGAGGCACGCCAGCGAATCAACAGGGACGGCGCTAAGGACAAAAGGGTTTGTAGAGTAGAGCGCGGGGAACAAAAATAAAGAAGGGTGTAGGGGAGTTGGAGGAGAAACGGCGATGGATCTGAACGATGAAGAGGAGAGGAGGAACAGTCTTATTCTGCATTTTTTTAAAATCACACTTAACTTTTTTTTTTTTAAATCTCATCCAACTATGTTTTAAACATATTTTTTTTAAAAAAAATCTCACTCACCAATGCATGAAATACATAGTTGGCTGACGTTTTTTTTTTTTTTTTAATTTGGTGTGGTTTTTTTAAAATGCACAATAGTTTGGTGAGATTTTTTTATATTTAGCCTTAATTAAATACAACCTTCAGTTTTTCACTGTTACAAAAAATCGACTGTCGCAGAAAAGTCTGATGAAATCAAACAGTCCAAAGAAAAACTCTATACTGCAACAAAAATTAAATTTTACTTTAGTTGTTTTAGTAACTTGTTTAAATATGTTGATTTATCTTAGATTTATTTGCAATTGTGAAACTATTTTTGCCTTATTCAAAACTTGTTATGGGTAAAAATGATGGTTAATTCCCACCGTTCATTCCTAACGCGGATCATAGAACGAATGGTCCATGGGCTTTGCATCGGCCCTGTAATCAAATCCCATAAGATCACGGGATTAAAAGGCCCTCTCACATCCAAAATTAGGGAAATCCAAATTGGCAACATGAGATCTTTCCCAAATAGACTTCCTCGGACCTATAAGTATAGGTCCACATCTGAAGTAAAAAGGTAATCGCATTTTCACTACCTAAGCCCTCTCTTAACTGATGTTTATTGACTTGAGCGTTAGAGGGTCTGTTGCCGGAAATTCTCCCAGTATCTCAAACTTTTTTGAAAGTCTGCGGGGGTCTTTCTGTCCACACCCCAACTCATACTAACCTCACATTAGGGTTGGATTTGCGACTGAGATGTCTGTTTCTCATCAAATCAACACAAATCCAACCATAAAATAGCAGCATCAGATTGGCACCGTCTGTAGAAACAACACAAATCCAACCACCGACCCAGATTCCACTTTAGTAGATATCTTCCTCCATGGCTCCCAAGGTCAAAAAGTCCACTACTCCGGGTTGTTAGATCGATCATTTGGTTCCTCCTCTACGTCCTTCCCGAAGTTGGGTCGTCACCCAGGGGTCCCAGCTGTTAGGTTTCAATAGCAAACACATATTGAATACACAGCAAAAAAATTATAAAATATTGAAACCTAGTTATGGATCCATGCAAAAACCATAAAACGCGTTTAGGAGTTATACCTTATGGATGGATCTGCTATCTCCAAGATATGTCCATCACAGTACTACAATGCTGCGATGCCTCTACGGTATCCACACGAACGGATCAAAATCAAGCTTTCCTCACGCAGCGATGCTAGCTGCGAGATGGGGCTGTTCCTCACGATCTCTTTCACAATTTCTATGACGAATAGGGTTTTTTTCATATGTGACTTTTCCACAGATATGTATCATATATATAGCTGCAGTAAATCAACCCTAATAGAGTAACGAACTTGCTGGGCTCATAATCCGACCTGGGTCAGATTCGTGTGTGGACCTCTGAATTTTAGTCAGCCCATTTAATCTAATTAAATGTCTAACCAATGTTAGGAGTCCAAGTCTTACTTGGATTCCCAATTAAATTCATCTTATGAATTTAAATCCCAATTTGGATCTATTCTAAGTATATGACACTGTAGGTTCCCATTACGTTGACAGTGATACTAAAATTATATTCTAGTATTACAAACGGTGAGCGGTATCTAACAATACATCACTGCTACTCAAGTAGTAGAAATGTCAGTGACTTGACATAACCTATCCGTGACCAATGTTACCATGCAGTCTAGTCTCTTTGTCTAGATATCTTAATTGACCACAAGGCATAGAGTGTGTCACCCTTGTACAGTTCGATCTCTGGTTTCTTGATGTCCGAGTAGACTTACTAAAATAAATGAGCTTAATACCCCATATTGACTCATTTGATGTCACGCCCCGCTTTCCCAAAACATAGAATACGAGCGCGTGACAAAGCCCAGCGAATGATTTTCATCCTTCATGAGCTGTAGGATCGACTCGGCATCATAACAAGAATATAACAAAATGTACACAACCACGCATGCATGAATAATTTATTAAACAACAGAAAATAATTGAAACAAAAATGATAATATCCCAATAGTTTTTAAATCTGGATCAAAAGATAAAACTCGAAACTATAAGCCCGTTACAAGTTTTTAAGTAGCAAAGAAATAAATAACTCAAGAAAACAAAATAACTAAGCAAGTCCTTGCTCCAAGCGAAGCCTAGAATGTTTGCTCACCAACTTCAGCAGGTAACACGTCTCCAAAATCTGTATATATAAATGTAAAACGGGAAAAAAATAGGGAAAATAAGATAAACGTCCTTAGTGCAAGTTAGGGTCGTAAATAGTAAAAACAAGTACAAGAAATATGAAATAAGATTTGGAATTAAGAATGTAATAGGGATGCAACAAGTAGTTGGAATTCAAGAAACTAGCTAGCAAGAAAGACAACTCGAGTGACAAGATTGGGTAACAAATACTAGTAGTAGAACAAGAGGCTAGTGAACATGTAATGGTATCAAACATCAAATAACAAGTATCACATACGAGTGTTGAGTAACAAGTAACAAGTCTCAAGTATCAAGTTGTTAAGTACAAGTATCAAGTAGCGAGTGTCAAGTATTATGTTCAAGTATCAAGTCTCATGTATCATGTAATCAAGTATCAAGTAAGCATGTATCATGTTCAAGTATCATGTATTAAGTCTTGTAGTTATTACTATCTAGGTAGTAGTTCATGTGTCATCCTTTTATCACATGGTTTCTACAGTCAATGCAATTTCGTTTAGGCCCAGTGGTGGAGTCTGTAGGGCGGTGTACTCAGGTATCAAGTATCAAGCAAGCCATGCTCATGAATCGAGTAATCATATAACTAGTTTATGTGTCAAGTCATAACAAGACAAGTCATGAATCAAATATATACTAGTTCATGAATCAAATAATATACTAGTTCTTGAATCGGATAATAATATACTAGTTCATGAATAATATAATGTACTAGTTCATGAATCGGATACAATATAACTAGTTCATGAAGCATGTATCAAGTGGGAAACACGGGTCCCCTTCCGAATATACTTACCTATATTGTCCACTACTATGGTCTTTCCCTTAAACCCCGGCTTATTATTTATTATTATAATCAAGCAAGTATGAAAGTGTGCGAAACAAATCAAGTCAACATAATTAAGAACATGGAACAAGTCTAGGCTAGGTAGGATACATGTTCGAGGGTCAAAACAAATCAAAGTATTAAGAACAACGAGAATTCCAAATCTGGATAACATGACGTGTTGTACTAAAACTGCGATTACCATTGCTACAAGATAGCAAAAGTGGATCCGTCAGAAGGTCTAGAAACTAGACTTCTGCCCGGTTCCAACGCATCTAATTAAGTTACATAAAATTTGTGGTAACATGTGTCAAAACAGCAAACTATACAGAATTTGTGTTCAGCCAGAATTTGTAAAACCGAGTTTGTACATATGAAACAGGGTTGAAACATCATTAATTAATTCTGAGAAAATTAGGGAATGTTCTCTAGGGTGTCCAGTAATAGCATGCAAAATTTCAAGTCATTTACTTACTGATAGCATAGTTAAAATAATTGTAAACTAAAGAGGTGCAGCAGCTTTTGTGAATCTGCGACCGACACAGCAGCAGTAAAATTGCGATATCTCCTAGACCATAACTTGAAATTTGAAAATGTTGGATGTTATCGGCAACTACACACTTAGGGATACACTTCATATTCAGAACTCAAGTTCAGATTTTGGTTTTATTGATGTCGAAACAGCAAGTACAGACAAGAACAGCAGCAAGTGTGAATTTCTTTCATATACAAGTTGCATGATAAATGACTATTATGAGTATAGATTAGTGTGTGATACAAATACGGATGCATTGGAGATCAAATCAGCAAGTTACATGTATTTCTCAACTCAAAAGAATGTAAGATCAACACAATACATCACAAAACACACGTCTACAAGTCAGGGGGTTCATGTTCAAATAATTAGGAGATAAAAAGGTCCAACTAGTTTTGTAAATATATCAACGAAGGGTTGTGACTCTTATGATTATGGGATCGATAATGAATAATTCAGAATCAATAAATGATGAGACAAGAAGGATTCATAACTACGATCTATTTGCAGTATTTTCAATTAAATGCTTGTACTAGAACAATAATTTGTACAAGAAGAATACATGCCTTAGGGTGACGATGAATCCGACGAAAAATAACGGGAATGGATCCCGGGCGACGAGCACGGTCAGCACGGATCTTGATGAGACGATCAAGATCAATATGAAGATCAAGCAAATCCAACGGTCGGGATCAAAAAATAAAACATATAAGAATTAGAAGAGTACCAAAGAGTAACTATACCACGATTGACAATGTGATGAATAAGAACAAAAAGTGGATCAAATGTTCACCTCACCAAGTAGAAGACGAACGAGACGATCAAGGGCCGAGATCAAGTGTGATCGGTCAATCGGACGGCTGAGATCGAAGATCAAGGTCAAGATCAAGATCAAGATGATGATTACGATCGCAATGATCAAAAGAGATCTGACGGTCAAGATCAAGATCTTGATAATGATGGAGACGATGTTCAGGATCGCGATAATCCACGATCGGATGGCCTAGATCCAATGGCTTGGTGATGATCAAATGGAGGATCAGATGGTTGTGATCAAGAGCTGATGATGATGATGATGATCTGATCCAATCGGGAGGAGATCAGGCGGTCCAGGATCACTTGATGATGATGATCAAGATGAGATGAAGCAATCCAACGGTCGAGATCCAACATGATCCAAACACAACAGCATCAATAAGGCAAAGGGGAACCTGTGATCGACACAGGGCAGCAAGGCAGCGGCGACTGGTGGACGGCACTGCGGCGGCAAGAGGACGGCGAGGAGCACCGAGGGTGATGAGGTGGTGTAGGGAGAAGCACTGCACAGGGAGAGAGAACGGGAGAGACGGAGGGCAGAGGAGCACAGCGAGAGGTTACTGTCGAGGTGGAGGTCGCTAGGGGCTGTTGCTGAGTGACTGGCTGCGCTCAGGAGGCGAGGCGCGGCACCGGGAGGAGAGGTGGGTGCTGCAGAGGGACTGCGCAACCAGGGGAGGTCGGGACGAAGGCAGGGTAATGGGTGCAATGACACAGCGGGAGGCTGGGATGAGAAGGAGGCGGCCATGGCTGTCGTTGTCTTGACAGGAGGGCAGCGCGACGGGGCACCGGGGGATCGCTGCAGGCAAGGAGGCGCAACCAGGGTGGAGCAGGTCTATCGCGGCGTGACAGGAGGGAGAGCGGAATCAGGAAGACGGGCGCGCGGCGTTGGCAGAGTGCGACGCAGAGGAGCAGGGAAGAGACAAGGGGGAAAAGTATAAGACGGCTAAGTGTTGCATGGGGAAGACGAAAAGGCAAATATGGGTTAAATAGGTGAAGTTTAGGGTTTAGGTGAATAGATGGGTTTGGGCTTATCGGGTTTGGGTTGTGGGTAGAATAGATTAGGTAGGGTTGTGAATAGGTAAACGGGTATGGGTTTTAAATAGGGTAATGGATTATCCAACAAGGAAAATTAAATAATATAATACTAAATTAATTAACACTAAAAATAATAATAATAATAATAATAATAATAATAATAATAATAATAATAATAAAATAGAGTGGCTTTCAAAATAAATGGCTATACATAATTTGCAAGATACATTTTGTTTTAGTCGAGTTAAAAGAATAATAATAATAAGAAGAAGAATAACCGAAATAATAATAAGAAGAAGAAGAATAATAATAAAATAAGAATTGTATTTCAATATAAAATCATAGAAAAATAGTTACAGCTAAAATTATTGATCAAAGGTAAATTTTAATAGAAGATCCAATAATACATCAAAAATAGTTCGAAAGCGGAAAACTAATTTACAAAAATTTGAAATACCAAAAATGCACAGAAAATACATTTTGGGGAAACAGGGGTTACATTTGAGTACGGCCATGCATTTTGCAGTCTCACTCAATCAAGGGGCCCGTAGATATCGCTCTTGTTATGTAAGAGGGACAAATTCTATCTAAGTCACTCACATCCCTCCGCATGATTTGTAGTATATCCAATAGTCGACTTTATAATCACCTTATTACAGGTAATGTTTAACGACAATAAAACATATAACTTCTTATGTAAGGAACCGTAGTGACTTCAAGTCAAAGGACTACATACACCATGGTCACTGTGAGAACCGCTTATGACACTCACGTAACGATCTATGCAACATTCTTATGGAGGGTCATTCCAGTATATTATTACTCTAATATGTACCCATGTGAAGACTTGATATCTCATATCCATTACCCATGAGGTATGGTCATCAGTCTACACACACTAGTCTCTATGCATTATTATTGTCCTAATTTACAATAATACTTGACTAAGGATATTTAAGAATAGTGTTCTGATTATAACCAATAGGATCTCACAATCAAGTCATGCACTTGATATCCCATGGTATTGAACCTACTATTCTAAGGTCTTTATTATGCTCATTTAATCACAATAAACAACACAATAAATGAAATGCCTCATATATGAAATAAATGTCATAATGCAATGTAAACTAGTAATGTCAATACACAACTGACCTCTAGGACATACACCAACACCAGCAACGGTAGGCGGAACAACAGTGGGATCCGACCCTAAGCGCCTCACGCTCGGTTGCAAGAGAGCCCGAGGTCTCGGAGATTCCCGACCTCCAAAATGTCATCAATAATCGAGTGAATGAGGACAGCCTCCGAAATCTTCTTAGCCGCTCCCGAGGAGAGAGAGAACCTTCTAACCACTGTGTGGGCCAAAGCCCCCATTCCTCTCACAGGGAAGAGCATTGCAAACTCCTAAATGGCCACGGAGAAGGAGGCCACGTGACGATGGCCGAATTCCAAGAGTTTTGAGATGAGGTCCTGAGGCAGGGCCCAAAGTGAGCACACTCAGAGCCATTGAGCAGGAGAAGCTAAGAACTAGAAGTCCCATGGTAAACCCGATCCAAGGGATGCGAAGACGTAGTCCTTAAACGGATACAGGAGATGGAGGATTGCCTTGTTGGGATCGAGGAAGGCGAAAGACAACCAAATCGGTGGTATCGCCCGATTCAGCCCCTTTTTTGTTCCCATATCCTGGAAGCCCCGATCCCGAGGAATTTCAAGCCACCCTTCGAGACATATAACGAAAAGTCAGATCTGGCTGATCACATGGAGGGCTTCAAAACCCTTATGTTGATTCACAGCGCATCGGATGCCCTCCTGTGTCATGCATTCCCCGCCACATTACGGGGATCGGCTCAGGAATGGTTCTCCCGACTTGCTCCAAATTCCTTTTTTTTCCTTCAACCAACTTGAGGAAAATTTCCTCGAACACTTCGTGACCAGCTGCAAGGCTGAGAATATGAGCTCTTCTCTGCTCAACATGAAGGAGAAGGACATCGAGTCCCTTCGAGACTATGTTCAATGTTTCATAGCTGAAACCAGGTCGATATCCTCCCTCGATGCCGGGGTTGCTACCACAGCCTTTCAACACAATGTACGACACGACCTGTTGAAGACTTCCTTAGCCAAAAAGCTGCTCATTGATTTCTCTGACCTTCTTCTCCAAAGCGAGAAGTACATCCGGGCCAAAGAGGCCTTGCACTCGGGTGGTCGAAGAGAGGGGAAGAGAAAGGAGGACAACGCTGAAGCTCCAAAGAAAGCTCAAAAGGATGCCTCCAGGCAGAGGCATCCACATCCACTGCCCCGGTTTGATAAATTCACTAAGCTCAATGTGAGCATTTCCGCCCTCCTCTGGGAGACCGAGGGCAACGACGTACTCTGACACCCCTTTTGTTCCAACAATGAAAACAAGAAGAAAGACCGAAAGTTCTACAGCTGGTTCCATCGGGATCACAGCCATGATACCGACAACTGTCAGACTCTAAAAGACGAGAACGAGGCCCTCATCGGGATAGGGTATCTTGCTAAGTTTACTCAGGATGGTTTGAGGATCTATCCACCCTCTCGGGGTGCCAACAAGTGTTTAGAGATGGAGCCCGAGGCTCAGGACTCCGAAAACATGGCTATTCTCCACTACTTCCACAGTTGACCCATGGGGGGAGACTCACACTCCTCCCTTAAAGCTTTCATCCGGGAAGTCAATTCCATCCACAACTATCCACCTCCTCGAAGGCATAGACTGTCGGTCTCATTCACAAATGAAGACCTCGAAGGTGTCCAGGTCCCACATTGTGATGCCCTTGTCATCAGCCTCAGTCTGGCTAATCACAAGGTTCGTTGTATCCTTGTGACAATGGGATTTCAGTGAACATCTTGTTCCTTTCACCTTTTGAAGGCTTGAAGCTTTCTCGGGAGAGATTGAAATTGGCGGGCTGCACCCTTTACGGGTTCCCTGGTTCTCCCATCTAGATCGAGGGAATCATCACCCATGACATCACCACCGGCAAGTCTCCGACCTCCAGATCGAGGTAGTGGATTTCATGGTGGTAAATGTCAAGTCCACCTACCACACTATCCTCGGATGCACCGACCTTGCCTCTCTTCAAGCCATCCCCTCGACTTATCACATGAGGATGAATTTCCCTTCCAAGTCAGGAGTCGGGGTTGTCAAAGGCAACCAGAAGGCAACTTAAGCCTGCTATAAGGCTACAGTGAGCGGCTCAGTTCTCCCATTCGATGCGTTCAAGCTCCCTTCTAATCAGATATCAATCGGTTTCGAGCCTATGGATGAATTGGAGGAGGTCCCTTTCTCCGAGGCGAACCCAGTTAAATGTTGTCAAGTAAGCTAGTCCCTCCCCTTCGGCCTCAAGGAGGAAGTCATTTGATGTATCTGGCAGAACCGAGACATGTTCGCCTGGACACCCTCAGACATGCTTGGGACTTCTAAGGACCTCATCATGCATAAACTGAGTGTCCATCCAGACTCCAAGCCAGTGCAACAAAGGCACCGAAAATTTGCACCCGAAAGGCAACAGACGGTGAAAGAGGGGTCGATAAGCTCCTCTCTACCCGGTTTATCCAAGAGGTCAACTGCCCGAAGTGGTTGGCTAATATCGTGATGGTCAAAAAGTTTGATGGCAAATGGAGAATGTGCATTGACTTTACCGACCTTAACAAAGCCTGCCTGAAAGATCCTTTCCCGCTCCTGAGCATCGGTGCGACCTCTGACCATGAACTTTAAGCTTTATGGATGCCTACAACAGTTACAACCAGATTCAAATGTTCCCCCCGAACATTCGAAGACCACTTTCGTCACTGATCAGGGGCTTTACTATTACGAATTCATGCCCTTCGGGCTGAAGAATGTGTGTGCCACTTATCAAGCTCGTTAATTGAGTCTTCAAAAAGTAGATTGGTCGAAACATGGTTAGCCAGCAGGGGACAGAGGCAAATCCTAAGAAAATTAAGGCCATTTTGAACATGTCCCTTCCCAAGAACGTCAAGGAAGTACAAAGGCTCACCGGTCATCTTGCAGCCATCATCCTCTTCCTCTCGAGGTCGGGAAAGAAATCCCTCCCTTTCTTTAAGCCCTCCAGGGGATGATGCACTTTGAATGGGGGAGCCTCAATAACAGACTTTCGATCTGCTAAAAGAGTACCTCTCCAATCCCCTTCTCCACAGTAAACCTGAGCTGGGTGAGGTTCTAAACCTCTGCTTGGCAGCCTCAGAACAGGCCCTCAGTGCGGTCCTAATCAAGGAAGAAGATGGGGCCTAAAGGCCCATATATTATGCCAGCAAGATCCTCCACGACGCTTGGTTTCGATACACAAGGGTGGAAAAGGTGGCATATGCCTTGATCATGGCCACGTGGAAACTCCGCTCCTATTTCCAAGCTCACTCCATCGAGGTCCTCACAGACCAGCCTCTAAAGCAAGTCTTCCACAAACTTAGACCTCCGGTCATCTAATCAAATGGTCCATCGAGCTGAGCCACCACGACTTCAGCTACAAGTAGAGGACGACCATCAAGAGGCAGGCACTCACCGAATTCATAACTGAGTGCACCATCCCGGATAGCCCTGAACCCCAGAGGACGAGCCTGTCTGGGAGCTTTATGTCGGAGTCATCATAAGCAACCCGGACGGCTTCATCCTCCAATACTCCCTACACATCATATTCAAAGCATCCAATAACGAAGCGGAGTATGAAGCACTGATCATCGGGCTCCTCCTAGCACGAAAAGGTGGGGCCATACGGGTGAAAGCCTTCAACGACTCCCAGCTCATCGTCAACCAGTTCTGCGGAGAATATGAAGCCCGAGACACTCGGATGGTTTAATATTTGGCATACGTCAAGATTCTCTTGGCAGACTTCAAAGATGCTACTATAACCCAAATCCCCTGGGAGCAGGACAACCAGGCCAATGCTTTGTCCAAGCTGGCTTCCTCCTCCTTCGAAGACCTTGACTGCACAGTCTTGGTAAAGGTCCTTATAAGACCTAGCATCGAGAAGTCTGAAGTCATTTGCCTCGATCCGCCTATGCAAACAGGGACATGGATGGATCCAACTAGGTATGGCAAACGGGTCGGGTCAACCGCCGACCCGCCCATGACCTGCTCAAATAACCCGGCCCGCGAAACGGTGGTTCGGGTTCGGGTCGAACCCGTGAACAGTAACGGGTCGACCCGGGTCACGAAAATAATGAATCGAAACCACTGAACCCGGCCTGTGAACCCGCTAAAAATACCCCAACCCGCCTGCCAACCCGTGGGTCGACCCGCGGGTTGAGAACCGTTAGACCCGAACGGGCCAAACGTTCGACCCGCCCCGGGTCAACCGTTGACCCGCGGGTCCAACGGGTCGCAAACGTGTCATTGGGCACTGTACAGCAGAGAGCAGCAGCAGCAACGGCTCTTAGAGCCATTTTGATGGATTTTTTGTTTTTTTTACCCTATAAATACCCCCCCCCCCAAAACCCCATCAAAAAATTCACACCTTACTCTCTTACTCTCTCTACTATTATTACTCATTTCTAAGCAATTTGTGAACAATTGAAGTATTGAACAAACAAGTATTCAAGGCATATACACGATCAAATTCCAATCGTATCGAAATCAAAATTCAACAACGTCTTGAACTCTTCAACTCTCCTCCAAGTGATCAAGTTTTCAACTCTCCTCCAAGCTCTCCTCAACTCTTCAATTCCGGATTTGAGGATTTCTACTTCTACTTCTATTCTTATTTACACGGATTTTTTTATATACGCATATCTACGGTGAACGGTATCAAAATTTCATACCTCTCTTCTTCTTATTTTATTTTTGTTGTAGTTATAATTTTTTGTATCTTAACCGTTTGTTGGTTTTTTGATCTTCTCTCTCTCAACCCTCTTGTTTTCTAGATTTTTTTTGTAACTCATCGCTCATACATTGTGTAGTTTTTTTTTACATACATTACTACATTATGTCTAGATCACGCGGTAGCGGTCGTAGCAAAAGTGGGCAAGATTTTACCGGTACTTCCCGTAGGCCACCAATTGTCCCACTTAGTGAGCCCGCCGAAGAGTACCATGATCCTCCTACCCAACAATGGGGTACACACAATGATTTTGTAAGAGACATACAATTAGAAGAAGAAGAACAACAACCAACCGAAACAACACAACCTCCTAGTGGTAGGAAAAGTAGAGGGGAAAGTAGTGATTGGCATAAATTTTACGATTTTATCCCGGATGATGAAAATCCGGATATAGGTTTGAAAGTTTGTAAAACATGTGCTAAGCAATACAAATTCAAGAGGGGTGATGGCACCGGTACAATTAAGAGACACCTCCTAAATAACCATAAAGACCTTCTTGTTGGCCTACCCAGCCAACAAAAAATCCACCCTAGGACCGGTCTAGTTGATAGCCACCCTTATGATCCCGATCTTGTTCGTCGGGAAATGGCTCGATTAGTTATAAAGGAAGAGTTACCATTTTCCTATCCCGAGAGTAGAAACTTGGAAAATTTTAATTAAGCAGCCTTAAACCCTCATTTTAGAAGAATCCCGAGAAATATTTGTAAATCGGATTGTTTTAAAATGTACAATGAAATAAAGGACGCTTTGATTGCAATTTTATGGAGTTTAACTTGTAGAGTTAGTTTAACTTCGGATTGTTGGACGGGTTCCAACAATATTCCAATGATGGGAATAACCTGTTATTGGATCGACAATGATTGGATTCTTCAAAAAAGAATCATATCACTTGCCGCGTTGCCCTATCCCCATAGTGACGTTGAAATAGCAAACCGGATTTTAGATATTTGTGATATTTTTCATATTCGCAATAAAATTATGTGTATTAGTTTTGATAAAGCATCTAACAATAATGCATCAATTAGTATTTTAAAATCCGCATTAAATCCTCCATCTGACAATATTTTTCATGTTAGATGTGCATGTCATATTTTAAATTTATGTGTTCAAGATGCATTAAAAATAGCCGATCAATATATACTTAAAATTACAAATTGTGTACATTTTATTGCATTAAGTGGCACCGTATTTCAAGAATGGAAAGCTTGGTGTAGGTTTAAAAATGTAACTTTTAGAAAATTTTCAAAGGATGTCAAACACCGATGGAACTCTACTTTTGATTTACTACAGGTTGTTACCGAATATAAAGCATGTATAAATGATTTTTGTATCGCAAAAAATATGCCAAATTTTGAAATGACTCCCCCCGATTGGTTTTATGCTGAATCTTTGTTGAAATTTTTAGAACCTTTTAAAACCACAACTTTAAAATTTTCAAAATCATATGAATCTACTTCTAGTAGCATTTTTATTTCAATAGTTACTATGATGCAAACTTTTAACAAAATGTTAAATGATGCTTTTGTTGGTGATATTGTAAAACCTGCATACAAATTTTTTTTTAAGTATTTTAATCCTCGTCCTATGTTGTTTTGTGTTTCTACCGTTATGGATCATCGTATCAAATTAGAATGTACGAAAAGTTTGATTGAAATATTTTTTGCATTACTTGGGGAGGATGTAGAAATAGAAATTGATTGCGCTTCTTTTTTAGTTAAATTTGAATCTACGTTAAATAACTTGTATGATTATTATGATAATCTTTTGCTTCTAGTAGTACAACTTCTGTAGTTAGTTCTTCTTCTGCTACTTCCAAAGATAAGGGTAAGAGTAAATTTGATGATAGAACATTTAATTTACTTGCACAAATTCAATCCAAAAAACCTAGGACTAATCAACCAAATGAATTAAATTGGTATAACCAACAAGATTCTGAGCCTTCTACTTCTCCCCTAGATATTTTACAATGGTGGAAAGAACATGAACACACTTATAGTATTCTTAAATATATGGCTAAAGATCTACTAACTCCTCCTGTCTCTACAGTTGCTTCTGAAAGTGCATTTTCTTCAAGTGGCAGGGTTCTAACTGATTACAGGAATCGCTTGAAGCCCGACTCGTTAGAGATGCTCGTTTGCATAGAAGACTGGCTGAAGGCTGAAGATATGACACAAGGAAAAGCATTATCTATGTCCACAAGTGGGAGCAACTCGCCGGAAGAACAACAACAACAACATCAATAGCAACCAAAATGAAGAATTCAAGACCAACAAAAATAAGTCAACAACAACAATTTGAAGGCTATCAACTTGAAGACAATTGTAAATAGATAAAAAATTGTATTAAATATTTGCTTGTTATTTCAAATTAGAAAAATTGAAGTAAATTGAAATTGTATATAAGAAATATATTAGGTATAAAACAAATTTGTGAAATCTTTATTTCTTATTAGAAATTGTGAAACTTGTATAACTTGAAATCATATGAATAATATTTCAATATTTTTTGGCAATTTCACTCTTTCAATCTTATTATTATTATTACAATTTTTAATATTTATAATTATTATTATTATTATTATTATTATTATTATTATTATTATTATTATTTTAAGTTTTTTTTTTAAAAAAAAACCAATCTAAACGGGCCAACCCATGACCCGACCCAAACTGACCCGGGTCGGACCCGTAAGGGTTCACGGGTTGGGCGGGTCGCCATTTCCCCTCCTCGACCCGGCCCGGCCCAGCCCGGTTAAGCATCCAACCCGACCCAAATCCGCCCAAGTCAACATCCAACCCGAGCGGGTCCGGCCCGACCCGGCCCGTTCGACCCGACTGCCATCCCTAAATCCAACCTTGAACTTCCTGAGAAGTGGAGAATTACCACACGACCCCTCGAAGATAGAAAGATCCGAACTAGGGCTGAGAGGTCCATGATTGTGGACGGAGTGCTCTTCAAGCACTCATACACCAAGATTGATAGGAGACCCTACCTCCGATGCTTGAATAAGGAGGAAGCAAAGTATACCCATGAAGAGATGCACGAGGGGATTGAGAGCTGCAAGATGTCCAGAATATCATCAAGATGTATGGACCTTGCCAAAGGTTCTCCATGGTGATGCACCTACCGTAGGCCAAGCTCAAATCGCTGAATAGTCCGGCCCCCTTTGCCATGTGGGAGATAGATTTGGTCAGCCCATTTCCCAAAGCAACAGGCCATAGGCACTTTCTAGTCGTGGCTATCGACTACTTTGCTAAGTGGATCGAAGCGGAACCCTTAGCTACCATCACCGAACATCAGGCTCAGCAATTCTTTTGGAAGCACATCGTCATCTAATTCGGGATCCCTTGTGTCCTCGTCACTGATAACGGAACCTAGTTCACTAGCAAAAAAATTCGCAAATTCTGCGAAGACTTAGGAATTCAGCAAAAGTTTTCTTCTATCTCATACCTATAGTCCAATGGTCAAGCCGAGATTGCTAACTGTCAAATCCTTGATGGCCTCAAGAAGCGACTGGATAAATCTCCCAAAGGCCTATGGGTCGATGAGCTACCAAGTGTACTATGGTCAAATCGGACAACCAAAAGAATAAAAGTGGGTTTATGGGCCAAATGCTTGTAGATGGGGGGAAATTTATAGGCATCAGTAACAACCACCTCATTGATTACACTCAATAAGTCAACACTTCAACTTTCAAGATGCCTTGAATCCCTCAAACAGTTGACGTATACAAACACGTGTCAACTCATGTGATCATGTAGAGTGGCTCACAAAACTAAGGCCTCGGATCCATGCATCTGTGGGCAATGCTTGAGACTCCATTCACGGTATTGAAAGAGAAATCGAAGGGAAATGCTCAAACAAGTCTTGTTCATAAATAAAACTGAGTATAAATGCGGTGGCCAGTCCACGAGAGGGCAAAATACAAATAACTTAGGGATGCTGCTTGGAGGATGACCCCTTCTTAATGGCCTGAACGGATGGGCCTTTATTAATCCCAACTGCGGTGTCGACCGGTACATCGATAGTCGGCTCAACCCCTTCGGTAGCCTGAACAATTTCCATTATCTTTGCATCGATAGCCAGGCCTCCGACGTTAAGGCTCGGGTATCTGGCTTTAACATGCCCAAGGGCAAGGCCATACCCTTCGTCCTGAGCATGGTTCACCTGTAGCATGGTCCCGTCCAATTCCTTCCTCAACTTCTTCTCTTGCACCTGCCAAACCAACCGCTCCTCACTCAGCTTCTTCTCCTGGGTGTCCATACCAGCCGTTCCTCAGTCAGCTTCTCCTTTTTCGCTAGTAGCTCATCCTAAGCTTTCTTTTCCTTCTCCAGCTCACCCTTCATCTCCTTCACTGTCTGCCAAACATCGGCATTTTGACACAATATGTCCCTCTGATCCACCTCGGCCTTCTTGGCCCGATTAAGAAGCAATCCGAGCCGTCGCTTCAATTTGGCTCTGCTGACGGTCACCTGTAAGGAAACGAGAATGCGTCAGCGAAACGAAGACTACAAGAAAATTCACTGGCCAAATAAAACTTTCACCAGGACGGAAGCCTAAGCCTAGCGGGTATAAACCTCCTCCTCCGACTCCTTCGTCAAAGAAGCTCGATCTTGAGGAGTGGCGAGGTGGTCGGCCACCTGCATAGCTTTGAGGCAGTCGATCGACAAGTCTGCCTCTGTGATAGACATGGAAGATACCCACGCCTTCGCCGGCGATGGGAGCTTTGGACCTGGCCCGACACTCTTTGGGGGGTGAAGCTTTAGGCTTCTTGACCTCTTTGGCAACAACTCCAGGTGCCTTTGACTTCAAAGGGTCGACGCCCTTGCCCTTCCTTTTCTGTAGCGGTTCCTCCGAGCCCGGGGAACGAGGACGTTTCGACATCCCTGCATTTGCCTCCCCTAGGAACTCCCCCTCGGGCACCACCATCGACCCTGCCTCAGCCCTTAATCCCATGTTCCTGGCTCTCAAAAAAATTTCAAAAACCATGGTTGCGTGATGAAGAAGCAACGAAGCCAAAAATAAGAGGGTCAAGTGGATTTGCGAGAAGGACCAGAGAATACTACATATAAGCAGAAAAGGGACATCGAATACTGCATATACACGTGATAGCACATGAGCACATGTGGCGCGCTAGACCTTTGGGATTCCCATCAGCTAGATGTCTCAAAATGATGTTCCCACCCCGAGCTTTACGTGGTTTTCACAACAAACAACCTCAGATATCAGACTAATTTCCCCACGATCGAGAAGTCAAGCCTCAGATCCAAAGCCTCGAAAGAGGTTCCGATCTCGAGGACAACGAAATTCCAAGATTACGACAGGAGATAAGAGCAGAAAACACTTGCATTAAAAGGAGAATATGCTACATTATCTGAGAATTACATGAACTCTTACAAACTCAAGGATCGGAGCCCTTACCTCTGGGGTCACAATCGGAGCCTTTACCCCCAGGAGCTCGACCTTGATCCACTTTGTGAAGTAGTCGATCGCTATTACCAGGAACTTCCTTTGGCCCGTTGCTTTCGAAAAGGGGCCTACCAGGTCCATCCCCTACATAGAAAAGGGGGTCGGACTGGCTAGGGAGCGGAGGTTTGCTTGTGGAACTCTTCTCATCGAGGAGAATATTTGACAAGGATCGCACTTTTTGACCAGGGCCAGGGCATCTTGCAACATCGTGGGCTAGTAATACCCGTGGTTCAGAGCCTTTCGGGCATGCGATTGGCTTTCCATGTGGCACCCACCAATTCCTTCGTGGAGCTCCTTAAGAGCATACTTGGCCTCGTCAGGGGTTAAGCGGTAGAGGTAGGGTCTTCCGTCCGTCGTTGTGTACGAGCGTTTGAAGAGGGTTTCGTTGATCATGGTGAACCTTTCCGGGCGGACCCTGATCTGCCTTGCCTCGGCTCAGTCTTGGGGGAGCTTTCCTTCGATCAGAAAGTTTTGGATAGGAGCAGTCCAATCGTCAGGCTGAGCTCCATCGTCTATACAGAGGGTCTCGAGGAGGTTGATACTCGGATTTAGGAGCACTTCGATCAGAACGGTGCGGTCGAGGACTTCAAAGGACGAGGCTAACTTCTACAGGGCATCGGCCTGGGCATTTTTCTTTCTTGGGATCCTTAAGACTACAGAATCGTCAAAAGATGTCAAGAGCTGCTTGACCACAGCCAAATACTAGATCATCCGATCATCACGGGCCTTGTACTCTCCAGTAATCTGGTTGACCACGAGTTGATAGTCGCTAAAGGCCCTGATCTGTCTGGCGCCTGCCTGGTGTGCTAGGGTGAGTCCCGCGATTATAGCTTCATATTCTGCCTCGTTGTTAGAGGCCGGAAATTTGAGGCGGAGGGAATATTGAAGAAGGAAATTGTCGGGTCCTCGCAGAATGATGCCCGCGCCACTCTCCGCTTCACAGGAAGAGCTGTCGACATAAACTTCCTGCGTCTGGTCGGCCTCCCCACTTTCGGGTTGCTCGGAGATGCTGGATTCTGTGATGAATTCGGCGAGGGCCTGTCCCTTGATTGCTGTCCTTGGTTGATAGCTAATGTCGTATTGACTTAGCTCAATCAACCACTTGACCAAACGACTGGAGCTCTCGAGCTTATGGAGGACGACCTTTAGAGGCTGGTCCGTGAGAACCTAAATCGAATGCGCCTGGAAATAAGGGCAGAGCTTCCACGTGGCCATGACCAGGGCGTATGCCACCTTCTCCATTTTTGCATATCTGGTCTCGGCCGAGAGCAGGACTTTGCTTACATAGTACAATGGCCTTTGGACTCCGTCTTCTTCTCGATGAGAACAGCGCTAAGCACACTTTCCGAGGCCGAAAGATAAAGCCAGAGAGGCTCGCCCGACTCGGGTTTGCTAAGGAGCGGAGGATTAGCAAGGTACTCTTTTAATTTAGCGAACGCCTCCTGCTACTGAGTGCCCCATTCGAAGCCTTTGGTTCTGCGTAGAGCCTTGAAGAACGGGAGTGACTTTTCTCAGGACTTGGAGAGGAAACGGCCGATGGCCGCCAGTATTCCCATGAGCCGTTGGACTTCCTTGATATTTCTCGGAGGGACCATGTTTATTATGGCCCGGATCTTCTCGGGGTTCGCTTCAATGCCGCGCTGGCTGACAACGAAGCCAAGAAATTTTCCCGCGGAGACGCCGAACGCACACTTGGCCAGATTGAGCCTTATATTGTGGGTCTGAAGGATGCCAAAGGCTTCTTCCAGGTCGGCGACGTGGTCCTGTCCCTGTTGGCTTTTGACGAGCATGTCATCGATGTACACTTCCATGTTGTGACCGAACTGGTCCTTGAAGACTCGGTTGACGAGCCTCTGATAGGTAGCACCAGCATTCTTCAGCTTAAAGGGCATAACCCGGTAGCAGTAGAGACCTTGATCAGTGACGAAAGATGTCTTAGCTATATCAGGGGGAACATTCGGATCTGACTGTAGCCCGAGAAGGTGTCCATGAAGGACACGAGCTCGTGACCCGACGTTGCGTCGATCAGAGCATCGATGCTGGAGAGAGGGAATGGATCTTTGGGACACGCCTTGTTAAGGTTCATAAAGTCTATGCAGATCCTCCCGCTCTCGCTGGCCTTTCTCACCGTCATGACGTTCGCCAGCCACTCAGGATAGCTGACCCCTTGGATAAACCGGGCAGACAACAGTTTGTCTACCTTTGTTTTCACAGCCTCCTTTCTGGATGATCGGCTTCGAGCCAGATTCCACGCTTAATCTTGCATGATCAGGTCTTCGAATACCCCGAGCATGTCGGATGGCTTCCAAGCGAAGAGGTCGACATTGCGGCGAATGCAGTTGATTAGGTTAGACTTCAGGTCAGGCACGAGGGAGCAGATCACGCGGAACCACTTTGACTTGTCTTTTGTCTCAAACGAGACTTCTTCTAGTTCGTCCGCAGATTTGGGCTCTGGTTGGCTCCTTTCGGGTTGAAGTTCGATGACGTCCAGGGGAAACACACCACCCCCAACCACCATCATATAGCATGATCGTGCTGCCTTTTGGTTCCCCCGAACGACCCCGACACCTGACTCAGTAGGGAACTTCAATTTCAGGTGGTAGGCCAATGGAACAGCTTCGAGGGAGCAGAGCCCTGGTCGACTAAGGATGACATTGTAAGCCGCTTTGACGTTCACAACCATGAAGTCCATCGACTCGGTCCGTCTGAGGGGGGTCGTACCGGCGGTGACATGCAAGGTCACGATCCCCTCTATCGGTACTGGGATGCCAGGGAACCTGTGCAGGGTGTACCCGGCTGGTTTCAGCTTATCTCGGGGGAGCTTGAGGTTCTCAAACGCTTCCAAAAAGAGGATGTTCATCGAGCTCCCGTTGTCCACGAGGATCCAACGGACTTCGTAGTTTGCCATGACGAGGCTGATGATGAGCGCATCGCAGTGCGGAAGCCGGACCCCCTCCAGGTTTTCCCCTGAAAAGGAGACAGGAAGCTGCTGGACCTGGGGGAAAGGAGGTCTCGAATGGCATTTACCTCCCCGACGAATGCCTTACGAAAAGTATTAGAATCCCCTCCCATAGGCCCCCCATGGACGCAGTGTAGAATGGCTTGGCCTCCAGTCTCTTCAGGCTCCGGGTCCCGCTCGGGAAGCTGTTTGGGGGAACGAGGAGGAGGAGAAGGCCTTCGGTTCCTCGTATCCCTTCGGTCCCAGGCGTCTTCCCGAGTGAATTCTCGAAGATACCCTCGTTGGATGAGGACCTTGATTTCGTCCTTAAGGGCCCAACAGTAGTCGGTGTCATGCCCGTTGTCCCGATGGAAACGGCAGTAGAACCGCTGGTCCCTTTTCTTGTTGCTAGTTGGTCAAGGGGGCATCTGGACGAGGTCCCTGTCTTCGATCGCTAATAGGATGGCCGACACATTTTGTATCAGTGGCATGCATCTCTCGAAATGCAGGTCGAAGGGACCCTCTTCATGCCGGTCCCGTCTCTCGGAACCTTCTTGGCTGGCTCTGCCTCATCGGCCTTGCGCTTCCCCTTCCCCGGGACCTCTTTGGCGTCCTCAGAATTCAGGGCCTCCTCCGCCCAAATGTACTTCTTGACCTGATTGAGCAGGTCAGGGAAATTGAGGGAGGCTTCTTGGCCAAGGACACCTTCAGCTGGCCGTGTCGGACGTTGTGTCGGAATACTGCTGACGCGACCTGTAACGCCCCGATTTCTATGTACTGAAAAACCGTGACATAAGCCAAAATCTTACATTCAATTAGCCACAATACACAGAAAACAGGAAAATTTAAAATTTTTTATTTAATACAATATTACAACCCGAGTGTTTCCATTGTTTCAATATATTACATCAGAGTATACAAGAATGAAATAACAAATGTCGGGTTCTTCACTTGGAAGCCATGCCTTGACTAGAGTTCTCCCGAGCTGGTGATCCTGTATCCACAACCTGTTAGAGTGGGAACGTCAGTACATATACTGATGCTTAAAGGCTGATGACTAGCAGCGAATCTCAAAAACAAATATATCAAGCATGGTAAATGTGTCGGTATAGTTTAAGTGTTCGTGAGTGCAATGTCTTAAAACCTAATGCAATGTCAACTAAGCTAGGATTCTCTTATTCTAATGCAAGCGAGAATCCGGAGTCGTATGCATCCCATAACTACATACATCAATATCAAGTCGTTCTCCATATTTAGGGATTTAAACCCGCGTTATGAATTTCTACTTTTGTACGCAACATGTTCCTAACAGATACAACGTGACTGATGAGGTTACAGACGTGGTCAAGTCTTACCAATGTAGTATGCTCATGGTGTCTATGTTTGCCACTACTACCCGGCGCACCGGACCTCACTCAAAAACCAGACAAACCGGAATTACTGCAGCACAGGTTAGCTCGAAGCATCCCATGAGGCCCCCTAACTCATAGACCGTAGTCTATGGCCTGTTCGCTTCCCCAGCATAGAACATGATGGAGTTCCGGGGTTCCATCCCCTAGCTCCACCTGCCTTTATCATGGTACTTCAGGAATTAACAGTGTGAGATACGCAACTCGTGCTCCCAACTTGTGAGAAGGCACCGTATGTATCCCTTTGACGGGAAAGTACAATCCAATAACACCACTAGTGTCGGCCTATAGGACGAGTTGGGTCATAAGGTATCACCCCTAATATCCTCTCCTTTGGCAAAAAAATGGTTAAGTAAGATCTTAATAAGTTACTACCCTAATGATGTCACTAATCCTAAGCAATCTTACAGGATTTCAACTTAGATTATCATGGTCCAACTCATGGTCCATTGATCCAAGACACTAGTGACGGAATCTCCCTCACTCATCACTACCTCTAACTTGGATCTTATCAACACTCTCATCCCACGATCAATCCACACCGGCTAAGATCCGTCGGCATCCGAGGTGAGATTTATCCATAGTCTCCAAGGTGGTAAGATGTGGGTCTTGATGGTTGATGACCCCTAGGGTAAAAGAAGGCCCTAGACTAGTTTTTTATCAAGCTAACAATTATTAGTGGCTTTCCCAACCTTTATTACCCATGAAGATGAAGAATGTTCGCATGATATGGTCCAATTTTAATTAGAACCTCATACAACTAGAATCTATGGGTTCTTTTTTCCAAACTAAACTAGAACTACATGCAACTAGATTCTTGGATTCTTTCTCAAGTTTGAGCTAGAATCACCTAGAAACTAAATACATGGGTTCTCTTATCAATTGAGCTAGAACTACCATGGTACTAGTTTCATGGGTTTCTTTTTAAAGTCGACTAGAACAAATATGGAACATAGGTTCATTTCAACAACTAAACTAGAACACATAGCTCAAGTATGGGTTCATGGGTTCTTTTTAATCTTTCACTACAATACTACCCTATACAATTCAAGCATGGGTTCTTTTTAACGAGAATGCTACAATATACCATTCAAGCATGCATGGGCTCTTTTGAATCTAGAATAACTACACATGTAACTCAAGCACGAATGGGTTCTTTTGAGTCTAGAATAATTACAACTCAAACATGATGGGTTCTTTACTAAAATACTATAATAACTCAAGCATGGTTTCTACATATAACTCAAGCATGATTCTTTAACTCAAGCATGAATTCTACATATAACTCAAGCATGATTCTTTACTACAACTCAAGCATGATTCTTTTACTACTACTTAAGCATGATTCTTCTACTACTACTTAAGCATGATTCTTCTACTACTACTTAAGCATGGATCTTTACTACTACTTAAGCATGAATGTTTGCTACAACTTAAGCATGAGTATCTACTACAACTTTAAGTATGAACTTTACTACACTTAAGCATGAGTATCTACTACAACTTTAAGCATGAACTTTACTACACTTAAGCATGGATATTTACTACAACTTAAGTATGAATATTTACTACAACTTAAGCATGGATCTTTACTAGCTATTATAAAGACTACTTTTCTTTATGAATTACAAGTCTTAAAATATTACAAAAATCTAACTTTATGAACTACAAATTTCTACATAATACAAAAATCTACTTTTTATAAATTACAAGTCCTACATATTACAACCTTCTTTTCTTTAACCTCTTAGTTCCTACATACAACAAAGTCTACCTTTTTATGAACTAAGAGTTAGTAAGATTTGATATTTAACAAAGTAGAGAGCAATAAACAAATAAAGGAGTTATTTTTAATAGGTGTTGAGTTCTACAACCCAAAAATGGGTATGTAAATATTTCTACTACACAAATCTTCATATGCTCATGTCAATTAGTCCAAGTTGAATATTTTTAACAAAATAACCATGATAAAAACTTAAAGATTCCATCTTTATGTGTTTTATTAAGTTCTCCCATTCACTTTCTTTCATGTGATCATTTTGATCCACAACCATTCATATGCACAAGATCTTTAGTCCAAGTTGTTAGTTTTTATTAGCAAAAAAAATAACAACAATAACAACAAATAACCATAGCAAATAATAAAGACTCCATCTTTATGTGTTTTAATTAAGTTCTACCATTCACTTTTTTTCATGTGATCATTTTGATCCATACAACCATGGTTATGCCTAAGGTTTGAGTCCAATTTATTACTAGAACGTACAACAACACATACAATAATAAAAAGACAAAAACAATACTAGTAAGAGAATAGAGAAACCCCCACCTTGTTATTTCTAATTAGGAAGGACTAGCCAAAACACATTCTCCTTCCCCCTAGCTTCTATGAAAGCTCCTAAAAAACCTACAAGAAGAACTCTCTAGTTAGGGCTTGTTCTCGCTTTCTTTTCCTATCTTTTTTTTCTTGTAAAAATGAGATAAGAGGTGAAGTGGGGGGGGGGGGGGGGGGGGGGGGGGGGGTATTTATAAGATGGAAGAGAAGGGGGAGAGTGCGAAAGCACCAAGGGGATTTGCAAAAACCCCCTTGGGTACCTTGAAGGCCGGCCATACCTAGGGAGGGGGGAGGTGAGGTAGAGGTAAGGTGAAGGGGTGAGGTGGACGGGTGAGGTGGAGGAGAGAGACTTCGAGAAAAATACCCCTTAAACTCTTATGTATCTAATTAATCCTAGGTTTAATCCTTCAACCAAAACCTAGCCATCCAAATTGATTTATCATGACAAAAAAAGATATTTTTTTCCAAAATACACACAACATGATTTGTACAAACGCACGAAATTGATCAATACGCATACGTAAAACTGCACAAAAACAAATTAATTAAATAATTAAATAATAAAAATAATATTATTAATAATTGATCAGGATATTACACGACCCCAGCGTCGAGGGAGGAGACAGACCTCGCCTCTGCGGTGAACCTCCGGAAGAACTGACGGAGTAACTCCCTTCCTTCTGTTGGAGGTCCAGTAGGGACGTGCTTGTCTTCTCGGCCTTCCTGCCGGTCAAGAAGTGGGCAAGAAAGTTGGCCTCCAGCTGATCGAACGAGTAGATCGAGCTGGGGACGAGCTTAGAGAACCATTCCTGAGCCGGATCCCGGAGGGTGGCGGAGAAGGCACGACATAGGAGGGGATCCGAAGCACTATGAATCATCATGAGGGTCTTGAACCCCTCCATGTGATCAGCAGGGTCACCCTCACCATCGTAGGTCTCGAATTGAGTAGGCCGAAAGTTCCTGGGTATTTTTGCTTGTAAGATTACAGCTGGGAAAGGAGGTCGGGTCGGCCTATGACCGTGAGCCGGCCTCGGGCCGCCCTCGCCAAAATGGTCGAGGTGGTTCTCCATTTCATGTAGGCGTCTTAGGATGCCCTCATCTCGTTCTGGCAGGCGGGTTAAGCCGCGAGACTCGCTGGCTCCAGCATCCGACCGCGAGTGAGAGCGGTGGAGTGTCTCGTTCCCGGGGGTTCCTAAGATGACCTTCAGGATCTCATTCCGAAAGTTTTGGAACTCACGACGTGTGATCGGAGCTTGTCCGACCGGGTTGTGTTGGGGTGGCGACCTTCGGTCTGCGCGACTGAGCTCCGGCTCCCGCTCTCGAGATGGGTGCCTGAGATGGTTCGGGGCCGAGTTGGAAGCGGCCCCTCCCCTAGTTCGTCTGGCTTGCCGGTTTTCGATGACCTGACGTAGGTCGATCGCGAACGAGCGAGAAGCGTGCGGCCCGGGTTCGCCGTTGATCTTCGGATGATTGGATCCCTGAGTGTCGGCATGGCCGATCTGGGAAGGAGCATCTGGACGACGTGCAAAGGTGATAGCTCGTCTAGCCTTGGGTGCCACGTGAGAGCTAGGATTGAGGGGATGACGTTCCTGGCCGGGGTCAGACTGAGGTCAGTATCGAGGCTTCCCACAGATGGTGCCAACCTGATGCGATTTGTTTTTGGGGTGTGAGTTCTTGTAATTTGTATAGTGGAAGGCACGGTACTGGCTATATGTTCAACCTTCGGCTGGGAACAGCTCGGGAGTAGCAGGAGTGAGGTGGAGGATGGATGCTCGGCTCGGATCCAACTGCTCAGCTCGGTCTTGTGTACCTACACTCTGCTTAGAAACACCAGGAGAGATCTCGGTGACAGGCCCTCCGACGATCTAGTCAATCACTGGAAAGCAATAGTAGCTAGGGTTTTGGAGGTAAAAGATTGATCACCTTGCCAGTGGGGGAGGGGGGGTGGTATTTATAGGCAGAGCAAACGGGTCTGAGATCCTGCCGGGCCGAATTTGGGCCCGTTTGCTTGTGGGCCTAACGTGGCAGAAGCCCATGAGGCTCTGGGTTGATCTGATGATTGTTGGATCCTGCAGGCAAGGCAAGAAACACTAGAGGGGGGGTGAATAGTATTGTATAAAAAATAAAAACGAAATTGAACTTTTTCTTTTGTTCAGTCGACTGAGGCGTCAGAACAGAAAAATATTTTAGACAAGTCTGGTCAGTCGACTTAAAGTGGAAACCAGTCGACTTGCCAGACAAGTTTTCGAAGAGTATATTATACCAGTCTGCTCAGTCGACTTAAATAAGAGAAGAAGTCGACTGTCCAAACAAGTTTCACAGAGTAAAAAGCAAATAAAGAAAATGCAAGTTCAGAGAAATACAACCACAGAGTACACACGATGTATCCTGGTTCGGTCCTCCCGACCTACATCCAGTCCCCAAGTCAACTGTCAACCAACGGAAATAAAGATTTTGATTTTGAAAAACGAATTTTGAAATTAGTAAATTGGTGAAACGACTTGAACAGTCGACTGGGTTGCCATGATGAGTCGACTGGTCAGAGTTTGAAAGAGTTCAGACAGTTTCGTACTGGTACAGTTGACTGGTGCCATAAGAAAGTTGACTGGTACTCAACAGCTGATCTAATTCAAACTGTTTCATCCTTTAATCTTTTGAAAAACACTCAATTTTAAAGATGTGTGAGTGTGTGTGTGTGGGGGGGTGACAAGGCTGTTACATCAATCTAAGACTCAACAAAAGAAAATTACAATTATTTTACAAGACGTGTAATATAATGCATTGAAGCATAGGTCTTGTCTTAAGTCTTGAGTCTTGAGATGGAGCTTTAGCCTTTATCTTTGTCTTTGAAGCTTGCAACCATGTAGCTTTCTTGATCAATTTTCTTTGAGAGCTTTGTTTGTAACTTTGCTTGATCAACTTGCTTTGAGAGCTTTGTTTGAACACTGTGCCTTTGTGTAATAAAACCTGCAATATATAAGATGTAGCACAACAACTTTGCATTGTGTTGTAATCATCAAAACCAAGAATCAACATTCTTCCCCTTTTTGATGATGACAACACAATAGCTTACAATAATAGAAATAATACACATGCTCATTGCTGCCCCTAACTAATGTACAATATACATATGTGGATAAAACATGCACCAAATGAAAAATATGCACCAAATGAAAAATATGCACATATAGCTAATTTTCTCCCCCTTTGTCATCAACAAAAAATTGGAGGAAAAAAAATTGTAAACACAAAGGAGCATATAGCAAAAGCAAAGTTTATACATAGAAAGTTAAAGTACATTGTTCAAACTTTAAAAAAAAAGCAGAAAATACAAAAATAAGTAGAAAAATGACAAAGAAATAAAAACGGTAGGTAATCAGTTTTCTTCATCTTCATCTTGGGCACCTTGAGAGGGAGGAGGAAACTGAGAGGTGAACAAGTGAGTGGGATGGGAAATACTGGCTTCAAGAGCGTCTTGACGATCCATTATATAATTGACAGAAGTGTAAAGCCTTCTAGGTTCATCAAAATCAGCACGAGAACGAGATGAACTAGAAGCAGAAGTCCGACGAGCTGAAGTGGCTAAAGGGATAGGAGGTGCATTCCTATGAGGTGACCTAAGTGGAGAATTAAGCAACTTTATACGTGCTAAACTAGCACGATCAAACGAATCAAAGTGTTTTGCAACATTCGTCTCAGAATCGAGATCAACATCATGAGCATAGAAAATGTGAGTAAGTAAAGCACCAAAAGGAAGAAAAAAGGTATGAGCCTTATGAAGACGATTAAAGATGAGTAGACCCCAATTTATTTTTATGTTGCTAAAAATTGCATAAATGGCTTGTTGCAACTCAAGGGAAAATACTGGTCATAACTCCCTGTTTTGGAAATAATGTTATATGACAGTATGCGTGCAACTAGCTTAGCAATAGGAGTAATTGATCGATTGATCATAGGAGGACCATGATTTGGCAAATAAATTCTAGAAAAAATGGTGTCATCATCCATATCAACATCTCCTAAATCACACTCTTCATCAGACGGACCCAAAATAAGGCTTAATCTAGCAGGGTGATTTTCATGCATTTATTTTCGACAGAAGATAGAATAAAAATCTCATTACCATCCTCCGATGTAACAACCTTCATATTTGTGTAAAACAAATATATAAGGTGAGGGTAGTAAGAGGGTTGGTTTACTAAAGACAATAAATCAAATAACTCACATTGTTCAAACAATGGGGCTAGAGGAAACCTATCAAGATCCGGAAAGTTTACAAATCTACCCAGAAAAATGATAATGGAACAAATAATGTCCCATTTATCAATAAGACTAAGGCTTCTTAAGTATTGAAGATAGTCTCTGGAAGATTATCCCTCCTCTACATTAGAGGTACAAGATCTTTTAGGGGCCATTACTCAAGAACTCTAAAAAATAAAGAGAGGGAAAGAGTCTAAGAAGATATACCAACAAAGAGAGTAGAATAGAGGCACTGATCTTAGGAAAGGGGACTTTGGAATGGGGAAATCCACTGAAGTAGAGCTTCGATTTGGGTTCAAGATCTGAAATTACCAAAGAGTAGCAGCACCAGCCGACTTAGGGACCTCGGAATTGAGAGAGGCGGTGAAATAGAAAAGTGAAAAAAAAAAAGAGGTAGAAGTTAGGGTTTTACACAAAAGTGAATGGTTAGGATCAAATCTGGTGAAAAAGCAAGGGACGAGATTGGTCAAAGGGGAAAAACAGGGTAAAGAGTCACCTCAAACGAAGTGCTAAATTCGAATCTGAAAGAAGAGCTGATTCGCGACAGTCGACTGGAGGGTAGGATCAGTCGATTTAGTCGAGAGCAAAAGAGATAAACGAAGATAGAAATAATACAACTGGCAGTCGACTGGATTACTGTTCACAGTCGACTTTCCAGAGTATAAAAATTCAGGAAAATAAATATAACGAAAAATACTTGGTCAGTCGACTACGATAAAGTTTTAAGTCAACTTACCAAAGTTAAGATTTCAAGAAACATCATGAAAACTACAAATTCCTAGTTCTCTTCTTAAAGTGATAAAAGTGTCTTCCTTAAGTGGTTTAGTAAAGATATATGCTACTTGTTTATCAGTAGAAATAAAGTCTAAAGAAATATCACTCTTTAAAATATGATCACGTAGGATTTTTAGATAAGTTAATGGCACTGGTATTATCACACATTATAATAGATTTTGAAAAAGAAATACCATAGTCTAATAGGGTTTGTTTCATCCACAAAATTTGGGCACAAGCCAAACTTGCAACGATATACTCAGCTTCTGTAGTAGATAGGGATACCGAATTTGCTTCTTACTGTACCAAGATACCAGGGGAGTGTCCCAAAAAGTGACAGTTCCACTAGTACTTTTTCGGTCAGTTTTACTCCCGGCAAAATCCGCATCGCTATATGACAAAAGTTAAAAATTATCGATGCGTGGATAAAATAAACCGTACTCAGACGTGCCTTTAATGTATCTTAAAATACGTTTCACAGCTTTTAAGTGAGATTCTTTAGGACTTGACTGATATCTAGCACACAAAAATACACTAAACATAATGTCTGGTCTACTAGCAGTTATATATAAGAGTGAGCCAATCATACCTCGATAGAGTTTTTGATCGACACTCTTACCTAATTCATCTTTGTCAAGGGTAGTGGTAGTAACCATAGGTGTGGTTTTACAACTTGTGCTATCCATGCAAAATCGTTTGAGTAATTCCTTAGCGTATTTTCCTTGATTAATAAATATGCTATTTGGTGACTGTTTAATTTGCAGTCCAAGAAAATAATTGAGTTCACCCATGTGACTCATCTCAAACTCATTTTTCATGGTATTAGCAAACTCTTGGCATAGATTACTATTAGTAGAACCAAAAATTATGTCATCTACATATATTTGTATGATCAAAATATCGGTCTTAATTCTCCTAATAAACAAAGTAGTATCTACTTTACCTATTTTAAAACCCATTTCTAAAAGAAAAGTCTTCAATCGATCATACCAAGCACGAGGTGCTTGTTTAAGACCATATAATGCCTTTTTCAATTTAAAAACATGGTTTGGGAATTGTTCATGTTCGAAACCAGATGGTTTCTTAACATAAACATCTTCCTTTATAAACCCATTAAGGAAAGCACTTTTCGCGTCCATTTGGAAAAATATAAAGTTCATAAAACAAGCAAAAGATAATAAAATACGAATTGATTTTAGTCTAACAACAGGAGCATATGTTTCATCGAAATCTATGCCTTCTTCTTGATTATACCCTTGAGCAACTAGTCTAGCTTTGTTCCTAACGACTTGTCCTAATTCATCTAACTTATTCTTGAATACCCATTTGGTACTAATTATGGTATGATCAGGAGGTCGTGGAACTAAATCCCATACATCATTCCTTATAAATTGGTTTAACTCATCTTGTATGGCATTCATCCAAAATTCATTCTCACAAGCTTCTTGTATATTCTTCGATTCAAAATCCGACAAGAAAGTCGTGTGAGAAATCATATTAACATGAGATCTCGTCTGAATACCACATGAAATGTAACCAATTATTAAGTCATGAGGATGATCTCTAACTTCAACAAAAGATTTTGGTAAAGTTGGAGACATCACAATAGGATCAGTCGACTTGACTAGTCCATCATTCGACTGATTCACATCAGTCGACCTATCCGCAAGAGTAGTTTGCTCTAAAAATGTAATAAACTTATTTAAAGGTGATGAATCAGTTTCATCATTTTCAATTAAAGTTGATGAAGGCAGAGATTCATCAAATGCAACATGTATGGATTCTTCAGTAGTCAATGTTGACTTGTTGAAGATCCTATATGCCTTACTCCTATTTGAGTATCCTATAAAGATACCCTCATTAGATCTAGGATCAAACTTATCTAGATTATCTTTAGTGTTCAGAATAAAACACTTACATCCAAATATTTTGAAGTAAGATACTTTAGGAATTTTATCAAAAAATAGCTCATGACATGTTTTCTTAAGCTTAGACCTAATCAATATTCTATTTAAAACATAACAAGCTGTAGCAACGGCTTCAGCCCAAAAATACTTAGGTAAATTGCTTTCAACAAGCATGGTACGTGCACATTCTTGCAGAGTCCTATTCTTTCTTTCGACCACTCCATTTTGTGGTGAAGCTCTAGAAAATGCAAATGAATAAGTTATACCATTCTTGTTGCAATATTCTGCAAACATTTCATTCTCAAATTCTTCACCATGATCACTTCTAATAGTCACTATGGTTAGAGAGTTTTGATTTTGAATTCATTTACAAAAATTAGGAAATTCAACAAGTATTTTAAAAAGAAAGTCCAAGTGAATCGTGAAAAATTATCTACTAAAACAAATACATGCCTACTTTTATTTAAAGAAGCAACTCTTGTAGGGCCAAATAAATCCATGTGGATTAATTCGAGAGGCCTACTAGTAGAAATTACTTCTTTTATTTTAAAAGTACATTTAATTTGTTTACTTAGTTGACATGCATCACATAACTTATCCTTTTTATAGGATAGTCTTGGTAGCCCTTTAACTAGATTGTACTTAGACAATTTAGCAAGAGTTTTCATATTCACATGGCCAAATCGCTTATGCCAAAGCCAAGAATTATTATTAGAAGCTACTAAGCAGAAATCATTCGAAAACTCATGACTCTAAACACAATTCATAAATGATATTCTTCCTACATCCTTGAAAAATTATATTTTGCATGGTAGAATCATTTATTAAACATGCATCTTTTTCAAACACGATTTTATAACCCTTATCACATAGTTGGCTAATACTTAACAAGTTATGCTTAAGTTCACTAACTAAAAAAACATCTCCTATTGAAGGGTTAGTGTGCTTACCGACCATGCCTATTCCAATCACCTTTCCTTTGTTGTTGTCACCGAATGTAACTGTTCCTCCATTATTTTCTTGTATGGAAATAAGAGGTTGGCATGACCAGTCATGTGCTTTGAGCATCCACTGTCAAGTATCCACGTACCGATCTCTTTTAGGTACCTATAAAATTTTCAATGTGAATATGGTACCCTTTTTCTTGGGTCCAAAAGAGATTAGTTTATGGGAAACCAAACCCAAAGAGAGTTTGATTTTCTACCAAAAACAGAAATATAATTAACATAATTACATACAGAAAAAATGTATGGATTAATGTAAGTAATTCTATCTTTCGGACTCAGATTGACTGGAACCCATATATTTTTGCTCTGTCCAGTCGACTTTATCGAACCTTTCAGTCGACTGTTACTAAAATCCAGTCGACTGGGAGGTAGAGTAGGTCGACTTATTTGAGGTTTTCATTTCTTTCAATGAAACTCAGAACCCCTGGACAAGCGACTGATACTTGGGTTCAGTCGACTGGTCTGAACTATAGATTTACCTTTATCATTAAAACTTACAGTTTTAGGCTTTTCAAAAAACTCATACAGTTTATTCTTAACACTAGAAATAGATACAGATTTATTTACACTAGTATTCTTAGAGACATGAGGTTTTTCATGAGACTTTTGAAAACCAAGTCCAAACCTTTTATTGGATTGCACTTGATTTTGGAGAACATCTTTTAAATTCTCCTTTCCTTTATTAAATTTAGATACATTCTTTGATATTTCATCATAATTTTTCTTTAGAGACACAAGATCTATATCTAAACTAGAAAGACGAGAATTTAAAGATTTCGCTTCTTGATCAAGGTCAAGATTCTCTGGGAAAAGTGTTTGATTTACTTTCTCCAAGTTCTTAACTCTAATTTTTTCTTTCTTAAGCTCTAGAAAAATTTCGTTGAAAGCATCAAGTAAATCATTAGAATCATATTCATCACTTACTTGATTTCGAGATGCCATAAAGCAAATGTTAGCAACCTCGTTTGTCTCTTCATTTTCTTCTTCCGATAAAGAGTCGCTCTCATCCCAAGTTGCTTGGTATGCCTTTTTGTTCTTCATGAACTTGTTCTTCGTGTACTTGTTCTTCTTGAAGTTAACAGCCTTTTCTTTAGATTTAGCATTCTTAAGTGGGCAATCCTTCTTTATATGACATGTTTTGTTACACCTGAAACAAGTGGGTAATTCATTAGTATCCTTAGATTTTGAATTGAACTTACCTTTCCTTAAGAACTTTTTAAACTTTCTCGTGAACATGGCTACCTCTTCCTCAGCTTCTTCTTCATCCTCGGAGTCCGACATGGCTTTGAATGCTAGTGTCTTCTTCATTGATTGTTGAGGTTCTAGATCCTTCTTGCGTTCTTCAAGTTGTACCTCATACGCCATAAGATTTTCCACAAGATTCTCAAGAGAAAGTTGTGTTAAATCGTTGGCCTCTTCTATGGCGGTGGTCTTCTTCTCCCATTCGGGGATTAGTGTATGAAGAACCTTCCTCAGCATTTCGGCTTGAGTGCACGTCTTTCCAAACGCCACAAGTGAATTTGTAATGTCCGTGAACCTTATAATCATCTCAGACACATTCTCGTTTTCCTTCATGCGGAACATCTTAAACCTGTGAACAAGAGCAGATATTTTAGATTCTTTTACTTTATTTGTTTCTTCATGAGTTACCTCAAGTGTGTGCCAAATTTGATGTGCGGTTGTTGCATTGGACACACGGTTGAACTCCTCCTTTGTAAGAGCACAAAATAGCGCGTTCATCGCCTATGCATTGTTCATTGTTTGGGTCTTCATGTCATCGTTCCATTGTGCATATAGAATAGTAGGAGTGGTGTACTCGGTCTCCGTCATGTTCCATATCTCATAGTTGATGGACTGAAGGTAGATCTTCATTTTACACTTCCAATAGTTGTAATTGGTTCCATCGAAGAGGGGTGACCTTTGTGTGGATTGGCCTTCATGGTATTGGTTTGCATTAGAGGTAGTTGTCATTGCACTCAACCAGGATCTGATACTAAGTGTTGGATCCTGTAGGCAAAGGCAAGAAACACTAGAGGGGGGGTGAATAGTGTTGTATAAAAAATAAAAATAAAATTGAACTTTTTCTTCTGTTCAGTCGACTTGAAAAGAGAAAGAAGTCGACTTAGGCGTCAGAAAAGAAAAGTATTTTAGACAAGTCTGATCAGTCGACTTAAAGCGGAAACCAGTCGACTTGCCAGACAAGTTTTCGAAGAGTATATTATATCAGTCTGATCAGTCGACTTAAATAAGAGAAGAAGTCGACTGTCAAGACAAGTTTCACAAAGTAAAAAGCAAATAAAGAAAATGCAAGTTCAAAAAAATACAACTACAGAGTACACACGATGTATCCTGGTTCGGTCCTTCCGACCCACATCCAGTCCCCAAGCAACCCACTTGAGATTTTCCACTATTCTTGAAAAATTACAAGAATACTCTACGGTGTTTAGAAAACAACCTTGTCCAACCCGTAGACATCTCTCACCACTAGAGAGAACAAACTCACTTTTCCACCAAGAGTGAAAACCTGGCTCTACACCCTAGAGCCCTACTCTCCAACCGAGAGGACCACTCTCACAACCGAGAGTGAAAAGAAAACAATAAAATGTTACAATCAACCTATAGCCTTGTTTTGTGATTGTGATTTTTGTACATGGCTAGTCGATCAACTTCTGAATTCAGTCCAAAACGAATTCAATGTTATATTGGACTGAAAATCAGAGAACCAAGACTTAGAAGACTGGAGTGCTAGTTTGAATGCTTGTTCTTTTGAAACCAAAAAACTTAAACTTTTTAACAAATGTTTGAAAAGAAAAGTAACCTTTACCAAGTGATTTCTACTCTATTTATAGAGTTAGAATCACTAGACGTTGAGAAATAGTTGTACCAACTGTCAACCAACGGAAATAAAGATTACTTAAAGCAGAAACCAGTCGACTTGCCAGACAAGTTTTTGAAGAGTATATTATACCAGTCTGATCAGTCAACTTAAATAAGAGAAGAAGTCGACTGTCCAGACAAGTTTCACAGAGTAAAAAGCAAATAAAGAAAATGCAAGTTCGGAGAAATACAACCACAGAGTACACACAATGTATCCTGGTTCAGTCCTCCCAACCTACATCCAGTCCCCAAGCAACCCACTTGAGATTTTTCACTATTCTTGAAAAATTACAAGAATACTCTACAGCGTTTAGACAATAATATTGTCCAACCCATAAACTTCTCTCACCACTAGAGAGAACAAACTCACTATTCCACCAAGAGTGAAAACCTGACTCTACAACCTAGAGCCCTACTCTCCAACTGAGAGGACCACTCTCACAACCGAGAGTGAAAAGAAAACAATAAAATGTTACAATCAACCTATAGCCTTGTTTTGTGATTGTGATTTTTGTACGTGGCTAATCGGTCAACTTCTGAATTCAGTCCAAAACGAATTCAATGTTATATTGGACTGAAAATCAGAGAACCAAGACTTAGAAGATTGGAGTGTTAGTTTGAATGCTTGTTCTTTTGAAAGCAAAAACGTTAAACTTTTTTTATCAAATGTTTGAAAAGAAAAGTAACCTTTACCAAGTGATTTCTACACTCTATTTATATAGTTAGAATCACTAGACGTTGAGAAACAGTTGTGCCAACTGTCAACCAACGGAAATAAAGATTTTGATTTTGAAAAACGAGTTTGAAATTTGTAAACTGGTGAAACGACTTGAACAGTCAACTGGATTGCCATGATGGGTCACTGATCAGAGTTTGAAAGAGTTCAAACAGTTTCGAACTGGTACAGTCGACTGGTACTGAATAGCTAATCTAATTCAAACTATTTCATCCTTTAATCTTTTGAAAAATACTTAATTTTAAAGATGTGTGAGTGTGTGTGTGTGTGACAAGGCTGTTACATCAATCTAAGACTCAACAAAGGAAAATTACAATCGTTTTACAAGACATGTAATATAATACATTGAAGCATAGGTCTTGTCTTGAGTCTTGAGTCTTGAGTTGAAGCTTTAGCCTTTGTCTTTGTCTTTGAAGCTTGCAACCTTGTAGCTTTCTTGATCAATTTTCTTTCAGAGCTTTGTTTGTAGCTATGCTTAATCAACTTGCTTTGAGAGCTTTGTTTGAACACTTTGTCTTTGTGTAATAAAACCTGCAATATATAAGATGTAGCACAACAACTTTGTATTGTGTTGTAATCATCAAAACCAAGAATCAACAATGATCAGGGGAGAGCGGGTTTTGAGGAGATCTGGTGGCCCAAAAGGGGCCACGTCATCTGACCCATATCAAAGATATTATTTTTATTCCATATATACTACTTTGTGTTTAACTGTACTTTTTATCTTCAGGATAAACCATTTTTTTTACTATTGTATTGTTGTTTGTTTTTTTTTCCTTTCTCAAGTATACTTTCGATCTTCCCTACATCTAGGGATCATGGGCCTTTACCAGAATGGGAGCCAAGTAGATTTATGGTTTCGACTGCAGTACAATGAACCAAACTCAAAGAGAGCAAAGGGAAGGAAGGAGAAAGATTTGGGAGGTCCAGCCAGAGAGAGAGAGAGAGACAACCGTAAATGTCGTTTGAGGAAAGAACAGAGAGAAAGATTGGACAGAGAAATAAACTATTTTGAAGGCTAGTAGTTTAAGATGTGAAGGATAGTTTATGGATTTCATAAAATAGTATGTCCCCCTTCTAGACTGTATTGAATTATAATACTTTTGTATACACTTCAAGCCAACTAACAATGGATTTTTTTTTCCGAAATCGGCCATTTTTTAAAACTAGTTCTCAAAATAGACCACTCGTAGTACCGAACTGCGGCTTCTTCGGTAACATGATCGCAGTTCCCTACTGTGGCCTACATACATACCAAAAAAATCTAGATTCCAAAACTTGGTTACATTAATTCAATTGAAATTACAGTAATACATACATTACAAACTGATTACATATAGATTTGATTAGAGGCAGCAATCACTTTAGTATATAGGTACATGCTGGATTTTCTTTCTCAAATGGATAGGAAGGACTACTGATTCTGCCTCGTTTTCAATGCAGAAGTAGTTGTTGTACTCCTTGCATACACTTTCATGCACCACCATTAGACAAAGGCAACAATTCTCTGATTAGGAGGTTGAAGTAGTAGTGGGTAATAACTTCTTGACAAGCACTCCTACTATTCATGCTGTTTGGTGCATGAATCGGAGGTGTGCATGTCAAAAAGTTGAAAATTAGCATGAATACATTGTGACACCCTCTACTACTCCATCCTCCAAACCCGAGAATTTTTGCACTCTGCCTAATGGTGGTGCATGGAAGTGTATGAAGGGAGAAGAAGCTGCTACTTTTGCGATTAAAAAAGAAAGAAAATCGGCTGAATCAGAAGTCTTCGCTACATGTTGAAGGGAACCCAGCATGTACTTGTATACTCATGCACCTACCTCCCTCCATAAGCTCACATAAACTCAACATAATCACACATATTTGAATACACGATCCATTACTACTCACATAAATTTTTCTCTCTTTTTTTTTAATCTCCAAAATTTTTCTCTTTTTTTCATCTTTTTTCCATCTTTTTTCCACCTTTTTTCCCCCCACTAGATCATGTTCAAAAGGAACATGATCAAAAGAATACTTCACTCTTGTATATATAGGAGTTGAAGATCAATTTAAAATTGATTTGGCACTGTTCATTAATGTGGCATGTGAATCATTGACACATTCCAACAAAATACTGTTTTTGCAAATTTTCATTGATTTTCCATGAACATCATTGATACACATTCCAACAAGCCAATATTAGCACATAAAGAGTATCAGCACAAACCAATATCACTGAGGCCGTAGTTGGCAACTGCGTCCTCGATAATACTAAGGTCATTGACAACTGCGGCCTCAGTTATTTAAAAAAAATTAAAAATAATATGTTTGGCAGTTTGCATTAATTTGGCATAAACATCATTGATACACATTCCAACAAGTCGGGTTTGGCAGTTTGCAATTATTTGGCATTGATACACATTCCAAAATTGACCACTTTAGCATTTTGCATTGATTTGGTATTGATACACATTCCAACATAGACCACTTTCAGTACATTTAAAGCATCAGCACAAATAGCCAAAATAGGACCGAATTTTTTCTGAGGCCGCAGTTGGCAACTGGGACTGTGGAAACTTCCAAATATTCAGAGAGTTGAATCTCTAATCTGTAAGAGCATCTATAGTCATTCCAAATCAAAATTTCTATATTTGGCTTTTAGAAATAGGAATTTTGAGTTGGAGTTGTAGTCGTTTGAACCTAAATTTTGAATGAACGGTGGATGATATATCATATCTAGAATCTCAGCCATTGATCCCCTCAATTGATTTTTTTTTTAATTGTACGCATAGAATCACATGACAATTGCTATAGGTCCATTTCATCCAGCCCTTGATCATAAAATTCACACCAATCACAAATGTAATATATATGCATAAAAATTCCTATAAACCCTATTCCATAGAAATTTTCTTCAGAAGCATGGGGGGATTTCTCTTGGACGCCATTTCATCTTGCATCCGAAGCCTTTTTTTAATTTGATTGGACGCAATATGATCTTGCATCCAACAAAATTTTTTTAAAAAAAAGAAAATTTGATCAGACGCATCTTGCGTCTGACAAATTTTTTTATAAAAAATTTAAAAATTGATCTGAGAACGAAAAAATGATTAAATTTTACGACGGCACAAGATGATCTTCCGATTCCGATATTTGGGAAATTCATATATGGTCTCTCAAATATGGACTGGCATTGTTCCTCAAAACCCAAAATTTCCAAATATAGGAAATGACCACAGCAGCATTTTTCCTATATTTTCCAAGTTTTGGAAATATACGGAATGACTACAGATGCTCCAGAAATTTAAAACTTTAAAAAAAAAATAATAATGGAGGTCACAGTTGTCAACTGCAGCCTCCGTATTATCGAGGCCGCAGTACTCAACTGCGGTCTCAGTGGACTTCCTTGGACTTGAGAAATTTTAAAGCAAGTATTGAAATCTAGATTTTTTTTGGTATGTACATAGACCGCAGTAGGGAACTGTGACAACGTTACCGAAGAGGCCGCACTTCGGTACTGCTAGTGGTCTATTTTGAGAATTACTCTATCCCGTCCATACGTAGCCTCTTCCTAGCTCCAGCGACACCTACCCAAATGTGAATAAGAGCAAAAATTTTATACATCATATTTGAGAAACAACAACTGTGATTGTTAAAACAAAAATCATTCCGATCTAGCCACCTGATCAACATTGTAGCGGCAATGGAGAAATCCCATGCATCCCTATTCTTTCTCCTAATCACTCTCTTCCTCCAAGTACTCCATGGTTCGATGGTGGTTTGTGGGTCATCTAATACGCCAAAACCCAGACAAACCACCTCCCAAGTTTTTTTAGCTCTAGGGCATATGAAAAAAAAAAGTGTAGTATACTCCTCGGCTAGGTTGCATCTATTACACAACATGTCCTGAAGAAAATTTTGAGTCTTCAGTTTAGATTTCGACAAAATAGAATTGTTCACCGCCAGCCAAAGGAACGCTCTCACTTTAGGTGGAGCTTGTGTCTTCCAGATATAGCCCCCCTCCTTACTTCTCATTCCTTCATCATTCAACCACCTATACATGGACCTCACCGAGAATGTCTCATTTGTTTCTAAGCCCCACTTCCTGTAATCTTCTGGCCCCTTTTCCCTTTGATAGCCCTCGGAAAAATAATTCTTCATTTCCTAAGTTTGTTCATGTCTTCCTTGTGACTGAATGTTTACAAATATCAGTCTCAGGCGCCCCCTTCTCCATACGTCCGCAACCATGGCATCATTATGCCTTGCATATTTCTTCAGATCCGGAAATAAAGCCTGAAGGGTATTCGCCCCAAACTACTTATCCTTCCAGAATATGGTATCTTGCACTCAATGTCACAGGTAGTATTACTGTGGAATATTTTCCTTACCTTCGCCACTCCTTTCCTTAAGTATGATGCTTTCCCGTATGCACTTCTCCTTCCATATTGGAATTTTTTTCGTCTGTGATACAACGCAAAGGAATTACACCACCACCATTTGCTAAGAAGAGCCTTATTCATGTCCTTCAGATTGACGACTCCAAACTCCTTCTGTTTATACATCTTCCCCCAGTTAACTAAGTGAATACCTTTACTATCCTCATTCGCTCCTTTCCACAAGAACTGTCTCCTACATTTGTCAATTTTGTTAATGACCTAAACCGATAACTCAAATACCGACATTATGTACATAGGTAAGCTACTTAACACCGAGTTAATCAACATAATTCTTTCCCTAGTGATATGAACCTCCCCTTCCATCCTGCTAATCTTTTCTCCACCTTCTCAACCAGTAGGATCCAATCCTCGTATCTCATCTTGCCTGTTCTTATTGCCATTCCCAAATATCTTAAGGGAAACTCTCCCCTCACACATCCCAAAAGAGCTGTAATCATCTCATTCGTAATTGAAGTCTCCTTCCCCAGATTAATGATACAGCTCTTGTTGAAGTTAACAGCTAACCCAGACCAAACTTTGAAGCATCTTAATAAGATTCTTAAGGCCAAAATTTACTCCAATTTTGCCACCCCAAACATTAATGTATCATCCGCATAATGTAGTGTCGACACTAGTTGAGGAATACCCTAAGTCGTAATGCCTTTGATGAACCCAGAATCATTTCCTCTCTTAACCATTTCTACTAAAATGTCTGCAACTAGAGTAAAGATCACGGGGATAGTGGATAAAAGAAACCCCCCCCTCCCCCCCCCCCCCCCCCCCCCCCCCCCCCCCGCGACACACATCATGACCCACTTCCTCTACTTCAAACCAAACCCTTTGAGTTTTAAGGCTTCATCTATGCTGTCCCACTCCACCATATCATATGCCTTCTCGAAGTCAAGTTTCAGCATAAATCCGTCCACATTCTCCTTATGCCCACAATTTCATGTGCTAACGCGATACTATCCATGATATCCATTCCTTTCACAAACCCACTTTGGGACTCTCCAATGACGTCTAGTAGGTGGGGTGACAATCTATTAGCCAGTTTCTTGGTAATAATCTTAAACGACCCACCACCGAGAAGGCTAATAGGTCTCAAACTAGCTATCATCAACACATTATGTTTCTTGGGAATCAGTATCACGTTTGCATAGTTCAACCTATCTATATCTGCAACCCTCGTGTAAAGGACTTTGAAGATCTCAAAGAGATCGGATTTGATGGTCATCCAATATAGATTATAGCAAAAAAATCAGGAATCTGTCTGATCACGGGGCTTTGTCTTGTCCAAACCTCATGGCTAGTCTAACATCCTCCTCAGTAATTATCTCTTCTAGTCCCTTGCTCCCTTCGTTCCTAGACTCATCCTACATGTCCGAGCTTGCCGAACATCTACTAATTCTAATTTTCCCGAGGAATTCTCTATAATTATCATCGATCTGTTCCCTTAATAGAGTATCGCTCTCTACCCATGTCTCTCCTATAAAAATCCCCGGATGTGATTTCGTCTTCTTCTGTCACTTTTAATTTTATGGAAGAAGGTTGCATTGGTGTCTCCTTCCTTAAACTGTTGAACTTTAGATCTTTGTCTCCAATAATATTTCTCCATCTAGCCTATATAATAGAGGTCAACTCTCATATTAGTCAACTCTTCATATTCCTGTCCATCCAAGTCCCGCTCCTCTTCTAACGTTTCCCACTATTGAATTCGCTCACCCAATAACTCCTTCTTCCTCTTAAGCTCCCCAAATTCTTATTTAGCCCAATTTTTTAGTCGATTATGCAACCATCTAATATTAATTACCCACCTAGTAATTGCTTCCGTCGTGTCCACTGGTGCCCTCCATGACTCTTCTATGATATGATTTAAGTCTTTATTAAGGGTCCAAGCTTTCTCGAATCGAAATGGGTACTGACGCCTTCCTCTATTGAACCTACAATCTAATATCATAGGGATATGATCGGATGTAAATCCAGCGATTGTCTTAATAATGGCTATTAGGAACCTCTCTTCCCGATAGACCAACACCAAGATTCTATCTAGTCTGGCAAGTGTTGGGTTAGGTGGCATATTGTCCACATAAATCTTCTCCCAGTGTTTTGGAGTTCCATGAGTTGAAGGTCATCAATAATACGATTGAAATCATTTCTATCGCTTAAACTCGTGCCCAAACCCCTGTGCTCATGTTGGAACCGAGTAATGTTGAAATCCCCTCCTGTTACCCACGGGCCACCCCAACTCTCCCTAATAGATCATAATTCCTCCCAGAACTCTTGCTATCTATAAGAGTTATATGGCCCATAAATAGAAGAAACCATGTGTTCCCACCTATCACACCTACGTCTGATCCTAATAGTAACCAAGAAATGGCCCACTAAGTCATATATAATATCAAAGACCGTACCATCTACCCCTAAGGCGATACCTCCCGACAGACCCACTGCAGATTTACACCACCATTCAAAGGACCATAAAGTCTTAAGACAGGCGAAGTCTTCTTTCTTTGGATTCACGATCCTAGTTTCTTGTAACACAACTATAGTCGGCCGTTTGCGCTCAATAATATCATTAATAAGTCTACCCTTAATCCTTTGTCTCATCCCTCTAACATTCCAAAATATGTATAACATGGATAACTGATATAAACTCCTAACATCTAAGACTAACCCTCTACAAGAAAGCAACTATAAGCACACCCTACTAGCTTCTCCCTAATCACCCGCACTCTCTCCATTTGTTCCCCCCTATTGGATCCCATGGATAAACCGAATAAACTAGCATAATAGACAAGCATATCATATGACAAAAATTTCAAATTTGCTAATTTATTAAGTAAAATACCTTCCCAGGCTGATGTCGGTTCCTTAGATTTTGCCACTGCTTTTATCAGATCCTCCTCTCTTGGACCCTTGGGTCATCATTTTTCTATATGGCTCTGGATCTTTCTTTTATTATCCCCTGTTTCCCTTTCAACATTCGCCTGAATGTGCGACTGGCTCTTTTTCCTGCCCACCAAGAACATCACATGCTTCTTCCTAACCCCATTTGGATCCCCAATAATTTGATCGTCAAATTCGTGTTCTCCATCTTTGCCATCCTCTTCTCCTCTTATTCTCTCTCCATTTTCTAATCCCACCTCCTCATCACCATAATCATCTTCATCTTCCCCATCACGACCATATAATTCTTTATCCTCTTCCCCCACAGTATCTCTTGAATTTAAGCATTTAGCCCACCCTGAACTTGTACATTTCTTTCAATGTTGGATCCCAAAACTATTTCATTAGTAATTAAACCCAAATTTAGGCCCACTGAAAATTCCTTATTATGTATAGCATAGCTTGTTTAAAGCCCAGTAACCTCCTTCCACCACAGGCATGTTCCCGCTTCTTGGGTCTTTTTAGCAATACCACAAATTGCAGCCTGAATTGAATCTTGGAACTCCTTCTTAGTTAATGATAACAGTCCCTCTTCTATGGGTCCCAGTCCCCTACTCTCACTCACTTCTACCATGTGGCCTTCCTTTATATGTGGTCCCACATCCACACCCTCAACACCCGATGCTAGGTTGTGCTTGATAAGACATGCCACTTCTTACCCCAAGACCTGCTCCCCTACCTTGGACCCCATTCCACCAGGTACAATGTTGTACCCTGACCCATATCTCCCTACCACAGCACGTGGCATGGTCTCCTCTATCCTGTCAGCCCCATCCCTCTTTGCATTCTTCCCCCTCTGCCCTTCAATCACATCTTGCCACCTGTCTGTGCCTGATGCCTTAACTCTCCCCAAATTTTTGAACCGATGGCTCAAATGATCTCCCCTATGATCTGACGGTCCCTCATCTCCTGTTCTCTTAAGTGAAGATGGTGGACTCAGATCTCCACCTTTCAGATCTAATGATCGTAGTTCATCTTCCACCTCAGAATTTTTAGAGCCCCTTGTATCGGTTGCTGTTCTCGCTGGTGATCCACCATACAAGATAGACTTCCACCTCTCTACAATAACAATCACCTCGTGATACTCATCTTCGAACTCTACCGGAATCATCGAAGGAATCAATGCTAAGTTCTCTACCCCGATTCTAATACGGGCATATTCTTGTCTATTCTAAAAGTAGGTGTTTGGGTCGATAGACATCACTTGGCCAAATCCCCACACCATATTTTGGAAGCCAGAACGAACCCAACAATGAAAGGGAAGGTTATATAACCTGATCCACACCGCTGCCAACGTATTCATCTTGAAAGTACCATAACTACGACTCCATCTTGAGAACGAGATGTAGAATTCCAGTCCCTAGATTTGTCCCACTGATAGCACCTCCCTGACCCTCTCCTCAGTCCCACAATGCACAATGAACGTGTTTTGACTGACCCATTGCACCATCCATTTCCAACTGATGGATAACACCACCTTGACTATGAGGAGTTCTGCAATCCCGTCAGTCGACGGGTAACCAGCATGTGCTTTAATCATGACACATAGTTTAAATGTCCTTAAAAATTTTGCCATAATCGGGGTAGGAGTGATAACCGATTTCAATGTCCTTCCAACGGCAACGCTCTTCTCCATTGTGCTTTGCTTTAGCACTTGTGGCTTCTCCAATGGTTGTTGTGACTTCGAATGTGAGTTCACCGCTTCCTTACTCTTTGGATAGTCCTTCGAGATATGGTCTTGTAGTTTTCATACGTAACAGAACCAATCATTCTTACACTATTACATCGTGTGCCCCCTCTCGGCACATTTATGGCACTGCACGATTCTCTCTTGTTTTGTCTCCGAAGAATTCGACGATGCCTTCCTCGCCGCTTTCCTCGCCCTCTTAGAGCATCTAAAGTCGTTAAGACTCAAAATTTCCATATTTGGATTTTAGAAATTAGAATTTTGAGTTGATCAAACCCAAAATTTAGAAGAACGGTGGATGATATAAAGTGTATTGAATCTCAGTCATTAAAAAAAACATCTTTGTAAAGAAAAAAATTCTACGCAAAGGTACACATAACAATTCCTATAGGCCCTTTCCATATCAGCCATTGATCAAAAATTTACACCAATCTTAAATTTAGTACATAAGCATAATAATCCTATAGGCCCTTCTTCTTCCGTCTGTTTCTCCTTCGATTTTTTTTTCTTGTTGGACGAAAGAAGATATTTCGTCCGTTCACCGTTTTGGACTTTTTAAAAAAAATTTGGTCAGACGCAAGTTGATCTTGCGTCCGACACTAAAAAATTTATAATTAAAAAAAAAAGAACGGACGCAAGATCATCTTGCGTCTTGCATCTTGCATCTTGCATCCGACACTATTTTTATTTTATTTTAAAAAAAATTATCAAACGAAAAATCATCTTTCTTCCGTTCAAAAAAATTTGAACGGACGACAGATGATCCTATATTTGGAGAATTCTCAAATCTCTTCTCAAATATAGGGCGCTACTGTTTCTCAAATCCTATTTTTTTCCACATATAAGGAACGACTACAACAGTTTTTTTCTTTCAAATTTTTCAAATTTTTCAAATTTAAACAATGACTACATATGCTCTTATGTCTGTATAAGATCAATTCCCCTCCTTTATCCCTTTTTTTCTTGATTTCCTCCACCTCCATTGGGCTTCTATCCCGGTGGTGTGTCTTTCCCTTTCTATTTACCTCTAGTCTCTCCCTCGTCGCTTCTGCATACGAAAGCCTATGTCTCATCGGAGCTCGAGCGTCTTCTTCATTCGTCTCTGGTGATCGACAACGGTTTACATCTCCAGTACTCTGATCCCTGGTGATTCTCCTTCCTAGCCTCAAATGATCACTCAGATCCGTTCGAGCTTCCCTCCCAGGTATTCATCCCCTAAATCCATGGGGACCGCTGGTAGATGGTCGACTTTCTGCTCGCTCCTCCCTCGTACTCTTGCACATTTGCAGTCGTTGTTGGTTAGTTTGCACAGAGGTGTTCCGGTAGTTGGTACTTGGTGGTTGTCTCCATTTTCACCCTGGCTTGTATTTTTAAGCTTTGAAGAAATGTTGACCACTCATCATACATTCTACACTTTGAATTTTGCTTTGAGAGTGTTTGGTTGAATTTGTAATGCCCTAGACCCACTCATCTACGAATCTAATTACCTAGCTGCTTCCCCACAACAGAGCTAGCCTCACCCAAAATAGCTAGCTTAGTATGTACCTTTAGGTACATAGACTTTCTATACATACTATTCACAATCTGTTGCTTTTTTTCTGTAGTAAAATTTACACTTTCATTCAACATATTCAAATACTAGGCTTATCCTACTAGCCCACCAAATAATGCTAAGCATATTTAACAATCCTAACACTATTTAACCCCCACTAGTTACTCAATTCTTAAGCTCATTTTTTCTCATGGTCTGAGCATCCTCGCTAAGTTTGGACCTCCATATGATCAGAACCTCCTTTGTAGCCAATGTGGCCACATAGATGCTACTACCCTGGCTCCACATCACACCATCTTATCTTTCTAGTAGCATATTGTTTATGGCGCTTCCAGAGTGTACGCCCACTTGGGCTAACCATCAATATTGAAAGTTGTCCCAGACACCAATTGTTACACCCGAGTCCATTCATGTAAAAATAAGTACCTAGCCACTACCCCATCATAGGGCAGCCTCTCCAAAAGAGTTAGCTAAGTAGGTATTTTGGGGTTCATAGGCTTTTTACATATACTGTTGGATATATGGGTATATTCTCACCATATGCATAATAATATTGTATGGGTAACACGTATGCTTCACATACTACTTGTATAGAAATCGAACCACTGGTCGAGTAGGTCTAGAGCTTAGTACCCGAACCCAATACTTATGAACACTGGCTAGAGGTAGTATTCTAGGTATTCGAATCTCGATACCGAGGGTACAATATCTCAAGCATTAAACCATAATCGTTCGCTTATTATTCCTCATAATACTTAATATATACTACTTGTTGTTGCTTTTATCGGTGTGGGAGCAATCATATAATGAGTTCTTTTTAAAGGGAGGAAACTTATAATGTGGACCGTTCATCAGATGTAAATTGTGATGAAGACTCTTCGATCTGAATCAGAATGGTTGAGAACATCTGGATCAAGATCTGGATGGCTAAAATCGTCCGGCGAACCTGCACAAAGACTAAACCCTAGGCTTGGCCTCGTCATAAGACCCTCCGACACTCAAGTCAGTAACTAAGAAAGGAGATTAGAGTTTTAGTTGCAAATGATTGATGACATGTTACTGATTGAAGGTGGACAGTATTTATAGCTAGTACTTAGTCTCAAAAGATAGACTTGAAGACTAATCTCCTAAGTTTAAATTGCAAATTTGCAGTTAATGGATAGGATTAGTTAATAATCCTGTTTAAGATAATGGATTTAATTTTCAGCCATAATTGGTTGAAAATCTGACTTAATTGGGTTGAACTGATGGGCCTGGGTAGGGCTTGTGCTCATTTTTTAGGCCTATAATTGTTGTGAAGTTATAGTTCTGCCCCTGAGAAGCTCTAAGTTAAGTACTGGAATCCAGTGGCTCTGATTCTACCCAAATCATAAGTCCCCCCCCCCCCCCCCCCCCCCCCGTCCTGAAGGTTGGGTGTCGCAACCTTCAAGGAGTAGTTGGCACTTTTCGGATGATCAGAAGAACATACTGGAGCTTCGGGGACTCCTGGAACCTTATTGGAGCTTCTCTGGGCAGTAACAATCTTATAGAACTTTCAAAAAAAATTTGCGGATTTTTAGAAATTTTAAACTATTTTTTCCCAATTTTTAATTATTTTTCAAATTTTGTAATTATGTTTCCCGAATTTATAATTAAATTTTGGAATTTTTAATTAACTTTTAGGATTATTTTTAATTAATTCTGTGAATTTAAAAATTTTTTAGAATTTTTTATTAACTTTTCCAAATTTTTAACTAAAAAATAGAATTTAAATTAAAGAACCAAACCTAGTGCAAAATTTTGGGCGACCAGATGCATAGATCAAGCGGGCGCAAATTTCTGAATGATCGAGGGCTCCTCGATGCAATGGGGCTCCTCGGTGGCGATGACATCAACGTTTTGTCACGTAGCACGCCGAGGAGCTTGGCACGAATTCTAGGACGGATCCAACGGCCCTTGGCACATTTTTTGAAGCGATCGAACGGCCCAAGATCGAAGTTTTCTTCGAGCTGCTCGGATTAAGGGCTGCTCGGAGTTATGGGGTTGCTCGAGGGTGCTAACATCATTCTGACGTCAACCTGAATTTTTTTGTCTTTTTCTGGAGAAGTTGGCGATCGTGATTTTTGGATCAAATCCAACGGTCGAGGATGATTGGCACATATTTTAAGACGGTCGGACATCCGAGGAATGTCGAAAGCATCAATTAGCTCAGATTGACTCCTCTGCGTGATCGATCTCCTCGAGGGCATGCTAACGTCAGCATTTTTTTTCTTTTTGATGGTTGGGCTTTTGACCGTTAGGAGCCCAACGGTCCCTTTCTTTCTGTATAACCACCCATCCTCCTTCTCTTCTTCTCACTTCAGTTCATTTTATCCAATCTCTTTCTCTTTCATCCGGGCCCTTTCTCTATTTAGTATTTCAAGTTTTTTATGGGATCTTTCCAGCAAAGTTTAGTCGATCAATCACCGTCGTTAGCAATGTAACTTATATTATTATAAGTCTTCGGGTGACGGTACCTCCCCCTCGTATTTTATAGTTGAAGATGAACTTCTTCCCTACCTACTAGAGAAGAGAATAGGTAGATGAGTCTTATTCGGTTATTGTAATAAAGATTATTGAGACAAGGAGGGTGCCGAAGGTAAACAACTTCGATCGTATGCATCCTCCTCACTCCCTTTTCCTTATACGTCAATATCCCTAAGACTTGGGAGATTTTATTCAGTATCGGATGTGACACGAGGAACCAGACTACCGCAAATCATTGAACCCACCTGATAAGAGAGGATCTTTCGAAGATCAGGGTCGCTTTCGGGATCCTTCGAGTTTGAGCTTTTTCTACCTGGCCCTGGAGTCAGGGCGTGTTCGATGATTTCCGACGAGTTCTGCATCTTCCTTTATGATGCTTTTCATGTCGAGTTATGTCTTCTTCTTCATCCGTTCACGAAGGAGATCCTAAAATGGTACACACATAGTCCGGTTCAGTTCAGTTCGGTCCTAATATGTGGAGGCATTTAACTGGCTTCATCCAACAGTGTCGGAAGGCTAGTTTCAAACCAAACTTAACTTAAAGAAGGATGCACTTCAGGCTTTGTTAGAATAATATGATGGGGCACCCCTTGCCCAGAGAAGGGAGTAATAGAGAATCCTGACTCGATTAAACACTAGAAGGACAAGTTCTTCATCATTGGTAGTTATGAGCCATGCCGTGGGGATTCCCACCAAGTAGAGATAAGGATTCCCCAAGAGAGTGAAGGCCGATCTAGTAGCTAGTGAAGAGGATACGATATTGGGTGATTCTCTTCTCAAGTGCAAGGCCATGAAGTGGAGGAGTATGATAGAGGAGGTTATTTTCGAGGGAGTTCTGAGCCCGATTGACCCTAGTATAATTTTTGTTCTAGATTTTTTCTTTACAAAATACTGAGTCATCTTTTTGCTCTTCTTTTTTCATGTTCTTACATTTCCCTTTTTTTTTTGCAGAACCAGGCGACATGGACTTAGATGTGATCATGTCGGACTGCGCCACATTGAGCAACAAGGCTCTTGAGGACAAGAAAAGGAAGTGTACCACGAGCAAGCCATCGTCCATGAAAGCGGCCAAGATTTCTTTGGCTTCAACCCTAGTGGTGGCTCTGGGGGTCACCTCAGGCTGTGTTAACGAGTCTCGCTGAGGGAGGTCTTTCACTCGCCACAATTATTGTAGGCAAGCACCCCTGTTGGTTGTCGAGGCTGACGTGATCGTCAGCGACAAGAAAAAGAATATTTATGTGCCTAATTTGGTCATTAAGAGGCATCATGGCTTCCTCGGTGACTCGACGATCTGCATAGAGGCAGTCAAGCACTTCCCGACCCCGAATGATAGGAACAAGTTGAGGAAAGTGACGATTGGTTCCTCCGTCATAAAGTTATCCGACCACATATGCCAATACGTATTTATGCCTCTTAGTGTAACCTTGCATTCTTTTGTATTTTTCTGGGTTCTAAAGCTCTTCTTCTTTTGATATAGATAACTAGCCACTTCAACAACTTGCTCTACTAGATAGTGAAAAGGAAGAAGCTTTGAAAATCCACGACCAACAAGGAGAATTCGGAGAGGAAGAAGATCGTCAAGGCACTGGAGACGATAGAGAAAGAGAAAGTGGCTCATCTTGCTCGGGTGGCTCACCTTGAAGCCGAACAAAAGTGGGAAATTGAAGTGGCGGCGAAGGAGAAGGAGACGACATAACAGAAAAGAAGGCCACGGTGACCGCGATGAGGGTCAAAGCTGAGGAGCATCTTTTCACGAATATGAAGAAGGCATGTGCTAAGGCTATTAGGGACGTAGTCGAGCACGTCCCTGACTTTGATGGGAAGGGATATGACCTTCAGCTGCAGTTATGAGAGGAGGTTGTTGTTGAGGAATCAGAGAATGAGGAGGAAGAAAAGGTAGAGGAGGTGACACAGAAGGGCTGAGGTCAAGAAAGTGAAGAGCCCAGAAGCGGTCGTAGGGGCAAAGGGAAATGAATCGGTTAAGACTTTCGCTTCCGTGGCTCCGTTGACTAAGGTGGATCCCTGATCTCCCCCTCATGTCTTCAACTTCTTTTTGATTTTGTAAACATGCCTAATAGCGGACTGGTCATTGCTCTTGTATCTTCAGTTTTAGTCGAATTAAAATGGTTTTGGTGTTAAACACTTGTTCATTTCCTTTTGAGTATGAGCTTTGGGTGTGTGAGGCTGGACTTCTTAAGTCTCCCTCTTGTTGAGGTTGGGTCCTTCATATTTCACTTAGTGGTAGGTATAGTAACTTCCTTCCTTCCTTTGTTGACAGATAGTAGTGTTCAGCAGTGGAAATCATCATGATGTTGAGCTTGCTCATCTTCATAACAAATTGCACGTGACGAAGTTGGAGAATGTCTGTCTGTGCAAAATGTCTCATGAGACAGAGTCGGAGCTTGTTCGCTTGAAGGCAATGTTAGTCTGGAAGGATGCTGACTTTGTTCACTATCATAATGGGTAGCATGAGGCCATGCTCGAAAGGGAGAGTTTGAAAGTGGTGTTAATCGAAAGATACTTCGAGCTTTCTCTCATGAAGGGGGGTCAACCTATTGTTTTGTCATTGCCTCTCATGGTGGAAAGAAATTCCCATGGTGAGGAAGTCCTCCTCATGAAGTTGCTTGTGGGGAGAGACTTGGAGATCTATGGCCTTAAGGCGAAGCTCGAGAGGTTGCAAATGCAGAGTACCCCTCGCCCCAGCAGTTGGGCAACAACTCAGGAACTATCTTTGGATGCCCGTGCAGCTCCGAGGAACCTTGGGGACGCTCAAAGTGGAGTAGCTAGGTCATCGAGTATTGTCTCGACCCTCATGACCAGAATATTTAGACTCGGTCTACTAGGTTGGTGCCTCCTATGGATAGCTCGGGTGGCCGAGGAGGGATTCTTGTAGTGAGGAGGCGTCATAAGAAAATCGTGTCTTTAAACTGAAGTTTCCCTCTCCATTGTAAGTGAGTGGAGGGGAGAGGAGTTTTAGGGCGGTCCAATGTATATTAGATCTTAGACTTTAACCAAAATGAACAAAAGATTTCTCATATATTCTTGAGCTTCTAATAAGACATTGATATAAAATAAGGATCTTCTAAGTACTCAAGTGTTGTCTGTTGTCCTCTTTGTGTTGTGACTTATTGTCTAAAGTTGACGAGCCATGGGAGAAGCTCCATGGAGGCGCTGGACTCCAAGCTCAAACATCTTTAAGTCGACAAGTTGTGGGAAAAACTTTAGGAAATGGCTAGACTCCAAACTTTCTAGTCGAATAGGTTAGCGAGTTGCAGGAGTAGTTCAAGTAACGAGGTGAACTTGCTTAATTGCAAGTTGTGGGAGTGACTTTGAGCCACAATTTTGAACTCAAAACTTGTTTTTTGACGGAGTCAATCAGTTGTAGGAGCAGTTTCGAGTGATGGGTCCTGCTCCGAAGTTGATTATTTGCAAGTTGCGAGAGCGGCATTAAGCCATGAGTTTGGACTCCAAACTTGTTGTTTAAGGGGTTAATGAGGTGTGGGCGCAGTTTCGAGTGATGAGCCCAGTTCCGAGTTTGCTTATTAACGAGTTGTGGGTGCAGCTTCGAGCACAATTTTGGACTCCGAACTTGTTATTTGGGGAGTTAACGAGTTGTGGGAGCACCTAACTCATTGTTCATATCCAAAGAGTAGTATCATAATTTTTTGGAAGAAAATACTAAGCTTTATTGAAAAGAATAGGCAAAAACCCTTTAGCAAGAAATTGGGCTCGGTTGTCGATGACGAGGATTCGGGGGATCCCAAATCTACAAACAATGTTTTCCAAAAAAATTGTTTAATCATGTGTTCGGTGATGGAGGTTAGTGGTTTAACTTCAATTCACTTAGTGAAGTAGTCGATGGCTACCACCATGAAGTTCTTCTATCCAGACGCAAGGGAAATGACCCAAGCAAGTCCATTCCTTACATGGCGGAGGGGATCAAACTTGACATGGAGTTAAGGTCGGCTTGAGGCACCTGCTTCAATGGGGAGAACTTTTGACAAAAGGTACATCGGTGAACATGATCTTAGGCGTCGTTGAGGAGTGAGGGCCAATAGACCCATGATTGAGAACTTTTCATGCAAGGGAGCTCACGCCCATGTGATTGCCACCGATTCCTTCATGCACCTCTCTAACAACATACTTGGCCTCCTCAGAGGAGAAGAATCGCAAGTATGGTCTGAAATCTATGAGAGTGTAGGCAGGACTCCTTTGACAAATGTGTACCTTTTTGCTCTTACCCGAATCTTTCTTGCTTCCTTCGGATCTGCAGGGAGGATCCTCTTGTCTATAAAGTTCAAAAAGGGTTTCATCCAATTATTTCTGGGTGTCCGAGAGGTGACAAACATGAGCTCTAATGCTTCCTGTTTGATGCTTGGCTTGAGTATGACCTCAACGAGCACGGTGTGGTCGAGTCATTTGAAATAAGAGGAGGCTAATTTAAAGAGTACATCCGCATCCCCATTTTCCTTGCTGGGAATGTGAGTGACTTTAGCCACTCATAATGTTGCTAAGAGTTTCTTCAAGCAAGCTAAGTACTTAACCATGCGGCCATCCCAGGCTTCATAATCTCTTAGAATTTGAACCACCACCAGTTGGGAGTCATTGACAGTGTTCTAAAAGTCACTAGGCGATAGTTGGGAAGCCGATGAGGGTCTAAAGCCTAGACCTTATAAGCGGGGCTTAGGCGGCTAGGCTCTAGGTGAATTTTTAATATTTTTAAATATATTTATAAGAAAATATAATATTGCATAAAATACTATATATATATATATATATATATATATATATATATATATATATATATATATATATATATATATATATAACTAAAAAAATAACTAAAAAAATACTAAACTAAAAAATCATAAATAGGTATTAGCTCAATGGTAGAGCACTTGTTTTGTGTATTGCCTATTATCAAGATTCCAATGAGACAGGGGCGATCGATTTAGATTTTGATGAATTGAGATTTTGAGGATTTGGAGAAAGCATGAGCAATTTAGGGGATTTCTGATTTATGAATTTTGATTTTTTTTGGAAGAGGGGGAGAGAGAAAGAAAGGCACGGGGGTTTTGAGAATGTGGGGATTCAAGTGAACTAGTTTACTTAACACACACAAAAACCCGCCCAGACCTGCCTAGACCCACCCCATACCCGCCTAGACAGCAAAACTGATTTTTAAAAAGGCACAAGACCTAGGAAAGTCAGTTGGGGATGGCCAAGTGCCTAGGTGGCCACCTAGGGGAATTTTTAGAACACTGGTCACTGAACATCCTAACCTTTCAAGCCCCCACCCTCCAAGCTAGGAGGAAGTCTGCAATCAGTGCCTCATATTCTGCCGTGTTGTTGGAGGCACATAAATTGAGGCATAGTGAGTATTTGAGGATGAACTCATCTGTGCCGAGTAAGATGACACCAGCCTCGCTCCCTGTGATGCAAGGCGAGCCATCGACGTGGACACTCCAGGTCGGAGGGTCTTCGTACTTTTTTAGGTGGATCGAGGATAGTGCGCTCGATGAATTCGGCTATGGCTGAGCCTTGATAGCCAACCTCATTCAGTAGTTGATGTCGTGTTGGCTCAACTCGGTGGATAGCTTCATCAGTCGTCTGATGTTCTCTGGCTTGTGAAGTATTTGCTTGAGGGGTTGGTCGGTAAGGACAAAAATAGAGTGTGCTTGGAAATAAGGGCGAAGCTTACAGGCAGCTTGGACTAGACCATATACCATCTTTTTAACCTTTGAATGACAAAGCTGAATGTCATGAAGTACTTTGCTCACACAGTAGATTAGTTTTTGGACTCTTTCCTCTTTCCTTACCAAGATGGCACTAAAGGTCTGATCTGAAGTGAGGTAGAGCATCTCCCCTAGCTCGGGCTTGCTTAGGAGTGGAGGATTAGTGAGATACACATTAAGTTGTTCCAATACTTCTTGTTGTGCTTGTCCACACTCAAAGCCCTTTGATCCACGAAGAACCCTGAAGAAAGGGAGACACTTCTCTCCGGACTTGGAGAGGAAGCGTTCAATGGTGGCAATGTATCCTTAAGTCTTTTAACCTCATTGATAATGAATGGGGGAGACATGTCGAGAATGACCCTAATCTTCTCTGGGTTGGCTTCAATTCCTCTATGGCTCACAATGGTTCCCAAGAACTTGCTCGAGGCAACCTCGAAGGCACACTTCAAGGGGTTCAGCCTCATGTTGTACTTCCGAAGGATATCGAAAGCTTCTTAGAGGTCGACATATGGTCTTTCTTCTCGAGACTCTTTATAAGTATATCTTCTACATAAACATTCATGTTTTGTCCGACCTGTTCCGTAAAGACTTTATTCACCATGAATTGTTAAGTGGTTACAACATTCTTCAATCCGAAGGGAATGACTCGATAGCAGTAGAGGCCTTGGTCGGTTATGAAGGATGTCTTTGGAATATCGAGAGGGAATATTCGGATCGATTGTCTCCCCAGAAGGCATCCATGAAAAGAGGAACTCGTTCTCGAATATGGCATTGATCAAGGCATCATTGTTGGGGAGAGAGAAGCGGTCCTTCAGACATGTTTTGTTCAGGTCGATGAGTCGATGTAAGTCCTTCATTTGCCATTTTCTTTCTTTACCATGACTACGTTGGCTAGCCATTCAGGGTAGCTAACTTCTTGAATGAAGCGAGCTGCTATGAGTTTGTCGACCTCTTCCTTAACTGCTTGTTGCCTGTTGGAGGTGAACTTGCAGCGCTTTTGTTGGACCAGATTGTAATACAAAATAACACTGAGGCTGATCATGATCAAGTCTTTCGAGATGTCAGGCATGTCGGCGGCGGTTCATGCAAACAAGTCTTGGTTCTCCCTAATGCAATTGACAAGTTATTCTTTAACTCGATGAAAGAGAGAACTGTTTACCTAAAAACACTTGGTCTAATCTTCTTTGGAGAAGAGAATCTCTTATAGTTCATCCACAATCTCAGAGTCAAGACTCCTCTCTTGAGGTAGTTCTACAGTATCAAAGGGGAAGACCGAGCTTTCCATTGTGGTTGTGTAACATGCGTGAGCCGCTTCTTGGCTTCCCTTAATTTCTCCTACCACCACTGATGTGGGGAACTTCATCTTCATGTGGAAGGCTGAGACTATGGCATGAAAAGCTGCTAGGCCAAGGCAACCAAGAATTTCATTGTACGTGGCTTTTAGATCGACAACCATGAAGTCCATGGGCTCAGTTTAGGTAGTTGGGGCTTTTCCTGCAGTCACATCGAGGGTGGCTATTCCTTCGATTTGGATCGAGACCTGGGTATAATACCCCAGATTTTTTAAATAATGCTTTTAAGATTAATAAATGAATTAAAATTATTTTTGGTGATTTAATAAATATTTTTCTGAAATTTACCTTTTTACACTTGCAAAACACGTGCAAATATTTTCTTGGGAAGTTCAAAGTCAAAAATTATTTTGGGGAATCTCATTATTTATTATTAGATATTATTTGTGAATTTTCTGGATTTTTCTGACAATTATTGGACCTATTTGCAAATAGTACAAAAAGATGGACTTTTGTACAAAATTACCACTTGGAGTAAAAACTCCAGATTTTTATATTTTTTGGCTAGGTATGATGCCTAGTCAACTCAGAGATAAAGAGTTTACTTTTTGTTTTAATAAATTTGATTTATTTTGCAAGTTTTGATAAAGAATGGTCTTTTTATAAAATTGCCACTTAGAGGGGCAAAAGCACAAATTCATTTTTCTGGATTCTGAAAATAGTGCTGGCTGATAATAAAGTGGTTATCCTTGTTTTTAAATCTCAATTAAGATGGTTTTATTAAATTTCCAAGTATGAGGATTTATATATATAAAGATATATTTAAAAGAGGAATTTTGCAAATCTATTCAAGAAACCCTAGATACCCAAATCCCGGCCTATATAGGGTGAGGTGCAGCCATCTTTTTGCTGCACAACACAAAGTAATTTCTTATTATTTTTTTTCTTGGAGTTTTAAAGCGAGGATCTTGGTTTTTTGCGAAATGAGGGATTTTCTTATTTCCTTTATCTTTCTTCGGTTGATTCTTCAATAAGGTGAGTGACATATGTTTGTTTCTTATTGTTCTAAGCATGTTGTATGTGATGATTTGTCTATTAGAAAACATATTAGGGATTGGATGAAGATATAATGAATTTTTGATAAGTGGATGAATAAAAATTGAATCTTTTTCATGAAACTATATTATTGATGATTGAAACCCTCATTTGATAACTTGAGATTGTTAAAGAACCTAATAGAAATCATGGGTAGGATGTTTTTAATCATATTATTGCTGATTGAATGTATATATTGAGTTGTTTGATGATATTGCATAAAAGAGAATAACGTTGAGTTCTTTAGTGATAATATGCTTATATATGTATTGTTATGATGTTTGATGAAGTAAACTTGATTGTAATAGCAAGTATTCATGAGTAAACTATTGTGACTGTTCGTGCATAAGTTTAATAAAATTTGCAAGATGGGTTATTGAGTTAAAAGAATCAAGTTGAGTGAAAGAGATGGATTGAGTTTGGGTTTGTTTGTGTGCAGGCCAAAAAGTGGATTTTGTTGATTTTTGAAGTTTTCGATTGATTCTTGAGTTTTTTTTGTACTGAGATTAAATTAAACCTTACACCACTCCTATATACTAGTTCTTGATGCTTAAACACATATATAGACAGATATATATACACATATGCACACATGAAATTGTCTCACTGTTGATGAATTGCTTAAATTGATTTTTTTGATGTTTTCATGAAACCTTCGGTCGAATCTGAGTTGTCTTGATACTGAATTGGTTTTGAACTATATACTGCTCTTATTTGGTGAATTCTAATACCAAAACTGATGCTTAAATTTGTATTTGAATATATATATATATATATATATATATATATATATATATATATATATATATATATATATATATAGAGAGAGAGAGAGAGAGAGAGAGAGAGAGAGAGAGTCATGCTATTATGAGATGGTGAGATGGGTGAGATGAAAATGTTTTTGAAGAGATAAGTGATTTGAGTCATCTGAATCTCGATCATACCGTTCACATCACTCTATATGTCATCAAGATGATGTGTGCCAAATTTTAAACAATTCAGAGACCTATAGCCTATGCATCAAGATGTTCAAATAAATGCATATATATGTATTTCGTACCATCTTCATGACGTGTTAAACGTTTTGATGCATAGGCCAGAGGTCTCCAAATTGCTTGAAATTTTATACACACCATCTAGATGACATGTAGAGTGATGTGAATGGTGTGATAGAGATTCAGATAACTCAAATCACTCCTCTCTTAAAAAATATTTTCATCTCACCTATCTCACCCTAATTAGCATTATTCTATATATATATATATATATATATATATATATATATATATATTGCTGATTTTGAAGAATTTTGTGAAAGATTTACTCTTTTGAGATCTTGATATGTTTTGATTTGTTTTATAAACTCCAATATGTTATACAGGTTATATTTGATCATCTCAGGAAGTTAATTTTGGTTTTACAAAATTTTATCGTTATATCAGTTTAAAACATGCACAGATTTTCAAACTGCAACCTACAATAGTTGACAGTCGACTGAGCTAAAGTCAACAGTCAACTAGTCAGTTATTTAATTTCGAATTTGTTTGTATTAACAGTCGACTGTTTTTTCTTTGAACTGAAGTCGATAGTTTTTTGCAGGATAGTCGACTGATCATGCTCAATAGTCAACTGTCACTGTCTTGGCTGATGAGTTTTTCTTGAGTTTTCGGATTTTTGCAAGACAGTCGATCGACCATTTGCGACAGTCGACTGTCATTGTTATGACTGATGAATTTCTTGAGTTTTCTTATGTTTCTTTAAATGATTATTTTTTAGATTATGGATTATTAATCTACTATTTTAAATGATGTTTTGATACGGATTACAGTATTTTACAAAGCGTTGTATTTTGTTCAAACTTGTATTCCTATAACCTCATATATATGTTTTCTTTGAAATAATTTATATCTTTTGATATTCTACGACCTAAAAATATGATTTTCTATTATTTAATGGATTTAATATTTTATTTGAATTCTGAAATTTTATGAGTACATTATATATATTTGGATTTTTGTTGATTTGAGAAGTTTTCTTCATATAATCATTTTAATGATGGATTTGTGAGTTTTATTGAAAATTTTGGTATTGATGATTGAGTTATGAATCTCTAGGAGTTGAGTGGGAGTCCTGTGAACCGGCAGATGAGATTTTGTGGATTTAGACCAGTGGGGTCTTGGGTTTGTTATTCTGGAATTAAGTCCGGCAGGATGCACTAACTCTAAAGAAGGGGAATTTTTGTATTTTTAATAATAACCAACTTAAGGACAGGCACTAGTGGAGATGTGATGGAACTTGGGAAACATAAGTATATGCTCTTGATTTAGGTCCAACGGATGCATTCTAGGACTTGTGTGTTGTTCTGTCTCGAGATGACATTTGTATGTTCGCATGTCGAGGGTCTGCAGGCCTATTCACGGAACATGCAGGGTGCATTCGCGTGTTGAGGGTCGACAGGCCTATTCACGGAATGTACCTGGTGTATCTGCATGTCGAGGGCCTGGCAAGCCTATTCGTGGGGTACACGGCAGGGAGGTGATTCTCCGATTTTGTTGAGCTATTCTTACATGATGCTTGCGCGTCGAGGGTTGTGATGCCTATTTGCGGAATATTTTGGATCTTGTTTCCATCATCGTAGTAGAATTAGTTGCATAACAAGGGATTTAACCCTATAAAGTGGAGAACGATAAGGGCTTGCACCGGACCTATGTATTGTGGGATGCATAGAATCCGACAAGTATGCATTAGAGAGTCGGTATATAGCATTGGTGTTTTCTTGACTTGGTTTTATGTATGTTGTTTCCTGTTTTTCCTACACTCGACACTTAGTCTAGTTTCACATGATATTTTCATGTTTTATTCATTGTTATTTCTTATTTCATTTATTCTTACTGTTGATACATGTTGTTTATGACTTTATTTTTTATGTTTTATTTATGTTGCATTTATTTTTATATCACTCACACCGTTATGGCTGACCCTTATAGTTGTGGGGGTTAGGATTATCTCTAGCCTCATGTTTTACAGATAGGTGCCTATAGCTTGGGATTTGGATGCATGATATAGAATGATGTTATGGCTTATGTAAATTATAAAAGGATGTGTTGTAAAAGAAAAGATTGTAATTCAAGGTGTTTGTTTTTCCGTTGTGTTTTGTAAAATGTAATAAAAGTTTGAAAACTTTATCTGTGTTTTGGCAATATTTACTATTACAATTGAGGTTGATGCTGAAAATTGTGCCACGTATTTTTGAGATATCATATTGAAAATTCGGGGCGCTACACTGGGAGAACCTATGGAGGGTGTACCTGGCAGGTTTAAGACGGTCCCTGGAGAGCTTGAGGCCTTCAAAAGCTTTCAAGAAGATGATGTTCACCTAACTTCCATTGTCCACCAAGAAACGGTGCACTTCGTGGTTTGCCATGTAGAGACTGATTACTAGTGCACGCAATGGGGTGATTGGATGCCTTCTAGATCTTTGTCCAAGAAGGTCATCAGAACCCCCTGAGCTCTTGGGGGGGGGGGTGATGTTGTGCATTGAGTTTACTTCTTGGACAAATACTTTTTGGGAGGAGTTAGAGTCCTCATCCATTGGTCCCCCATGGATGGAATGAAAAATGACCATATGCTTTGAGTCTTGGGACTCGAGTTTTTTCTCTGAACGCTTGTTAGCTCTCCGGACCTGAGGAGGCACGACCTTATCTTTCTGGGTGTACTTGGACAGGTAGCCCAATTAGATCAGAGCTTCGATCTCCTCTTTGAGGGATCAGCAGTCATCGGTGTGGTGGTCATGGTCCCTATGAAATTAGCACTGCAGGTTTCTATCCATTTTCTTGCCTAGCGTGTTCATCCCAGAAGGAAGATAGAGCAATCCATCTCCCTCGATTTCCATAAGGATCATTGATATGTTGGCGTTAAGAAGGGTGACCTTGTCGAAGTGAGTTTCCAACTGATGGTGATCGCTTATTTGACGGTCCTTGTTCGGGGCAACTTGGAAGGATTTGAGAACTTTGTCTTTGAAGACGCAAAACTCAGCCCCGGTGATGGGTGCCTCCATTTCTCTATTGTTCTTGGGAGCTCGTCAGTTGATTGGAGTTGGGCTCCTCTCGCATCTTCGCCCTTTTGGCAAGGGCATTCAACATGATTTTTTTCGTCTAGGAGAGAGATTCTCTTGCTCCCTTTGTACTCTGGGTGGGGAACTTCATCTTGGATGTGCTTTTCATCTGAGCACCGACAGAGGTCTGTCCCTTTCTACCAGGAGTTGATGATGTTGCAGAGATCTGACTGCGCAGGATGCATCAGAGAGGGCAAGGTCATGTGGACTGAGACCCGAACCTCAATCGGGTGAGGACCATGATGAGGTTCAGAGTGACGTTGTTGGGAGCCCACCAATGCAGCCTTATTGAGAGGATGCTGGGATGGCGGACAAGGGTCCTGTGATGGTAGGCGTGGAGGTTGCCCCAGAGGAGCGTTGGCTTGACGGCTAGTGGTCACCACCTTCCTCCCTTTGGGGGACATGGCTGAAAGTGGTTTTTGTCGGCGATATCTTAATGAAAAGGTTGATCTGTAGTTTTCCATAGACGGTGCCAATATGTTGCTGCTTTTTGGTGTGGGAGCAGTCAAATAATAAGTTCTTTTTTAGGAAAGAACTTACAATCTGGATTGTCACTCGGAAGAATTGTGATGGTTGTAGGTTCCTTGATCTGAATCTAAATGGTTGAGAACATCTAGATCAATATCAGGATCAGCTAAAATCGTCTGACGGACCTGCACGAAGTCTCAACACTGGGGTTGGCACCGGCGAAAGTCCCTTTGACGCTCAAGTCAGTAACTCAAAAATAGATCAGAGTTTTAGTGGCAAAAGATTGATTACATGTTACTGATTGAGGGTGGAGAGTATTTATAGGCTAGGAGTTAGTCTCAAAAGACAGACTTGGAAAAGAATCATTAAGTTTATCCTTCAAACCCAAGAACGATTTAGTCCACTAATTAATTAATTCCTAAGTCCTCCTAGAGGTATTACATAATGAACTTGTTAGGGGGCCTAGGATTGACAAATTTAATAGATATGAATAGGGCATTATTTACAAAATAGTGATGGAAGATTTATGGAAAGCCTAACAGGATATGGGTAAGAGAAACAGAGAAATATAAGATTAAAAGAAAGATAAATTTTGGGTGAAAGGTCAAGGCATATGTGGAGAGGTATCGTAAAAATGGGTGAGTTGTCCATATGAATTTGAAGTGTTCATGGGGGAAAGGATACATAGTGAGTTTCTTGCACAACACTTGGTGTGGGGAGGGTACCTCGACACTATACGAACGACTCAACCTAATGCTTTAGTGAGAGATTTTTGGCGAGGAAACAAGTGGGTTCCAACAGTTCAAATGGGTGAGGGTAATGGTTCTAGGAGGGAATTGGTTAGATGTTCTCAATAGTAAGATGCTAGAATATGGAAATGGGAAATAGCTGGAATTTATTCCGGTAGATCTCTGTATAATCTTGTAAATGATGGGAATAAAGTTGGGTGGATGACATATGCACCTCTTTATGTGGTTAACCCTAATAATGCTATTGCTATTTTAATGAGAGAACTTTTAAAACAACATATTCTAGCTGATTCTACTTGTAGTAGATGTCATGCACAAGTTGAGTCCACTGATCAACTATTCTTTCCCTGTGAACATAGCAAGAGGGTTTGGGAATTGATGGCGGCAAGTTTCAAACTAGAGAGTTTTCCTACTTTTATGGATAATTTATGGGTGGGGTGGAGGAAATTAATTGTTAGGAAAAATGATAGAGTTGTATGAGATACTTGTGTGGATGCTACTATCTGGGCAATCTAACATGGTAGAAATATTTTTTGTTTCAATGTGAAGTCCTCGTCTTTGCTTCAGTTACAAAACCACATTTTTCCTTACATCATGTCTTGGTCAGGGCTCACTCCAGTGAGGAAGAAAGGAAAAAAAGAAATAATAGCAAATGGTAATAGAGAGGGTGAAAATGCAAAAGACAAATAGCAGCATGAAGGGCTATGAATAATAAGCTGGATGACCTACGTACATTTATTTATGTAAGTTGTTTCTTGCAGGTCATTTAATATTGGGTATTATGTACTAACTCTTAATTCATTATTTCTCATTAATGAAGCACGGTGACAATTTCCATCTTTGAGTCAAGAAAAAAACCAAAAAAACAAAAAACAAAAAAAAACTTGTTCATGAAAGTCCTTTTCCTAAGATATTAAACCACATTTTTTCTTACATCATGTCTTAGTTAGGGCTCACTCCAGTAAGGAAGAAAGCTAAAAAAGGAACAACTGAAAATGGTAATAGGGAGAACAGAAATGTAGAAGACAAATAGCTGTGGGGAAGGCTATGAAGAATAAGCAGGATGGCCTCGACATATTTACTTTTGAATTTATGTAATTTGTTTCTTGCATGTCTTTTATTAGTTGGTATTATGTACTATGTACTCTTATTTAGTTATTTCTTATTAATTGAAGCACGGTGACAATTGACATTTTTGAGTCGAAAATAAAGAATGAACTTGTTTGTGAAATAAAAAATAAAAAAATAACTTGTTTATAAGATATTCGAAGGAATTTAACTTAAATTAAGGACTCCATACTTGAATCGTTGAACAACACTGAGTTGCTCAATATGCTTAGTATTTTAGACGGATAAGAATTGCATGTTTATAATTTTTTGTTTCTGTGTTTATTCATTTGTTTTTTTACCATATGATATAATGAATATTATTTAGTTTCAAGAAATTCACTTAACGTTGATTCTTTTGTTTGAAATTTCGTAATTTCATGGTTTGCAAGAATTTCATGCAACTCTGCCTTTTGGTTAAACATATGCTAATAATGTTGTCTTCAACAACGATACACTTCCTCTATCTCTATCTGAAACTATTATCCCCTTAGAGTCCTCGCAACAATTTAAACGTTTTCGCTGGTGACATTTCTATCCAAGATTTAGCCAACAGAATGAACCTATCGAACAACAAATTCAATAAAGGGAATATGATTAGGAGAACAAATTACCTCTAGCTATCCCATAAACTACAGATATCAATTGATCTAAAAACCATTCTTCTTTCGTATCTTTCTCCCTGACATTCATCGTACACAATAATATGTTACCATTATTTCCCATTGCCTTTATGTCTTTACCCCGAATTCACATCAAGTGTTAGGAAATTCGTTGCTGAGTTTAGCAACAATAGATACAATGACGAACAATCAAACAATCAGATTAAACCAATCACATAAAGCACACAATGATTTGTTCCGGTTTGGGCGAACCTGATCCAGGGAAGAAAGAAGGGAAATATTATTTCAGCTAGAGAAGATACAAAGTATTACACTCGCACCAAAAACCTATCTATCTTTCAAGCCTGACTAGAAGATAGCTAGCTGTTTATAATGGAGAACTCTCAGTTGAACTTATCAATGAAGTACTCTTTTTTGTCTCTCAATGGGGACTTGCACAATAAAATATAGAGATCTACAGAAATCCTAGGTTGTAGTCTGATACATAAGTCGTCTGATATATCCTGAATAAAGAGACACAATAGGAGCCATACGATTTAACTTAGAGATGAAGTTTGGCCCAAATGGATCTCCCAGACCTAAGCCCAATAACTGCAACCCGCCGCTGCCGGCCAACTCTCCATCCTGACAGTCGACTGTGTTTGATTAATCCAAACCTGAAAGCATGATAGTCGACTGTCAAAATGGACAGTAGGCTATGCATTGCTTTGTTTTTGTTTCGACTTATCTCCATTGACGAGTTGATCTTCATTCGCTTCATCATCTTCTACTCATCGAACTATAAGTACGCAAGACATAAAACCCAACAATCTCCATCTTGGATTGCACACGAGTACTATCAACAATGTGTGATCAAACTCATCTAGACTTTTTCATTCTTCACCTTCAAACAAACTCGGTTCAGTGGCTTATTCAACTAGTTGAATCAATCTGCTACATTTTTCTCCAATCAGTATACCCCCTCAAGGGCACATCCTAGTAAGTATTAACACGGAGGCGTTGCTGTCAACACGAACTTCACCTACCCCGAGACACTCCACCTCTCGACGGTATTCGAACGTCGTGGTCCCGCTTCAATGATTATAGTGACGGCATACTAAATGATGCTTCATGGACATAGTGGTTGTAGAGGTTGTCCGAGACACCCTTCTTTCCCAACATCACCTTACGACGGCCTTCCCAAACTGATAGGACTCCACCTTTAGTTGTGTACCTATAGCCCCATGCTTAAAGAGTTCATAAGGATTGTTAAGATAAATCAGAGAGATGTGAAAACAATACTGAATATTGAATTGAGTTCAACCAAGTACAATACCACCTATATATAGGAGGAGAACAAATATCAAAACAACCTTACAACCAATATGGGACTATAATAATATCTAACACCCCCACTCAAACTCACGATGGGTCAAACAGTGTGAATTTGCCTACTAAGTATCTAAATCTCTGAACAGTATGGGATTTGGTGAAGAAGTCTGCAGTCTACTGGAAAGAGGTAACAGAATGGAGAGAAATGGTCCCTGCTTCAAAGCGCTCACGAACATAATGACAATCAATCTCTATATGCTTCGTTCGCTCATGAAAGGTCGGGTTACTTGCAATGTGCAATGCACTCCGGTTATTACAATGAAGAGGAGTAGCTCCTGTAAGAGTGACACCCATATCTGATAACAACCAACAAATATAAACAATCTCTCTAGTAGTAGCTGTCATTGCTCTGTATCAGCCTCGGTAGAAGAACATGCAACAACTGCCTGTTTCTTGCTTCGCCATGAGATCAACGAATCACCGAGAAATAGACAGAAACCTGTGGTAGACCTTCTGGTAGTAGGATCACCTGCCTAATCTGAATCAGAATATGCACTGAGCTCTAGTTTGGATGTAGAAGGCATGAATAATGAGCGAGTGATAGTGCCCCAAAGATATCTGAGGATCCGAACAAGAGCAACGTAGTGAACTGATGTAAGAGCGAAAACAAACTGACTGACAACACTAACAGCGTGAGCAATGTCTGGCCTAGTCATGCATAAGTAGACAAGCTGTCTAACAATCTGCCTGTATCTAGTGGGATCAGGAAGGAGCTCACCATCTGTGGGATGAAGCTTCACATGAAGCTCTAAGGGTATATCAGCTGATCGACTGTCAGAGAGGCATGTAGCGAAAATAATATCTGATGTGTATTTCTGTTGAGAAATGAGTATTTCCTGAGATCCATGAGCAATCTTTAAACCCAGAAAGTAACGTAGCTTACCAAGATCTTTCATATGGAACTGCTGGTGAAGGTATTTCTGGGTGGATACAATGCCGGCAGAGTTATCCTCAATAATGATCATATTATCAACATATAATAGTAGAAGTACCCTCCCCTACGGTGATGACTGCATAAACATGGAATGGTCCGGGAACTCTGACGAAAGCCAGCCTTGGTGATGACAAGCCGAAAACACTCAAACCAGGCACGAGGGGCCTATTTCCGACCATATATAGCACGGCGTAGTCTGTAAACATGATGAGGAGTAGTAGTAAGCCCAGGAGGAGGATGCATATAAACCACTTCAAAAAGGGTACCATGAAGAAAAGCATTCTTCACATCCAACTGGTATAGCGGCCACTAACGAACGACGGCAACAGCAAAAAAAGTGCGAACTGTAGTCATCTGAGCCACTGGGGCAAAGGTCTCATCATAATCAATGCTATGCTCCTGTGAAAATCCCCAGGCAACTAGACGAGCCTTGTACCACTCAATGGAGCCATCAAGTCGATATTTGACCTTAAAGATCCACTTGCAGCTAACAGGATGAACACCCACATGCAGTGAAACAACATCCCAAGTACCAGTCTGATCAAAGGCACTGAACTCTTCTGCAATAGCTTTCTGCCACTCGGGGTATTGAACGGCTTCCTTATAAGTTCGGGGCTCACGTGTAGAGTGTATAGCAGTAAGATATGCATGAAACTGGGGTGAGTAAGAAGCTAGTGTGGCAAAGCCAAATTGGTCAGAGGGACCAGTGGCATCAGGTGTGTAACGAGGTGGTGGGACACCCGCAGTAGAACGTGTAGACTGGCGAACCGATGGTGAAAAGGCAATATGAGGAGGTGAGGTAGGTGGGGTGAGTGTATGCAACTGTGGGGATGCAAGTGGTGTGGGTGTATGAGGCGGTGGAGAAGTAGGGGGTCTCTATCAGAGGAATACTAGGGGGACTGTCTATAGCAGAAGCGAAAGGAGCCAAAGGAGTGGGATCAAATGGAATGGGTGGAGTGGAATTAGGCCCAATAGATAAAGGGTCGAGAAAACTAGTATCCTGAGAAGAGGTCAAGTAGTAGGGAGAATCTTCTACAAAGGAGACATGTCGAGAAATACGAATACGACCTGCTACAGGATCAAAACAACGATAACCTTTATGCTCAGGACTTTGACCTAGATGAACACACTTAGCGGCATGAACGGTGAGCTTCGTGCGCTCAGTGGGAGGGAGAAGGACATAACAGGTGCACCCAAAAATACAGAGCATGCAGTAATCGGGTGGGGAGCGATACAGAGCATCATAAGGAGTGGTGCCAGAAAGGGCAGATGAAGGAGTAATGTTAATAAGACTGACAGAAGTCATGACAACTTCAGCCCAAAAAGAGCGAGAAACAGAAGAGGAGAGTAGAAGAGCACGAGCCGTTTCAAGGATGTGACGATACTTGCGTTCAGCTACACCATTCTGCTCATGGGTGGGGGGGCATGATTGCTGAAAAAGAGTGCCGTGAGATTGAAGAATCGATCACATAGTAGCAGAAGTGTACTCACGAGCACCAACTAAGCGAAAGGTTTTGATACGAACCCCAAACTAAGTGTGCACCGTGATCGTAAAGAATCGGTAAATGTCAGGTATCTCAGAACGTTGACGCATAAGAAATTCCCATGTGTGTCTAGTGAAATCATCGATGAAACTAACATAATAGAGATAACCTTTTTGAGAAAATGTGGGAGATGGGCCCCATATGTCAGAGTGAATAAGTTGAAATGCATGAGTAGACAGAGAAATGCTTTTATTGTTAAAAGGAAGGGCTAAGTGTTTTGCCAACTTACAATCCTGATAAACAGATAATGAAGTAAAATTAAAACGACCAAGAGCACCACTACGAACCAAAATTTTCAAACAAGACGCACTAATATGACCTAAGCATCTGTGCCACAAATCGGCATCAGACCTGACAATACCTGCAAAACTAGAAGTAGAGTCATGAGCATGAAGGAAATCTAGATGATATAGACATCCATGTCTGCTAGCGCGTCCAATCATATGATCAGTCCGAGGATCCTGTATGGTACAGTCTAAAGAAGTAAAGGTAACGGTGAGGCCACTATCACATAAAGCACTAATGAAAATAAGGTTCGTAGATAAATGAGGAGTATAAAGAACAAAAGGTAATGTGAGAGTTGGAGTGTTAATAGATCCGGAGTGTGTAGTAAGAAGTAGTGAACCATCGGCAGTGTAAAGTGACGGTGCATAAGAGGTCAGTGTAGTGCGAGTGGTGAGAAGAGTGTAATTGCTAGTGAGAAGATGTGAAGCACCAGAATCTAAAAGCCAGGAAGAAGACATACCAGGAGTGACAGAGAAAGCAGGAGCAGGGAAACTAGCACTGATGGACTGATCCGAGTTCTGAAGATCTAGCTGAGCTAGACGGTGTTTTGGAATATCATAGGGAGCAGGAGAAGGCATGGCCAGAGTGACGGCCATCACACCAGGTGTGCAGAGAAGAGGTAAACCCTGTTGTTGTCTGCGCTGTTGTGCCTGAACCAGGAGCTGGGGATGCAAAATAAAGCAGTTACTATGATTATGACCATCCCGCTGATAATGGGTGCAATGGGGACGACGATCAAGAACACTGCGATGAATAGAGGGAGCAGACATAGGGCTAGGGCGAGGCTTGCAGGAGAAGGATGTACGGTGAGCAACAACAAGAACACTTTCATTGGTAGAGGGTGGGTGAGAAGTATGAGTTGGGAGAGCACGTAACCGAGTTTCTTCAACAACAAGCTCGGCAATAGCAGCTTCAAGACTAGGAACCGGATCACGATGGATCAATTGACTGCATAAAGACTGATACTCTGGTCGTAGACCCATCATAAATAACATAAACTGACGACGTTCACGAGTAAAATGCACATCACTGTGCTCTAGTTGCTGTAATTCGCGCCAGATATTGCACATAGCTGTGTAATGTTCTTGAATACTACGATCACCTTGCCTATCAAGAACGGAATGAACAAGAAACTAATACTCATGAGCTCCACTATTCTGGACATACTAAGTAACCAAATGTTGCCAAAGAGCCTTGGCAGAACGAACACGAAGAAGATCAGCACGAAGACTACGGTCGACGGAGGAGATGAGGAAGGTAATAATCCGATGATCATGATCATCCCAAGTGATCTGAGATGTGTGAATCAGTTGCTTATCGGCAGGGGAAGCGGTAGCATCGGGATCTTTGGGACGAATAGTGGAACCATCAATGTGACCCCATAAGGAATGGCCGAGAAGAGTGGCCTCAACAGAAGCAGACCGATCAGTCCAATCCTTTGCAGAAGAGAGAAGGACATCAGTGGAGATTGGAAGATACTGACGAAACTGGGGCTCCAAAAAAAATCCAAGGACCTGCAATTTTTATTATTTTCTTTTTCTTTTTCTTTTTCTTTTTTTTGGAATAGAAAGAAAATAAACAGATGAAGAAAAAAAATAAAATTATAAACTGAGAAACTGAGAAAGAAACAGATGACGGTGGCTACTGGTCTTCTTTGACAACTGTGGATCTCGATGACTGTGGGTCTCGACGGCGGCTACATGTCTTCTTTGACGACTGTGGATCTAGACGGGGATTCGACGACTGTGGATCTCAACGGCGGCTACAAATCTTCTTTGATGGGGATGTTGAGGTCTTGGTTGGGATTTTAAAGGTGATGGTGAGTTGGGGATTGAGGATCAGAATCGGAGCGGTTGTTGAGTCGTCGGGTGGATGGCAGCTACTAAGGTCTTGGTAGGGATTGTAGAGGTGATGGCGAGTTGGGGATTGAGGATCAGAATTGGAGAGGTTGTTGAGTCGTCGGGTGGATGGCGGCTACTGATCGGGAGGACAAAGATGATGGCTTTTTTTTTTTTGAGATCTAGGATTTTGGGAAGAAATTTGTATAACTTCGGCTATTGGAATTTTAGAATTTTTGATAAGGAAATTTAAGAAAGGAAAATTTGGATAGTTGGATCTGATACCATGTTAAGATAAATCAGAGAGATGTGAAAACAATACTGAATATTGAATTGAGTTCAACCAAGTACAATACCACCTATATATATGAGGAGAACAAATATCAAAACAACCCTATAACCAATATGAGACTATAATAATATCTAACAAGGATATAAGGTTCCGTTTCAAAAGAAATATGTATGACATTCTCCAATGTGTATATGTTTCCATCTAGCGCTTCCAACTCGACTATTCTCTCACCCACTACTTCACAAATCTCACCGACCACCGTTCTCACACAACAATCTCCTGTGAACTTGTAAGTATAAAAGATCTCCTTCTCGGAGCATATATGAGAAAAACTTCCTGAATCAATAAACCATTCTGAATAAACATCTGTAGAACTCGAAACAAGAGCATAATCTAAAGTATCACCTGATTCAGCGGCACTAGCAATGTTGGTGCTCTCGCAATTCGATAACTTTCGACAATTCCTCTTGTAATGCTTTCAATCCTTCTGCAATAGTGGCAACGAATCATTCCCTTACTTGCACTTTCTCTTCCACTCCAAGCCCTCGATCATCGCTGCTGAGGAAAACTTCTCCTTGGTAGACTCTCCGTGTAGCGTGGTGGTTATCAGATGCTTGTATGGATCTGGTAGTGAATTTATCAAAATAAAAGCTTTAAGATTATTTGCGTACGACGTCTTCAATTCTGTTGACTCTGAATTGGATTCCCCTATATCATCTTGAAGAGTGATACTTTTTTCATTGAGTAACTGAACAATTTTCTCTTCCACTACATTAGTTCTTGTAATGGAAATTCTGCGGAGTCAGTTACGGTCTTGCCCAAAGATGCGTCGTGCTTCTTCACCTAATTTCGTTCACCGAAAACATCCGAATTAAACCAACGGCTTCTGTATAATTCTTCATTTGATCCTCCGGCTTTATGTCAGACGGACTGTCCTGATTGATCTTTGTAGAACTCTGATATGTCATTTTCTCTTAGGAAAACTCAAGCAACTCCTGAACTGGAAAAGATTTCTGACCTGATGCTCTTATAACAATTGTTAAGAAATTCGTTGCTGAGTTTAGCGACAATAGATCCAATGACGAACAATCAAACAAGTACATTAAACCAATCACACAAAGCACTTAATGATTTGTCCCGATTCGAGCGAACTTAATCTGGGAGAGAAAGAAGGGAAATATTATTTTAACTAGAGAAAATACAAAGTATTACGCTCGCACCAAAAACATATCTCTCAAGCCACACTAGAAGATAGCTAGCTGTTTATAATGAAGAACTCTCAAGTGCACGTATCAATGTAGTCTCTCTTATCTCTCAGTGAAAACTTACATAATAATATATAGATATCTAGAAAAAATTTAGGTTGGATTCTTGATACATAAGCCATCCCCGATAGATCACGAATAAAGAGACACGATAGGATTTGTATGTTCAAACTTGGAGATGATGTTGGCCAGAAAAGATCTTCCAGACCTAGGCCCAATAACTGCAACCCACTACTGCGATCGACTGTCCATCTTGACACTCGACCGTGTTTAATTAATCCAAACCCGAGAGCATGACAGTCGACTGTGCTGTTAGTGTGTTGCTGCTCTGTTGCTGTTTCGATTTCTGTCCATCGACGCTTTGTTCTTCCTTCGCTTCAACATCTTCTACTCAATCAAACCACAACTATGCAAGAAATAAAACCCAACATCAAGGTCACACGCTCACCCTATGCAGCTCGGGTTCAAATACAGAAAATAAAATGCCAGTGACATCTAGTAGATAAGAAATGCAACAAAATTGAGGTGTAAAGACAAAGTATTTCTTTACTGCAAGCCATTAGCAAACGGATAACTCATTACAAAACTATAAAATTTAACAGGCTACCGTTTCTCAACGCTACATTGAGTAATGTTCTAGAAGCAGCATAATAGACCTGTAGAATTTTTCAGTACCACACATAAAAGAACACAACTATAGTATAGATGCGAGGATTCAAACTGCCATCACGGTGGTAGGCCTCTTGCTATGCCCCTGCATCAGCATTTGGCGCAGGTGATTATACCCATCTCGATAATGTTCCAACGAGAAGCAAAGCTGTCTTATCGCCTCCCTCTTCCCCTCAGCTCCATCCGATATGGCAATCCTCTGCTTCTCAACCTCCTCCTCTAGCTCTTTAACTTTCTCCCTCAGTTCCCTACCAGCTCTCCTTGACTCTTCGATCTCTTTCATCAGCTTCACGTGCTCCAAATGCAGCTGATGCAAATGCTCATCCATTCGAACCACCCTATCATCTCGGATCTTGATATCTTTGATAAGCGCAGTCACCCGTCCACTAAGCTCTTCTTTCTCTACTAATAGCAAGGTGATTCTCTGTTTTAGAGCCTCAAAACTTTGATTTATATCTGCAATCTGCCCATCTCTCTCTTTACATGCTTCTGCCTTTTCGGCCTCCAGCTGAATGAGTTTTGCCTCAAGAGAGGTAGTAGATTTTGAAAGACTGGAGATTTGTGCATTAAGGGATGACTTCTCCTGTGAGAAACTATAAGCAGAAATTTCTGCTGCAGCTTTCAGTTCCTCGATAGTATGCTGCCTCTCCAAAAGGTTGGTCTCAAGCTGCAACTTCAATTGTGAATTTCTTTCAATCTCAGTCTTTAACTCCTTGACAACCTCTTCGAGGTGTATAATATCAGCTTCAAGATGGGATTTTTCTTCTATAAATTTACTGGAAGCTTCGATGAGTTGTGCTTTGTACTGCTCAATTGCTTGATCATTAGCTGATATCAAACCCTTCAGATCCTCAATGTCCCGTTTACTCCTCTTGAGCTCGCTTTCCAGCTCATTAACTTGTTTCTCTAGTTTAGAGATAACCCGATTTTCATAACTGAGTTCAGCACTCACAGCTTGTGTAGTCAAAATCCCTTCCTGTAGCTTCTCCTGAAGACTCATTATCTCTGTCTCTGAAACTCCGAGCTTTTCATTAGCAACTGCAAGATTAGTCCCAAGCTGCAATTTCTCATCTGAAAGTCTTTCTATCTCAGCCTTCAACTCCTTAATGACCCCTTCAAGTTTCACAATATCAGCTTCAAAATGAGATTTTTCTTGTGCAGATTTACTGAAAGCTTCAGCGAGTTGTGTTTTATACTGCTCAATTACCTGGTCATTAGCTGATATCACACCCTTCAATTCCTTGATCTCACTTTCCAACTCACCGACATGTCCCTCAAGTTTAGAGATCACCTGATTTTCATAGCTGAGTTCAGCACTCATAGCTTCTGAAGCTGAATCCCCTTCCTGTAGCTTTTGCTCAAGGCTCACTATCTCTGCTTCTGAAACACAGAGTTTTTCATTTGCAGCTAAAAGATTGGCCTCAAGCTGCAATTTCTCCCCGGAAATTCTTTCTACGTTAGCCTTAAACTCCTCGATGAACCCTTCATAGTTCATAATATCGGCTTCAAGATGAGATTTCTCTTGTGCAGATTTATTGGAAGCTTCGGCAAGTTGAGTTTTATACTGCTCAATTGCTAGGTCGTTAGCCAATATCACACCCTTAAATTCCTCGATCTCAAGTTTATTCATCTTTATCTCATTTTCCAACTCATCAACTTGTCCCTCTAGTTTAGAGATTACCAGATTTTCATAGCTGAGTTCAGCGCTCATAGCTTCTGAAGTCAAATTCTTCTCATGTAAATGCTGCTGAAGTCTGACTATCTCTGCTTCTGAAACTCCGAGCTTCTCATTTGCAGCTAGAATATCATTCTCTAATGCAGAAATTTTTGAACTAAGATAAGCATGCTTCTGTTCACAGTTCGCATGTTCACAAAGCTTCTCCTTCACTATGGAAAGTTCATTTTCAAGTTCAGAAATCCTCTCATCTAGCCCATTACCATTTCCGTTGAAGTCTTTAGTATTATCATCAGTATCAGAATCAGACTCTGATGACGGAGAAGAGGAAGAGTCGTCATCACTTCCCTTTCTAGAACGGTCAGAGCTTCCACCAGACCCAAGGAAGAAGTCAAAACCAGCTGCCCTTCGACCTGGCTTGGGAATGGCTGGCTTGGATGGTAGAGATGGAGATGGAGGTTCAGAGCCAAAGTCCGAGCCACTGCCAGAACCTTGAGAATTTAGATCTACGTTCTTGCGGAGCTCACCAGTGACATGATCGTAACGCTCTGCAAGGGCTCGATACATGCGGTAGAAGTCCTCGACATGTGCAACAAGCTCAGGACGCTTTTGGTAATACATCTCAGCTTTCTTTGCAAACGAATCGCCTTCCTCCTCAATCAGTTTCAACATTTCTTTGACACTGCGATCCATCTCTGGATGGAGTACATGGTGATATGGGATTTATTATAAAAAGCCAAAAAAAAAAAAAAGTGGACTTTGGGTATTGCTAGTTTAAACCTATTACACGCAGAGATTACAAAGATAAAATTCTTACCCTCAAGATTTTCTGCAAGCCATTTGGAATTCTTGGGACTGATATGACTGTCCCACCACCATGAATGAGATTTTCTGGACATCATCCTTTTCATTTTTCCAGCAGAATTGACCCCCTTGAAATTAGAACTCATCTTCGTCGAATAGCTGAAATAAGATGCAAATAACAGTCAGAGCTAATCAGAAGGGAGGAGATCTTTGAGAATTATCCTTCATCAGAAAGTGATATTAGCAACAGTCATTGACCCAGACTGAGGTCTGTTTGCTACTTTAAGTTCATTTAAATTAGCTATAATTGCCCTTTCTACTGTGATAAATTTATATGAATTTCTTTTGTTGTGGCCGAAACTTGAAAGTAGGGCACTATATATCAGTGTTAGAAAAGTGTATGTATTCCAGATCATCATGACAAATCGACAATAAAAGATGAACCAAGAGAAACAAAAAACTTCTGTATCCAGCAACAGAGAACCATCCCCCACTTTTCATGTAAACATGAAGATTATAGCGCCAAAATTATGAAAAATTGCAAATATCACGATATGAACAATTTTATGCAATGAGACATATATTTCAAGACTCCAAAATTCAGTAGATTATGCCATCATCACCAGGAAACACATCGGAAACATGTCGTAACTTACTTCTAAGAAAATTATGCATCAGCATCAACATTCTAGAAGCAAATTCTTATCTCCATCTAAATGATTAATGAACTAGACAAAAGAGCATAATAGAAGAGACGTATGTGTTGTGTACTACGGCATATGTTTCATGTAAAAACATTAAAAGAAAAACAAAATTTTGCAAAAGAAAATGAAAGAAGGGCGGAATAGCAGTAAGATCTAGGACTCTGGCATTGTCAGGAAATTCATGTCGTTGGATTGTATGATCAGAAGTAGATAAATTCTCTTTAAAATATTAATTAAAAAATAAATAAAATTCAGAAGTAGATAAGACGAAGAGTATTCAAATATAAATTAGTGAGGGAGAAGCAATCCTTATCATGTGAGGTATGGAGATCTGGCATGGAGTTGTCTCTGAAAATAAAGACATCCAACCAACATATACCAATTTTCTTTAAATAAAATCAGATGGGCCTTCATTTAAATAAACATGAAGAACATATAGCTTAAATCACAGTTGTCCGTCAATTGGAGGGCATTACACTGCATGATATTCAATGAAAGTGTCTAGGGCCTTTATTAACAGGAACCCCAACCTTTTTTTTTTTTTGGAAGATATGCCGTTTTTCGAAATTATTTGCAAAAAGATGACAGTTGTCAAATTAATTGCACTCGGGGACTCAACAACTACACTCGCCGTTCCCAACAGCGAGCTTAATTATTTCGTGCTAACCGTTGGGAACGGCAAGCCTAGTTTTATTTTATTTTTTGGGAGAAACTCGTTGTTACCAACGGCAAGTGTAGTTCAAAAGTATCAAATAAGACTCGCCATTCCCAACGGCAGTGTTCTTTATACTAAACTGGATATTAGGAACGGCGAGGTTATATGAAATTTCACACTGTTGGACTTAATGAATTTTCAAAAAAACTCTGTTTCTCTCTATGAAATTTTATATAATCTCGCCGTTCTCAATGGCAAGTTTAATATAAAGAACTGCGCCATTGGGAATGACAAGTCTTGTTTGAAAATTTTGAACGAAACTCGCTATTGGAAACAGCAAGTTACTCCAACGGCGAGCCGTTGAAAAAAATAAAACTAGGTCCGCCGTTCCCAACGGCGAGCACGAAATAACTAAGCTCGTCGTTGAAAACGGTGAGTGTAATTGTTGAGTCCCCGAGCACAATTAGTTTGGCAAATGTCATCTTTTTGTAAATAGTTTCGAAAAATGCATTTATTAAAAAAAATCTATAATTAGCTCTTATGTAGTGTTTTAAATTTCGCCTGATACAGGCGAAAATTCGTTTCGGCCACATATTTCATACTACATATCGTTTTGGACATAAATATGTAGATTTCGGTTGAAATTGCCGAAACATCGGCCGAAATATTGCTAAAATTGCCGAAACAGACACAGTAATGTTATTATAAATATATAACCTTTTTTTTTAACTTTTTGCATATAAGTCTTTCAATATAGAAACTTAAGTTAAGATAATGTAAGAATTTTGTCTCTCTATTGTTTATGTATTTGCAAAGTCAAGTGCGTCTATTAACTAATACATCTAATCAATGCAATTTCAATTTTGTTATATACTTATATTACACTCTTTTTTATATTATTGTTAAATTCTACGAATATTTACTGTGATTGATTTATGTCATTAGTTATATTATACAAAAATTTATATAATAAATGACATATAGAATATATAATATTTTGTTTAGTAACAAAAAAAGTATGTTTATTGAGTTTCCGAAATGAATATCCGAGATGATCACATTTTTCTGAGATCTCCTCCGATATCTCTGTCCGAGACGAAACATCCCTTGTCAAGATGAGTCCAAAATCCGAGGTTTAAAATCTTGCTCATATGAAGGTCACGATCAATAAGAGAAGCATCAACTATCTACTACAACAGAGCATGAACCAAGACAGAGTTGTTAGGATACTTGTTGTGACGAGTCTTGCAAATAGACTCTTCAAAACTCATGTCACATGTCTAAGTACTGATAGACCGTTGTAAAATCAATTTATGTGTATACTTAATAGATTAGCAGTTTTGCCCATATGAACAAAAAAAAAAAATAAAAAATAAAAAATAAAAAAAAAAACAATGTCTAAGCAAGGAGCTACTGGAGAACAATAATACAAGACAACGAAATAATTAGCAACTAAAAAACTATTAGAAATAGTTGGCAATAAATTTTATAAAGTCTTTGTGATGTAAATTTTATTTGCGAGGTCTTGGCAGTTGGAGGAAATATGAATGAGTAATACACTAATACGTGTGACTGGATAAATTAACTTGGACTTGTTGTGCGCGGTACAAATCAAATCAACAAGAATCAATGCGGAATACAAAGAGAGAACCAGCGAGAAAACACAAAAGCAAACCAACACAAAAGGACACACAGATTTAATGTGGTTCGGCAAAATACATGCCTACATCCACGGGGCGGTTGGGGTTTCTTCTTCTTCAAATTATCACCAATGGGCGAAAACAAACCCTTACAAATAATGACGACTGCAAAACCGAAATAGGGATCTCTAATTTTCGTCACAGATTACAAAACCCTAACAAGTGTATTTATAGGGAAACTATTGGGCCTTTTCGAATTGGGCCAGATCTAGTTCAAAATCCCGTCGACAGTCGACTGGTCGACTTACCAGTCGACTGGCACTCCATCTGGCAGTCGACCGATCAGTCGACTGATCCTCTGCTGCTGCTTGTATCTTTAGCCTTCGAAAACTCTCTGGACAGTCGCCTGATCCTTCTATCAGTCGACTTATGCTGTAACTTTCTTTTGCTGCAGATACTCCAAAACAATCTGAACCAGAATCGAGCCATTATCCTACAATCTCCACCTTGGCGAGATCTTCCACCAACCAACAATCTCCACCTTGGCAAGATCTTCCAAGTAGCCCAAGCAATCTCCACAAATACTCCAAATGCTCATCATCAAATGTAACAACAAATCCAAACTCCACCTTAGTATGATATCACATACTAGGCGAACAAATAGCGAAGCACTATTCCAACCCCCCCATTCCAAATCATCAAACATGCAAAATATTAGCCAGGTTCATGCAATGCTTGAACTTGGCTGCTCCAACAACTTTGGTCAACATATCAGCAGGATTATCAGCTGTCCCAATCTTCACCAAATGAATATCACCATCCTTTATCAAATCACGCACAAAATGATAACGGACATCAATATGTTTGGTCCTCGAATGATGAACTTGGTTCTTCGCTAAATGAATAGCACTCTGACTATCACAGTGTACCTCCACCTTCTCCCGATGAATCCCCAAGCTCTTCAAAAGTCCATGTATCCAAATGGCTTCCTTCATGGCCTCAGCAACCGCCATGTATTCAGCCTCAGTAGTAGACAACGCTACAGTGGACTGCAAATTTGACCTCCAACTTATAGGTGCTCTAGCCATCGTAAACAAATAGCCTGTAGTAGACCGCCTCTTATCTAGATCACCTGCATAGTCTGAATCAACATATCCAACCAATAACCTGCTAATATTGTCATCCCTTTCAAATTTCAAACCCACATCTGTGGTGCCACTTATGTACCTTAGAATCCATTTAGCTGCTTGCCAATGCTCTTTGCCTGGATCATGCATATATCGACTAACCATACTCACCGCCTGAGAGATGTCTGGTCGAGTACAAACCATGGCATACATCAAACTGCCAACCACACTAGTGTAAGGTACATTCGCCATATACTGTCTCTCTTCATCTGTACTTGGAGACTGAGAAGCACTAATTCTGAAATGACTGGCTAAGGGTGTACTTACTGGTTTAGTCTTTTCATCTATACCGAACCGTTTCAGCACCTTCAAAAGATATTGCTTCTGAGTCAAACTCACTGTGCCCTTTGCCCTGTCTCTAGCTATCTCCATCCCAAGTATCTTCTTGGCTTCACCAAGATCCTTCATCTCGAATTCAGAACTCAACTGATTCTTCAAATTTTGAATCTCCTTAGCATTCTTAGAGGCAATCAACATGTCATCCACATATAGTAACAGATATATGAAAGAGCCATCCTGCAACTTCCTGAAGTAAACACAATGATCAAACTCACTTCTGGAATATCTCTGCACCTTCATAAACTGATCAAACCTCAAATACCACTGCCTTGGAGATTGCTTCAAACCATAGAGAGACTTCTTCAACCTGCAAACACAATTTTCCTTCCCAGCAATTTTGAACCCATCTGGCTGTAACATATAAATTTCTTCATCTAGTTCCCCATGTAAGAACGCAGTCTTCACATCCATCTGTGTCAACTCAAGGTCAAACTGTGCTACCAATGCCAACAAAATCCGAATAGAAGGATGCTTCACAACTGGAGAGAACACTTCATTATAGTCAATTCCTTCCTGTTGAGCATACCCCTTTGCAACTAGTCTTGCCTTGAACCGAACACTGCCTTTTGGACCTTCTTTCTTCGTATACACCCACTTGCAACCAATTGCTTTCTTCCCCTTTGGTAGTTGCACTAGATCCCAAGTCTTATTCTTATGAAGAGAGTTCATCTCTTCACCCATAGCAACTTTCCAATCTGCATTTTCTGAACTTCTAGTGGCTTCTTTGAAGTTGAAGGGAACTTCATCATCCACAATGGGAAGAGCAAATGCAACTGTGTCTGTAAAACGAGACGGTCGTTTGATATCTCTTCTTTGCCTTCTTACTGCAATTGATTCTTCCTGCTGGATAGGAACTTCTTCATCATTCTCAGTATCAACCACATCATCATCATCTTGGACAGGAACAGGATTTTCAACTGACAAATTTTCTAACTCCACCTGTTGGAACACTCTCCTACCAGTCGACTGGTTATTGCCACCAGTCGACTGTCCCGAGCTTCCACAATTCTGCTGTTTTGGACCATCAGTCGACTGCTCCTGTTCATCAGTCGACTGTCCCGAACTTCTTCTACTCACCTGTTGAAGAACTGTCCCACTCTTCTGCTGCTCACCAGTCGACTGTCTTATACCATCAGTCGACTGTCCCGAGCTGATCATGCTGGTCTCATCAAAAGTGACATCTCTGCTGATTACTAACTTCTTCTGTTCTGGACACCACAACCTGTAACCTTTGACACCAGTACTAAAACCAACAAATATAGCCTTCTTGGCTCTTGCATCAAGTTTAGTTTCAGTTACATGAAAATAAGCAGGACAACCAAATATATGCAAAAAACTATAATCAGATGCAGGTTTACCACTCCATACCTCAATAGGCGTTTTGCCTTCAAGTGCTGCTGATGGTAAACGGTTGACGATGTGGCTTGCATATATAACAGCTTCTGCCCAAAATGTCTTCTTCAATCCAGACTGTGCTAACATACATCTCACCTTCTCAAGTAAGGTTCTGTTCATCCTTTCTGCAACCCCATTTTGCTGTGGAGTCTTCCTAACTGTGAAGTGCCTTTGGATCCCTTCATCTTCACACAATTTCAGAAACGGATCATTCTTATATTCCCCTCCATTATCTGACCTCAGAACCTTAATCTTCCTACCAGTCTGATTTTCAACTTTCTTCTTCCAACTTGTGAACAATGTCAAAACTTCATCTTTGTGCTTCATGGTATATACCCAAACTCGCCTGGAGTAATCATCAACAAAAGTAACAAACCAGTGTCTACCACTCATAGAAGGTGTCTGAGTAGGGCCCCAAACATCTGTGTGCACATAATCGAGGATACCCTTTGTCTGATGTACAGCTGTACCAAATTTCACCCTAGTTTGCTTACCCAAAACACAATGTTCACAAAATTCTAACTTGCACCCTTTAGCATCTTTAAGCAACCCTTGCTTCACAAGCCCTTGCAAGGCCTTTTCTCCTGCATGCCCGAGTCGCATATGCCACAGCCTAGTAGAGTCGGGAACAACCTGTTTAGGCTTCTCAGTTACACTGGCAGCCTGACCCAAATATGTTTTTCCCTGCAAGAAAAACAAGTTCCTCTTTCTTTGCCCTTTCATCACCACGAGTGATCCGCTAGTCACCTTCAGAATGCCACCTTCACTAGCAAATTTCAAACCACTGGCCTCCAAAGCACCTAGTGAAATCAGATTCTTTTTCAAATCTGGAACATACCATACATCTGAAAGCTCCCTAATAAGACCATCGTGCATTAGCAATTCAATCTTCCCGATTCCTACCTTCTTACAAGGTGCATCATTTCCCATCAAAACTACGCCACCATCCATATACTCCAAAGAAGTAAACCACTCCTTTTTCCAAGACATATGATAGGAGGCTGCTGTATCAAGAAACCATACTTCTTGATAAAGTGAGGGACTAGAAGCAAGTGCAAAAGAAAAATCCTCGCCACTTTCTAAATTTTCAACAGTCACATTTGCAGTCGAATTTCCCTTATTTCGTAGCTTTGGACAATCCTTTTTCCAATGCCCCCTTTCATGACAGAAAGCACATTCATCTTTGGCCGGTATTTTCCTGTCCTTTGAAACTCCTCTCGATTTGGAACGAGATTTGTTTCCCTTTTTCCCAGATTTGGACTCAGATCTAGTCTCAGTCCTGCCCCTTACAATCAACGCTTCAGAAGTTTCTCTATCAACCATCTTATCCCTTCTCCTAGTTTCATTATTCAACAAAGCATTTGCAACATCTTCATATTTCACAGTATCTTTTCCATATAATAAAGTAGTTGCTAAATGATCATAACTTTCAGGTAATGAATTCAACAGAATTAGGGCTTTATCTTCATCCTTAATTTGCTCATCCAAATTTAACAAATCAGCCAATAATTTATTAAATGATTCCACATGAGCATTCATAGACATACCTTCCGTATAGGTGAAGCGAAAAAGTCTCTTCTTCAAATACAGCCGATTCTCCAAACTTTTCCTCATGTATTTGTCTTCGAGCTTCTTCCACAACACCGCAGCAACGGTATCCCTCATCAAATCATACTTCTGAGCCTTCTCAATAAAGAGCCGAATAGTCCCACACGCAACTCGATTCAACTTCTTCCAATCTGCTTCGGACATATCCTTAGGTTTTTCAACTTCCAAAGCAACATCTTGTTCTTGTTGAACAAGAACATCCAAAACCTCACATTGCCACATCCCGAAATTGTTTGTCCCATCAAATTTTTCAACTTCAAATTTTGCGTTGTGAATCGTTGTTCTTGATGAACTTGATCCCACAACTTCCTTGGTTGCATCTGCATCACCCGCCATCTCTCTCTAGGTCGAACCAACAGCTCTGATACCACTTGTTGTGCGCGGTACAAATCAAATCAACAAGAATCAATGCGGAATACAAAGAGAGAACCAGCGAGAAAACACAAAAGCAAACCAACACAAAAGGACACACAGATTTAATGTGGTTCGGCAAAATACATGCCTACATCCACGGGGCGGTTGGGGTTTCTTCTTCTTCAAATTATCACCAATGGGCGAAAACAAACTCTTACAAATAATGACGGCTGCAAAACCGAAATAGGGATCTCTAATTTTCGTCACAGATTACAAAACCCTAACAAGTGTATTTATAGGGAAACTATTGGGCCTTTTCGAATTGGGCCAGATCTAGTTCAAAATCCCGTCGACAGTCGACTGGCACTCCATCTGGCAGTCGACCGATCAGTCGACTGATCCTCTGCTGCTGCTTGTATCTTTAGCCTTCGAAAACTCTCTGGACAGTCGCCTGATCCTTCTATCAGTCGACTTATGCTGTAACTTTCTTTTGCTGCAAATACTCCAAAACAATCTGAACCAGAATCGAGCCATTATCCTACAGGACTAAATTATTAGCATGTGTTTCTTTTTAAATTTATGAATGTTCTACCGCTCAAAAATCACTGTGTCATTAGAAAAGTACGTTTACATATCAAATTCTGGGGTTATACAAACTGATTATGCACAATAATTTTACAGAATACAATCAAAGAAGGAGCAAAGTCAAATATTAGTGAATAGGAAATAGATCAAACCCAAGATTGGAGAAAGCGAATAATTGTAGAATTCAATATTATAGACTTATGGAATTATGAGTTTCTTCAAGTACACGATTTCTAGTAAATTGACATAAATATTTAGAATAATACTTCCAGGGTGCTGAAACCTGAAAGAGACTTATAATAAGCAGCCTTAAACTACCAAGAAATTAAATTTTTTTTGTGTAAACATTAATTAATTCTAAATATCGTAGAATGATATTTTGATCCATATAATAATGATCGAACATAGCATAAAACTAAGGATTGATCCAAACATGAGATGTATAACAAATTTGCATTTTTAACAGTGAGATCGGAACAAAGAAAACGATCAAACATATAATACCAATAATCAGTAATTGTTCACAACGTAATCTACCACCCAATTCTAATCCTAAAAGTCATAATAATAAGTTAAAATTCTCATAATACTATGTCCTTCCTTTTCTTTACATTCCAAACTCTAGTAAAGAAAATGACCATAATGACATTTTTCCATATCTTCATAAACCATAGCCAAAAGCATTAGAGCAAGTCAAACAGGGCAAGAATGGAAGCTATGAAAATAAATAAAAAAATAATAAAGAAAACAACTGTAAATCTGTAAGAATCATTACAATGAATGTACCTTATTAACAAACACCCACAAATCAAAAGATGATATCCAGCTAAAAGCCTATTTTAAACTCCAGGAACACACCTGATTTTTTCAAAAGTCCACGAACATAAACTAATTATATTACTACCACTTACCCCCAAAATTACCGGCGAAATTTTCTTACTCTGTCCACATCAATAATCAACATATCATCACCACTATCAATATTTAAAAGGACAGATAACCCCCAACTGTACATACAGAGCGCAACTGTCCCCCAATAATTGGCAATTTTGGGGGGGGGGGGTTTAAACACAAATATCACTTTATATTATTCTATGACAATATTGCCCCTAATTCTTTCTACTTTTCTTACCAAAATAGAAAGATTCTGAAGAAGAAAAAAAAGAGAATCTGTTAAGTAATCAAAACACAACTTATGCTAAGTTTGCATCTGAACTTTGCAATTCCAAACACAACTCATCTAGCATTTCTATAACCTTTAAAAAAAAAAAAAAAAAAAAATTGTAAACCTCAGAACAAAACAAAAATAAAGAAAGAAAGAAAGAAAATGCAAGATCAAGAACAATAAATTATAATTTTTAATAAAAAATAGCATAAACATATGTAAAGATGAAGAAACAAGAGATTACCGATTGGTGAGGTTGGAAACAGAGCGATCTTCTTCTTGTTATTCTCCCAAAATAATTGTCCAAATAATTGATAGGAATAATGGAGAAATATCGAGAGACAGAAAGGGGAGCTTCGCCCACCTTTTCACAATCATTCCATTAGTTCACCTTGAGCAGTCAGTACTACTTTTATACACATGAACATATTAGTAAATGACCGGACTACCCCTTCATTAATTAATTAGCTAATCTCCTGTTTCTAATTAAATTTGGAGACGCGGTTAAGTCATCTTTTGGACTAATAACACGTTAGCCAGTTGAGGGGTGATGTGTAATTGTTGGAAAATTTGTGGGCCGTTGGATGGGAGTTTAATGAGTGATTGTAAAATACGTTAGTATTATTTTCAAAGTAGGTGGAGAGTTATTTGGTTGACTTGAGGGAAATAATAAAATTTTGAAGCTCGTGATTCACATATTCACAGTCAATGTAGGATTAGGAGGATGTGGGACCCGCCATTTGCTTTATAGGAGGAGAGGCAGAGCGCGGGATGGAGTCTCGTCCTTTAAAATATAGGGCTGACGTCAGCCTGCTATTCAGGAGAGGGTGGGGGGGGCTTCCAGCTCATTCATTGGCTGCCAGGCTTTCCCAAATCAGAAGTATATCTCTATATAATAAATTACGAAGTAAGCTATCAATTGGCTCACAATCAATTCCTCAAAATTAAAGGTCCATATCAAACCTTAAAAAATACTTTTTTTCTTCAAATTTTCAAATCGCAAAACTAAATTTTTTTTCCTGAAAAACTCATTACTTAATTACTATCTCTCTCTTCTCTCTTTACTTTTTCATATTTCTCTCTCTCTCTCCATCTCTCTCTCCCATCACTCAGAATTTTTAATAGCAAATATCTCTTCAACAATTAAATTTCATTATTTTTCATACTTAAAGTTCTAAGAAGTTAGATTTTATACCCCATTTATAATTATTTTTCAACATAGATTTTTATTTATAACTAATTATTGTCATACTATTCAAACTTGAGCTACATAATTATTGTTTTACTGTTTACATGGTTTTTTCGTGTTTTGTATCGTTCCGAAGACGTGCCTACGGCACGTGCCCACGGTCAAATCTAGTCTATATAATAAAACACAAAGAAAGCTATCAAGTGGCTTCTTCAATTTCCAAAAATTAAAGTTCCAGATCTAATCTTCCAAAACATATTTTCCCCTCAAAACTCAAATTCAAATCCCCCACTCAAAACAACTCCTATATTTAATTAATTGTTTTTTTCTCTCTCTCCCTCCTTCTTCTATTCAAAAATTTAATAAAATAAAAAATTTTAAAAAATTAAAAAACTAAAAAAATTAAAATTTTAATAACTTTTAAAATAATTCAAAAAAATTATATAATATATATTTTTTGCTCTGTGTTTGCTACTTTAATTAATTTGCTGACCTCCAAAACTATTTTATATGATCAAACAAGGTGTACCGTTTCGAAGACGTGTCGTAGGCACGTGTCAACGGGCAAACCTAGTATATATATATATTACATGCCCTAACTAATTATGAGCATAAGATTTTAGTTTATTTTTAAAAATTGGGATTTTATTAGACGAAACATAATGTTTCGTCCGATTCTAAAAAAATATTATAAAATATTTGGGATGATATTTTGTCTGATTCTTTAAAAATATTATAAAATATTACAAACGAACCATGATATTTCGTCCTTTTTATTATGCAAATTGCTATATTGATTCTCAAATATATCATTCTATTGTTTCAAAAAAGGTAAAATATATATAAATGCCACACGACTGTAGCTCGATTTGGACGAAAATATGCATAATATGCATAAATGCATGACGACTGTGAATGCTCTTAGGTGAATGTGTTTTTTTTTACTATGTGTTTGAAGTGTGAACACATCTTTGACATCGAAGCGATGGATCATATAAGCAGCACGATACAGAAGAGATACAATTTATATGATAGGGTGTATGAATTTAATGACCGAATATTAATTTATGAAGGGAAAAAAGGATGCGCAACTTGTTCATTTAGTAAATAAACAATTGATGATGTGGCATGCATGTGATTGGAAAATTCTTAAAATGATTAGTTGTCCGATGTATCACATGCATGCTACATAATCAATTGCTCATTTACTAAATGAGCAAATTGCTCATATCTCTTTTACCCATTTATGAATGGAAGTAAATATTGGAACATATAAAATTACACAATGTCCCAATTTGGTTGGGTGGCTGGGTTAGCACCAACTCAGGGGAAGAAGGTTAGAAGCAGATCACCCTCAAACCTGGCTCAAAACATCAAGATAAACCTGTGGCGTGGCCAACCAAACCTAGCCCTAAGAGCATCCACTATTTGTTACATCTAAAATATGCATATTTAGCAAATAGCAAATGGAGATGGAGAAGGAGCGTTGTAGTTGTTGGTGTCAAATTTTAACAATTGAAAAAGAAATTTTTTTTAAAAAAAAAAGACAGAAGATCTTCATCCATCTATCTTTTTTTTTAATAACGGAAGATCTTCTTCCGTTTGAAAATTTTTTATTTTTAAACCAAAAATAAGGTTGGGCAGATGATCTTCATCCGTCTAAGCTCAATTCATGTTTTTTTAAAAATTTTAATGTGTCATGACAATTTTTTTATAAAAAATTAAAAAAAAATCAGACGAATCTTCTTCATCCATTTGAAATTTATTTTTTTGAATTTTTAAATTGCTTAAATGGCATTTTCGTAATCACCGAATGGCAATGATATGGCTAAAAATAGCATTAAATTGGGACCGTTCAAATCGGACACGAATCTTAAAGCTCTCAGGGGTAAAACGGTAATTTCACATACAAACAAGTCTGAAATGGGAACTGGGTCTTTTTTCAAAGCTCAATAGCCCGAAAACGGATTTGTCCTACTGGGTACGGGTCCCAACCCGTTACAAACCAGTTCAGAAGGATAAAGAAGAATTGATGATTTGTTCGATCGTCTACAAGGAGCAGCTGTATTCTCCAAAATAGATCTTCGATCAGGATATCACCAAGTGCGAGTGAAAGCTGAAGATGTGCACAAAACTGCATTTAGAACTCGATATGGGCATTACGAATTCTTAGTTATGCCATTCGGAGTGACGAATGCACCCGCAATCTTCATGAATTTGATGAACAGAGTTCTGAGGCCGTTCATTGATTCTTTCGTCGTGGTGTTTATCGACGATATTCTCGTGTACTCCAAATCAGAGGAGGAGCACACCGAGCATCTGGCAGCAGTTTTGCAGAAGTTGGAAGAGCAGAAGTTGTATGCCAAGTTATCCAAGTGTGATTTCTGGAAATCTGAAGTGGCATTCCTAGGTCACATCCTTTCTAAGGAGGGAGTGGCAACTGACCCTCAGAAGATAGAGGCAGTGAGAGATTGGGCTAGGCCCACTACAGTGAAGGAAGTCAGAAGTTTTCTTGGGATGACTGGATACTACAAGAGATTCATTCAAGGTTATGCTCAGATAGCCGTACCGCTTACTGAATTGACCAAAAAGAATGTGAGCTTCAAGTGGACTGAGCAATGTGAGGCGAGCTTTCAGAAGTTGAAAGATAACCTGACTACTGCACCTATTTTGGCTTTGCCTAGAGCAGGTGTTGAGTATGATGTCTATAGCGATGCTTCACATCGGGGGCTTGGTTGTGTCTTAATGCAAGAAGGAAGAGTAATCGCTTATGGGTCTAGGCAACTACGACCGCATGAGAAAAATTACCCGACTCATGATCTGGAGTTGGCTGCGATTATCTTTGCTTTGAAGCAATGGAGGCACTATGTGTACGGTGAGAAGTTGAATATGTACACGGACCACAAGAGCTTGAAGTATATATATCAGCAGAGGGATCTCAATCTGAGGCAGCGGAGATGGTTGGAAGTGCTCGAGGACATGTGGTCTGAGATCAAGTATCATCCTGGAAAGGCTAATGTTGTTGCTGATGCACTTAGTCGCAAGAGCAGTTTGGCCAGTTTGATTACAACTCAGAGGCATCTGATTGAGGAGTTGGATCAAGCAGGTATTGAGGTTGTCTTGCAAGGATTGGGAGCATCTTTGGCTCAGTTGAGGCTTCAGCCCACTCTGAATACAAGGATCATTGCAAGTCAAGAGGTTGATGCTGATATCTTGGAGATGAAGGAGCAGGTTAGTGCTAGCAAGTTGCCTGAATTTCAAATCAGGGATGGAGTGCTGTGGTTCGGAGATAGACTGTGTGTTCCAAATCAGGCGGACCTGAAAGAGAGTATTCTTCAGGAGGTGCATGCTACTCTTCTGTCTGTACATCCTGTGAGTACTAAGATGTACAAGGACATCAAACAACATTTCTGGTGGTCAGGTTTGAAGCGGGATGTGGCAGAATTTGTTGCGAAGTGTGAGGTTTGTCAGCAAGTCAAAGCCGAAAATCAGAGACCCGGAGGTCTATTACAGCCGTTACCTATTCCGGAATGGAAGTGGGATAACATCAGTATGGATTTCATCACGGGATTGCATAAGAGCCCTAAAGGCAATGATGCGATTTGGGTTATAGTCGATCGACTAACCAAGTCCGCTCACTTTTTGGCGATGAAACTCACTGCTTCGATGGACAAGTTGGCTGAGATGTATGTTGGTGAGATTTTTCGACTTCATGGTGTTCCCTCAACTATTGTGTCTGATCGAGATGCGCGGTTTACTTCGCATTTTTGGAGGAGTCTTCAGGCAGCTTTGGGTACCAAGACAGATTTCAGCACTGCTTTTCATCCGCAAACCGATGGGCAGACCGAGAGAGTCAACCGTATTCTTGAGGACATGCTTCGGTGTTGTATACTAGACTTTGGAGGCAGTTGGGAAAAGCATTTACCTTTGGTAGAGTTTGCCTATAACAACAGTTTTTAGGCTAGCATCGGGATGGCGCCGTACGAAGCTTTGTATGGCAGGAAGTGCAGGACTCCTGTTTGTTGGTATGAAGTTGGGGAGCGCCAGTTGTTTGGTCCTGAGCTTGTACAGCAAACTTCTGAGAAGATTGATCTGATCAGGAAGAGATTGGTGGAAGCTCAGAGCAGGCAGAAAAGCTATGCAGACAACCGGAGAAGGGACCTTGAGTTTGAGGTTGGTGACTTCGTCTTTCTGAAGGTATCGCCCAGTAAAGGTGTGGTTCGTTTTGGTAAAGGCGGGAAGTTAGCCCCGAGGTTTATAGGCCCGTATAAGATATTGAAAAGGATCGGGAAAACTGCTTACCGGCTTGAATTACCGGGAGAGTTGTCTCAGCTGCACAATGTCTTCCATGTGTCTATGCTGAGAAGTTATATTCCAGATCCGAGTCATCATTTGCCTGAAGTGCCGGAAGGTTTGCAGTTGGATCTGAATTACATCGAGTCTCCTGTCGAGATTGTTGACCGTAGGGAGAAAGTCTTGAGGAATAAGACGATACCGATGGTCAAGGTAGTCTGGAGAAATCATTTGGTTGAAGAGGCTACTTGGGAATCTGAGGAGAGGATGTTGAAGGACTATCCTGAGCTGTTTGCTTGATGGTATCTTTGTATCTTTGTATCTTTTGTTTTGTTGTTGTGTTGTATTTTCCGTTTTTCTCGCTCTTGATTGTAGTTCCGGGGACGGAACTATTCTAAGGAGGGAGTGATGTAATACCCTGATTTTTCAAATATATGAAAGATTATTTATTTTTACATATGGTATGCATGTGTAGCATGTTGACTATTATTTCTCAACATGATGAATAAAGAGTATTGTTTTCTATAAAGCATTTTCCTAAAGCCCAATGTTAGTTTGCTTATTTTCTTTTAAAATATTTATTTTGGCCCGAATTAATTTAAGCCCATTGTTTAATCCTTTTATTTTTGCAACTTGTTTTGTGTAACACCCTCTTTTTATAAGACTTGTTAAGAGTGTACAAGTTCTATTAGTGTGGCTTGTTCTTGCACGTGCACTCCATGTACACGGGCATTGAGCACTCTTGGTGGCCGGTTGGAGTTAGAAGTGGGGATCAAGTCATGGGTAGTTTTGTAGAGGTGTGGGTAGTTATTTCAACCCCCTAGTGCATCCTAACCCTTGATCCTATAACCATCTACTAAATCCTAGCCCTCCATTCCACTTATTTTCTAGTATAAATACCCCCTCTCTTTCCCTATCTCTTTTACACTAAAATCATTATTGTAAGAGAAATATTGTGAGAGAGTTGTGTGTACTTTTTCTGTGGAGACCGAGTAGCACTTCTGGAGTTCGGTGTGAAGCAAGGAGCAAGAATGCGTCCACTACATTAAGGAGCTTTGCTGGATTTCGATTACCTCGTCAAATAAGGTGGGTGTTTCTCAGGACTTCTAATGTAGGAATTATACCATGATTATTATGATTGTTATCATGTTATGAAAAGTAAATTCAACGTATTAGAAATTGCCTGAGCATGCTGATGATCATGAAGGACAAATAGTGTAATAACGACTTTGTAAATAAGAACAAAAGGGTCGGTACAGTCGACTGTCACATGAACAAGTCGACTGGTACGAGACAATTATTTTCATGATGTGGTAATAAACATGTATGCAAAACAGACAATTGCTAAGTTCATATTACCCCATGTTACATATGATGAAGGGAAGGTGAACGGATGAAAAGAGCTAGCGATGATTAATAAAATTAAGAACGGTCGGTGCAGTCGACTGACGATGTGTTCAGCCGACTGGTGCATTGATTTAATTTTGATTATTCGGCAATTCCATGAAATGAGATATTCCATTATGTTGACCTAGTATAATGAACGGAGATTAATATCTTCATCTTCGCAAGAAAGTTATGAATAAGTGTAAATGCATGTTTAAAGTATTTCCTTAGAGAAAGGACAATATTAGTAACTTGAAATTCCATGCTGCGATGTTACTGAACAAGTAAGAAGTGTGATGTTTATGAAACATGAATGTATGTATACTGTGATGAAAGTGCATGTGTGAACGGTTGGAAAGATAATTCCTGATTTTGAATTCTGAAACTGTCCAGTCGACTTAATGCGTGTAGCAAGTCGACTGAGCTGAACATAGAAATGTACTATTAAAAACCCCAGGACAGACGACTGATGGAGTAACAGTCGACTGTCACTTGGATCACATTTTTGAACATGAAAAGTTGCGGGACAGCCGACTGGCCATGTGCAGCAGTCGACTCTCCCGATTGATTATGAAGAATTTGTATTGACTGTACAAGTCGACTGGTCCTTTTCTAAGTCGACTGTACAGAGTAGATTTTGATATGACAGAGGTTTCATTTCGATTACTGTTAAAGACGTGAACTTATTGATTGATGTTGATGAACTCTTTCTACTGCTTTATGAATTTATATGAAATGAATCATATTTCTTTGAATTGAGAAACTTACATGAAATGAGTCATACTTTGAATGAAGAATTACATGAATATGAAAATTAAGAACATGATATGCTGAGGCAATGAAAATGAATTCATGAGTTAAAATGCTCAAACTGGAAATTGTGAATTGGAAATTGAAACGAAAGAGTAGCTAAGTCTCCCCCGGCAGTGAAAATGAAATGAAAAATGAGAATTTAAAGACCAAGGTTGGTCATGTATTAAAATGAATGAATAAGTCCGGTCCAGGGAGAGGCTAACTCTAGAGCTTTGATTTTTATTCATGATTCTATTAAAATAAGGACTAGTGCATAGTGGAGATGTGATGAAAGTAAGAGACAAACATTGAGTATGAGGGCTATTGGGTAGCGGCGAGAGCGTATCCCAGGAATTCCCATGATGAGTCTGGGTGAGGATACTACTCCAGAGTACCGTCCCAGTGGCGACGCTCGTGGGATGTTTGAAGACTACGGGTGGTGTCATGTCTATGGTGAGAGCTGAATTACCACAGGATGTCTGCATGATGAGTCATGTCAGCGATGGGATTCCCTCCAGAGTGCCTAGATATGAGTTCGTAGGTTGGAAAATATCTAAGATACTTACCGTAATTACAGTAGTAGATTAAGTCATGGCGAGGGATTGAACCCTACAAAAATGAAGAACGGTTAAGAGGCTTGCCCTCGGACCTATGTAGTATGGGATGCATAGAATCCGAACAAGTGCACATTAGTGTCATCTAATTAAACAATTGCATTAAGGATTAAGTGCACCATCACGACACGACATCATTAAGAGTTTCCCCTTTGATTTATATTTTTATTATGAACAAGTTTGTAGTTTTGTTAAGAAATGAGATTCGTTATACTGTTTCTGGCATAGAGATGATGGCCATGTATAATTATCGTCGGTTGAATAAACTGACGTACCCACAGTTTGTATGCAGGAAATTGCATGTTAAAGAGGAATGGATGCATAAAGATTTTACCATGTGTTGTATATTTACTTAAATGTTGTACATTTTTACTTCCGCTGTGCAAATGTGAATGTAATATGATGTAAACTCTGATGTAAAGTGAAAAGTTTAAATTCCTTGTGAAATTGTACTCAAAGAAAGTGAAAAGATCCTGTAGAACATCTCGAATTCAGTGTTTTGGGATTCGGGGCATTACAGAGTGGTATCAGAGCCACGCTTTCTGCGCTTTCACACTTGTACAAATTTATAAGGAACGACACCCTAGAAGTGGACATTAGAGTGTGTGTCTGAGTTTGGAGATTTAAATGTAAGTGACTTACATTTGTGTTGCTCTATGACTTATGCTTCTTCCTCTCTATTCTAAGATGGCTGATCACTTCGACCCTGCTGGAGGCGACGACTGGCATATCATTGAGGAAGAGTACCATCCTGGACAGGCTGATTCTGAGGACGAGTATCACCCTGGGCAAGCAGATTCTGATGAGGAGGAGTGGCCTGAATCTCGAGAGATTACCCCACCTCCAGATTCATCTGACGATTCTTCTTCCGATGAAGAAGAGGGACCAGCTCTGGGTAGCACTGTGGCTTCTCTTCAGAGGCAGGTGGAGACCCTGCGAGAGAGAGCTGGAGTATTGGAAGCTCAACTGGCGAAGCGAAAGGACGATTTCTCTGTTCTCAGTCATCGAGTTTGGGAACTTGAGAAGAGAAAGAACTTGGCAGATGTGCTGAAGGATGAAGTCGATGAACTACGGGAAGAACTTCGAGCAGCAAAAAGGACCCGTAGGGATTAGATTGTCTTAGTTTCTACTATCTTCTATTCTGATGTTAAGAAATGTTTTTAATTCGAATGTATAAACTTTGGAATTCAATTAAATGCAAGTTGGTTTAAATTCTTGTCTTATACTTCGAATTTAATGGATCTTTTGCATCAGAATATGTCGAGAAGAGGAGCTAGGAATGGGGAAGGTTTGGATCTGGAGACCGAGCTTGCAAGGGTCTACCAGACGCTGAATGCAGTGGCTACGAATCAAGGAAGGGGGCCGGTGAATCGAGTACCCGAGGTGATTAAGCTAGTGGAATCATTCAAGAGAATGAAACCACCTGTATTCGAGGAAAAGTCAGACCCAGATGCGGCTGACAACTGGATTCGGCAAGTGGAAACAATCTTTGAGGTGTTGGAGACACCGGAGGGTAGCAAGGTCAAGTTGGTGACTTTGCAACTGGAGAAGGATGCGGCTGTTTGGTGGCAGTCGATGAAGAGGACCATGGGAGGTATGTTGCTTGGCTGGGAGGAATTTCTGAAAGAATTCCGCAGCCACTATTTCCTCTCCGATGTTCAGGAGAAGAAGGCAATGGAGTTTCTGTCACTTCAGCAAGGCAGCATGTCAGTGAGGGAGTGTGAGACTAAGTTTACTCAGCTCTCCAGGTATGCTCCAGAACTGGTGATGGATGAGGCTAAGAAGGCTCGCAAGTTCGAGCATAGGCTGAGACCAAGCTTGATATCCCGGATGATACCTCTTGGTATCAGGCGATTTGACAAGTTGGTCAAGAGGGCGGCAGCAACGGAGGCGGATATGGAGCAGTTCCATGTTGCTCAGCACCAGAGGAACAACTGGCAGTACGGGAAGAGGCCCGCCAATTCTGGGAGTTTCAAGGGGCAACCATCTGCACAGAGGTTCAAACCGATAGGGGCGAACGCTGTTAGTGTGGCTGGAGGACCTGGAAATAATGTGGTGAGACCTTCTGCAGTCACTTGCTACAACTGTGGTGAGACGGGACATTACAAATCTCAATGTCTCAAACCACGGGCTGGCAATCACAATGTGCCAATACAACAGACTGGGAAGAGACCGTACCAACCAGGGCGAGTATTTGCCTTGACGGAAGCTGATGCTGAGGAGGCAGATCAGGTCATCTCTGGTACGAGGGCTGATGTTTAGTGGTTTTGTCATTTCTTCTTCCCGCTTATATTGTGAAACTGTTATGTAATGGTATGTATTATGTAACAGGCGAACTCTATCTTAATGGAATGAAAGCTGTTGTATTGTTCGATACTGGATCCTCTCATACTTTTGTATCTCCTAGATTTGCTAAAGTGTTGGGAGTTGAACCGAAGATTTTTCCAGGCAAGATCTTGGCAGTAGCTACTCCATCAGGGGAAACTTTGACCACTGATCGATATTACGCTGATTGCGAGATCGTGATTGGAGATTGAATCTTTGGCATTGATCTGATCGAGCTGACTATCTTGGGAGTCGATGTTATCATTGGCATTGATTGGATGTCGGTGTACAGTGCAAGCATCGAATGCAAGACCAAGACGGTAACAGTGAAGGCTCCAGGAGGACCTGAAGTCACTTTCCAAGGGAAGCAGAAGTGTTCTAAGCTGGTGGCAACTATCTGCAAGGAAGAGACTCCTGTGGAAGTGCAAGGGATTCCTGTGGTTCGGGACTATCCGACTGTGTTCTTGGAAGATTTTCCTGGGCTACCTCCGCATCGTGATGTAGAATTCAGCATCACTGTTCAACCGGAAAGTGCACCAATTTCTAAGGCACCGTATAGGATGGCTCCAGTGGAACAGGATGAAGTGAAACGGCAGATTGAGGAACTGTTGGAGAAGGGCTTTATTCAACCTAGTGCGTCACCTTGGGGAGCACCAGTGCTTTTGGTAAAGAAGAAGGATGGATCGATGAGAATGTGTATCGATTACCGGGAGCTGAATAAGGTCACTATTCAGAATAAGTATCCGATTCCTCGAATTGATGATTTGTTCGATCGTCTACAAGGAGCAGCTGTATTCTCCAAAATAGATCTTCGATCAGGATATCACCAAATGCGAGTGAAAGCTGAAGATGTGCACAAAACTGCATTTAGAACTCGACATGGGCATTACGAATTCTTAGTTATGCCATTCGGAGTGACGAATGCACCCGCAATCTTCATGGATTTGATGAACAGAGTTCTGAGGCCGTCCATTGATTCTTTCGTCGTGGTGTTTATCGACGATAATCTCGTGTACTCCAAATCAGAGGAGGAGCACACCGAGCATCTGGCAGCAGTTTTGCAGAAGTTGGAAGAGCAGAAGTTGTATGCCAAGTTATCCAAGTGTGATTTCTGGAAATCTGAAGTGGCATTCTTAGGTCACATCCTTTCTAAGGAGGGAGTGGCAACTGACCCTCAGAAGATAGAGGCAGTGAGAGATTGGGCTAGGCCCACTACAGTGAAGGAAGTCAGAAGTTTTCTTGGGATGACTGGATACTACAGGAGATTCATTCAAGGTTATGCTCAGATAGCCGTACCGCTTACTGGACTGACCAAGAAAAATGTGAGCTTCAAGTGGACTGAGCAATGTGAGGCGAGCTTTCAGGAGTTGAAAGATAAGCTGACTACTGCACCTATTTTGGCTTTGCCTAGAGCAGGTGTTGAGTATGATGTCTATAGCGATGTTTCACATCGGGGGCTTGGTTGTGTCTTAATGCAAGAAGGAAGAGTAATCGCTTATGGGTCTAGGCAACTACGACCGCATGAGAAAAATTACCCGACTCATGATCTGGAGTTGGCTGCGATTATCTTTGCTTTGAAGCAATGGAGGCACTATGTGTACGGTGAGAAGTTGAATATGTACACGGACCACAAGAGCTTGAAGTATATATATCAGCAGAGGGATCTCAATCTGAGGCCGCGGAGATGGTTGGAAGTGCTCGAGAACATGCGACCTGAGATCAAGTATCATCCTGGAAAGGCTAATGTTGTTGCTGATGCACTTAGTCGCAAGAGCAGTTTGGCCAGTTTGATTACAACTCAGAGGCATCTGATTGAGGAGTTGGATCAAGCAGGTATTGAGGTTGTCTTGCAAGGATTGGGAGCATCTTGGGCTCAGTTGAGGCTTCAGCCCACTCTGAATACAAGGATCATTGCAAGTCAAGAGGTTGATGCTGATATCTTGGAGATGAAGGAGCAGGTTAGTGCTAGCAAGTTGCCCGAATTTCAAATCAGGGATGGAGTGCTGTGGTTCGGAGATAGACTGTGTGTTCCAAATCAGGCGGACCTGAAAGAGAGTATTCTTCAGGAGGTGCATGCTACTCTTCTGTCTATACATCCTGTGAGTACTAAGATGTACAAGGACATCAAACAACATTTCTGGTGGTCAGGTTTGAAGCGGGATGTGGCAGAATTTGTTGCGAAGTGTGAGGTTTGTCAGCAAGTCAAAGCCGAAAATCAGAGACCCGGAGGTCTATTACAGCCGTTACCTATTCCGAAATGGAAGTGGGATAACATCAGTATGGATTTCATCACGGGATTGCATAAGAGCCCTAAAGGCAATGATGCGATTTGGGTTATAGTCGATCGACTAACCAAGTCCGCTCACTTTTTGGCGATGAAACTCACTGCTTCGATGGACAAGTTGGCTGAGATGTATGTTGGTGAGATTTTCCGACTTCATGGTGTTCCCTCAACTATTGTGTCTGATCGAGATGCGCGGTTTACTTCGTATTTCTGGAGGAGTCTTCAGGCAGCTTTGGGTACCAAGACAGATTTCAGCACTGCTTTTCATCCGCAAACCGATGGGCAGACCGAGAGAGTCAACCGTATTCTTGAGGACATGCTTCGGTGTTGTATACTAGACTTTGGAGGCAGTTGGGAAAGGCATTTACCTTTGGTAGAGTTTGCCTACAACAACAGTTTTTAGGCTAGCATCGGGATGGCGCCGTACGAAGCTTTGTATGGCAGGAAGTGCAGGACTCCTGTTTGTTGGTATGAAGTTGGGGAGCGCCAGTTGTTTGGTCCTGAGCTTGTACAGCAAACTTCTGAGAAGATTGATCTGATCAGGAAGAGATTGGTGGAAGCTCAGAGCAGGCAGAAAAGCTATGCAGACAACCGGAGAAGGGACCTTGAGTTTGAGGTTGGTGACTTTGTCTTTCTGAAGGTATCGCCCAGTAAAGGTGTGGTTCGTTTTGGTAAAGGCGGGAAGTTAGCCCCGAGGTTTATAGGCCCGTATAAGATATTGAAAAGGATCGGGAAAACTGCTTACCGGCTTGAATTACCGGGAGAGTTGTCTCAGGTGCACAATGTCTTCCATGTGTCTATGCTGAGAAGTTATATTCCAGATCCGAGTCATCATTTGCCTGAAGTGCCGGAAGGTTTGCAGTTGGATCTGAATTACATCGAGTCTCCTGTCGAGATTGTTGACCGTAGGGAGAAAGTCTTGAGGAATAAGACGATACCGATGGTCAAGGTAGTCTGGAGAAACCATTTGGTTGAAGAGGCTACTTGGGAATCTGAGGAGAGGATGTTGAAGGACTATCCTGAGCTGTTTGCTTGATGGTATCTTTGTATCTTTGTATCTTTTGTTTTGTTGTTGTGTTGTATTTTCCGTTTTTCTCGCTCTTGATTGTAGTTCCGGGGACGGAACTATTCTAAGGAGGGAGTGATGTAATACCCTGATTTTTCAAATATATGAAAGATTATTTATTTTTACATATGGTATGCATGTGTAGCATGTTGACTATTATTTCTCAACATGATGAATAAAGAGTATTGTTTTCTATAAAGCATTTTCCTAAAGCCCAATGTTAGTTTGCTTATTTTCTTTTAAAATATTTATTTTGGCCCGAATTAATTTAAGCCCATTGTTTAATCCTTTTATTTTTGCAACTTGTTTTGTGTAACACCCTCTTTTTATAAGACTTGTTAAGAGTGTACAAGTTCTATTAGTGTGGCTTGTTCTTGCACGTGCACTCCATGTACACGGGCATTGAGCACTCTTGGTGGCCGGTTGGAGTTAGAAGTGGGGATCAAGTCATGGGTAGTTTTGTAGAGGTGTGGGTAGTTATTTCAACCCCCTAGTGCATCCTAACCCTTGATCCTATAACCATCTACTAAATCCTAGCCCTCCATTCCACTTATTTTCTAGTATAAATACCCCCTCTCTTTCCCTATCTCTTTTACACTAAAATCATTATTGTAAGAGAAATATTGTGAGAGAGTTGTGTGTACTTTTTCTGTGGAGACCGAGTAGCACTTCTGGAGTTCGGTGTGAAGCAAGGAGCAAGAATGCGTCCACTACATTAAGGAGCTTTGCTGGATTTCGATTACCTCGTCAAATAAGGTGGGTGTTTCTCAGGACTTCTAATGTAGGAATTATACCATGATTATTATGATTGTTATCATGTTATGAAAAGTAAATTCAACGTATTAGAAATTGCCTGAGCATGCTGATGATCATGAAGGACAAATAGTGTAATAACGACTTTGTAAATAAGAACAAAAGGGTCGGTACAGTCGACTGTCACATGAACAAGTCGACTGGTACGAGACAATTATTTTCATGATGTGGTAATAAACATGTATGCAAAACAGACAATTGCTAAGTTCATATTACCCCATGTTACATATGATGAAGGGAAGGTGAACGGATGAAAAGAGCTAGCGATGATTAATAAAATTAAGAACGGTCGGTGCAGTCGACTGACGATGTGTTCAGCCGACTGGTGCATTGATTTAATTTTGATTATTCGGCAATTCCATGAAATGAGATATTCCATTATGTTGACCTAGTATAATGAACAGAGATTAATATCTTCATCTTCGCAAGAAAGTTATGAATAAGTGTAAATGCATGTTTAAAGTATTTTCTTAGAGAAATGACAATATTAGTAACTTGAAATTCCATGCTGCGATGTTACTGAACAAGTAAGAAGTGTGGTGTTTATGAAACATGAATGTATGTATACTGTGATGAAAGTGCATGTGTGAACGGTTGGAAAGATAATTCATGATTTTGAATTCTGAAACTGTCCAGTCGACTTAATGCGTGTAGCAAGTCGACTGAGCTGAACATAGAAATGTACTATTAAAAACCCCAGGACAGACGACTGATGGAGTAACAGTCGACTGTCACGTGGATCACATTTTTGAACATGAAAAGTTGCGGGACAGCCGACTGGCCATGTGCAGCAGTCGACTCTCCCGATTGATTATGAAGAATTTGTATTGACTGTACAAGTCGACTGGTCCTTTTCTAAGTCGACTGTACAGAGTAGATTTTGATATGACAGAGGTTTCATTTCGATTACTGTTAAAGACGTGAACTTATTGATTGATGTTGATGAACTCTTTCTACTGCTTTATGAATTTATATGAAATGAATCATATTTCTTTGAATTGAGAAACTTACATGAAATGAGTCATACTTTGAATGAAGAATTACATGAATATGAAAATTAAGAACATGATATGCTGAGGCAATGAAAATGAATTCATGAGTTAAAATGCTCAAACTGGAAATTGTGAATTGGAAATTGAAACGAAAGAGTAGCTAAGTCTCCCCCGGCAGTGAAAATGAAATGAAAAATGAGAATTTAAAGACCAAGGTTGGTCATGTATTAAAATGAATGAATAAGTCCGGTCCAGGGAGAGGCTAACTCTAGAGCTTTGATTTTTATTCATGATTCTATTAAAATAAGGACTAGTGCATAGTGGAGATGTGATGAAAGTAAGAGACAAACATTGAGTATGAGGGCTATTGGGTAGCGGCGAGAGCGTATCCCAGGAATTCCCATGATGAGTCTGGGTGAGGATACTACTCCAGAGTACCGTCCCAGTGGCGACGCTCGTGGGATGTTTGAAGACTACGGGTGGTGTCATGTCTATGGTGAGAGCTGAATTACCACAGGATGTCTGCATGATGAGTCATGTCAGCGATGGGATTCCCTCCAGAGTGCCTAGATATGAGTTCGTAGGTTGGAAAATATCTAAGATACTTACCGTAATTACAGTAGTAGATTAAGTCATGGCGAGGGATTGAACCCTACAAAAATGAAGAACGGTTAAGAGGCTTGCCCTCGGACCTATGTAGTATGGGATGCATAGAATCCGAACAAGTGCACATTAGTGTCATCTAATTAAACAATTGCATTAAGGATTAAGTGCACCATCACGACACGACATCATTAAGAGTTTCCCCTTTGATTTATATTTTTATTATGAACAAGTTTGTAGTTTTGTTAAGAAATGAGATTCGTTATACTGTTTCTGGCATAGAGATGATGGCCATGTATAATTATCGTCGGTTGAATAAACTGACGTACCCACAGTTTGTATGCAGGAAATTGCATGTTAAAGAGGAATGGATGCATAAAGATTTTACCATGTGTTGTATATTTACTTAAATGTTGTACATTTTTACTTCCGCTGTGCAAATGTAAATGTAATATGATGTAAACTCTGATGTAAAGTGAAAAGTTTAAATTCCTTGTGAAATTGTACTCAAAGAAAGTGAAAAGATCCTGTAGAACATCTCGAATTCAGTGTTTTGGAATTCGGGGCGTTACAGACACTTCCTAACTCATTTCGTAAGTAGCCGCCGTGCCGAGAAAACAAGTGTATCTTTGGTGACCCTCAACCAAAGAAAGGGTGAACGCCTAAGAAATTACGTTCAGCGCTTCACCGCTGAAGCCCGGTCTATTGCCTCCCTCAACCAATCCGTAGCCTCTACGGCATTTGGGTACAATGTCACTAACGCCAACCTCAAGGCATCCCTTACTTAGAAGCCTCCTCGAAACTTCTCAGAACTCCTACTTAGAAGTGAGAAATACATCCGAGTGGAAGAGGCTCTCAAACCCCTCCCCCCCCCCCCAACTCTCGAGGAACCATCTTTCGAGAACAGACGGAAGAATACGGGCGAAGAAGGGTCCCAAAAACTCCAGAGGGACGACAATGGCCAACGCCGCCCAGCTTCTCGTTTTAAGAAGTTCACCCCCCTCAATGCTAGTATATTAGCAGTTTTCATGGAGGTGGACAAGGAAGGGTTACTCCGCACTCCCCCTAGAATGAATACCCCTGGCAAGAAAAAAAACAGGGATAAGTGGTGCCGCTTTCACAGGGACTACGACCACGACACGGATGATTGTCGGGCTCTTAAAAAGGAGATCGAAGAACTCATACAGTGGGGACACCTGGCCAAGTTTGTCCGAAGAGACGGGGCCGATCTTCCACCCCGATGAGCCTACAAGCGAACAGAGAGGCCCCCCGAGTTCCAAGAATCCAAACCTGGGGCCGTCCTCCACCTTATCCATGGAGGTCCAATGGGGGGGAGAACCAAACTCCTCCCAAGAAGCCCTCACCAGAAGTAGGTTTTCAGTTTTCAATAAGGCCGATGCTTGAGACACGGCCAAAAGCGTGTAATAATGGCTTGCCCAATTGAAGTGACCACTTAGTTCATCTCAATAAAACCCAGCTTTTTCTATTGAAAATTATTGCACTTGCCTCACTTCTATCTCTATGAGTCACATCTACGACTCGTCAAACGGTAAGTTCGAAGCCCAGCTTGTCCTACAGGGCTGCTCCCATAACTTGCTAAGCCCGAAAGACGGGTTTGGAGTCCAACACTTTGTTCGACGTTACCTTAGCCGCTTGCAAACAAGCAAGTGTGGGACAACTCACCATTCGGAATTGCTCCTACAACTCGTTAACTCTCTTAACAATAAGTTCGGAGTCCAACACTTGGTTCGACGTTGCTTTAGCCGCTTGCAAGCAAGCAAGTGCAAGGCAGCTCACCATTCAGAATTGCTCCCACAACTGGTGAACCTCTTCTCAACAAGTTCAGAGTTAAAACTCTCTTCTAGAGTTTCTCCTCAAACTTGTCTCCAAAACGGCTCTCTCCTAGAGCCAAGCTTTTCGCTTCGCTCGCCTCCAGTGTGGACCTCTTCTCAACGAGTTCGGATCACAACTCTCTCCTAGAGTTGCTCCTCAAACTCGTTCCCCAAACGGCTCTCTCCTAGAGCCAATTCCTTCGCTCCACTCGCCTCCAGAGTGGACCTCTTCTCAACGAGTTCGGAGCACAGCTCTCCCCTAGAGTTGCTCTTCAAACTCGTCCCCCAAACGGCTCTCTCCTAGAGCCAAGCTTTTGGCTCCGCTCGCCTCCAAAGTGGACCTCTTCTCAACGAGTTCGGAGCACAACTCTCCCCTATAGTTTCTCCTTAAACTCGTCCCCCAAACGGCTCTCTCCTAGAGCCAAGCTCTTGGCTCCGCTCGCCTCCAGAGTAGACCTCTTCTCAACGAGTTCGGAGCACAACTCTCCCCTAGAGTTTCTCCTCAAACTCGTCCCCCAAACGGCTCTCTCCTAGAACCTGGTGAAGCTCTTCGCCCCACTCGCCTCCAGAGCGAACCTCTTCTCAATGAGTTTGGAGCGCAACTACTCTCCCCTAGAGTTGCTCCTCAAACTTATCTCCCTAACGGCTCTCTCCTAGAGCCTAGTGGTGCTCTTCACTCCGCTCACCTCCCGAGCGGCCTTCTTCTCAACGAGTTCGGAGCTCAACTCTCCTCTAGAGCATTTTCATAATCTTCCTGATTACTGACAAGAGCGTCGGAGGATGCATCGCCGGGATCCATCCCGGTGTATCGCACTTTTTGCAGATTCGCAGCAGCGGCAAGAAACAAGTCAACACGTTGGTGAAGGTCAACAGGTCAACAGGTTTGCCTTATTAGTTTTCTCAAGAATCCACAAATTCATCTGTTCGCTCCCACACCAAAATCAGTAGCAAAATATGAGAACAATTTTTGGTATTTTACAAGCTCAGAATAACACCGTTACACCTTGAGCAAGATCCAACTCCCCCGAGAACTCCGATAAAATCCGGTACGTCATTAAAACAACAAACTACTCCTCAAAGGCTGTTAAACTCAGTCTTCAGGAGTGAGGGGCTCGTGATATGGCTAAAAATATGATTAAATCGGGACCGTTCAAATCGGACACGAATCTTAAAGCTCTCAGGGGTAAACGGTTATTTCACCTACAAACAGGTCTGAAATGGAAACTGGGTCTTTTTTCAAAGCCCAATAACCCATAAATGGATCTGTCCTACTGGGTACGTGTCCCAACCCGTTACAAATAAGTTCAGAAGGATAAAGAAGAATTCAGATTCATAATTATCCCTAAGAGTTGGTTTTAACCACTTCTATTCATCCACACCAGGAAGTAGAGATTTGTTCTTATCTCGAAACAGATCCCTAAAGCGACTATAAAAACCCCTCTCCCCCCCCCCACCATAAGAAGGTAATGAATATTTTTCTACATAAAGCTCTTTCATAATCTTCCTGATTACTGACAAGAGTGTCGGAGGGTGTGTCGCCGGGATCCATCCTGATGTATCACACTTTTTGCAGGTTCGCGACAGCGACAAGAAACAAGCCAACACGTTGGTGAAGGTCAACAGGTCAACAGTTTGCCTTATTCGTTTTTTCGAGAATCCACAAATTCATCTGCTTGCTCCCATACCAAAATCAGTAACAACAGGCAATATAGTAGTTTTTTTAATTGTTTTTTTTTTTGGAGAAAGTCTTCTTCCATCTGCACAATTTCCTTTTTGTTTTGATTTTTTTTTAATGGCATTTGGTAATTTTTGAGATTTTTTTATTATGAAAAAGTTGGTGGACAGATCTTCATCCGCTATCCGTCCTATTAAAAAATTAAATAAATTAATAGACGGAAAATCTTCCGCCGTCCTCTATATTTAGAGATCGCTAAATCCAATTGCTAAATTTAGATGGGCACTGTTCATCCCAGGGCCGGCCCAACACTTATTGAGGCCTAAAGCGAACTCCGAAATGAGGCCTTTTAAAAGCTTATAATAATATTTTGTTAAAATTAATATATTTTTATTTAAATGTTATCTTTCATGTTTTTTGAGATGCAAAATCATTTATTATATTATAGTAATCAATTTCATTTAACATTTTTTTTTCAATTGATAATAAAGTCAATCCATTTAATTTTCGGCTGATATTTTCTATTATCAGGTTGGTCTTTAAATTAGAGAGATGGGGAGGTTTTGACAATAGAAACTTCCAATATCCAACCCAATCCAGTTGTTTATATAGTAGTAATTGCTTGTTTGCATTGTGATTATATTGATATACTGTGTATGGGAATATTGCACTCTTCATTTATTTTTGCATGTTCCTTGCTAAATTCACTTATTTGGGTTGTAATCAACATTGCTTAAGTTACAACTTTGATATTGTGAAAACATAGTGTGTGTGTGTAGATCATATTTTGGAGATATATTTTAGACCGACATGCCACTCCGATATTCATTAAATATCTTTAAATTTGAAATGAAAATTCTTACGCCGACACAACATCAAAATTCAATATTCGATATTAAGAACTTTGCTTTGGCTAGCTAGAAAAAGTTTTGATTAGCTTAGATCATAAGTGAAAAAACTATGGAGACAAATCTGGATACCCTTATCAATATTGTTAAGAGGATGGAAGATTTAGACATCTCTTTGTGTGCTTCTATGTATGTTGGTTTTGTAGATAGGATGAGGTATATGATTCACCATCAGGTGAGGTGAATCGAAGAAATGACGAACACATATTGCACGTGGGATGTTTTAGGCTTGACATGCAAGCAGTAGTTGATGTTAGTATGTTATCAAATATAGGTAACAACAGATTTGCACATACTTCTTTTAGTACTTCACCGTGGCATGCTACAAAGAGTATATGTTAATCCCAATTTTCCTGTACCAGATTACGATATGACAAACTACCAATCAGAACAATATTTTTAACCACCAAGTACGCAAGTTTTGCCGAGGAAGATCAAACAAAGCTCATCATCTGGACTAGAAGAGGCACAATCTATTAAATGCAAATGATACCACAAGGAATACCACCATAGACTAATTAATAGATGTTCATCATTTTTAAGGCAATGAAAGTATCTTTTTGTTGGGATTAGTTGTATGCTACAACAGAGAGTTGGGAAACCAAAAGTCTCTACAACAGAGAGTCAGAGGCATATATTTTGAAAATTGGAAATGAAAGCTTATAATAATCAGTTGGAAAACCAAAAGTCTTTAACAGTAAGAGGCAAAGAGGCTCCTGGTTCTCTAACGGGCCTTTTAGATAATTAAATAACAGACTCTAAGTGAGTAAGAGGCCTTTTGGGAAATCAAAATTCAATAATTTTTGATAATTAAAGAGACAACCGGTACTCTAAGAGGCCTTTTCACTATATATATTAAAAAAAAAATAGAGGCCTAAAGCCGTTACTTTGGTCGCTTGGGCCTTGGGCCGGCCTTGGTTCATCCCTATTGCTAAATATGCATATTTACCAAACAAAGAGTGGTACTTTTTTCCTCAAAAAATATATTTTTTGTAAATATAATAAACGATTGTGGATGCTCTAAGCCTCTAACGGGTGACATGCCGTCTCAGCTGATATTTGGTGTTGTCCCAAGTGCTAGTTTGTTATTAAGTTTAGTATGTTTAAATATGGAACCTTGAGGATCCAGACGCAATCACCTGAAACGTATAGTTCTTTACGTTTATTTTGATTTCATATATGCAAGTCGTAAATTAGTGGATTTGAATCCCAAGTGGATCCAAAGGCCGTATGATCTCAACTGAATTTGATACATTTCCGTCCCAGTAGTTCCACAAGAAACTAGAAGAATAGTAACAGATAAATAGTTCTATTTACATTTCATCAACGCATTGGCCTATTAGCTCAGCTGGTTAGACCGTCGTGCTAATAACGCGAAGGTCGCAGGTTCGAGACCTACCTGCATGGGCCAGTTTTTTTTTTTTCTTTTTTCTCATACCTATATTCATACCATTTTACCATTTCTAGAAAGCTTCCAAATAGTTGTTTTGTGCATACATTCATCTCGCTTGGTTCTGATAACATTTTAACCAAATATTTTTTATTGTTCAAATATTCATCTCGCTTGGTTCTGATAACATTTTAACCAAATATTTTTTATTGTTCAAATATCTATTCATGCCATTTTACCTTTTTTTTTTTTTTTTTTTTTAGAAAGCCTCCAACTAGTCTTGTCTTATGCATATATTCATCTTCATTATGATAAAATTTTAACTAAATCTTCAAGTGCATATACATGTTTACTTTGTTTGCTTATTTTTCTGTTTCTTCTAAATTTTTGTATGGATGTATGCAGATGTCGATGAATAAAGTACCAAGGATGCCTTCAAAAAGAAAAATCTATCTCTACTATATTAATGGGAGAGTTGGGGTTCAAATAAATAAACAATTTTTTATTTCTTAGTGTGTGTGTCAACACGTGCAGCGCACGTGTTGGTAGTTTTTTTTTTCCTTTTCATTCCCCCTTCCCATCTTCCCCACGTGCATCGCACGTGCATTACACTAGTAACTAACTATTATAATGGGAGAGATGGGGTTGTAAACAAATAAACAATTTTTTATTCCTTAGTGTGTGTGTGTCAACACGTGCAGCGCACGTATTGGTAGTTTTTTTTGTCCTTTTCATTCTCCTCCCCATTTTCCCCACGTGCATCGCACGTGCATTACACTAGTATATATAAGGGGAAGGGTGTTCAATAAAACTTATATGTATCCATTAGGTGTTTATAATAGCATTATACATAATTATATACATTTCAATCATGTCGACTTATTTGCATGGGCCAGTTTTTTTTTTAATTTTTCACATACCTATATACATACCATTTTACCATTTCTGTAGAAAGCTTCCAAATAGTTGTTTTGTGCATATATTCATCGTCACGTCACTTCATTCTGATAAAATTTTAACCACATATTTTTTATTGTTCACATATCTATACATGCCATTTTAACTTTTTTTTTTAGAAAGCCTCCAACTAGTCTTGTCTTATGCATATATTCATCTTCATTTTGATAAAATTCTAACAAAATTTTCAAGTGCATATACATATTTACTTTATTTGTTTGCTTATTTTTTCTGTTTCTTCTAAATTTTTGTATGGATGTATGCAGATGTCGTTGAATAAAGTACCAAGGTTGACTCTTCTATATATATATTTGGGCTGGAGTCAATGACTATCCGCGTATTCAAAAAAAAAAAACACAGTACCAAGGTTGCCTTCAAAAAGAAAAAAATATATAAGGGGTGTTCAATAAAACTTATATATGCATCCATTAGGTGTTTATAATAGCATTATACAAAATTATATACATTTCAATCATGTCGACTCAATTTTTCCTCTTAATACACACAAATTCAACATGTGTATACTTGTCTATTTTGAACATTACATGTTTGTGTTCTATCCCTCTTTAATTATCACAATCATCATTTTGGCATTAGCATATTAGTGTGCCGCTTCTTGCTTATATCTGCGGCATCAATTGTCAATTCTGGCATTAGCATATTCTTCTCTTCAATGAACAATTCTTATATTCATGGAAGAAAGCTCAATACATTCTGTGAAGTGGAGAGTTGACAACCTTCTCGCTTTACCCTTGATAGTGCATTATACACGATCCGCTTTTGGCCGCAATCAAGCGACATTAAGTTGTTGGGAGTTTGGCCAGCGTGATCTGCAATTAGCTTGCAACCATTGTTAAATGCTAGAATGTAGTCACAGGGAAAAATACATAAATCTTCATCATTGATAGGTGTCACATAAATTCATGTTAGAAAATGCTACAAGTGTACTACTTTTAGTTTACTATTTTGGTACTACTAGACTTATAGACGAGGAGCGCATATAAAATACTTTTGCAATATTTAATTGTGGGCTCCATCTCTATGAGTATATAGTAGTAGTACAAAGCAGTGAAAACAATTAGCATTGCTCATTGGTGTTTCACAAAAAAACCACAACAATGACCTACATACACACTTTTGACCATTTCATGATGTATGCAATGGTTATGCTGTTTCATCATTTGCCCATTGCACAGACGCATTGTGTAACCCGTGTTTTCCCAAAAAACGTATTTTGTGTATTTTCCGTATATTTAAAATTTTCGCAAATTATTTTTTTGGTTTTCAAATTATTTTTGTCAAATTGTATTGTTGGATCTTCTATTAAAATCTAGTTTCGATCGATAATTTTATTGATAAATCTTATTATTGATATTATTACTATTAATTTTGGCCGGTTATTGAAAATCCATTTTTATGTGCCCATTTGTATTTGTATCTATGTTTTTATGCAAACTACATTTTGTTATAAATATTATTTTATGTTATTGATTAGTTTATTTTCCCATTGGATTTTAAAACCCTACTTTTATTTAAATTCTAATACCATTTAAATAAACCCAAAACCCATTAAACTCCTTTTAAACCAAACCCAACTAAACCCATACCCTGTTTAATCATTACCCATTTGCATTATTTAAAACCATATTTCAACCTATTACCTACTACTAATCCTACCAATTATGGTCATCAGATTTATTCCTTAAACTATTTCCTGATACCTTATATACTTACCTATTTACCAAAACCCACTACCAAATTTCTTAACCCTATTATATACTCCACCTTTACCTTCCTAATACTACCTGATACCAACCGTACCCAAATCACCCCAACCCGGATTACTACCAAAACGCCTAACCCGACCCTTCTTCTTACCTGTAGCCATCCATTACACCCTCCCCTTTTCTTCTAACCCTAAACTCCTATACATCCCTATATATAATTCTACCTTGTTGCAAATTTCTCTTTTTTTTCCCCCTTACCACTGTAATCCGACTGCATATCTTTTTCTCCAAACCATTGCACCTTATTCCGTGCTCTCTCTCTGTCAGGGACGCCGGCGTCGACCTCCCAACCATCGTCGGAGTAGCTTCAGAGTTCATCGGAAGTGATTGGGTTAATGTAGAGATAGCCAGAATAGCGGTAGAGAAATGTATCTGATATATCAGTAGTTTACATAGACAGCACGTATTATTTGAATCTGAATGAGGGCGGGTATGGAAAGGGTGCGCTAGGCACGTATTAAGAAGTTGTCGTCTAGCGTAACATCCTTCCTCCTTCCCTTATATAAACCAATGTAATTTGTTTACCTTTTCAAGTAATAGAAATTTCTGGTTCCTTCTCTAATCTCTGATCTTCTTCTCCTCCGATCCCCTTCTCCTCAACCTCAAACTCTCCTTTCTCCATTAATGGCTAGATCCAGAACTAATCGAAACCAAGATCCTGACAATTTGGTATCAGAGCAGTCCCTCACCGAAGGCGATTCACGATACTTTGGAGGTACGTCGAACGTGAGGGAGAAGATCCAAGCAATGTCGATCAAAATGGAAGGGAAGTTTGAGGCAACGTTGTCAAGAATAGATGCGATGATCTCGAAGTTACAGCAGCCCTATTCCCAACCACTCAATCCTCCTTTGTACCCGATCGTTCATCCTCAAATTCCGATCAAGGAGGTAACTAGCCCTAATCTCATCTCTACTAGTTTGAAAGGAACTCCAGTTGAGCTGAAGTTTTCAAAGTTTCCCGTTTTTAAAGAAGGTGATCCAAGGGAATGAATTTGTGAAATAGAGAAATGTTTCGATTTTTATGAGATTCCTGGCGTTCATGAAATTTCCGAGTCTCAAAAATTGAACTGTGCTACGCTACATCTAAGAGGGAGAGCATCACAATGGTTCCATAGGCACATCAAACCACGAATCCATGAAATTTCTTGGTCCATGTTCTTCGAGGAATTGATAGATCAATTTGACTCTACTGAGTTGGAAGATTTTGACGAATCTACTGTTGGAGATGAAGTGAGTGAGGGGAGTGATGTTGCTATTACTATCAAAAAGAAGAGAGATGTATTAGATGGTGAAAGATTGCTAAATTCTGAAACTGATAGAAATACCGGTGAGGAGTCATCCATAGTGTATGATGAAATGCTCGAACCAGAGAGTAGAGATAATAGTCCTGTTTCTGAGTTGGCTGAGGTTAAGAAATTGAAAAATGTTAGTATTGTGAAGGAAGAGAATGAAGGACAAGAAGAAACTGGGTACAATCTTGAAGATATAGTTAATGAAACTCAACAAGTGAAGTATGCTGCTTTTTTCTTTAATGAAGATGCCAACCAGTAGAGTCATGGGTGTATGAAGGAGAGATGTGATTGGGTAACTTGTAAGAAGTCTGTTTATGACATCACTCAAAAACTCATTATTTGTAAGTTGTTGTTTCTCTCCGGTGTTCACTATGGCCAAGTGTTACTCAATGGTCGTCCTCCACCTTTTTTTTTAAATGCCTCAGTTAAGAAATGGGAAGTATTGATGACCAAGCCAACTGAAGATAAGCAGATAAGCAATCATCTAGAGCTGATAAACTCAAACACTAAGGATGAATCTGAGAGACAACAGAAGGATGCTGAATTGGCCTTTGCTGTTCTTGGTTCGCATAGTGACTGGGATGGTGGTTCTGTCACTGCACAAAACATGATGGGCAGTGGAACTTCTGCAAATCCCAGATCTGAAATAATGACAGGCAATCCATCTCATGGTGGTGCTATACCTAAGAGGAATATGAAAAACTTGAATTCCCTACACCCAAAGTCTGAATTTGCTACTGGAAATTATGTTAATTCTAATATTTGTGGCCGTCCACTATGAAGCACGGATACGGATACGCGTATCCGATACGGTACGTATCGGATACGCGGATACGTCGATTTCTCAAAAACTAGGATACGGGTACGTTAGGATACGCTTAAATAAATTAAATAAAAAATAATAATAATATATATTATAAATAAAAATTGAATTCCTTAAGTTATACATAGACAATATAAAATTGCATTAAATAAAAATATACGTACCTGAGTGAGATACTTCTTATATGTCGTTTTCAATATTTGAATAACTATGTCCAATTGTCCATCTTAATACATGGATAACTTCTCATTTTGTTAAAAACAATTTTGTGTGCATTAATGTCATTTTGTTATTGTAATATACTCTATTTGTGTTATTTTGTTATTTTGTTATGTAATGACAAATTGACAATTATGTAATGTCATTTGTTAAATACCATTTCTTATACTTATACTCTATTTGCAAGAGAATTCCTACATCAAAACATGCACTATAACAAGCTCAGTATAACTCCAAGATGAGTTAGATTCGTACATATCTCCAAAGGAGTCAGGTAAATCCTTTTGAGTTTTGATCACATGGATAAAGAACTGAAAAAATAAATAAAGAACTGAAAAAATAAAAAATTAAAAAAAGAACTGATCAGGCGATCACGGTGAATAAATTAAGAACTGAAAAAATAAAAAAAAGAACTGAAAAAAGAACTGAAAAAAGAACTGGGAAAAAAATACCTTTATGGCAAATATCTGAGGGTGACAGAGAGATCTGATCGGGATCGGAGAGATCTGATCGGGGTCGGAGAGGAAGACTGATCGGGGTCGGCTGAGAGAGATCTGATCGGGGTTGGAGAGGAAGACTGATCGGGGTCAGCTGAGAGAGATCTGATCGGGGTCTGATCAGATCTGAGGGTGACAGAGAAGGATCGGCTGAGAGAGTTAAGGGGATAGGGTTCTGATCGATAGGATGAGAAAGAGAGAGGCAGAGAAGGATCGGCTGAGAGAGAAGGGGATAGGGTTCTGAATCTTCTGATCGATGGGATGAGAAAGAGAGAGGCAGAAGATAGAAGATAGAACGGTGAATGGGCCTGTTGGGCCGAGCCAAACTAAAAAAAATTTTAAAAAAATTAAAAAGTATTGGTGGCGTATCCCGCCCTTCCGATACGCGTATCCCCGCGTATCGGAAGAGTATCGGATATTTTTTTAATTTTTTTATTTTTTAATTAATTCCGATACGTATCGGGTACGTATCGGATGAGTACGGTACGCGTATCGTGTCCGATACGTATCGGGTACGTGATACGCGACCCCCCGCAGAGTATCCGTGCTTCATAGGCCGTCCAAGTACATTGCAAGATAGGACCAGGGATAGTGATGATGAGGAGATCAATGATATAGGCTATGATGTAACAACCTTAGCAAATAATCTTAGTCAGGCCTTCAGATACAACACTTATGATAATGATGATACAGATGAGGATGTATATTTTGATGATGAGTCTGCAGAAGTTGTAATCTCTTCCCTGAGGCTTGGGGATGAAAATGGGAGCAGTCTTTTCACATCCAAGGGAGAACTAAGGCGCTACCACAGTAATAAAGGAGAGGGTCAGGTGTTTGCTTTCGACCTTCTAGACTCTGAGGGTGGGAAAATCCGAGTGACTTGTTTTAACTTGGTAACAGACCAGTTGTACAACCAGATTGAAGCTGGTAAAGTTTACTGGATATCAAAAGGAAGCTTGAAGCCTGCACAGAAGAATTTTAATCATCTTAACAATGACTATGAATTGTTCTTGGAGTCTACTCCGACAATCCAGCCTTGCTTAAAAGAGGACAGCTCTATTCCAAAGCAACAGTCAAATGATTCTCATGCTGAACTCATCATTCCGGAGATGAATATAGAGATATCATCATGTTCTATTTCATCCATTTACCCCCATATCCTCAATTTTAGCCATTTGGGGTCTTTTCGATGTAAGAATAGGACAAATATTTCAAGAATTTCAAGGAATAGTCGGGATGACAACGCCCATTTGAAAGTTAAGAGGAAAACCAAATTCAAAGAGGAGGTTTTCCTTGAGGTTGAGGCCGAGACTGCGGTTGCTTTGGTTGAGATTGAAGAGGATATCGATTCGGGATACTGTGGATGATGTTTTGGCTATGTTGAGTAGGAATTCCAAGAGGGTGACTGTATCGACTGTGATTTCGTTTGCGATGGGACTGGTTTTTCTGTTCCTTAAGTTTACTGCGGTCCCTGCTTCGAAGGGGGTCCCTTATTCGGATTTGATATCTAATATTCAGAGTGGGCGGGTGACTACGGTTTTGTTTGAAGAGGGTTCTCGCAGAATTTTCTACAATGTAGATTCTGAGGGTCAAGGAAATTTAAGGATGGATGGGGACATTGAATCAGTTGCAGTTGATGGTACTAATGAGAGTGCATACAAGTCTTCGTCTGTGACGTTATTATCTTTTGATAGGAAGAATCGTAGTGCAATTCCAAAGTGGCATTATGCTACTAGGAAGATTGACCATGATGAGAACTTTCTGCTTGGATTGATGAGAGAGAAAGGGACAACGTATAGTTCTGCACCTCAGTCGCCACTTATGTCTCTGAGGAGCATTTTAATCACAATTATTTGTCTGTGGATTCCTTTGATGCCTTTGATGTGGTTACTTTATCGTCAGCTTTCTGCTGCTAATAGCCCTGCAAAGAAGCGCAGACCGACCAATCAGAAGGTTAATTTTGGTGATGTGGAGGGAGTTGATGCAGCTAAAGCAGAGCTTATGGAGATAGTTTCATGTTTGCAAGGATCAATTGACTACAATAAGTTAGGAGCAAAGTTACCAAGAGGAGTCCTGCTTGGGGGCCTCCAGGAACTGGGAAGACTTTACTAGCACGTGCAGTAGCTGGGGAAGCAGGAGTTCCATTCTTCTCAGTTTCTGCCAGTGAGTCTGTAGAACTGTTTGTTGGGGGGGAAGACTGAGCTGAAAGATGGGTCTCCGATGGATGCTTCGTGGGTCGATAACTGATGAAATCCGTGCAAAATTTCCTTCTATCGAGCTTGGGACAAGCTCGCTGTTATAGGGGGAGTTGTCAGGGACGCCGGCGTCGACCTCCCAACCATCGTCGGAGTAGCTTCAGAGTTCATCGGAAGTCCATGGGTTAATGCAGAGATAGCCAGAATAGCGGTAGAGAAATGTATCTGATATATCAGTAGTTTACATAGACAGCACATATTATTTGAATCTGAATGAGGGCGGGTATGGAAATGGTGCGCTAGGCACGTATTAAGAAGTTGTCGTCTAGCGTAACAACCTTCCTCCTTCCCTTATATAAACCAATGTAATTTGTTTACCTTTTCAAGTAATAGAAATTTCTGGTTCCTTCTCTAATCTCTGATCTTCTTCTCCTCCGATCCCCTTCTCCTCAACCTCAAACTCTCCTTTCTCCATTAATGGCTAGATCCAGAACTAATCGAAACCAAGATCCTGACACTCTCCCGCTTTCTCTCCATCCGTCGTCTCGCGCTCTCTTACTCTTGGAATTTTATTGCGCGTGCTCGAGTGCGCGTGTGGATCGTTCATGAGTTCGTGGATTTTCGTTCGTGAGTTTTCTCCTACTTTTGATTTGCATCGTTCTTCATCCCCGATTTAAGGCAAGTAACTTGTACTCCAATTCATTAGGTTGATACAAATCAAAAAGTTCACATCTAGTGTAGTTGGGCCTAGAGACGACCAAAGATTGTGTTTTCCTTGATGGGTTGTCTCTATTGTGATAATTTGGCCATAGATGACTCATGACACAAATTTTGATATGATATAACCTAAGATTCGCCCGTTCTTGAAGTCTAGTCGTGTAGGTGAAAATTTGGATGAAATTGTGTTTTGGTTGATACCCATGTGAAATAATAGACGTGGACATGTTAATAACCCCAAATCATGATGTTTAAACACTTGGTAGGTTGTATTTCAAGTTTGGATGTGTTTGGATCAATATTCTTGAAGAAATGTTATTTTTGTTTTGAAGGGTGAAATCCGTATTTTCTGGATGTTCTGTTTTGTTTGCTATTTTCAACTATGCTACAGTCAGAATCTTGATTTCAGTATAAAATATGAGATTTAGATAATTTTGTCTATTTTCAAACCCCACTGGTTTTGCTTGATTTGAATTTCGTATGACTGAGTTATGACTGTTTTAGTACAGAGGTATCGCTCTTTTCCAGATTCTGTTTTTCGTTGATTTTGTTAACAAACTATTTTCAAGAACTATGTTATACATATTATTTTGATGTGAAACTTTAGTCAGTGTTTCTTTATGATGTTAGGGATTACCCAGAATTTTGGTGAATTTTATTGATAAGTTTTATATGATGTTTCATGCTCGTTTATAAAATCTATACATATTGTATTTTGCTCGCTGTTCTATAAAGAACCATATTTTCACTATGATTCCTTTTACTGTATGAAAAATGTTTGTGAAATGTTTGTGAAAATTGGTATATTCTATCTATTTTTATATCTCTTTAGCGAAATTGGATTTCGTTTCACTGGTTGCGAGATATCCTAGTTTTCGTACAGCAGTGTTATGAATTTCCAGATTCGTTAAACTATGTTTTTTTATGCTTTGGTATTTTTGATGACTGATCTATTCTTACTGGAATATTATGAAACTTTATATTTTGATTGTAGACATATAGGGGAATACTCCAGATTTTTCGTGGATTTATTTAATGTGTTTTCATGCTGTTTTCATGGTCTTGAATTCGTTTCCCTGATTTCTGACTGAACATATTTTCTGCCTTCGATCCTGTTTTGAGTTATGATGTGGTGAATCACTATATGACTTATTTATATTCGCTGGATTCGTATGAAAGTCTATTTTCCAGATCCATCGACGGATCCAGATTTGGATGTTTGTAGTAGCGGGAATCACTGTTTTAGTACAACATTGTCTGGCTGTCCTGAATTAGAAAACTAGTTGTTTTACCCTGTTATGTGTTATCTTGTACCTGTACTTGTTTATCTTGCACCCTGAACCTGATACATGTTTATACCCTGTTTTCCTTGCTTTGTTTTGCGATACATATATACATGTCTGTTTGAGAATAATAATAAATAATTAAGCCGGGGTTTAATGGGAAAGATCTAGTAGTGGATAGTGCAGAAACGTGTACTCGGAAGGAGACTTGTGTTTCATGTATGACATGTTAACGATCAAGTTAATATTCTGTTACCGATCAAGTTTACCGACCAAGTTCTGTGATTCGGTGAATACCTGAGTACACTGCCCTGTATGGTTCCCCTACGAAACCTAAAACGTAACTGTTTTGAATGTAGCAACCATGTGATAAAAGGATGGCACATGAAGTGCTACCTAGTTAGTAGTTAATACAAGACTTATAAAAATCTGAAATCTGTATCTGTAATCTGAAATCTGAATCTGAATATGTTATATGATTATCTGACTATCTGTTATCTGATTATCTGATTATCTGTTATCTGTCTGACACTACCATGTGACACATTACTTGACACTATCTGCATATCTGTCTGTATACTTTCTGACACTTAACACTTGACATATGTGAGTATACATGCTAGTTGATTTTGCCATACCATGCTAGGTCTGTTTCTATTATTAATTAGATCGGTTAGTTTTCTCATGTGCTTATATCCTACATTATTTGTGACCAGCGACTTGCAATTGACGGGTACTTGTTTTTCTCTTTTCCTCTTTCCTGCATTCGTTGAATTACAGATTTTGAAGAACAGGTTCCAGACGGTATTGGTGACATGATATACTAGATGCTGGAATTTTGCTATAAATATTTCTTGTAGTTGCTTGAACAATATTGTATTCATGTATTGGGATTTATTCTTGTATTTGGGCAATGTGACCCAGGATTATTTGTGTATTTCAGATCATGACTATTTGAGATTAATATATTTTTATTTCAAGTATTCTTGTTGGTATTTGGTTCATATGTGCATGTAGTTGATTTTTCTGGCTTCCGACTCTGATTATATTGTGATATGTTGTAAAAATTTCTGAACAGCTTATGGATGATGAAAATCATTCACTGGGCTTTTGTTACGTACTCGTATTCCGTATTTTTGGGAAGCGGGGCGTGACACATTGTCATGACAAAACTAGGCATCCATCAATCATGTTCAAATAAAATTATAACATGATTTTTTGTTCTCTTTCCAAATAGGAGTAATAAATATACCACCTTTGCAAAAAGAACTACAGCTAGAAAGAATCAAGTACAACCCAATTCGAATATGGTTTTCTACCGCAGTTGGTTCCTACTGCAGTTCACAATGTGGCTTTAGTAATGAGTAAGGACAACTTTTACCACCACTTCTAAACGCTACAACCATAACAGCATATAAGCAAAACTTATTTCAATGTTAATATTTGGTCATATTCTTTTTTGGGAGCACTCTTATGCTCCTTTACTAAACTCACTTCCCTATAGAAAAGTTTAGATGATGAGTATAACATCGGTAAAGTGAGTTATAACATAAGGCTGTTGCAATTAAATAGCAGATCTCAAAGTGAATGAGGGCATTTTCGTTTTTACCAATATTACACTTCAAATGATTTACAAAAAAGTTTGCTAATTACCAAACATTAACAACAAAATAAATTTCTAGCATAGTAGCATACCAGGTCGTAGATATTAATGCTATATATAGAATAGCTTATATGACAGTAACTTTCTAATAGCATAGCAGGTCGTAGATGTTATAATATTTGCACAGTAGCTTATATGACAGTATGCCAGCCAAAGGAAAATAGATAACAAGAACAAAAAATAGTCACAGGGAAAAATACATGTTAGAAAATGCTACAAGTGTCACATAAATTCATGTTAGAAAATGCTACAAGTGTACCGCTTTTAGTTTACTATTTTGGTACTACTAGACTTATAGACGTGAAGCGCATATAAAATACTTTTGCAATATTTAATTGTGGGCTCCATCTCTATGAGTATATAGTAGTAGTACAAAGCAGTGAAAACAATTAGCATTGCTCATTGGTGTTTCACAAAAAAACCACAACAATGACCTACATACACACTTTGACCATTTCATGATGTATGCAATGGTTATGCTGTTTCATCATTTGCCCATTGCACACACGCATTGTCATGACAAAACTAGGCGTCCATCAATCATGTTCAAATAAAATTATAACATGATTTTTTGTTCTCTTTCTAAATAGGAGTAATAAATATACCACCTTTGCAAAAAGAACTACAGCTAGAAAGAATCAAGTACAACCCAATTCGAAGATGGTCTTCTACAGCAGTTGGTTCCCACTGCAGTTCACAATGTGGCTTTAGTAAGGAGTAAGGACAACTTTTACCACCCCTTCTAAACACTACAACCATAACAGCATATAAGCAAAACTTATTTCAATGTTAATATTTGGTCATATTCTTTCTTGGGAGCACCCTTATGCTCCTTTACCAAACTCACTTCGCTATAGAAAAGTTTAGATGATGAATATAACATTGGTATAGTGAGTTATAACATAAGGTTGTTGCAATTAAATAGCAAATCTCAAAGTGAATGAGGGCATTTTCGTTTTTACCAATATTACACTTCAAATGATTTACAAAAAAGTTTGCTCTAATTACCAAACATTAACAACAACATAAATTTCTAGCATAGTAGCATAGCAGGTCGTAGATATTAATGCTATATATAGAATAGCTTATATGACAGTAACTTTCTAATAGCATAGCAGGTCGAAGATGTTATAATATCTGCAAAGTAGCTTATATGACAGTTGCCAGCCAAAGGAAAATAGATAACAAGAACAAAAAACAAGAATATACCTATCAATAATCCATGGGGAGCTCCCAGTTATCATCTTCTATTCTCATCTTTCGTGGGAACTTGCGGCCTCCAAAATTTCGGCTACTTCGGCTGCGAACTGACCTGACATCTTTTCTACTGAAGTCGTAAAATTCATCGATATCATCACCAGATTTATCTACATTCTGAGTATCCCAGATGCCCTGGTACAAATATGACTTCCTTGACATCCTTAACAAAAAGAAGTTGAAGAAATACAAATCCATAACATGAATGTCTAATTAAGATGAAGTGAACTGATTTAATGCTCACTGAAGAATCTCAACATGTGCTCGGCTGAGGAATGAAAATAAAACTGATAGTTGCTTCTAGTTACGTCTCTAATTTAAAAGGAGAAATGCATAACGGACTAATATAAAAGGTAGATGCTAACACGAGCTGGTTGATCTTTCTCCTATTTACTGCATGTTTCTAAAATTCTTTGAACTCCATCCTTTTTCTTATTTGATGCATCTACAGATTGTAACAGTGAAAAGTGTTACAATCTGTAGATGCATTGAATAAGAAAAAGTTGGCTGGAAATTTTATATATTTCGGATCTCGGTTGAATCACCTTTGATGGCGAAGGCTGGTGGGAGGAGAACGCCAACCACCGTCCATCAGGCAGCAGCAGGCACTGCAAGGAGAGCCTGGTGCGGCTCCAACGGCACCGCTACCAAGGCCGTTGCTTTTGAAGCTTTCTTGGCCATTAGAGAACTCAAGAACAAGGAATTACACATAGGAGGAAGAAGAGGAGAGCTCGGGTTTGGGAAGAGCCCCGAGCTCTAACAGAATCCAGAAGATGAGAGTTTGACACAATTAACTCAACACCCGTTAATGGGTTGTTGTAGTCTATTTATACTGTAAACTACATACAATGCACGGATATGAATGGGGAGTGAGTTAGGCGGTTGAGCAGTTAGGTGTAGGACCCACACTCCTAATCCTATGGTGACCCCCACCATCCAACGGCCTAAATCTACTCAATTAAACTCTGACCCCACTCATACCGTTTCACTTACACTTTGCATAAAAGCCCTTACACTTTACACTTATTACATTCAAACTGGCATATACAGCTTGCACAGTTGCTGCTTGATCCTGTTTCCATTTTCCGACTAATCCCATTCTGGTGTGTATCAGCGTCGGGGTCGGTGACGATGCCGTATGAGAGCCCTCCTCTGGTCCCAGATCTTAGGGATAAGATCTCCGCCCTTAGAACTAGGGCTTCAAGGATGGACGGTGCGGATCGTGAAGCTGCAAACTCAGCGCCATCTACAGCCTGGTAGCAGCCAGCTCTAAAGCCATATGTTAAAAGTCTGCACAAAGTAGAGGAAAAAGAAAAAGGAAAAGAGAAAGAGATACGGAAGGAGAAGACACAGCCAGAACATATTCGGACAGGGTTTGAATTTCAAAATTCAAACTCATTCTCTACTCTCACTGAACCTGTTATATTGAACTCCTCTTTGGGGTGGGCCCCAACCCTTCTACCCTAGTGGGTTGTATCCCTATCCCTCTCATCCAAAAGCCCATGCCAAAGCTCCCTCTAAGCCCAAGCCCATTCATAAACCCACTGCCATTTCTTCACCTTTGATGGGCCCTCCCATCTTCTAAACCCAATCTATTCCCCCTCGGCCCATAATCATATTTAAATTTATGGGAAAAAAAACAAAAGTAACCACCACATCTCCCACATCCATACCCGCACCCAACTCCTCTAACTCAACAACCACCACCCACCGCACGTCCCATTCCAACTCCAACACCCCACTCCTACCTCCTCTTTTCTACTGCCGAACAACTCTCTCACCACAGCATTCAAACCCAAATCCAAAACCAAAATTATTCTCAAACCTACAATCAATCCCAATCCATCTCATATTTGAAATCCTTCCCCAGCCCCCTTCACAACTCTGAATCCATCTCAAATCCCACCTTCTCCAACCCCTTATGAAGAGGGTGAATTTCACTCGTACAAAAATTCCAATGTGTTTGGTGAAGATACTGGCGGGTGCTTAGCTGTGGGCCGAACCTTTTCATCCATGTCTAATATTGACGATTTCTCAGCTATATCAGAGGCGGTGAGAAATTAAACCTTGGTATTGACTCTTATGATGGTGAAGAGATGACTGACTCGTAAGTGGAGTCCTTTGACTCCCCAACCCACATATCACCAATACCAGAGATGGTTCCCCTCACGTTCCCAGCATTATACCCCAATCCTTCACTCCAGGAGGGTAGAAACTCTGGGCCAGGAGAGTCCAAATCCCAGGGACTTCGTATTGGAGAAAGTGTTAGGCGGAACCAGGGGGAGGAAACTCTTGTCGACCTCTTTGAGACTACTGCTACCCCAAACTGGCAATTCTACGACGATGCAGGTACTATAAATTTCTTGCGTCAATTTTTAATTTTACGCAAGATACTGATGTTTTGCGCCTAGCCAGAGCGTGTCACCTTCAGGTTCATAACGACCTAGATCGTATCTCCCTCTTCTTGAATAAAATTCGAGGGTGGGAGTGTGAACAAGCAAACCTAGAAAAGAACTCGACACGATGTAAATGGCTACCTTACCCTAGTTTCCCAATGAAAGCCCTTGTTTGGAATATTAAGGGTTTAGGAAATAGGGGAAAGCAAGAAATGGTTAGAGATGTTATTAGTTCTACTAAGGTGGACCTTGTAGAAATACAAGCGATTATGTTTAGCTATCTCAACCATCTCACGCGTATCGGTGGAGGAAGAATCAAGGAATGGAAAACCAAGTCATCTGATGGAGCACCGGGAGGTTTGGCCTTAGGCTTCAACCATAATATGTTTGAATCGATAGATGAGTTCCTTGGGGAATTCTCTGTTTCCACCCCCCTTCGTCGATGGAGTGACGGATGGACCCAAGTTGTGACTGAAGATTACGGTCCCAATATTGTCCATTCTAGACCGGCATTCTGGGCTGAGTTCCACTCAATCCAAAACAGATGGCATGCACCATGACTTATTCGTGAGGACTTCAATATCACGAGATTTGCTTTTGAACACAGGGGTAGGGGTAGCAGCGAACAGGATCGGGAAGAGTTCAATAGGGTTCTCAGTTATCTTGACCAAGCTGACATACCGATAGTGGTTAGGTTGTACACTTGATCAAACATGCAAGCATCGCCTATTCTAGCCAAGTTTGACAGAATTCTGGTTTTCATGGATTGATAAACCAAATTTCCACTTCTACATGCCCATTTTCTGCCAAGACCAACTTCGAATCATGTTCTGATTTTACTAGAATCTAGTGATTCTATCACTAGGAAGCTACCTAAGTTCAGCTTCGAGAAGGCATGGCTTGAAATTAAAGGTTTCCACCACATGGTGTGGGTGAATTGGTCTCTTCCTACAAATGGTTCCCAAGCAGAAGCTAGATGGTGTGAAAAAAATCGCCGTTTACGGTCAAGACTCAGATGGTGAAACGACCAACGATTCTTGTCTATTTGGAGGACAAAGGAGATGATCCTAGAAGAGATTGATGAGCTTGAGAGAATAGAAGAATCTAGGTACCTCTTACAGTCTGAAAGAACTAGGTTGTTGATCTTAAGATAGGACATTGCTAGCATTAGAATATGTCAATATCTTTTATATTTAGTATCTTTTATATTTAGTATACATTAATTTAGGAATCATGGCAACACAATTATTGGAATCAATCAATCACAATTATGACAACACAATTAGAGGAATCAATCAGTAGAAATCATGACAACACAATTATAGGAATCAATTATGATTTTGTAGCCAAGGTTGTTGTATATATACATGGTTATCATATCAATAAAAAGTAAGGCAAATATTTCTATCATGGTATCAGTAAGCCTAGGTTTCAAATAATCTCTCCCTTCCTCTCCAATACCTTCATCCTCCCTCATGGCCAAAGATCACCCTTCCTCTCCAATACCACCTTCTTCAAATCCTCTAAAACCTACTACCTCCACCTTTCATCCTGCTCTCACCATCCCTAACATCACCAACTTCATCAAAGTCACGCTCAATATTGAAAAAGACCAATATAATACGTGGTCTGAATCCTTCAAGATCCATGCCAAAGCCTATCAAGTCCTTGATCATATCATTCCCCCATCTCCAAATGATACGCCGTCCACTCTCTCTCTCAAACAAACCGATCCTACTCTTTGGTCGTGCCTTGACGCTGTTGTCCTACAATGGATTTATGGCACCATCTCTAATGATCTTCTCAACACAATTATTGAACGTGATTCAACTGCTGAACTTGCTTGGAACCGACTGTTTGATATCTTCTTCGACAACAAAAACTCTAGGGCTCTCTACCTAGAACAAGAATTTTTTAGAGTCACCATGGAGCAGTTTCCTGATGCTTCATCTTGCTGTCAACACCTTAAATCACTCTCGGATCAACTATCTAATGTTGGTGCTCCCGTTTCAAACGAACGATTGGTGCTTCAGCTCGTTTCCGGCTTAACAGATGCTTATGCCACTGTGGGTTCCCAAATTCGTCATGGAGAATCACTTCCTCCGTTTTACAAGGTCTGTTCTATGCTAGTTTTGGAGGAAACGGCACGGAAAAAAAGGGCGGCAAACACCACAGATAGCTCTGCTTTCCTAGTATCTCAACATGACAACTCTGCTGAAAATCTGTATCACCATCAAAACCGCAACAGTGGCAACAGCAGCCGCGGTGGTCGTGGCGGCGCAGGAAGCAACCGCAGCGGCCGTGGTAGAGGCAGAGGAGGTGGTCGTGGCGGCCGATCGCAAAACCACCGGTCCACGTCATGGCAGCCGCCTCCAACGCAAACACAGCAGTGGGCGTATCCTCCATGGGCAGGACCGTGGCAGCCATGGGGCACACCACCTTGTCCATATCCTACAGCAGAAAATTGGCAATAACAACTCACATCTCAGCAGGCCCGCCAGCCAGGAATTCTTGGGCCTAAGCCTCAGCAGGCCCATATAGCAGCCGCCCCTCAACATGCACGGTCGTCATATGCACCAACCGATATTCATGCTGCAATGCATACTCTATCTATCTCTCCTCCTGACGATCAATGGTATATGGACACAGGGGCCACCTCCCACATGACTGCAAACGGAAGTAATCTTACGTCTTATTCCAATATGAGTAATAATATTACTGTTGGTAGTGGTCATCATATTCCAGTTATTGGTTGTGAAAATGCATTATTACCTAACCCACATCATCCTTTAACCTTACATAATATCATGCATGCACCCAAATTAATTAAAAATCATGTCTCTGTGAGAAAATTTACCATTGACAATGATGTTTCTGTTGAATTTGATCCCTTCGGTTTTTCTGTGAAGGATTTTCAGACCGGGATGCATTTATGAGATGCAACAGCTTGGGTGAACTTTATCCTATTACCACAAGACCATCCACTACAACACCATCCACCATTGCCGCTTTATCCAATGAATTATGGCACAATCGTTTAGGACATCCGGAAGCTCTTGTTTTAAATTCTCTTCACCGAAACAATTTTATTATCTATAATAAGTTTCGAAATAATTTCTTTTGTCATTCTTGTCCCCCTGGGAAACAAATAAAATTACCTTTTTATGAGTCTTTGTCATCTACTTTAATGCCTTTTGATATTGTGCATAGTGATCTTTGGACATCACCTACTCTTAGTTCAGGTGGACATCGTTATTATGTTTTATTTCTTGATGATTTCACAAAATTTTTATGGACTTTTCCTCTTGCAAATAAATCTCAAGTCCATTCCATTTTTCTCCACTTTCGTACTCACATTAAAACACAATTTGAAAGAGAAATTAAATGTTTTCAATGCGACAACGGAAAAGAGTACGACAATGCACTTTTTCATAAGTTTTGTGAACTTAATGGAATGACTTTTAGATTTTCTTGTCCTCATACATCTCCTCAAAATGGAAAAGCCGAAAGAAAGATTCGTACCATAAATAACAACATCCGAACTCTTCTTGCTCATGCCTCCCTCCCACCTTCGTTTTGGCACCATGCCCTACAAATGGCCACTTACCTTCTCAATATTCTCCCAACAAAAAAAACTTGCCCTCCAAATGCCCACCAAAATTCTCTACCAAAAAGATCCGTCATATTCTCATCTTCGAGTTTTTGGATGCCTCTGTTATCCTCTCATTCCTTCCACTCCTAGAAATAAATTGCAAGCTCGATCAACACCTTGTGTTTTTTTGGGATATCCATCGAACCATAGAGGTTATAAAGGTTGAGTTGTCGAGTCGTAAAATAGTCATTTCAAGGCATGTTGTTTTTGATGAAAATACGTTTTCCTTTTCTAATTCAATTGCTCCCTCATCCTCCACCTATGATTTTTTGGATACAATCACTACACATTTCCTTTACTCACCAATCAACCCTTTTTCACCTCTCATGATGTCCAAACCTCTCCACCTCTAGCCGCTAACATTCCGACACAATCCTCCCTCACCCAACACCCAACTACACCAGTCTCATCCTCCTCATCACACCATACTACTCCGCAAGGCACCTCCTCCCCCACCAAACATACCACCACACCGGCCCAAAACACAAATCCCCTCCAAGCCCAACATGAGCCAACATCTTCTCCAGATTCTACATCTTCAACTCCCTTAGAACAACCCACTTCTATAGCCAACCCACCACTCTCCTCAAATGACCACTCGAGCACAACACGGCATTTACAAGCCTCGCCAATTTTTTAATCTCCATACCTCTGCCCAACATTCCATTTCTCCCTTGCCTACTAATCCCCTTAATGCATTAAATGATCATAATTGGAAAATGGCCATGAAAGACGAATATGATGCTTTTATTGAAAATAAGACATGGGACTTAGTGCCCTGTCCGGCTAATGCTAACATTATTCGTAGTTTATGGATCTTCAGGCATAAGAAGAAATCTGATGGATCCTTCGAACATTATAAGGCTTGTCTAGTAGGAGATGGTGCAGGTCAACAAACTGGTATAGATTGTGATGAGACCTTCAGTCCAGTAGTCAACCGGCTACTATTCGGACGGTACTCAGCGTTGCTTTATCTAAATCATGGTGCCTTCATCAATTAGATGTCAAAAATGTCTTTTTACATGAAAATCTTGATGAAACTGTGTACATGCACCAACCTCCTGGTTTTCGCCATCCCCAACATCCTGACTATGTCTGCCTGCTAAAGAAGTCTCTCTATGGCCTCAAACAAGCCCCTTGGGCTTGGTACCAGCGATTCACTGATTTTGTAGCCACGTTGGATTTCTCTCACAGTGTCTCAGATCATTCTTTATTCATTTATCACCGAGGCGATGACACAGCTTATATTCTTCTCTATGTGGACGACATTATTCTTACTGCATCTTCAGATACTCTCCGTAAATCCATCATGTCTAAACTTGGCTCTGAATTTGCCATGAAGGATTTGGGTCCCCTAAGTTATTTTCTGGGTATATCTGTTACAAGACATTCAGGAGGTCTTTTTTTCACAAAATAAATATGCCGAAGAAATTATTGAGCGAGCAGGTATGTCCTCCTGCAAACCATCTTCTATACCAGTAGACACAAGCAAAACTCAGTGGATCTTCAGGAAACCCTATCATGATCCAACCGAATATCGCAGTCTTGCCGGCGCTTTACAATATTTGACATTTACAAGACCAGATATCTCTTATGCAGTTCTACAAGTGTGTTTATTTATGCATGACCCAAGGACCCAACATATGACTGCTTTGAAGCGAATCCTTCGTTATATTAAGGGTACTCTTACTTTCGGTCTACATATCTCGCCCTCCTTAGTTGATAAACTCACTACATATACCGATGCAGACTGGGGTGGATGTCCAAACACCAGAAGGTCTACGTCTGGATATTGCGTATATCTTGGAGACAATTTAATCTCTTGGTCTGCAAAACGACAACCTACCTTGTCTTGATCCAATACTGAAGCCGAGTACCGTGGAGTTGCTAATGTAGTTTCCGAATCCTATTGGCTTAGAAACTTACTCTTGGAACTTCACTGTCCTGTCACGAAGGCTACATTAGTCTATTGTGATAATGTCAGTGAGATATCTTTTCGGCAATCCTATTCAACACCAACACACTAAACACATTGAGATGGATATACACTTTGTGCATGAAAAGGTTGCTCGTGGTCAAGTACGGGTGTTACATGTTCCTTCGCATTACCAAATTGCCGACATCTTCACGAAGGGACTTCCGCTACAACTCTTTGATGATTTTCGACAGTCTCAACATTCGTCAACCTCCTGTTTCGACTACGGGGGTGTATTAGAATATGTGAATATCTTTTATATTTAGTATCTTTTATATTTAGTATACATTAATTTAGAAATCATGGCAACACAATTATTGGAATCAATCAGTCACAATTATGGCAACACAATTAGAGGAATCAAACAGTAGAAATTATGGCAACACAATTATAGGAATAAATTATGATTTTGTAGCCAAGGTTGTTGTATATATACATGGTTATCATATCAATGAAAAGCAAGGCAAATATTTCTATCAGCTAGAATCTACAAGCTGGAAGAGATCAAATGTCAACAACTATCAAGAGCCACGTAGTTAAAAGGAGATGCCAACATGGCCTTTTTCCATAGAGTTGCTTGTGCCAACCACAGGTTGAATGCAATATATTCGATAGATTCCGACTCTAGCCCCATCCAAAAGGAGGGACAAATTCGTTCAGCTTTCCAAAACCACTCTAAGAACCCCGTTGGTAGCAAAAGTGACTTCAGAATCCATGTTACAGAGGATTCCTGGCCCGAAAGTTCGGCAAAGATGAATGCATCTTTAAATCACTGGAAGATCCTGTCAGTGTAGAAGATGCCAAAGATGTCATCTCTCACTTGGGAAATGATAAGGCTCTGGGCCAGATGGATCTCCAATTCTATTCTATTAAATGTTTCGGGAAGAAATCCAAGACGATCTAATGGCTCTTATCAATGTATTCTATGACCATCGTCTACAATTGGGGCGACTGAACTCTGCAGAGGTAGATTTAATCCCTAAAAAAGAAGAGTCGAGAACAATTGGTGATTTCTAGCCTATAAGCCTACTGAATTTTTTACCAAACTATCCCACTTTTTGTAAGTATGTACGAAACTATTCCTGTTTGAAAAGTTAATACCAAAACATCCCTATCGTTAACGGGGTTAACGACCTTGGTAATAATAGGCACGTTAACCCCGTTAACGTGTCTATACTTAATGATTTTTTATGTACAAAACATCCCTGTCTGTTTGTTTGTGAAGATAGGCATACAAACAAGGCACGTTAACTAAGTTAACGTGTCTATACTTAGTGATTTTTATGTACAAAACATCCTTATCTGTTTGTTTGTGAAGATAGGCATACACGTTAACTCAGTTAATGGCCTTGTTTACCAAGGCCTAAACAAGGCCGTTAACTGAGTTAACGTGTATGAGTATCTCCAATTTTCAGAAATTTTTAACTTTCTGGAAACTTGAAATCTTTACACTCGTTAACTCAGTTAACGGCCTTGGTAATAATAGGCACGTTGACTGAGTTAACGTGTCTATACTTAGTGATTTTTTACACACCCCCCTCTTTGAGGTAATGCTCCATTCTGTCTCAACTACAAACGTTAACCCCGTTAACGCGAGTGGTTTAAATACTACCGCTAACGGGATTAACGAGTCTATATTGAATGAGTTTTTCTGCAAATCCCCACTCAAGGGGAAAAGTTGTATCCCCATCAGCATGTTAACGGGGTTAACGCTAGGAAAACTACTAGACTCATTAACCCAGTTAACGACAAGGATGTTTTGGTATTAAATTTTCAAACAGGGATAGTTTCGTACATACTTACAAAAAGTGGGATAGTTTGGTAAAAAAATCAAGCCTGCTTAACTACTCAGTAAAGATTATCACCAAACTCCTTGCCACCAGACTTGGAAGATGATTGATCAATTGGTGGGTAAGGAACAAACCGGCTTCATCAAAGGTCATTGTATTTTGGATTGTGTTGCTACAACTGAGAAAACAATCCATCACTGCCACATTTCCAATACTAGGAGTTACCTCCTAAAGCTGGACTTCGAAAATGCATATGACACAGTAGATTTGGAATGTATCCTAAAGGCTCTGGGGATTTGGTAATAGATAGATTAGGTGGATCCAACATTGTTTTACAACGAGCCAAACGTCCATTATGGTAAATGGAGTGACTGAACATCCTTTCCACTATCAGAGGTCAAAGACAAGGTGACCCCTATCACCTCTTTGATGTTTAACCTCATAGCAGAGGTTCTTAGCTCCATGATGAATAACTCTTGAGAACCGAACTGGATTGCCAATGTGGGGTCCACAGGTGGACAATGGGTTGCTCCATCCTCCAGTATGTGGATGATAGACTCATCTTTAGGAACAACTCAATAAACGAAACAACCACTATCAAATGAGTTTATATTGCTTTGATGTTTGATCCAGTGATGTTGAAGGCGCGCCTCAGGCGTCGATATCCCAAGGTGCGCCTCAAGCCTCAGTTGAAGCGCAACCCTTGTTTGAAGCGCTGGTGACGCGTGCGCTCAATGCGCCTTAGCGCCTTGCGCCTCAGCACGCCTCGACGAAAGGCGCGCCTCAACATTGTTTTTTCCTTGTTTTTCCCCTTCTTTATTATTTAAGTATTCTTTCTTTTTTAGTTTTGAGTCTTTTGACAGGTTTTATATTTATATTCTTTTTTATTATTTAAATTATTCTTTTTATTTTATTTTATTTTTTAATAGTATTCTTGCTTTTTTAGTTATGCAATGCCTTTGCTTTACTTTATTAGGCTGCTTTTGCTTTACTGCTTTATTAGGCTATTTGGATGAAACTTACTGTAATAATTAATTATTGAATACTTGAATATACTTAATATTTAATTGTAATATTGTAATACTCTGTAATAGTGTAATACTAATACTGCACTGTGATATTCTCAAAAAAAAAATTGTTGAATGTACAAAAATTATAACTTACACAGTTACAACTTACAAATTACACTTACACCGTTACACGGTTACACTTCCAAGTGACATTTACAAAGTACGTCTTCCATACCTTACTTTTTAAGTATATGTTCATTGTATGATATATTTTGTTGCTATGATGTTATTTTGTTTGTATAATCTAATTTATAAATTTTAAAAATTCCAAAGTGCGCCTCGGTTAACTGAGGCTTGCGCTTCAAATTGCGCCTTGCGCCTCAAGCTTTTTACGAGGAATTGAAATTACTTGCGCCTTACGCCTTCGACTACACTGGTTTGATCTAGATTGCAAGTCTATACCACAAGAGTAGCCTCGTTTTAATTGCCCTTGATGTAGTGGACACGACCCTACATGCATTGGCTCTCAGTTGCTAGACTGAATATTTCGCCACTAAGTATCTCGGTGGGACAGATGGTATGGTGGACACACGCTTAACGAGATATTACATCAACCAAGCTAGAGTAAGATAGAATAAGATGTGGTGCAAGGCCGAGCAGACGTACCTAGGAACACGAGAATGGCTCATTTTCTGTAACATCACTTTACTCCAAGATACACTTCAGAGGTTACCGACCATCATGGTCATCAGTGATTTAGAAGGCAAAAGCATCTCTCAAAGAAAGGGTGTTCCTTGACTGGTGTTGAATAATGCATTTCTCACTCGGGAAAACTTGGCTAAAAGGCAACCGCGTAATGACACAGAGTCAATTTTGCAATACGACAGTCGAAACTAGTGAACACCTAATTATTGACTGTCCGAGAAACAAGTCTGTCTGAGTCGAGGTACTTCATGCACTAAAAACATATAGATAACTGATATGGCTAAAATTGGGGTTAAATCGGGACCGTCCAGATCGAGCACGGATCTCGAAGCATGGGGGTAAAAAGGTAATTTCACATACAGATGGATCCAAAATGGGTATTGGGTCTCCCTCTCACAGAACCAATCATCCGCAAATGGACCCACTTCAACTGGGCACGGGTCCCGACCCGATACAAGCCCGGTCCACCAAGAGGAGAATCAGGCTACTGATTTGATTAAATCAAATCAATAAGCCTGATTAGCTCTCACCAGGGAATCAAGGCCTAATTTCCTAAAACAGAATAGGAGGATTTTGCTCCTGACTGTTAGGCAGGAAATCAGGACCCTAATCTTTCCAAAGGCGACTATAAATACAACCCCTCTACCACCAAGACCAGGTTAATCACTTCTTCACCACTTAAGCTCTTTCTTAATCTTTATCTGATTACTGACAAGAGCGTCGGAGGGTGCGTCGCCGGAATTAACCCCGGTGTCTCGCACTTCCTTGCAGGTTGCGGCGGGAGCAAGAGGGCCGAGTCAACTGTTCAGGCTTTTTCCCCGGATCCACAAATTCTATCTGTTTACCCCCACACCGAAATCAGCGGTAACAGATTGGCGCCGTCTGTGGGAACACAAGCCACACGAACAGCCTCAGTCCATTCTCCGCCGTCCTTGACAGCCATGCCGCCGAAGAAGAACAGATCCAGAGGGTCGAACCGTGCGGGCAACCTCACCGACCCGGCAAATGAAGCTCCGGTCAATCCTATCCCTCAGTCCGACCTCCCTCCGCTAACCCAGCAAGTCCCACCTCCTCCCAAGCAGCAGCCCAACAATGGTCCGTCTGGTCATAACGGTCGGAAGGAGAAGCAGCCGCTCAATCCGGGCCACGTTTCGGTCCATAATGGGTCCTCGGACTCGATGGCTTCTCATCATCCCGACCTCCGCATCACACTTCTAAACCGCCAGAAGGACGACAACCTCCGTACCCATCTTGACGAGAGGCGGGCCCGAGAGGGAGCCTCCCGCCAGCGCCGAGATGAGCGGTCGCCACGCCGTCGGGACGGCAGAAGGTCTCCGGACCGCAGAGGCCGAGCGGCGTCCCCCGAGCGCCGAAGGAGGAGATCCCGCTCCCCCAGGGATCGGCGTCATCCGAGGAACCGGGATGTACCTATCAGTCGAGCCGAATTCCTCCAGTTTCAGGAGACCGTTCTGTAGGCCCTCAATCTTCGGCAGAACGTCCAGAATGCTCAGAGGGCTCCGACGCCCCCCAGGGATCCCAGCCCTCGGCGCCGAACCCGGAGCCCTTCCCCGGCTCCCAGCCGCCAGCAGCGGGAACAAAGCCCACGCCGGTCCCAGGATTACCGGCGCCGCAGTCCATGCTCCCCTTCCTATGAAGAGGAGTTCGGAGGGTCATACGACTACCAGCGGAGGGACGACGCCCTCATCCGCCGTATCCATGAGGTGAAAAGGCGCATCGGCCGCATGGACAGGGAGGAAGAATCCCGAGCCGGAACCTTCCGTCCCAGCCGACCCCCCTTCTCACGGTCGATCATGGAGGCCCACATACCGAGGAGTTTCAAACCGCCACAGTTTGAAACATACTCAGGGGAATCCGACCCGGTCGACCACGTAGAGAGCTTCAAGACCCTGATGTTGATCCATCAAGCTTCCGACGCGGTGCTCTGCAGGACCTTCCCTGCCACCCTCAGGGGGTCGGCTCGGGAATGGTATTCCAGGCTCGCCCCCTCATCCATCTTCTCGTTCGAGCAGTTCGAGACGCTGTTCATTACTCACTTCGTGAGTAGCCGGCGAGCCGAGAAGACGAGTCTTTCCTTACTGAACCTGCGGCAGGAGAAGGAAGAAAAGTTGCGGGACTATGTGAAAATGTTTACCGCAGAAGTCAGGTCAATTGCTTCCTTAGACCAGTCCGTGGCTACCGTGACGTTCCAGTCGAACGTCCTTAACGCCAACCTCCGATCATCCCTGGCCAAGAAGCCCCCGCATGACTTCGCCGACCTCCTCCTGAGGTGCGAGAAGTACATCCGAGCAGAAGAGGCCGAAGCCCTTCCCAGCTTTGGGGGGCCCTCCGCAGGGTCGAAAAGGAAGGCGACAGGGGAAGAAGGGTCCAAGAAAGCTCAGAAGGACATGGGCGGTCAGCGCCGCCCTCCCCCCAGGTTCGAGAAGTTCACTCCCCTCACCACTAATATCTCCACTATCCTCATGGAGGTGGAGAAGGAGGGGGTCATCCCTCCAGCCCCGAGGATGCACACCCCGGCGAAGAGGAGGGACAAAGACAAGTGGTGTCGGTATCACCGAGACCACGGGCACGATACGAATGATTGTCGGGCTTTGAGAGATGAGATCGAAGCCCTCATTCGAAGGGGGCAGTTGGCCAAGTTCGTGAAGGCTAACGATCGGACAGATCGCCACTCCCCTCCGCCTCGGGGGGCTAACAAGCGCTCCGAGCGGCGCGAGGGGACACCTGAGTTCGAGGAGGAACGGGTCCTGCACTTGATCCACGGAGGCCCCATGGGGGGCTCCTCTAATGCCTCCCGGAAGGCCTTCGTCCGAGAGGTCAACTCGGTCCATAGTGCCCCTCCCCCGAAAGGTCTCGGCGTCCCAGTGTCTTTCTCCGATGCCGACCTGGAAGGAGTCCGAACCCCCCACTGCGATGCCCTTGTCATCGACCTCCGCATGGCCAACTTCAAGGTGCAGAGGATTTTGGTAGACAACGGGAGTTCGGTCAATATCCTTTTCCTCTCGGCCTTCCGAGGCCTGCAGCTGTCCCGAGACCGTCTCAAGCCGGCCGGTTATACTCTCCACGGGTTCACGGGGGTCCCGGTAACCGTCGAAGGGGTGATAACCCTGGACGTTACTGCGGGAAGCGCCCCTACTACCCGGACCGAGCCAATGGACTTCATGGTCGTCGACGTCCCGGCAGCATATAATGTCATCCTAGGCCGCCCCGGCCTAGCCGCCCTGGAAGCTGTCCCCTCGGCATACCATTTGAAAATGAAGTTCCCCACTCGATCGGGAGTAGGGGAAGTCAGGGGAAGCCAGGAAACAGCTCGGAAGTGCTACATGACTTCCACCGGGGGACCAGTGCTCTCGCTCGAGACACTAGAGATCCCCGAGCCGAAGGCTCGCCCGACGTCCGAACCAGCGGACGAGTTAGAAGAAGTACTCTTCTCAGACGAGGATCCGGACCGAAAATTCCTCGTCAGCAAGTCCTTGTCGACCGTGCTGTTCTCCGACTTGGTGAGGTGCATCCGGAATAACCGCGACCTGTTTGCTTGGTCGGCCGCGGATATGCCCGGCATCTCCGAAGACTTGCTCGTCCACCGCCTAAGCGTCGAACCGGGGTGCAAACCGGTTCAACAGAAGAGGCGAAAGTTCGCTCCCGAGCGACAGCAGGCCATCAAAGAGGAAGTTGATAAGCTTCTAAGGGCCAAGTTCATACAGGAGGTAAACTATCCCGAGTGGCTGTCGAACGTTGTAATGGTCAAGAAGTCCAATGGCTCGTGGAGGATATGCATTGACTTCACCGACCTAAACAAGGCGTGTCCGAAGGATCCCTTCCCGCTCCCGAACATCGACACCCTTATCGACGCCACCTCGGGCCATGAGCTCCTCAGCTTCATGGATGCCTTCTCGGGATACAATCAAATCCGGATGTTCCCTCCGGATATTCCGAAGACCTCCTTCGTCACCGACCAAGGCCTCTACTGCTACCGGGTCATGCCGTTCGGTTTGAAGAACGCAGGCGCCACCTACCAGCGCCTCGTCAACAAGGTCTTCCAGCACCAGATCGGCCGAAACATGGAGGTGTACGTTGATGACATGCTCGTCAAGAGCATCCACGGCACTGACCATGTAGCCGACCTCCAGGAGGTCTTCGGTGTGTTGAGGAAGTACAACATGCGGCTGAACCCGAACAAGTGTGCGTTCGGGGTCTCCTCGGGAAAATTCCTCGGCTTCATGGTAAGCCAGCGAGGAATCGAAGCCAACCCCGAAAAGATTAAGGCCATATTAGACATGGCCCCGCCTCGGAACGTCAGGGAGGTGCAGAAGCTCACCGGTCGGCTCGCAGCCATCGGGCGGTTCCTCTCTAAGTCGGGGGAAAAGTGTCTCCCCTTCTTCAAAGCACTCAGGGGGGCTAAAGGTTTTGAATGGGGCCAAGCACAGCAAGAATCGTTCGACCAGCTGAAGGCATATCTGGTGAACCCCCCTCTGCTCAGTAAGCCGGTCCCGGGCGAACCTCTCTTCATCTACCTGGCTGCCTCCGAGCAGACCCTGAGCGCTGTCTTGGTGAGAGAGGAGGACCGGACCCAAAGGCCCATATACTACGTGAGCAAAGTGCTCCGGGACGCCGAGCTCCGCTATCCGAGGATAGAGAAGATGGCCTATGCCCTGGTCATGGCAGCGAGAAAGCTTCGGCCCTACTTCCAATCTCACTCGGTCGTTGTCCTCACCGACCAACCCCTAAAGCAGATCCTCCACAAGCCGGAGACCTCGGGTCGGCTGATGAAGTGGTCCATAGAACTGAGTCAGCACGACATCTCGTATCAGCCTCGGACGACGATCAAGGCCCAGGCCCTCGCCGACTTTATTGTAGAGTCCACTATCCCTGAGGTCAGCCACGTCCCGAATGGGCCTCCCATTTGGACAGTCTTCGTGGACGGATCCTCTTGCAATGAAGGAAGCGGCGCCGGCATCATCCTGAACGGCCCTGACAACTTCGTCCTCCAGTATGCGATCCGCATGAACTTCAAGGCCTCGAACAACGAGGCGGAGTACGAGGCTCTCATAGCTGGGCTCGGACTCGCCCGAAGTGCTGGGGCGCAGCGCCTCCGGATTCACAGTGATTCCCAGCTAGTCGTGAATCAGGTCTTGGGCGAATATGAGGCTCGGGACGAGCGAATGGCGAAGTACCTCGCCAAGGTCCGGGATCTCATGGGCCGGTTCGAAGAAGCCATCATCCAACGGGTTCCTCGGGAGGAGAACTCACAGGCCGATGCTCTCTCCAAATTGGCCTCGTCTTCTCTGCAAGGTCTTGAGCAGACCGTACTGATTGAAGTCCTCTCTAAACCGAGCATCGAAGACGAGACACCTAGCTCGGTGGAGACATTGCCGGTCATGCTGCAGGACAATTGGATGAAGCCACTGGTGGAATTCTTAAGGGATGGAGTTCTGCCCTCGGATCCCAAAGAAGCACGCCGAGTCAGAACTCGGGCCGAGCGCTATGTCTTGATCGAGGGCATCTTATACAAGCGCTCCTTCTCTCAAATAGACGGCCGACCATATCTAAGATGCCTCTCTCCGGATCAGGCCGAATATGCCCTACAGGAGCTTCATGAAGGCATCGGGGGGGCACACTCGGGATTTAGGTCCCTGGCCCGAAAAGCTTTGAATTATGGGTACTTCTGGCCGACCCTTCTCCAAGACGCCGAGCGGCACGTTCGGCAATGCAGTTCCTGTCAAAGACACTCTAATATCAGACGACTCCCTCAGGCCAACCTCGCCTCCCTATCAAGTCCCATCCCCTTCGCAATGTGGGGGATGGACTTACTAGGGCACTTCCCTCCAGCTCCGGGTCAGTTCAAATTCTTGGTCGTAGCCATCGACTACTTCTCCAAGTGGGTCGAGGCCGAGCCCCTCGCCATCATAACCGAGAACAAGGTGGTTTAGTTCTTCTGGAAGAGCATCATATGCAGGTTCGGCGTCCCCCGCGTCCTCGTGACGGACAACGGGACTCAGTTCGCTGGCACAGCATTCCGAGCCCTATGCGATGACTTCGTCATTCAGCAGCGCTTCTCGTCCGTCTCACACCCTCAGTCGAACGGACAGGCCGAGAATGCTAATAAGCAGATCCTCGCAGGAATCAAGAAAAGGTTGGACAAGTGCTCCAAAGGTTTGTGGGTCGACCAACTCCCTAATGTGTTGTGGAACTACCGCACAAGCAAGCGGACGCCCACCGGAGAGTCGCCTTTCAACCTTACTTATGGGGCCGAGGCCGTGATACCCCTCGAGGTCGGAATACCTTCCCCTCGTCTCACAGCCTATGACGAAGCACAGAATGCCAGGGACCTCAGAGGAAACTTGGACCTGATAGATGAACTAAGGGAAAGGGCATCAATCCGGCAGCAGAATTACCGAAGAAGGGTCGAGCTAGCGTACAACAAAAAGGTCCGACCCGCTGACCTTAAGCAAGGAGATTTGGTCTTGAGAAAGCTAGCCATATCCCTCCCCAGTCAGAAGAGCAAACTAGCTCCGAATTGGGAAGGGCCGTACCGGATCAGAAAAGTTGTTCGGCCTGGGGCATACCGACTTGAAGACATGGATGGCAGAGAGCTTCCGAGGACCTGGAATGCCGACCACCTCCTGAAATACCAAAAGAGAGCGCTCCGGCGCCTCTCTAAGTAATCCGAGGTGTCGAACCATTCCTCTCCTCTAACTTGTAACCTGTCCCATGAATTGTACTATGTAAAACGGTTCGCCGTCAATAATTAATAAAGAAAGCTTTCGCATGTTCTTAATTTCACGTGTTTCTCTTCCCCCTTGTCACCTGTCTCTTTTTTACATTACCTCAACCAATGGTTCGGAGTCCACGTTCGGCCCGGCCTCATTCCCTCGGTTCGTCCAAGGACGGACCAGAGGCGAACCGCCGTTCCGAACTGCTCCCACAGCCGTTGAACTAAACCGATGGTTCGGAGTCCAACACTCGGCTCGACTTTACCGCCTCGGCTCGTCTCCGGACGAACCAGGGGTAGATCGCCGTTCGGAATTGCTCCCACAGCCGTTGAACTAAACCGATGGTTCGGAGTCCAACACTCGGCTCGACTCTACCTCCTCGGCTCGTCTCCGGGCGAACCAGGGGTAGATCGCCTTTCGGAATTGCTCCCACAGCCGTTGAACTATACCGATGGTTCGGAGTCCAAGACTCGGCTCGACTTTACCTCCTCGGCTCGTCTCCGGACGAACCAGGGGTAGATCGCCGTTCGGAATTGCTCCCACAGCCGTTGAACTATACCGATGGTTCGGAGTCCAAGACTCGGCTCGACTTTACCTCCTCGGCTCGTCTCCGGACGAACCAGGGGTAGATCGCCGTTCGGAATTGCTCCCACAGCCGTTGAACTATACCGATGGTTCGGAGTCCAACACTCGGCTCGACTTTACCTCCTCGGCTCGTCTCCGGACGAGCCAGGGGTAGATCGCCGTTCGGAATTGCTCCCACAGCCGTTGAACTATACCGATGGTTCGGAGTCCAACACTCGGCTCGACTTTACCTCCTCGGCTCGTCTCCGGACGAGCCAGGGGTAGATCGCCGTTCGGAATTGCTCCCACAGCCATTGAACTATACCGATGGTTCGGAGTCCAACACTCGGCTCGACTTTACCTCCTCGGCTCGTCTCCGGACGAACCAGGGGTAGACCGCCGTCCGGAATTGCTCCCACACCCGTCGAGCTCCAACGATGGTCCCGGGGGCCAACACTTGGTTCCCAGTCCATCTAAACTACCCCAGTAGATCAATGCCGGACCTTCGTTCGAACACAAAAGTCCGAACTCTCCTAACTGTTAGCCGAAGACCGAAGACCCACAAATTCGGTCGGCTTCCGAGCAAGTGGCTTCCCGAGCGTGTAAACGGGGAAAACACACTTTCCCCTCAACTTTCGTGCGTGATCTCGATCAGACGGCTCAGATCATGCCACCTGCGCAAAACGACAAGATAACGTTTTCTTGGGAACTGAGCCGCCTCGAGATTCGCGCCTACGTTCGACGGCTCAGATCTCGCCACCTGCTCTAAGCGACAAAATAGCACTTTCTTGGGTACAGAGCCGCCTAGGGATTCGTGACGTACCGTGTCAGAACTACTAAACGACAAAGTGCCGTACCCCTGGGGATCCATTCGGCTAAACAGACACGCTCATTTCAAAGATCTCGGCACGACCAATACAGTTATAAGCAAAGACAAACATACAAAGCAACGAAAGGGAATTTTATTAATTGTCGGCGCATAGTACAAAACATTCCATTACAAAGTGTTGGCAAACAAAACATACAATGCCCGACCCACTGCACTTGTCTCTCATAAGAAAGCATCCTCACCATACTGTTCGTCCTCCTCGGCTGGCAGCTCCTCTGCCTCCCCCCGGAGCTTCGCCATTACAGCCTGCAAGTGCCGCATCTCCGAGAGCAAGTCATCCCGCTCGGCAATAATCTTCGACTGAATGTGCCGAATGCTTTTGACCCGAAGAGCGTTGCTGAATGCGGTCTGCGAGTCTTCATCCTCTCCTGCGGGGCTCAGCTCGACGATCTTATTCTCCAAGCGTTGGATCTCGGCTTCCCGGAGACTGAGGACCAACGAAAGGTGGTCCCACTCACTCTCGGCTCGGCGTAACTTCATATCGGCGCTCCTGGGGCTCAGAACCACCGTTCCAGAGGTGGCCTCAGATTCGGAGTCATCATTCGAACGCTCGGAGTCCGAGCCATGGAACGTCACCACGAGCTGAAAAGAGGAAAAAAAGAAAAGCACAATTTCAATACACTGCCGAAGTCTAACACTTAAAAATTTTTCAGAACTATTTGCATTCAGACATAATAGTGTTACAGACGGTCGACCGACCCCACAACTAAGTTGTTACAACGGCCAACAAAAATGGAAAACGACATAATCAGGGCCTCTTCGGAAGGGGAATGCTTCGGATTAGGGAAACGCGAGGACGACGAGGCCTACCCTCCGAGCTCGACCCTAAACCAATGAAGCGCGATCCCCCTTCACTGCTAGTCCTAACAGCGGCACCGACCGAAGCCCCGCTCGACGAAACAGCCGCGCTGCTCTGAGCGTCGGCCGGACTCCGCCTGGTCATAGGCGAGCGCATCGCGAGTTCGTGAAACGTAATCCCCCTCTCGCTTTCTTCGCGAGTGCACGAAGTGCTGCGAACGTTAGCCCTGACCGGTGCCGGCTTGAGCGACGCGATCTCCTCCTCCAGTTCGATAATCCTATCCCTCAAGACAACGTCCTTCGCCAACTTCTTCGGTCGAGGAGCCCTCAACGAGCCCGAGGCATTGGAACTATCAGTTGCGAGCCGCCGGTAGTGGGTGACCTCAATCCCCCTATCTATTGTGATCCTTCTGAGCCTGTCGACTTCGGCCGACAGCTTCTTGCGCTCGGCCAACGCCTCCTCCAGCTCGGACGCCAGCTTCTCTGCCTCCGCTGAGCGTTCCTTCTCCGATAGCTCCAAGTATTGGACCTCGGCCAAAAGGTCGTCATTCCTCTGCTCGACGGCACCCCACGGAGCCGCTCGACTTCCCCTTCGGGACCAGGGGCTTGGGAGCGCTTCCGCAGTTGATGCAGCTCGCGACAGTACCTCCTTAGAAGTGCCCTCACCTCCTCTGCCTGGCCGAGCAGGAGAAACCGCCTCTGTCGGCTGTCCGAGAGTTCACGCTTCAATTTGGCCAGCTCCTTCCGAAGGAAGACGAGCTCCGTGACCGGACCGAACATCACCTGAAAAACGGAGATAAATCCGATACCCAACACTTGAAAACATCTACGACTAGCCACACACAAATCTGAGGCTCGACACTTGGACAAATTTTGGCCAAACAAAATGCTTTTCATTCAAAACAAAAGCGGTGGCCAGTCCGCAATGAGGCTTACAAAAAGAAAACAAAACGAGAAAAGACTAAAAGAAGACAACCGAGTCAGGGGTCGACCTTTTTACCGCTCGGGTCCGTCGGCCCCCCGGTCTTGTCCTCGCCACCGCCCTCGCCTCCGCCTTCGCTCCAACTCTCCTCCCCGGAGTCATCTTCCTCCTCGCCCTCGGCTTCGGTCTCCCCGGGGCCTTCGACGGGTTCCGTCTCTCCCTCGGGACCGAGCAGACCCTCGGTAATCCCTTCCTCCCCCTCCACGGGCTCGTAAAAATTATAGGAGGACGTGTCGAAGCCCGGGTTCCTTGCGGCTACGTGGGTCAGGGCACGGCCGTAGGCGTCCAGCATGTTCTGGATCATGTGCTGCGCAGCCTCCTCCTGCACGGCTTTCTTCACCCTCTTCACCTTCCTGAGGTGTTTGGCCTTGATCTTCTCGGCCCTCTTCCGAGCGTCCTCCGCCTCCGACCGAGCCTTGGCCAGCTCCTCCCTCAGGTCGGCAGCCTCCTTCACCGACGCCTCGAGCTTGGCCGCCGAATCCTTCAGCTCGGCCATCTCCTTCTCCGAGGCCTCGAGCTTGGCCGCCGTATCCTTTGACAGCTGAACAGCATCGGCCAGCTGCTTCTCCAGCCCCTCCACTTCGGTGGCCCTTTTCGTCGAAAGAAGCAGCTCGGAATCAAGCCGCTTCGCGACCTTGACGCGTTCCGCCCTCTCCTTCTCCTTCTCCTGATCCTTCTTCGCCAACTCCTCGACCAAAAAATTGAAGTGGCAGAGGGTCTGGAAGAGAACAGCACGTTAAAATCCGAGTCCAAGAACTTAGAAAAATTCTAAGGAAGAAATTTGAATAAAGAAGAACTCAGCATACGTACCGACATGGTGTTCCGGGCTATCTGCATCACGGCGTCCCCTGCCATCCCGGCCTTCAGGGTCGCTCGATCCTTCGGGGTCGGCAGGTGCCTCACCGCCTCCATGCAGATGTTTCCGTCGCCCAAAAAGCCGTCGACGTTCATCACCTGCCAATCGGGGACAAAGATCTGTTTATGACGCTCGGTCAAGATCTTCTCCGCGTCGGAGGTAAGGGGCGGAACTGGGAGGAACAGCGCATCCGTCACCCCGAACCCGCTGCTCGACAGACCGGGAGCGTCCGCCTCCGAGGTAGGAGCAGGTGCATCCGAGGCGAGGGGATCGGGGAACACGACCCCCCCCTGCTCGGGGATCGCGACCTTCGTTGGAGAGACAAGGACCTCGATCTCCCCCTCCTTGAGGACCGCGACCTTCGGTTGGTCGGGAGTCTTCACAACCGAGGCCTTCTTCGAGGCCCGGCTGTCCTGAGGCGCTGCCGACGGCCTCTTCTTCTTCTCCTGCTCTGCCCTGCCCTTCGCCACCAGAGCCTTGTAATCGAGCTTCATCGTCTCTGCAAAAGCCGAATGAAAAAACTTAGGAAAATTTTTATGAGCTTTAAACAAAGAAGTATAAATACCAGAAGCATACGAGGGTCGATCGGACTGAGACCCCCACGGAACAGATGCTCTTCGGTAATATCCTTCCAGCTGAGCGTCGGCAGAGCGAGGAGCTTCCTCTGAACCTCAGCCTCGTCAGCATTCAGCGGGACGTCCTTCTTTGTACGCTTGGGCAGGCCATCCTTCGCCCAAACTGTCGGTATCACCCATGGCGTCAGAGTTCGGACGAGGAAGTATTTGTCCTTCCAATGTTTGATCGAGTCCGGGTTCTCGATCAACTTAACTCCCGTCCGAGGAGAAAGGAAAAACCTCTGCTCGTCCCGCCTCGGCTGGCAAGGTCGGAAGAGACTCCGAAAGAGGTACATAGTCGGCTTAGCGCCGATCTCTTGGCATCGGAGGAGAAACGCCACGACGTGCCTCCAAGTGTTCGGCATCAGTTGGGCGGGACTCAAACCGTACCAGACCAAGACCTCGACCACGAACGGGTGGAGGGGAAAGCGGAGCCCGGCGATGAGGGAATCGACCGGAAAGACACATACGTCCGGCGAGGACTTAGTGTTGGCTCGGAACCCCGACCCAGGAAGGAGCAACACATACTCAAGAGGGATCTGGAAGCCCTCTCGGATCAAACGAAGATCTGTCTCGGTAAGAGTCGAGATCCTATGATCAACCTCGGACAGCTCCCTAGGCTCGTTCTCCTCCACCAGTTTAGCCGTACCTTGAGTAACCCTCTCCAAGGTATCCTCGGCGTAATCCCGGACGCCTCCCACACTCGACACGGCGATGGGCTGCCGACCAAACGCCCCCGCTCTCTTCGGCGTCTCCACTATCGTGATTACGGCTTTGCCCTTTCGGGACTCCGCCGCGACTTCCTTGGGCACTTCGGCCACTTCACCCTCTTTATCCGGACGAACAACGTCTTGCTCGCTCGGCTCCGCTGCTCCCTTCCCTTTGTCCCCTCGGCCAACGGCTTGCTCCGAGGCGGGGGTCTCAGCCGAAATCTTAACCATTTTTTTCTAAAAAGAGAAGGGAAAGAGACTGACCTTGAAGTGACAGGACGCGGTCGGAAAGTTCGCCGGAACTAGAACGCTACCGCGGCAGCTAGCAACACCACCAAGGGAGTCAAAAACTTCGAAGCAAGGTAAAAACAGAAGAGAGAGAGTAAAAGTGAAAAGTGAAGACTTGGTCTTGGGGGGGTGAAGATTTATAGTAAAATTGGGACGTCCCTTGGACTTCCAAACGAAACTTCGCGACTTTTGGGCTGCTCTCGAAACGTCGTGAAGGCCCATAACCACTGCCTCCTTCACCAAGTCCGCTAGCCCGGCTCCAGGAGTTCCGAATCCGAGCTACAAGCAAACCGAACATGTCTGCAACAGGGTCCCCTCGGAATCCGAGCAAGGGCCTTCCCGAGCTAGTAAACGGGGAAAACTCACTTTCCCCTCAACTTTCGCGCCTGATCTCGATCAGACGACTCGGATCTTGCCAAGAGCACTAAACGACAAGATAGTGTTTTCTTGTGAGCTGCGCCCGTCTTGAGATGCGCGCCATCATCCAACGGCTCAAGGTGCGCCACGTCGCTCGGACGACTGAACCCTCGGACGCCTCACCTATGCCTAGAAGAACCTGGAAAAATTTTGATTCAGTTTTGAGGCGCCGCCTTCGGCGAGCGCCCCCCAGGTCCCGTGTTTCGGCTGATATTCCACCAACCCACGGGCCCCGGCCAGAAACAGATCGGCGCTCCCCTCATCTCTAACTCCTCCGGGCTGACATCCATCAGAAGCCATCAGCCCGGAAGGAAGACAGAGATGAGAGGGGACCCATCAACACTCAGAGATCAAGAGAAACGCACCGTTCCGAGCTAGTTGTTTCCAACTGGAAGGCGCGGCTTGTCAGAGGGCTCTGACCGCAGCGCCTTCACAGTTGCAAACAACAGACTCGGACGGTCCAGAAGCCCGAGCTGCAACTCATGATGAAGCGCACCATCCCGAGCTAGTTCGCTGCAACTGGAAGGCCCAGTTTGTCAGAAGACTCTGGCAGCGGCGCCTTCACAGTTGCAACAAACGGACTCGGATGGCCCGGAGACCGGCATCGGACATGGATCATCACTCTCTCACCAAGACCTCCGCTCACTTCGACACTCACTCTGGAGCAACCAAAGAAAGCAGAAGATCTTGGTGAGAGAACGACCACCCGTCCTCCCGAAGAGACCCACACACCCCGGTCCGGACTATGGTCGTCGCCACTACTGCCTTATCCCCTCCCGCTCCTGACATCCCCTTCGGAGCAGTGAGGAACGGGAGAAGAATAAGACAACAGAGCGACCACCCGTCCTTCTGAAGTAACTCATCCCTCGGATCCGGACCACGGCCGTCGCCACTACTGCCTCGTCCCCCCTCGCTCCTAACATCCGCTTTGGGGCCGTCAGGAACAAAGGGAAAACCAGGCAGAAGAGCGACCACCTCTCCGAACCTCAAGAGAGAAGCTACCCAAGGCAGATGCCTCCGAGGTCTGGAACTCAATTTGGTTATGACTAAAATGACAAAGGGAGTGGAGTACTTATAGCCTGCCTCCAAGAACCAGCCATTATGACCCTCGGAAGTTGAAACGCCACGCATTAATTAAAGGAATTATCCTTAATGACATCGGGAAGGCGAAACGCCACACAAGTCACGAAGCACCATTAATACCATTGGGAACAGAGCCATCTCAGATTGCCAAAAACCGCAGGCCCTCGGTCGGCTGCCGAGCAAGTGCCTTCCCGAGCGTGTAAACGGGGAAAACTCACTTTCCCCTCAACTTTCGCGTCTGATCTCAATCAGACGGCCCAGATCTCGCCGAGAGCACTAAAAGACAAGATAGTGTTTTCTTGGAAGCAGCACCCGTCTCGAGATGCGCGCCATCATCCAACGGCTCAGATAGCGCCACGTCCCTCGGACGACCGAAGCCACGCCCCCTCGGTCGGCACCCGAGCAAGTACCTTCCCGAGCTGGTAAATGGAGAAAAAAGACACCGAGCCACTTAAACCGTTGGATCTCTCAGAAATTCACGCTCCCAATGATGAACGGCCCAGATTGCGCCACATGCGCTAAACGACAAGATAGTGTTTTCTTGGGGACCGCGCCCGTCCCGAGATGCGCACCAGCATCCGACAGCTCAGACAGCGCCACGTCGCTCGGCCTGCCGGACCCCCTGCCTCCGGTCGGCAGCCGAGCAAGCGCCTTTCCGAGCTCGTAAACGGAGAAAAACGCTGCCGAGTGGTAACAGCCGTCAGATCTTTCCGAAGTTCGCGCCCGTCCATGATCAACGGCTCAAATCGAGCCACGCCATTAATCGGTATTTAAATCGTTTTTTATTTATTTAAATCGTTTTATTTATTTAAAAGTTGCGAAAAAATTACTAAAAATTCGGGAAAATTAACTAAAATTTCTGGAAAATAATTGGAAACTTGGGGGGACATTTTCGAACCCCTAGACGAACAATTATCGCCCAGAATGTACAGTTAAGGCCCCCGAACGATTAGCGTACACGTCGCAAAATTAAATAAATAGTCCGAAAAAATAGATAAAAACCCTTGAATACCCGATGTGACCAGAGAACAGCCAGCGGCGTCAAAAGTTACCTCACTACCCCCTTTCTAGATTCAAAATCCCACATTTTGGACTCCGATACAACTCCATCAGCCACGGAAACAGCTGAACTACTCCTCAAAGTCTGATCACGCTCAGTCTTTAGGAGTAGGGGGCTCGTGATATGGCTAAAATTGGGGTTAAATCGGGACCGTCCAGATCGAGCACGGATCTCGAAGCACGAGGGTAAAAAGGTAATTTCACATACAGATGGATCCAAAATGGGTATTGGGTCTCCCTCTCACAGAACCAATCATCCGCAAATGGACCCACTTCAACTGGGCACGGGTCCCGACCCGATACAAGCCCGGTCCACCAAGAGGAGAATCAGGCCACTGATTTGATTAAATCAAATCAATAAGCCTGATTAGCTCTCACCAGGGAATCAAGGCCTAATTTCCTAAAACAGAATAGGAGGATTTTGCTCCTGACTGTTAGGCAGGAAATCAGGACCCTAATCTTTCCAAAGGCGACTATAAATACAACCCCTCTACCACCAAGACCAGGTTAATCACTTCTTCACCACTTAAGCTCTTTCTTAATCTTTATCTGATTACTGACAAGAGCGTCGGAGGGTGCGTCGCCGGAATCAACCCCGGTGTCTCGCACTTCCTTGCAGGTTGCGGCGGGAGCAAGAGGGCCGAGTCAACTGTTCAGGCTTTTTCCCCGGATCCACAAATTCTATCTGTTTACCCCCATACCGAAATCAGCGGTAACAATAACCAACCACATAAGATGAACTCTAGGTCGGGAACAGGTTTGCCAAATATAGACAAGATATGAAAAAAGTATGGCATATTATGATCACATCCACTACCTAGGTTCTTTGGCTAGACCGAAACAACTTTTACTTTCATGGGACGAGTAATAGATTTCTAGCAGACTAACTCAGATCATGCATTTCATTTCCTTCTGGGCAGAGGAAGTTGCAGCAGGAGCAAAGGATCGTATCACAGGTACCTTCCCAAGCAGGAGCTACGATGATGAGGAGAATGAGATAGGCCCCACTTTGGACTAGTCCTCCCCCTAGGGTTGTTGATGGACTTCACTTTCACTTGTTCTCCTTTTTTCTTCATTTATGTTCCCACCCTCCACGGGATGTTGGAAGTATTATGTTTTATTTATGTACTTGCTTGTATCTCCGTAGTTTTCTGGGCTTGTTTCATTATTCACTCTTTAATGGAACATGAAGGCTATATTCCACATTTTCATCAACAACAAAAAACAATGATAAGTGTTGAGTTTATGTCTCAATATTGGAGTTGATAATTTGTGAAAGAACCCATGTGTAATATTTATTCAAAGCATGGAGCTCAACGGAATTTTCCAAGTGGAAGAAGGAAATCAGAATCGCAACTTGATTTCTGGATTAATTGTTCCAATATTTAGTTCCAGAAATTAGATTGGAGAATTTGGCAAGAATCCATATTGAATTATTTGGTTTCCTTAGGGTCCAAGATTAGACTTTAATTTGGTAACAAATATTGAGAATAATATCCAAGGATTTTTTAGCATTCTATAAATAAATTGTAATGGCTTTCATGAGAGGTAGTACTTAATGTGAGACTGTTTCATTGTAATCAGCAGAGTTCCTTCTAGGAGGTTTGAGAGAAAGATTTTTGGTAAGTATTGTAACTCGTGTCGTATCTAGTTGAATAATATTATAGGTTATTTAGCCCTCGGATTCAGTTTGCTGAACCGAGACAAATTATGTGTTTTTATGTTCGGTGTGGTCTATGTTTGCGTGGATGTTCGTTGTAATCAGTTGTCACCTCTTGCTCTAACTTCCGCTGCGCCACAATTTCTCTACAAACTGGAATTAAAGCAAGAGTTGCTTGAGTTCCATGGTGAAGATGATGGATCATAGTTAATGAAGATCAAGCAGTTCAACGGTAAGATCAACTTTTATCTCTTAAAGATGGACATGTACGACGTATTGGTTTAATAGGACTTGAATCTTGCCCTAGGAGATAAAGAGATTCTGGGTAAGCTAAAAAATTCGGACAACATGAAGTAGAAGTGGGATGAGATTGGTTTTAAAACATTCAGTTTAATCCGATTATCATTTGCGGACGAAATCAAGTGCAACTTCCTTGAGAAGAAAGACACAGTGATTCTGTGAGGCAAGACTCATAATTGACTATTTGGGATCGTCGTTACTTAGATCGGATCTACTAGAAGATAAAATTATTTTGTTTTCCACTGAAGGAAGGTACCACTCTTCACGATCATATAGTAGAATTCAAGAAAGTGTTGTCCAAGTTGAAGGTGATAAACACAGCTGATCTCAGCGAAGCAAAGGATTTCAACTTAATATATTCACCGTCATATTCGTACGGGCATAAGAAAACCACCATGTTACACGAAAAATCGACCAAAGAGAAGCTCTCGATGGCCGGTGTGATCAAGAGCTTGAAAAAGGATGAACTTAAGAAGGAAACCCAGAAATCAGATTTCACTTCTTCGATTTGCTTAGCAGTGGAGGGAACTTTAATTAGAAGAAAGTGCGCATAAAGGAGGGATTTTTTGCCACTTTTACGGAAAAAAAGGTATTACAAGAGGGAGTGTCGCCAGTTGTTGAGTCAGAAGGGTGCCACATAATAAGTGCCACTAATTAATGTAATAATTCTGATTTGTGTCTTCTTGTTTCAAGTTCTAAAGATGTACATTCTGATTTGTATCTTGATTCGGGTAGTTCTCACATTTGTTCTGAGAGGAAAATGTTTTCTACTTACAAGTCGATCGTTCTTTGAGGACGAAAACTGGTGAGAGTTGTGACGTAGTGTATGAGGGGACAGTTCAGTTGGAGATGCCAGATGAGAAAGACTTCACATTAGAGAAGTTCATGCATGCACCTTTGTTCAAGCGGAAACTAATATCCTTGGGAACTATGGAATCACAGAACTGTAGATTCACAGCTCGAGGAGTTCTATCAGTTTGGGAAGGTCGTCGTAAGGTTATGAGGAGGAGGGGTGTTTAGCACAACCTCTATAAACTTTATGGGAACAAAAAATCTTGGCTAAGTGTTTCTAAGTTCAACGTTCCTTAAGTATCTAGTTAGCCTCCACTAGAATAACTGAAGGGAGATCACGACGTTCAAATAACGTCGAGATGTGCAGGATGCCTTAAGGTAGGTGGAGTTCGTATGGAGAATGTCGTCTCCGTGTTAACACCTCCTGGGGTATGCCCTTAGAAGGACATACAAGTAGAGAAATAACAGGCAGAGGTAAATTTGACTAACAGATGAAGCCATTGAAACGTGTTGTTTGCAAGAGGAGAAAGGAAAGAGTCTAGAAGATAAAAATACCACAAGGCGGGAAGCACTTCAAATGCGAGCCAATGTGAAGATTGTTGGGTTTATGTCTCGATCTTGAAGTTGATAATTTGTGAAAGGACCTATTTGAAATATTTAGTCAAAGCGTGGAGCTCAAAGGAATTTTCCAAGTGGAAGAAGGAAATCGGAATCGCAACTTGATTTTTGGAATAGATATTCTAATATTTAATTCCAGACATTTGAATGGAGAATTTGGCAAGAATCCGTATTGAATTATTCGGTTTCCTTGGGGTCCTAGGATTTTATTGACTTTTATAAAATAAATAAATAATAGTAATAACCTTCATGAGAGGTAATACTTCATATGAGATATTTTCATTTTAAACAACAAAGTATGTTCTAGTGATGCTTGAGAGAGAGGTAGATTGTCGGTGAGATTATTGTAACTCTTGTGTCGTCTGTAGTTGAATAATATCTCGTTATTTCTTCCCTATATTAGGTTTGCCAAACCGGGACGAATTGTGTGTTTTTGTGTTTGGTGTGGCCTACGTTTGCTTGGTTGTTCGTTATGATCAGTTTTCGTCTCTTGCTCTAACTTCAACTGTGCCAAAATTGCTCTACAATGAAAAACCAACAATAACAAAAACAAAAAAGGAGTAAAACACCAAAAATTATGCCTTCTTGGTGTATCCTTGCCTAACCCCTTTTGCTGCATGGCCAAAGAATTATGCATTCCATGTGTCAAGAGGTACCCTTTTCCCGCTGATGAGTTGACTCCTAACCATGCCAATTGTGTGTGTATATATATATATAAGAATATAAATCCCTCGACCCTCGACCTTCACAATTTTTGAATTTGGTGCAGTAATGGCAGGGACATTTCATATTCCACTCCCCACCAATTATTTGGGTTATCTTATCCACCCTCACCAATTAGAGAGAACACCAATCCTTTGCGGACAATATAAAATGTTTTTATTTGAAAAGGTCCTCTTGTCTCCTATCCAAGGAAGCCCTCCGATACTCGACGATTCAATAGAGCTGGTTAGTTGAGACAGACCAAGAGGAGAATGCAATCTACTATCTTAGTCTAATTTTGGTAGGATACGAGAAGAACTGCTCACCAATCGTGTTATGATAATCCCTCATTAAGTCTTCAACAAGAAAAATGGTGTATTAGAGAAATAATGTCAGGTTAATTTGAAATTGCAAAAAATTTCCTAACTATTAATACAATCCCAAACTCCAACACCAAGCTCATATGTAATGCCAAAAAAATAGGTAGTGATGATGTTAGGAGCTGTTTCTCTAATCCTTTGTCAGCTAATGTAATATTAAACCTTACTGGAGAATTTTTAACTGGTACCTATATATTGCAACCAATGGTACTTTCTCATGATTGTGCATTAACTACATAAAACAAAAACAAACATTTGAAAAATGTTTGGCACCTTTACTTGTGTTAAAATACAAGTGCAATTTCTCTTAACCCTTCTACAACTTCGAAATTTTAGCTTAGTGGCAGAGACTTTCACATGGTATTAGAGCAACCCATTTTCGAATATCAATGGCTATGCAATTTTAATACGGATTTTTCAAAAAAATACCGCTGCGTATAGTCCAGATCTCGGCCCACAATTTGTTGGGCATTTATCCCGTTTCTTTAGCCTATAAAAAAATGGGCTCTCAACCTGAGGGGGTGTGTTAAAATCCAAGTGCAATTTCCCTCAATCCTTCTATAACTTTGAAGTTTTAACTTAGTAGCAAAGACTTTCACAACTTGTTTCATATAGTAGACTGATTTCATCTACATATTTGGAAACAATACAAATTATGTACCTTTGTTAATCTTTGTACTTGAGAGACAGCGCCTTCATGAATTACCACGGTGTCAGATGTTACTTCAAACATTTCATCAACGAGCAAACAATAAGTGCTCACCTGCATGAAAAAGGATCATAAAATAATGAAATTTAAAACAAGTACCAAATAATGATAAATAGCCCGTGAATGATTAACCATATTACCAGAGTTGCAGGGATGATAGAAAACCCAAATGAATCGAATTCGAGCGACTCCACAGCTCCTGAATTTATGTTAAAAGTGAATCCACGGACCTAAAGATAATGGAAAATGATTATAATCGAACATATAATGTGCACTTAATGATGCATGAAAGAAGAATGAACATTGTGGGTTAGAGAAACTCACCTTACCAACACTACGTCTTCCTGATGTTACGACATTGTATCCTACCTAACAAATAATATATGTTAAACATTTGCCAGGATAGTTGCAATTACAAAAATACATACATAGCAAAAACTGTATAATTTTTTGTATCGCCACACTGAAATTTAAATGCATCATCATAGGCTAAATTTATAACAAGATATCTTGGGGAAACAGTTACCAAAAGAACCAACACTGCAAACAGAATAGAGCACATTTCGAAATAAAAATGTCTAAGAAATGGAAGAATATTATAAGAGAAGCTCTAAAGATTAAATTTTATATTCCCAAAAAAGTTAGACAAGAGTTCCATGTAAAATAGTCTTCCTCGGGAATGGCTTACCAAAGAATCCAATCTTTCTTTGACTAAAGATTATACGGGTGCCTTCGATAAGCCCTCACTTCTTACTCATCCCGTGTCTTGTTTTACAAAGCTAAAAACATGAAACAGTGCCCTAACAGGTTCCCTAAAGGCTTGAATAATGAGCTAGAAACCAAATATTGGTATTCAAGAGCTTGAAAACGAATGGATGTCTAGCTCAACCTTGGAAAGTAATTTAAATATTTGACTTCCACTTAAAGATGTATCTCCATTGATGGGAGAAGAGTATAGTGGCCATCATAGATCAAGTGAGAGCTACAAGGAGGGGAAGCAATTTCCACTTCACTGAGGGGGTATTTCTTTGCTAGTAAAGAGATGGAATGTTTCTAAGCAATTTATTTTCCCAAATGCAAATTTCACCGTTTCTGTATCATTAATTGTATTTTGGAATTATCCTTCCACATGCCTTCAAAAGTTCATCCTTTTGAGAAAAGTAAGATCAACAATAATAGCGCTAAATTGGATGTAAACATATTGGGAGGAAAAAATTTAATGAAAAAATAGGAGAACTATAGAATGGATAATCGCACGAGATCTGAAAGCATTTTCCTCTAGCAGGAGAGCGTATCGTTACCAGCTCCCTTCCCACCAAAATTACCTTTTTTTCCAACTTCTCCCTCACCCACCCATGTCACCAAATTGGAGGAACTATGACCCAAAAGGTAAGATCTTTGGGTCCCCCCCCCCCACCCCCCCCGCGCGCGTCTTTTTTTTAGGTTGAAATTTGTAAAAGGTACTAAGAATGTGGTTTTTTTTTTCTTTAGGGTTTTGGTTGGATTAAGTTGTTGATTTGTTGAACTGCAAAAAGAACAAGTACATCTAAACATCTTTCTCATTCCCTTCATATTAATGAACTCTGATTGTTGATCATTTCTAGTTTGGAGTTAAATTTGTTTGGTCTCATTTCTTAATTCAATAATTAGGTTATTTAGATCTTTCCCCTTCTTTTAATTATTTTTTCTTGATTGTTTATTGAATGCAAATCCGATTTAACCTCAATGGATAGATTACTTTCTTTGCTCATAGATTATGATCCCACTCATTAGGTACTCACTGAGATTACATGTCCCTACTTTGTTTGATAATGCTATGAGAGTCAATTTTAAATTTAATGCTGAAAAAATGTCAGGCAAAGAGTGGAAAGGTTCAAGGAGACGGGAGTTCTTTATTTATTCTTTAACTACTAGTCCTTTTTATTAGACATATTGTTCAAAATCACACTTTGAACGATATTCTTGGCTATGCTTTCTCTTTTGTGCTAGATTTTTGCTCAATTGACTTCTACTATCTGAGTTGAAATCTCTTAACTTGATGACAAACCACATGATCCATTTACTAGCCAAGTTGTCATAGTCCAAGCATGCATTGTCCTTCACAACTATATAGCTCAAGCAGATCCACGAGACAAACTCCTCAATAAGAAAATTGACATAACTGAACAGAAGAATATATGTGGTGAGCTTGATGGCTCGGTACTTGACTTTTCGCAAGAACCAACATAAAAAGAGCAAGCATATGCAAGAGAAGAATGAAAAATGCTTAGAGATGAAATTTCTTGATATTTCTAGGTAAATTATTATAATAAATATCAAAGGGGAATCACAATTAAGATTGGGATGTAAACTTGCTTTCCTTGGTATTTTGGTTGGATAGTTGTCCGTCCTTTATTGAAGTATTCTATTGTCGTAATTTTTAATATGATTTGTGCTTGAGGCTATATGTAGAGAATTAAGTTGTCTTAATAAATTATGAATTGGTTATTTTGATTGTCCCATTTGTTTCCAAGAAAGTAAAAGTCTTGAAGTAATTCTTATTTCATTTGTGTTTTTTATACTCAAGATAGATATGGAATTGAAAATTGAACGGTACCTCCAAATCACTTTGTGAATAAGTGAAGTTCAACAGTGAGGTCAAACTCACAAAACTCTCTCGCCAACAAGAAAATAGTGTCATTTCCACCATCACTTGTTATGTGATCAACACCCCATTCAAATACGCACCATTATGGTTATCACGGGATGCAAAACACGACCAGCTCTCATTGGCGAGCTCTCATGGACCAGTAGGAGGAATTTCAGATCCTTTCACCGGTTAATCACAGTAAATGCAATTTGTACAATAATATGTCACAATGCAGAGGGTTAAACATACCTCCAACAGTAATGACGCGATTTCAACTCTTTCTATTTATGGTGAGGACAGTCTCAAGAAGAATGCTACATATCTAGGTGCAGAAGTCAATTTCCCTACAAAAAAGAGGAAGAAGGCAAGGGAGAGAAAGAAGGAAGTGGAGGCCACAACAAGATAGGGGAAGAATGTCATGACGATGTTCTGATTCCTTTCTTAGCACACAACAAGCAAGAAATGGCTTTAAATGCGGCAAATTGTTTAAGAGGCCTGCATTTGTAGCTGGCTCAATGAAGAAAACAATCGTTGTGGGACCGTTTCACTCCAAACTTATCACATGAAGCCTAACAAAAATGTACAAGAGCATTTCTACGTGCATGGACATAAGCGGTGCGGTTGGATGATACTTTGAAGATGATCAATCTTGATGAAAACAAATTTGAAGCATGGGCACTGGTAATGTATTTTATTTTAATTAAAGTACTTTCAATTATTATTTCCTCCATGTTTCAAATTGATATGTTCACAAGTATAACTTTTGATTTCAAGAAAAATTCAAAGCTTTGGTATTATGTCATCAACCCACTCAAGTACTTTGAAGACTCCACAGGTGTTGATTTTGCTACTAGAGCATATAGAAAACTAGATTTGCCCGTGGGCACGTGCTTACGGCACGTCCTCAGAATGATACAGCATATGAAAAGCCTTGTAAACAGTAAATCAACAATTATGTAGCTCAAGTTTGAATAGTATGACAATAATTAGTTGTAAATAAAAGTCCATGTTTCCATATATATATATATATATATATATATATATATAGAGAGAGAGAGAGAGAGAGAGAGAGAGAGAGAGAGAGAGAATATATATATATATATAGAGAGAGAGAGAGAGAGGGGGGGGGGGATAATTAAATAAATAAAGGAGTTGTTTGGGGGGTGGATTTGAATTTGAGTTTTGGGGGGAAACTTAGTGTGTGTGTGTGTGTGTGTGGGGGGGGGGGGGGGGGGGGGGGAGGGGGAATGTGTTTTGTGAGGTTAGATTTGGGCCTTTGATTTTGGGGGATTGAAGGAGAGCCACTTGATAGCTTTCTTTGTGTTTTATTATATAAATATGTGTATGGTAGCTTTTGGAGTTGTTTCATCCACTCCTATTGACGTGGAGAAAATTATTGAACAAGACAACTAGGGATGATAATCAGCTGGGGCCGGCCCATTAAACCCTAAATCGGGCCCTAAAAAAGCCCTACCACGGCCCCAACCCTCTTATAAAAAGGGTAGGGCTAGGACCTGAAAGTTAGGCCCTTCTAAAGGTAGGGCCGGGGTTTAACCTAGGCCCTACTCGACCTGGTAAGGTCCTAGGCCCTATTGTTTTAGTATAGTGAAACATAAATATTACTTATTTACACGAACGCTTAATCTTGGCCCGTTTTATTAAGCCCACACCTACTTCTCTAAAGATAAAACACTAAAATTAAATCAGATGAAACCCTAGTTCTGGCTACCTCCCAAGTTTTTGGATTATCTACAGATTATACTTGAAAGTTTACTAACTTTACACATGAACACTGAGCCCTAGCTTGTTCAGTTCTTTTCAGAAGATTGCTACCTTCATTTACAAGCTTATACCTGTAAACTTAATTCCCAGCTTGAAGTCTAAGACCTAAACTACCCCGCATGACTGCTAACCCACCATCTAAACAGACTGTGGATCTTTCTAGGCAAGGCTCGTGGATGGTCTTGCTATATGTTTATTTTGGGTTTCACGAGGTTGTGTCAAGTATGGTGAGGTGGTATTGTAACATTTGTAGTAATATTTGACTTCTATGTTACATTTGTAGTCTGGCTGATGAGGATGTCACTATGGTCATCTTTGGGTCAAAAAATCCATTTGGCCATCTTTCTTCATTATTTCTTGATGTTATTCGAGTATAGAATATAGAAATTTTGACGTATTCTTTATGTCTTAGACAATAATTTTTAATAATTTATTGGTCTAAATCAAAGTCTAGGGCAGGATGAAGGGCCAAGGTCGGCCCTGAGCTATGATAGTTATTTATATTATATTTTTCATAAAAGGATGAGACAGAGCCACAACCAAAAATGAATCACTATTTTCAAAAAGTGAAATTGTGCATGTCAGGGGAAAATAAAATAATGTTCTACACCAAAATATATATAAATAGTAAAAACTGAGGGCAACAACATTGCAATAATAAAGAGCAAGGAAAGTGGGAGAATGCTAATAAATCTAATCAATCTATAAGAAAAAAAATTAAATCTACTCAAAGAATGGCCACATTATTGTATCCAATTTGGCCAGCAAGTAAAACCATTACTTAATTTAACTACAAGAATTGCAAAAGTGGAAACTAAGATACATACCAAGGTATCTAGGCCAATCATTTGAAGTTCATTTTCAATAACACTCTCATCCTGAACGAGCACAACATCCCCTACCTACAAGGAATACAAAAATAAGAAGAAGCCCAAGATGCTAGTCTATAAATTAAAATAAGAAAATTGTAATTAAAAGGAACACTGGTATTATATTTATTTGTGTCCTAAATTGCAATGGTGCACCAAAAGGGCTTGGAATTATAATGTATCAATAGCATGGACATTGTGTACCTAGGGCTGCAAACGAATCGAGCTATTCGCGAGCTATTCGGCTCGAGCTCGGTCAATGCTCGGCTCGAACCGAGCTCGAGCTCAAAACCGAGCTCGTTTCGTAAACGAGCCGAGCTCGAGCTTAATTTTATTTTTTTTTAGGCTAAGCTCGCGAGCTATTCGGCTCGAATATGGTCAAAGCTCGGCTCGAACCGAGCTCGAGCTCAAAATTGAGCTCGTTTAGTAAACGAGCTGAGCTCGAGCCTGAAGGTATTCGGCTCGGCTCGGCTCGATTGCAGCCCTATGTGTACCTAGAGATGTATGTTTAACACCATTGTCGTGGGAAACTACTGAGATCCACAGTACTGAAGTGTATACCCGCTTAAGAATAAATAGTCAGCTTCTAAAATCAATGACACGAGTTGCTTAAAAAAGAAGAGTATGTGACTTATAACTGATACCTAGCATGTTCCACCTTATACAATGTACAGGATTTTGCAATCATCACCAAGTCAGACACACATAGTAAACAAGACATTTCTATTTCTGTAACTGTTTTTAAAAATTCTACATGTCAACGCGCTATGTATCTTCATGCTCTTGATTTTTAGTTTGCAGGTTAGGAGATAGATTCATGTACTATTCTTTCAATTTCACAATGATGGTTACAGGAAAGAATGTACTATATTGAGCTTCTTTCCCATCTTGATGGTTCCATCAATCACAGAAATACCAATACTATTGGATTAATTACAGCCTAGTTTTAGTTATCTGATTAGAAAAAGACAAATAGACAATGTTGCATTAGTTTGGTAGGGAAATACCTACCAGAAAGAATAATATTTGTCAGTAAGTACTAGAAGTTAACATCCTTTCTAGAGCTTAATTCAGTTGAAAAAATATATGACAAGTTGGAGGAGTAGTTCAATTAGAAAGTACATTACTTGGTCTCTGGTTAGGTGCTGATACATAAATGCAATGCAGTTCAAATGGATAAAAAGTTAATACCTATTCTTTGGACCCAGTTTAGATGCTAATGGACATATATAACTCTTAAACAATACAAAATCGAAAGGATTCTTTGAATTGATAACTAATAACAAATATATGTTACATTCAAACATGCGCTAACCAAAATAGTATGGAACAACCAAGGAGTATAACTGTGATATCTGCAAAAGTAAGTCTGAGTCTAAACTGGAAACACTCTACAAGATGAAGTATTTTACAAGTTTTTCAACCACATACATCTTTGATAACCAACACCTCAAAATATGTCTTCCTTCATGTTTGGGCACATATCATCTTTGATGACCGACACGTTTTTGTCTCAATCTATGTCCAACTGAATTAGCTTGTCCAACTCATGTCAGTTTTAGTAACATGTCGGGTCATACTGAATATGATATATATATATATACACACAAGGAGTCGAAGACATGACAGAGACAGAGAGGTGTGTGAAAGAGGAAAGAAAGACTCGGAAATAAACACTTGCAACTACGAGTGCAAACTACTACCCGCTTGCAGCTAACCCATTTCCATGAAAGAATGTACACGGTTCAGCAACCGAATAAACAGTAACACAATATCCAAAGTTCAAAACGTTAACAGGTTTTGAACTAGAGATAAATCCTCCAAAAGAATATTTCCATAGACTAGTTTCATAGCAATGTGCAATGCAAATGTTTCCAACTGGAGTTATAATATAGTAACACATACCTGACACACATCTTCTAGAAGAAATTTGTCAATATCACCAGACAACAAATTAGGTCTCACTTCAATCACAACCACCTCCCACTGAAACAAAATCCAAAACCAACCTTCCCAAATCAATATCACAAAGTCAAAATATGGTCTCCAGAGAGAGAGAGAGAGAGAGAGAGAGATTCTCATAATTATAGAGTGAGGGTGACTAGGTAAGGACACCTACTAGACGATCCACACAGTTCACTTTGATTTGTTATGGTTATATTATGCACAGCTATAAAATATCAAATGATCTGGAGAGTCGGAGACCTTTTATCCATGCTTTACATAGCTTCTAAATGAAACATCTTTCAATATTTATAACAAATTGGTACATGTGATAGCATGCATGGGTAAAAAGCCTCCAAACAACACAACGACTTGATTCTTCATGCCCAGTCCCAGGCCCAGGTGTTTTTATGACATAAAAACAGTGTGGTGGATATTGATCTTACAGTGACTCTACATGAGACTCCCTTTCTCAAAAAGCAAAAGAAAAAGAAAAAGAAAAATTAATATACCGTTCTAGTGTCAACCCAGAGCTGTGAAACGAACCCAAGACTCCGTGCCGTCCGAGTACTGATCACCTGCTTGGCCAGCATGCTCGACCTCCTCATCAGCTGCCTCTTCCCACCTCTCATTCTCAACTCCCCCTCAACTGGAACCAACTCATCTTCCTCTTTCTCCAAACCCCTCTTCACTTCCAGCAACTCATCAAAGCTAGTAGTGGTGGGTTTGTCTTCTTCGGGTTCTTGACTTGGAAAATAACTGCTATGGTTGGTTTCTGATGAGTTCAATTTCAACCTCGGTCTTTTTGTTTTGGGGTTCAGATTGAAGTGGGGCGGTGGGAATTGGAGGGATCTGGGGATTTGGGGGGGTTGGATATGGAATTTGGGAGGGATGGAGTGAAGAGGGGAGCACACCCACGTTGCAGACATTGAAGAGGGAGGGGAAATCAGCCCATGTAAGTGGTGGGCGGGGGATGAGGTTAGAGGGGGTTTTTTTTCTTTTTCTTTTTTTCGATATTGGGGTGCGTGTTGTCGTTTTAGCCAAATTTTACATATTTTGCATATCTCTACTACTATAATGGGAGAAGGTCTTTGTCCTTAATCCAATTCATGCAATGCACGTGTAAGTAAATTTTTTCTTTTGCCCTTTTCATTCCTCCCAATTTTTCCCAACGTGCACAGCACGTGTATAATACTAGTAGCCAATAGCAAACGAGCGGTTCATCTGTAATCGTTTTAACCAAATTTTGATTTTTCGTTAATTTAATTGAACGGGCAAAAAGTTATTTATAGTCTCAAAATTAATTTTTCTATAAACTTGTCCAACAGTAAATCATTTCCCATCTCTAACTTCAAAAATTAAATCAAATTTTAAATTGTCTAGAACGGGAAAGATGGCTCGTCTGATGAGTAATTAAACAACCATAGGGACGGTAGAAGATATATCGTTCTTTTTTTTTTATGTGAGAGACGGTAAATTATATATCGTCCCAAACATTTTTGTAAAAAAACTTTTTGGGCGGTCCGGTATTTTTTTTAAAAATGTTCTGGGACAGTAAATAATGTCCATTTTTAATATGTTTCATACGTTAAATCATACACCGTCAAATCAAAAAAGGAAAAATAATGTTTCGTCGTGCTATTTTATCCATTTAGCCAAATCGTCTGCCAAATATAGCTCGCAACTATTCACCAAACGCCAAATTTTGGCAAAATAGCCAACAACTACAGCACGCTTTGAGCCAAATTTTGGATATTTTGGTTTTTTAGCCAACAACTACAGATGCTCTAAGTCCTAATTTTTTAGCCCCCACTAAATTATTGGGATTTTAGCATGTATACCCCTAACAAATATGATAATATCGTATATATTTTTTCGCAAATGTACATTTTCATATATGCCCCTAACAATTTGAATTTTATTTTATATTTACCCCTATGTTAGATATCACAAAATTAACCATGATTTTACCCTTACGAAACAAATAAAAATCAAATTAAAAGATCAAATTAGACAATTAAATGAGAAAATATTTAATAGTTTTTAAAAAAAAATAAATAAAGAAGTTTATAATCTATCATTAAAAAATAAGATAGATGGCAAATTTGGAGAAGTAACGTGAGGAAGAATATGTAGTTCAGAAAGATGCACTATTAGTTTATCAATTTCCTAAAGAAAAATGGAGAAATTTTGAGAAGAGTTAATAAGTCTCGTTGGATTAACAATTGTCCGGATTTATAAGGATGAAGAAGATAAAGTATGAATGGTAGAGAATATAATATTTAAGTCATTTTCCATCGAGTCCATTAAAAAAACTAAATATTCTCCATCATTTTGAATTTTTTTTAACTAGAAGGATTATTAAGAGAAGTGTCATATATTGTTGAGGACAAATATAAAAATACATATTTGTGAGGGGAATACATGATATTCAAGTATTTGTTAGGGACATACATGTTAAAAACCCTAAGTTATTTATATGTGGTGACTTCTTTGGAACATATAGGATTGGCATTTGAGGGTCATCCCGTGACCTGCTTATCTCAACCCGACCCAGTTTGACCCAGTCCGGGTTCGGGCCAACCCCACAACCCTAACCAGGTCATCCGGGTCGCGAGTGAATCCCAACCCACTCAACCTGGCACGAATACCCACAACCCATGCAAAACCCGTCTGAACCCAACCCGCCAATTCGCAGGTTGAGCACCGTTGGACCTGCGCAGGTCAAACAGTCAACCCGCACAGGTCGAATGTTCGACCCGTGGGTCCAACGGCAAAAATAGCCAATAACTGGGTTTTTTCCCCTTACATTCAATCAAATTTTTTTCATATTTTACTCTCTTACTCTCTCTACTACTACTACTCAATTCAATCAAGTTCATTTAACAAAGAAGTGAACAATTTCACTCGTATCGAATTCTCGTTGATTCAACACTCTCAACTTCGTCTACTACAAACTCTCTCATAAAAAAAGCTCTCTTTCTCTCTCTCTCTCTCCTCTCTCTCTCTCTACGACTACGTGACTACGTCTACTACAAACTCCATCGACTATGTCTGCTTCTACTATTATTTTCTCTCTCATTTTTATGTACAATTATTCGTGAAGTACGGTATCAAAATTTCTTAACCCTCTCAACTCTTTATTTTTGTTGTAGCTTTAACTTTTTTTATCATATTTGTTTGTTGTTTTTTCGCTACTCTCTCTCTCTCTCAACCCTCCCATTGTTTTTATAAAAAAATCACATATACCTTTTATATCGTAATTTTGTTGCATCACATACACTACTAAAACACTAAAAATTATTTTTTACATACACTGCTACTACAAACCATTTATCATGTCTAGATCACAAGGTAGCGGCCGTAGCCGAAGTGGACAAGATTCTACTAGTGCTTCTCATCGGCCTCCAGCAATCCCACAATTAGAACCCAAATATAACCTCATGCTTAACATAGGTTTTCATGATGTTCCTCCACACGACATAGAACAAGAAATGTATACTAGTAACACACAAACACATGAAACTGAATCCGCACAACTCACTTCTAGTAGAAAAACTAGAGGTAAAACTAGTGATTGGCATAAATTTTATGATTTTATCCCCAACAAGGAGAATCCTAGTATAGGACATAAGATTTGTAAAACTTGCAGCAAGAGTTACAAATGGAAGAAGAGTGACGGAACGGGTACAATTAAACGACATATTTTATCAATTCACCCCGCACTAATACAAGACCAACAATCACAACAAAAAATCAACCCTATGACCGGACAAATACATAGCCACCCCTATGATCTCGAAATTGTTTGTCGGAAAATGGTCAAACTAGTTATTAAAGATGAGCTACATTTCTTCCTATTCTGGGAGTGTTAAATGTACATGTCATATTTTAAATTTATGTGTACAAGATACATTGAAAGTAGCTGATGCATATGTAAATGCAATTAGAAATTGTGTACATTTTGTTGCTTTGAGTGGTACTATGCTTCAAGAATTTACAGAATAGTGTAAACTTAGGAAAATACATTTTAGAAAATTTCTTAGAGATGTTAAACACCGATGAAACTCTACTTTTGATTTACTAAATGTTGTTACTCAATACAAAGATATTATAAAATATTTTTTCCTTGCAAAAACCATGGAAAATTTTCAAATGATTCCCCAATCATGGTATTTTGTCGAATATTTGTTAAGACTTTTGGAACCTTTTAAAACCGCAATTGTGAAGTTTTCTAAATCTTATGATTCTACTTATGGTAGTATTTTTATTTCAATAATTACTATGATGCAAAATTTTCAAGACATGATTTCGGACGAATACACTGATCATATTGTTGTTCCTACTTATACTAAATTTTTGAAGTATTTAAATCCTCCTCCTTTGTTGTACTGTATTGCTACTATTATGGATCATTATATCAAATTAGTGAGTACGAGGATTTTGATTGAAATATTTTTTAGTTTACTTTAAGATGATTCTGAATATGATTGTAATGAACTTTTAGTTAGCTTTGAATCGACATTAAATAACTTGTATGATTATTATGATAGAACTTTTGCATATAGTAGTATAACTAGGTTACGTTTGACCTAGCTTTTTTTAGTCTTTAAAGCTACTTCAGAAGGAGAAGTCAGAAAGTACAGCTTTAAAATTAAAAGCTAAAGCTGTTTGGAAAGTCTTTTTTTTAAACTTCAAAGCAACTTTTAAGCTAGAAGTTGTTTGGCATAAGATATCAATTGTAAGCTATTTTTATACTCAATTTAAATATTTTGATTTTATTTAAGAGTAAAATATAAGTTATCAAATTACAAAAATATCTTTATATTACTAATAAAGATATTTAAAGCCCAAAAAAAGGCTATCGACGGCGAAGAAAGGAGAGGCGGCGGCGCGATGGCGAAGAAAGGAGAGGGTGGCAGCGGGGCGGCGAGGGGAGGCGGCAGCGTGACGGTGAAGAAAGGAGATGGAGGTGGCGGGGCGGCGAGGGGAGGCAGCGGTGGGATAATGGAGGGCGGCGAAGAAAGGAGAGGGAGACGGCGGCGCGGTGAGGGGAGGCGGCGACGCGGCGTTCGGCGGCGGCTGTTTGGCGAAGAAGGGGAAGGAGAAAAAAATTGTGTTATGAGGTTTTGAAGGAGAATCCAGAAGTTTCTCTGGAGGACTTCTATCAAAGCTCATTTTCTTCACTAAAATTAAGGTACTTCTCCTTCTGTAGAGCTTTTCAAAAGTTGTGTTTTGCACAGATTCTCCTTTTAAAGGAGAAGAGAACCTAATTTTAAGCTGGGCCAAACGCATGCCTAGTATAACTACTTCTTCTTTTACTTCTAGAGGTAAGGGTAAGAGTACATTAGAAGATGTCACTACTAATTTATTTGCTTGTATTCAATAAAAAAAACTATGACTAATGCACCTAATGAATTAAATTGGTATAATCAACAAGATACTGAGAGATCTAGTACTAAGTTTGAAGTGCTACAATGGTAGAAAAAACATGAAAATCTTTTTCCTATTCTTTCACATATGGCTAGAGATCTAGTAACTCCTTCTGTCTCTACATTTATTTCAGAAAGTGCTTTTTCTATAAGCGATAGGGTTCTAACAGATTACAGGTGTAACGCCTCAAATTTCAAATAAGACCGAATTCGAGATTTCACAGGATCTTTACTTCACTTCGTATAATTTTACAAGGAAATTAAAACTTTTCAACATACATCCGAGTTTTTACATTTTGTTTACACAGCGGAAGAATAAAAGAAATACAACATTGAAAATAAAATACAACTTATACAACTTTATCAATGTAATTCATCAACTGCATCATAATATCTTTATCTCTTCATAACAAGTCCATTACCTGCATATTAAGCGTGGGAACGTCAGTCACTTACAACTGACAAAAATGTTATGTTCGGCTATCCTCTCTATGCCTTACATATAACGTCTCAATACTTTATTAAATCACAATGAATGAATGAAAAATAAAGTGTCAAAAGTGATTATTCTAAACATGTAAGTGTATGTCATGCCTTAATGCCTAATGCACACATTTTATACAAGGATGATACTAATACATACTTTTTCGGATTCTATGCATCCCATACTACACAGGTCCGAGGGCAAGCATCTACGTACTCCACAATAAAGGGTTCGATCCCTCGCCATGACAAACTACCCAGTAGTAAAACAAGGTTGAGACGTTCCACAAGTATGGATCCCAGTCCCGGAGAACCGCCGCAGCAAGATCCCCGCCCGAATGTTATACAGACTCGTCGTCGTGCGAACCTCCCGCAAGTGCCCCTCTAGCCCCGGTATACGTATATACATTGGAGATGACAAACCATCCGTCCGACTACGCATAGTCCCGGATTTAATAAAAGCTCGCCTCACACGAGACAACCACAGTCCCGGAGAACCGCCGCAGCAAGACCCCTGCCCGACTGGGTCTATAGCCCCGGTGAACCGCCGCAGCATGACCACCGCCCGACTATATAGAGAGCCCCACTTACGTTAGCCCAAATTTTACCACATCTTCGCTTATGTGCCTATGTTCTTAAGTTCAGGACATGAATAATTTCCATACCTAGAATTAGGTTTACCTCCTACCGGACTTATTCAACAAATACGAGATAGCTCCATGGCCATATCTCAAAATTATATCTCAATCTCTTATTTCAATAGTGTCGGTACCTGAGGCCTTACTAACTCTAAATTATAACTTTTTCATGTACAAGAATCATGGATACACATACCCTTCATCATATCTTAAACTTAATCAACTTCAATTTAATTCACAACTTAATCAATGTCTCATCTTTAGCACTAATCAATGTCTCATTTTAGCACTATTCATGATCTACTTTTTCACTCTTAATTCTTTCAAATCAATGATTCTACTTATGCTTTCATCTAATTTAAAATTCATTAAACAATTTGAGTACATATAGGAATCTAGAATTTCTCATTCAACATAAATGCAAGATCTCAACAAGAAGACTAATTCTCACATCAAAGTCTTTTCTTTTCTTCTAAAGATAAGGATCATGTTCTTAAAATAATTAACTTGAGAACAAAATTTCATTTTATCTCAAATGTCTCTTTTACTTCTCAAATATACATAGAAAATCTTTAAAACTATTTTAATAAATTCTCCATCACATTTTATAAACACTAGGATTTCCCCCCAAATTTTTAGTCGTAATAGGACTCATTAATTTAATAAAAATACTCAAAAAAATAGATGTGACCTTCGAGTTTCGAACCCCTGACCACCGCAGCAAGACCACCGCCCGACTATATAAAGAGCCCCACTTACGTTAACCCAAATTTTACCACATCTTCACTTATGTGCCTATGTTTTTAAGTTCAAGACATGAATAATTTCCATACCTAGAATTAGTTTTACCTCCTACCGGACTTATTCAACAAATACGAGATAGCCCCATGGCCATATCTCAAAATTATATCTCAATCTCTTATTTCAATAGTGTCGGTACCTGAGGCCTTACTAACTCTAAATTATAACTTTTTCATGTACAAGAATCATGGGTACACATACCCTTCATCATATCTTAAACTTAATCAACTTCAATTTAATTCACAACTTAATCAATGTCTCATCTTTAGCACTAATCAATGTCTCATTTTAGCACTATTCATGATCTACTTTTTCACTCTTAATTCTTTTAAATCAATGATTCTACTTATGCTTTCATCTAATTTAAAATTCATTAAACAATTTGAGTACATATAGGAATCTAGAATTTCTCATTCAACATAAATGCATGATCTCAACAAGAAGATTAATTCTCACATCAAAGTCTTTTCTTTTCTTCTAAAGATAAGGATCATGTTCTTAAAATAATTAACTTGAAAACAAATTTTCATTTTATCTCAAATGTCTCTTTTACTTCTCAAATATACATAAAAAATCTTTAAAACTATTTTAATAAATTCTCCATCACATTTTATAAACACTAGGATTTCCCCCCAAATTTTTAGTCATAATAGGACTCATTAAATTAATAAAAATACTCAAAAAAATAGATGTGACCTTCGAGTTTCGAACCCCTGACCACAGAGCCAGGGACCAAAGCAACCAGCGCCAACCAATAAGTCCATATGAACTTGTTGTTAAATTCTCTCATCGAAATCCCCTTATATCGAAATCTCGGGTTTGAATAGTTTAAAAAAATTAACACAGGAAAATGTTTGGGACTAACAGGTTTCGAACCCAACCCGGCCAGGAAGCCAGCGCAATGCCAAACCAACAAGCCAAGTGCACCCAACGACAAATAGGCATCTCGATGGCTTTTGTTCCAACTTTATGTTATCCCATTATCTTTTATTTATTTATTACAAAACTCGATTCCTCAAATTTGATCAAACCTTTTATTTGACTGAAATAAATTTATATAAACTGAAATTGCTTTATAACAGTAACTCACTGATTGATAAGTCATATTTTAGGAAAAATAAAACAAACTTTCAAAGTTGTTTCTTCTTATTAACAAACAAAAACTTGCATTCATTCTTTCCAATCAAATATAGCATATTATGTTCTTATAACGATCCAATGAGTTCCATAACATCAACTTTACAAGATAGATTCATTTGCTCATTAAAAAAAAGAGTTTCCAAACATAGTTCATACACTAAACAATTCCTTCATTCATGATTATTAGTGTATGGCAGAATAATTTACTACTCCTTTTCTTATTAACTACTTCATGATGTAAAATTTCAATTTATCAAACATACCATGATTTACTAATTATTCTCACCACATTCATAATATAGTTGGTTCTACTTCCTCATATCAAAATCTTTATTACTATTATTAGCTCGCATAGTTCTAAAAATTAGAAAGTATGAGAACACCACCTCTTGGGAAGATTTTGAGAGTAAGAAAGATGGAACCAACTCTTAGCTCCTAGCAAATTCTTCTTCTCCTAGCAAAGACTCCTCCAAGCACAAGAACTCCCCCAAGCAAGAACACTCTACTCTCTCTTTTTTCCTTTATCTTATTTGATTTGTTTTTTGTGTGTGAAATGAGAAGAGATGAGGAGTATTTACAAGACAATGTTCGGGTTCAATTTGCATAATTCTACACCTAATAAATTACTCAAATTTAATTTCTCATCCCTTCACTTTCTTAACTCCTAAAACCCCCAACTCTTCATCTCTCCACCTCTTCAAAACCTAACCTCCAACCCTTCTTCTTCCAAAACCCCCTCCGGCCTACCAAAAACCAACCCGGTTATGCACAGTAAACCCACTCAAATCTTCATGCCACGTCATCATGGCAAACAGCATGCCTTTGCTGTTCAACAAAGGTGGGCCCCCATTCTCTCTCTCTAATCAAAAGTTTAAAACTAATTAAGCACAGGAAAAAGCCCATTCCCAACAGCCTTATGCCGTTCACGTGGGCCCCCATGACATATCCAACATCAAACCATTTTCAAATATATGCATAAATATCACACACACACACACACACACACACACACACACACACACACATATATATATATATACATACTGTGTAAGTAAAAATAGTTTACTTAAAAATCTAAAATGTATCGTGCACAAATAAAATAAATACAAACACTCCAAAATTTTATTTTGAAAACGGATACGCTCAAATACGCGCACCGAAACACGTGTGTCGCACATAAAACGCCGAAATACGAAAAATCGATTTTATTAAATGGAAAATGTTAAAGATAATAAAAATACAATATAAGAAAATATATTTATTAATTTTATGACGTAAATGCTACGTACGTAGAAAACATGTGCATTTTACGTACAAAATTATTTTAATCAAAATGGAGAAAAATGAACTTCCGTTTATAAAACGAGTTCGAATACGTAAAATAAATAATCAATACACATAGAAATATCACACTTAGTGATGAAAAAATACGCATTGATACGTGCATCGAAAACACATAAAAAGCACGTAAAACTACATTGAAATATTATATTTTTGTTGACTCAAAATAGGGTAAAATCAACACGGAAAATGCATAAATAGTCGGTAATCAAAATGCGTAGTGAAAACATGTTACAAAATACACGTGCGTAATACACAAGGGCAAAATTGTCATTGCCAATTTTGTAGGGTGTTACAACAAGAATCGTTTGAAGCTGAATTCGTTGGAGATTCTCGTCTGCACGGAAGATTGGATGAAGGATGAAGAAAGAACTCAAGGAAAAGCGGTCGACATCTCAACAAGTGAAAGCAAATCTCCTGAAGATCAACAACAAGAGTAGGAAATTTATGGTGAAGATATCCTAGGTTTAAGTTAAGTAAAGGTGCACAACAGTAGTCCAATGCCCTCTCTTCAATCTAAACTCTAGGCTATCCGAACTCTAGATTCTGATTATCCCCTCAAATATGTAATTCAATAAATTTGTATGTTATTTTTGGGTTTTTATAAATTGTATTTGTCTATAAAAAATTGTAAAAAAATTGTTGAAGTTGAAATGCATAATATATACAATTTTGTTTCACTCTTATACTTGTTTTACTTTTTTCTTTTTTTGGAGTTAAAAAATAAATAAAAATAAATAAATAAAAACCCAAGATAAACCCTCGCCAACCCACAACCCAACCCGACCCAAATCGGGTTCAACCTGCAAGGGTTCACGGATCGACTGGGTCAAGTTTTGAAGTTTCGAACCAGGTCCGGCCAGGCCCGGCGTTAATGTCGTGATCCGACCCGAGCTCGCCCGCAAACCAGTTCAACCAGAGCGGTTTGGGACCAGCCCGGTCCGATCGACCCGACGGTCATCCCTAAACATAGCTGCAATTTCAATTTGCCATTAAGGTAGAAACAAAAGTGCAAATGTAGTGACTACTTTGGAACATAGCTGCTATTTACTATTAAGGTAGAAACAAAAGTGCAAATTTCAACTGCAGCATCCATTTTTTTAAAATAAAAATATATTTTGCCGCATATCAAAGATGCGGGTTGATTTGCACTAATGTTGTAGTTGTGAATAACAACTTCTTAGCTTTAGGATCCTCACCTGCAAATACTTTTGATGAAGACTCCTTAGGGGGGGGGGGGTGCAGCTTTGTTGTTAAAAGAGGTGTTTTTGCTTTGGCCCATATGTGGCTTTGATGTTTATTGATCACAAATTGTAATTTGCATATCCATCGTTCCAATTTATTTTAGGGTTCTTAACACGTACACGGTATGCCCCTAACAAATACGTGAATTTCACATATACTCCTTGTAACGCCTCGATTTTCACACACAGGAAAATCGTAGCACACCCGGAAATCTTTTCCTTCAATTTAGTACGTAAACATAATATAAATAGGAAAATGCGGAAATCTTAATATAAATCCAAACCTCTTGGATAGATAAGATGATGGGCACAGGATGTCACGGCTCTATGCTTAAACTTCAGGTACTCTTACCTGCACAACACAATCTGTGGGTTCGTCAGCGTGTGAGGCTGACGATAAAAATCACAACTGCTTTAACTAACTCCAAAAATAACATAACAACATACATAGCATGACATAAATAAAACTGGAAATCAATAAATGTAAACAGGAAATAGTCAACTATATGATGTCATATGAGTCTGTGTATAACCAATTAATTAAAACATTAAACATATATTTATCATGAAAAACATGCACAAACCAAATATGCTCTTTTCAATGCATGCTTGTTTGGAATGATATGTCGCCCATACAACATATTTTCCGAAACAAGCTACTAGCGTTCATTTCAGGGTTCAATCCCTCATTATGCAATATATACTCATCTATTCCACACTGTTTCTGACATTTATCTAGTGACTAGTAGGTTGCAGTTGTTCGGTCAAATTCCGTTACTGCAGTCGGTAGTGGTCATGCCGGAGAGGGTTTCTCCACTCCTGAGCATCCACAATGATGCACAGCCCTGGTGGTCCTTCGCCACTCCCGACCTTACGTATTCCACCCCGCCCGAACCCCAGCGGTCTTTCTCCTCTTCCGAACCTCACTAAAAGTTATCACGAGTATAAGACTCCCCGACAGGTGTTACCTGCCCTGGTGCTGCTGGTTGTCTGCTGATGTCAGCATGGGTCCCACTCGGGTTCAGAGAAGGGGGCAGGCTTGCTGTCGACGTGGCCCGTGGGGCCCCGGGATTTGTTTCGGCTGCTATTTCGCAAGAGAGATAAAGCAGCGGTTGTGTGATTGAGATTTGTCCCATATCGGGAATATAAATAGATTAATTAAATATAAATAATAATGCCTATGATCAAGAGTTACCAATTTGGTTAACCACCTTTTGAGAGGCAACATGTGGTGGACAATTGTATTAATAAATAAATAAATTATCTGAGTTTGGGGCAGGGACGTTACACAGGTCCCCAACCATAAGATTCTTCTTCTTGCATAGTTGAGAGACAACTCCTACTTGTGTGTCGATGTAACACCCCGTAAATTTTAATACAATATTTTGAATTAATAAATGGTTTTTAAATCAATTTACTTAATTATTTATAATTTTGTAAAATTGTCACTTTTGCACGTGCAAATATTTTTGAAGTGCAAATTTCTACTTTTGAATTTTTGAATAAATTCTCATATTTATAATTGAGTATATTCTAAATTTTGGGATTTTTCTGAATAAAGAAACTATTTTTATAAATACTTCGAAATGAATGGACATTTTTTGTAAAAAGTGGTATAAAGGTGAAAATTTAACTTAAAAATTGTTTTACTACATTTAGGTCCAGCTATTTAGTCTTGGGCTCTAAGAAATTAGATTATATCCATATTTGGTTGACTTTTATTGATTTAATTGAGTAAATATATAATTAAGCAATTTTGAGATTTGTTGGGGACTTTATTGCAAATATTTTTGTAACCCCTACTTTCCCAAATATGTATTTTCTGTGTATTTTCTGTATTTAAAATTTTCGTAAATTATTTTTACCGCTTACAATTTTTTTTGTCAAATTGTACTATTGGATCTCCTGTTAAAATCTGTTTTCGATCAATAATTTTATTTGTAACTATTTCTATGATTTTTATATTGTAACACAATTCATATTCTTTTGTTATTATTACTCTTATTATTATTATTATTACTGTTATTATTATTACCATTATTATTTTTATCATTTTATTATTATTATTGTTATTAGTATTATTGTTATTATTGATATTGTTGAGTGGTTATTAAAAATCAACTTTCATTTACTAACTCTATTTGTAGTATTTTAAATAAATTCTCTTTTGTAATGCAAATTACATTTTTTATTATAAACAATATTTTTATTAGTTATTTTATTTTTCTATTGAATTTTTAAAAACCCTAATCCATTTTAAAACCCCTTGGACCCGTTTAGAACCCCTATACCCATTAACCATTTCACCCGAAACCCAACTCACCTGTTTAGCCGTCTCTTTCCTTAATCCTAATCTTTATACCTATAAATATATTAAACCCATTGTGTAACACCCCGCAAAATTTAAATGACAATTTTGCCCTCGGATGTTACGCACATGTATTTTGTACTGTTATTGATTAACACATTTTGATATGCATTTTTGAACATTTTTGAATTCCGATTATTTATGCAATTCCTTATTCGTAAAATCCCATTCGAGACAACTCAAATGCTAAATTTCTATCTATGAGTTTTTACGTGCTTTTTACGTATTATCGATGCACGTGTCGATTTCAGGTATTCCACCGTACGTGAAAAGTTTTCGATGAGTTTCAATTATTTATTTTTATAAACATGTTTAAATTCATTTTTGTAAACGGAATTCACTTTTGTCTATTTTAATTAAAATAATTTTTATACGTGCAATATACGTGTTTTCTGTACGTTTGAGTATATTATTGAATATGCATATTAGATAAATATGTTGCATTCCGATTAATTATAAATATTTTTCAGGTTGATAAAGTCAATTTTTGTATTTTTGAGATTTTACGGGCGACACACGTGTTTCGGTGCACGTGTTTTAAGCGTATTATTCTTTCAAAATAAATTTCATGAAATTGTTTGTATCTATTTTATTGTGCATGAAAGGTATAATTTTAAATTTAATTTTATATATTTATTACATACATAAATAAGTTGTTTTAAAGAGATTAAATAAATAAATTATTTTGTACACAAAGCACGTGCACGTGCACACGTGCGATGTGCACACAATTTTGGAGACCGGGCTGTTTTAGAGAGGAGGAAAAAACTAAAATTTGATTTTTGAAAGAAGGAGGAAAAACAAGTTGAAAATTTTAGAAGTGGAGTTAGTGGTGTTCATGTGAGAGGTGGTTACTCTAACTACCTTCTAATTAATCTATAAAATACCACCTAGTCTCTCATTCTCTCATCTCTTCTCCTCCCTCTCCCCTGACATTTCCGAAAGAGGCCAAGCATCAAAACAACATAGCCTTTTCCATTTCTCCACCTAATCACTTATTCCACATGCCTACATATATATACTAAGGTATATATGTACATACATAGTATGTGTAGATATATATATAGGATATATGCATATGAAAGAAGATGGGAGTTTGTTCTTGATGTTGCCATGGAGATGCTCACTGTTGTTGCCGAAAGTAGAGAAGGATGTGGGGGGCTTGCTTTAGTGCACGGATTTTGAGGAGTTGCAATTGGAGTTTTCTTAGAAACTTCTAATTCTAGGGGTTCATTTGAGCACAAATCTTCTATTTAGGTGGGTGTTTCTTAAATGCTTTCTAATTTAAGAATAGAAATTTGCATGATAGATGATATATAATTTATTTAGTTGAAATTGAATTGATTGCATGCAAATTAATGTAGAAATGAATCGTTAAATCTTGATTGGTGTGGTAGATGCAAATTGCTATTCTATTTTCTAAATGATTATGATCGTTAGTTGAGATGCTAGAATTGAAATGATTTATATAAAATTGATGCACGTTGAGACATGATTAGAATAATGCAAATATGTTGTTTGTTGAGAATATGGCAAAGAAGTGTGATTATAACCTCAAAATATTATTTATACGAGTATAGAGATTTTTGTAAAGTAATTTTGATAAAAGAAAACAGTTTATTTGGAAAATTGATTGAATATGTGTTTCGATGCATTTTAAGGATTTTATTTGAAAAATGAGAAACATGAGAATTTGATAACATATACGATATTGTTTTAAAAAGGAATACATTCTGGAAATGATCTATATTTTTACGTGGAAGTATAAATCAATTAAAAGGTCAAAAAATATATGCAGGCTGAAATTGGTGTAATTGACAGTCGACTGACTAACTTCCACAGTCGACTAGCAAGTGTAAGAAATTGGGTTTTCGTCGGCAGGACAGTCGACTGCCTACTTTCACAGTCGACTGCTGCTGTCCTGGATTTTAGTGTTTGAGTTTTCAAAGTATTCGCGGAACAGTCGACTGATACTGTCACCAGTCGATTGAACCGACTGTGATGATTTGATGTTAGCAGAACAGTCGACTGATACCGACTGAGATGTTTTGATGTTCGCTGGACAGTCGACTGACACTGTCACCAGTCGACTGAACCGAACTGATTTTTGGTTCTTGAGTTTGGATTTGATTTTGATAAATGAAAGTTAATTAAGTTTGAATATGAGATTTTATGATTATTAATATTTGACTGAGTTTTATTGTGAAATGCACACAAGGATATGAAAGATGAAATTGATAAAGATATCGAATTGAATTGTTCTCATGTTATGAGATTATAAAAGAAATATTCTGAGAAAGAGTTTGTGAACAAAAGGATGGAAACGATTATTGAGATTGATTATGAAATATTGTTGATCTCTAGAAAGAGATAGTTGTTGGAATCTAGAGGCTAGGCGAGACCCTAGTGACCGGCAGTATTATTTATGATTTTGAGAGCTAACCGTTGAGGGTTTAGTGTCTCTCGAGAAGTAGCCAGGTAGGCTGACTGTCTCTATTGTTTGAATTAAGTCCGGTAGGACAAGCTAGCTCTAGGTTGTGATGATTTTATTTTAAAAACAATTTTTGTAAGGCTGTGATGGAAGTAAGAGAAAAACACAAGTATGAGGGCTATTGGGTGGGTGTTGTGAGGGTATGCACAGGCTGTCTTCACGATGCATCGCGACATGACGTGGATACTACTCCAGAGTACCATCCCGGTAGTAATGCTTGTGGGATGTTTGGTGACTGCAAGAGGATCGTGTGCCATGAAGTGAGGCTGAATTACCACAGGATGTCTGCATGATGAGTCATGTCAGCGATGGGATTCCCCTCCAGGTTTTCTGTACACGTGCTTGTAATCGTAGAACATCTATGATACTGACCGAAATTACAGATAGATACATAGTGAAGATGTGATGAAAGTAAGAGAAAAACATTGAGTATGAGAGTCATTGGATAGCGGCGAGAGCGTATCCCAGGATGTCCCATGATGAGTCTGGGCGAGGATACTGCTCCAGAGTACCGTCCCGGTGGCGACACTCGTGGGATGTTTGAAGACTACGGGTGGTGTCATGTCTATGGTAGGAGCTGAATTACCACAGGATGTCTGCATGATGAGTCATGTCAGCGATGGGATTCCCTCCAGGGCGCCTAGACATGAGTTCGTAGGTCAGAAAATATTTAGGATACTTACTGTAGTTACAGTAGTAGATTAAGTCATAACGAGGGATTGAACCCTACAAAGATGAAGAACAATTAAGGGCTTGCCCTCGGACCTATGTAGTATGGGATGCATAGAATTCGAACAAGTGCGCATTAGTGTCATATAATATAAATAATTGCATTAAGGACTAAGTGCACCGCACAACACGACATCAACAGGATAGTCCCTTTGTAGCTTTGTTTATGATCAAGTTTGTGTTTGCTAAAGTATTTAAGAATCGTTATACTGTTTCCGGCATAGAGAGGATGGCCGTGTATAATATTTCGTCAGTTGTAAGCAACTGACGCGCCCACAGTTTTATATGCATGATTTGGAGTTACATGAAGATATAAAGAGAATTGATGCTGTTGATTACTTAAATGTTAAAGTTGTAACAATTGTACTTTTATTATTGTTGTATTTTATTGATTCCGCTGCGTATTGATGTAAAAGACTCTAATGTAGTTATTGTTGAAATAAAAGTTTTAAATTCCTTGTAAAATTGTACGAATGAAGTGTAAAGATCCTGTAGAACATCTCGAATTCAGTGTATTTGGGATTCGGGGCGTTACACATTGTGTGCCTGTTCATCTCCCCCGTCAGTCGCCTCTCACCCGTCCTGCACTACCCCTACACCGCAACCCATTACACCCCCTTGCGGCTGTTCACCTTCTTCCCTATACCAGCCGCCTCCTACTCCCATCCCCTGTGTCTCCCGTTTACCCTCTCATATTCCTGCCCATACACCCGGTGCTCCTTCCTCATCCCGTTAGCCTTTGCCCTCCATAGCGCACCTCCCGACCTTAGCGACAACCGCCCTGTTCTTCCCCTGGCTGTCGCCCCCTGTGATTGCAGCAACCGCAGCGTCTTTTCCCCTTGACGATGCGCCACCTCTGCATCACCGAACCTTCTCCCAGTGCTCTACCTCGTCACAGGCCAGAGAACAGCAGCGACAGCGTGCTGCGCTGTTCCTTCCGTCGACAACAGCCGTTGCCGTGCCGTCGCCGTGCGCGTGTTTTATTGGTTGGAGTGATTCCCCTTCGTGGTTCATGTTCCATTCGCAGTTCGTTCGTTGAGATCATTTGCCCGGGAATCCGTTCTTGTTATTCTTGCTCACCGTAGTTTTCGTCGTTGGTTAAGGCAAGTTACTTGTATTCTTTTCTTTGTGTAATACAAGTACTAAATACCGTCTGTAGTGTAGTTGGGTTCTAGAGACAATTCGTGTGTAAAATCCCTTGTTGATATTATCTCTATTGTGTTGCTTCGACCATAGTTGCTTCACGACATACATGACATGAATTAACCTAGGATTGACCACTTCTTGTTATAAATATACGTGTTGTTCATATGATATCATGTGCTCGTTCGTGTTATTCGTAGTAGACTTGTTGTGGACTTGTGAAATATCCTATACCATGTTGTTTGGACATCTAGTACAGTATATTTCATGTTTGGTTTGATTTGGATGAGTTTTACATGAACTAGATGATTTTATGTTTGAAGAAATAATTCTGTTTTTCTGTTACTTTGCTTTTGATCAGTATTTTAGAACCTATTAAGTTCAGTATATGAAAATATTTTGTGAACATGAACTGTAGATAATTCTGTTTATTTTCCAACCCTTCTAACAAATCTCAGTTTCGAATTATGGTTTGTGAGTTATGTCTATTTTACTACAAAGATGTAGAAGGATTTCCATATTCTATTTTCTATGAATTCTGAAGAGTAATATATTTTTATCGTGATGTTAAAAGTATTATTTTGATCTAATATTTTGCACAATACAACTAGACTTTATTGGGATTAACCCTGATTTTTTGTGGATTTATTTGATGAGTTTTACAAACTATTCTATACTTGTAAACAAGTACTTTACATGCAGAATTTTCATACTGTTCAGTAAAAACCTGATTTTCGACCTAATTCTACTTGGTGTTTGTAAAATCTTTTGTGAATATGAAAGTTAGCCTATTGTGTCTATTTTATTACCCGTTTGGCGGATTTGGATTTTGATCTATGGTTTGTGAGATATTACTGTTTTTGTACTGCAGTATTTGTGATTCCAGATTTACAAAACTGTCGTGTCTTGCTGTTTTATGATTTTACTTGACTACTCTATTTTTGTTGGAAAATTATGAAACTTAATTTTTTGTTGCTATACAAATAGGGGAATACCCTAGATTTTTTGTGGGTTTAATTAATGAGTTTTCATACTGTTTTCTCGACTTTGAATACAATTTTCTAATTTTTGGCTGAACATGTTTTCTGGATTCAAATCTGTTTTGAGACTTGATTTTGTGAAATACTATATGACTTATATATATTTTCTGGATTCGGCCGGGAGTCTATTTTCCAGATTTTTTGAAGGATCAAGATTTACATTTTTGTAGCAACGGGAATCCCAGTTTTAGTGCAGTACTGTCTTGCTGTCCTGAACTAGAATTTTCGTTGTTCTATTCTTTTATGAGTTATCTTTCATCTGTATATGTTTATCTTGCAACCTGAACCTGTTACTTGTTCATGCCATATTACTCTTGCTCTTTTTTGTGACGCATACATGCCTGTTTAATAATAATAACAAATAATCAAGCCGGAGTTAAGGGAAAGACCTTAGTAGTGGACAATATAAGTATGTATACTCAGAAGGGGGCCCGTGATCCCATTATTTGTTTCCATATTTCATGATTACATGATTCATGCCTGTTATTATTATATTCTGCTATGAACTCACTGTAACACCCCGCAAAATTTAATTGACAATTTTGCCCTCGGGTGTTACGCACGCGCATTTTGTACTGTTATTGATGATATCCATAACGCATTTTGATATGTATTTTTGAATTCTGATTATTTATACAATCTTGTATTCTTAAAATCCTATTTGAGACAATTCAAATGCTAAATTTCAATCTTCGAGTTTTTACGTGCTTTTTACGTATTATCGATGCACGTGTTGATTTCGGGTATTCCACCGTTACGTGCAAAGTTTTCGATGAGTTTCAATTATTTATTTTTATAAACATATTTAAATTCATTTTTGTAAATAGAATTCAATTTTTGTCTATTTTAATTAAAATAAATTTTTACATGCAATACACGTATTTTCTGTACATTTGAGTACATTGTCGAATATGTACATTAAATATACTTTATGTTGCATTCCAATTAATTGTAAATATTTTTTAGGTTGATAAAGTCAATTTTGTATTTTTGAGATTTTACGGGCGACGCACGTGTTTTCGGTGCACGTGTTTTTAAGCGCGTTCTTCCTTCAAAATAAATTTTTCATGAAATGTTTCTTTCTATTTTATAGTGCATGAAAATTATAATTTTAAAGTTAATTTTACATATTTATTACATATATAAATAATTGTTTTAAAGGAATTAATTGAATAATTTATTTTTGGGTGTACACAAAGCACGTGCACGTGCATACGTGCGATGTGCATAAATTTTGGGGCCGGGCTGTTTTAGAAGAGGGAAAATCTGGAGTTTGATTTTGAAAGAAGGAGGGAAAACAAGTTTTTGAATTGTAGAATATGGGGTTAGTGGTGTTCATGTGGGAGGTAGTTATACTAACTACCCTACTACTCTCTTATAAAAATACCCCCTTAGTCTCTCATTCTCTCATCTCTTCTCCCTCTCTCCTGCCCATGTCGAAAGCAACCCCAAGCCAGCAAAGCCTTGCCCATTTCTCCACCTAATCACCATTCCACATGCCTATATACATATACTAATGTATATATATGTACATACATAGTATGTGTATATGAAAGAAGATGGGAGTTGTTCTTAATGTTGCCAAATGGAGATGGAGATACTCACTATTGCTGACCGGAAGGATGTGGGAGGCTTGCTTGGAGGCACGAATTTCGAGGAGGTTGCAATTGGAGTTTCTTTAGGAGCTCTTAATTCCAGGAGTTCATTTGAGTACATTTCTTCAACTCTAGGTGGGTGTTTTTTAAATGCTTTCTAATTTAGGAATATAAATTTGCATGATAGATGATATATAAATTTATTTGGTTGAAATTGAATTGATTGCATGCAAATGAATGTAGAAATGGATCTTTAAATCTTGATTGGTGTGGTAGATGCAAAGTGCTATTACATTTTTCTAAATGATTATGATTGTTAGTTGAGATGCTAGAATTGAAATCATTTATATGAAATTGAGGCATGTTGAGACATGATTAGAATAATGCAAATATGTTGTTTGTTGAGAATGTGGCAAAGAAGTGTGATTATAACCTCAAAATGTTATTTATACGAGTATAAAGATTTTTGTAAAGTGATTTTGATAAAAGAAAACAGTTATTTGGAAAATCGGTTGGATATATGTTTTGATGCAATTATAAAAATTTCAATGAAAAATGAGAAACTTGTTATTTGAGAACATATACGATATTGTTTTAAAAAGGAATACATTCTGGAAATGATCTATATTTTTACGTGGAAGTATAAATCAATTAAAAGGTCAAAAAATATATGCAGGCTGAAATTGGTGTAATTGACAGTCGACTGACTAACTTCCACAGTCGACTGGCAAGTGTAAGAAATTGGGTTTTCGTCGGCAGGACAGTCGACTGACTACTTTCACAGTCGACTGCTGCTGTACTGAATTTTGGTATTTGAGTTTTCAAGGTATTTGCGGAACAGTCGACTAATACTGTCACCAGTCGACTGAACCGACTGTGTATTATTGATGTTTTAAAGTTTTCGTAAAACAGTCGACTAATTCTTTGTCAACAGTCGACTGAACAGACTGAGATGTTTTGATGTTAGCAGAACAGTCGACTGATACCGACTGAGATGTTTTGATGTTCGCTGGACAGTCGACTGACCCTGTCACCAGTCGACTAAATCGAACAGGTTTTGGTTCTTGGTTTTTGACAAATGAAAGTTAATTAAGTTTGAATACGAGATTTTATGATTATTAATATTTGACTGAGTTTTATTGTGAAATACACACAAGGATATGAAAGATGAAATTGATAAAGATATCGAATTGAAGGGTTCTCATGTTATGAGATTATAAAAGAAATGTTTTGAGAAAGAGTTTGTGAGCAAAAGAAATGGAATTATTATTGGAGATTGATTATGAAATATTGTTGATATCTAGAAAGAGATAGTTGCTGGAATCTAGAGGCTAGGCGAGACCCTAGTGACCGGCAGTTTTATTTATGATTTGAGAGCTAACCGTTGAGGGTTGAGCGTCTCTTGAGAAGTAGCCAGGTAGGCTGACTGTCTCTGTTGTTGATTTAAGTCCGGTAGGGTAAGCTAGCTCTAGGTTGTGATGATTTTCGTTTAAAACAAACTTTGTAAGGTTGTAATGAAAGTAAGAGAAAAACATAAGTATGAGAGCTTCGAGTCTACGGTGCGGATGTGATCCACATAATGCATGCTTGATGAGTCAAGACATGGCGTGGGCAATATTCCAGAATGATCGGGATCTTGGCGACGCTTGTGGGATGTTTGATGACTGCAAGAGGATCGTGTGCCATGAAGGAGGCTGAATTACTGCAGAATGCATGCTTGATGAGTCAAGACATGGCGCGGGATTCCCCTCCAGGCTTTCTGTACACGTGCTTGTAATCAAAGAACATTTATGATACTTACCGAAATTACAGAGAGATACATAGTGAAGATGTAATGAAAGTGAGAGAAAAACACGAGTATGAGAACTAGGGTTTACGGTGCGGGTGTGTGAGCCACAGAATGCATGCTTGATGAGTCAAGACATGGCGTGGGCACAACTCAGATTGATCGGACTCTAGCCACACTTGTGGGATGTTTGGTGACTGCAAGAGGATCGTGTGCCATGAAGGAGGCTGAATTACCGCAAAATGCATGCTTGATGAGTCAGGACATGGCGCAGGATTCCCCTCCAGGTTTTCTGTACACGAGCTTGTACTCATAGATCATCTGGGATACTTACCGTAGTTACAGTAGTAGATTAAGGCATGGCGAGAGATTGAACCCTATAAAGATGAAGAATGAATAGGAGGCTTGCCCTCGGACCTATGTAGTATGGGATGCATAGAATCCGAACAAGTGCGCATTAGTGTCATGTAATATAAATAACTGCATTAAGGACTAAGTGCACCGCACAACACGACATCTATAGGGTAGTCCCTTTGTAGCTTTGTTTGTGATCAAGTTTGTGTTTGCTAAAGTATTTAAGAATCGTTATACTGTTCCCGGCATAGAGAGGATGACCGTGTATAATATTTCGTCAGTTGTAAGCAACTGACGCGCCCACAGTTTTATATGCAGGATTTGGAGTTACATGAAGATATAAAGATGATTTGATGCTGTTGATTACTTAAATGTTAAAGTTGTAACAATTGTACTTTTATTATTGTTGTATTTTATTGATTCCGCTGCGTATTGATGTAAAAGACTCTGATGTAATTATTGTTGAAATAAAAGTTTTAAATTCCTTGTAAAATTGTACGAAAGAAGTGAAAAGATCCTGTAGAACATCTCGAATTTAGTGTTTTTGGGATTCGGGGCGTTACACTCACGATTACATGATTCATGCATGTTAATATTATATTATGCCACGAACTAACGATTACATGATTCATGCATGTTATTATTATATTATGCCATGAACTCGTGATTACATGATTCATGCATGTTATTATTATATTATGCCATGAACTCACGATTACATGATTCATGCCTGCTATTATTATATATTGCCATGTTTCATAATTACATGATTCATGCCTGTTATTACCTGTTGCCATGTTTCATCACTACATGATTCATGCATGTTTCTGTTGCCACGATTTCACTACGTGATTCGTGCCTGTTTACCTATTACTTGTTACTTGACTTGACGCCTGAGTACACAGCCTTATAGAAACCCACCACTAGGCCTAAACGAAATTTGCATGTATGTAGCAACCATGTAGTAAAAACCGGGATGCATGAAGTGCTACCTACATTGTAGCGCGCCGAATTTCTAAATACGAAACTTTAGAAAATACGTGGCACTTTCCCAGCGATCCACTTCAATGTAACAACATACATAGCCAAAAACTCAAATCATTTTATTCCAAATCTTTATTACAACATTCTTTTACAATTGCAGCGGAAATACAAAACTCCTTAAAATACATCTAACTGTTACAACCCTTTTTCTTTACAGATTTACCCAAGGCTCTATTATATCACTCTCTAAAATCCAAAGCTAATCCAAGCCTCCAAACTCTAAGCAACCTGCATCATGTGAGGCTAGAGTTGAACCCTAACCCCCAAAACTACGGGGTCAGCCATAAATGGTGTGAGTGATATAAACAACAAACATAAACGAAACAACTAAACATAAGCAACATGTACTGAACAAAAATACATAAACTGAACATGTAATCTGAAACAAGAACGATAGGCCAGTACATGAGTGAAGCCGAGTCAAGAAACAATACCAACGATCAAGTATCAATCAATCAATCTCTCTCAAAATATGTACAGCTTAACTGTACGGTACAGTCGACTGTCTTATGAACCAGTCGACTGTTCTGAACAAACAGTAATCCTCACAACTCAGAATATGTCCAACTGTCAACAATTCTCAGTACCACAATGTATGTCCAACAATCGATCACCAATAATGCCATAGATCGGATAACAATATATCCATCTACAACACCAAAGATAATATAGATCGAATACGAACCCGGTATGCCAAGACACCGACGAACATATCCATCTACAAACAAACTAAGAAGGTATAGATCGAATACGAACCCGGTATGCCAAGACACCGACGAACATATCCATCTACAAACAAACTAAGAAGGTATAGATCGAATACGAACCCGGTATGCCAAGACACCGACGAACATATCCATCTACAAACAAACTAAGAAGGTATAGATCGAATACGAACCCGGCATGCCAAGACACCGACGAACATATCCATCTACAAACAATCTAAAGATAACGAGAACCTTCAAGATCATGAAAACTCATCAGCACCAGTCGACTTATTCTATAGTAAGTCGACTGCCCCGAGAACCAATATCCAAGATTTTAACAAGTGCAGTAAGTCGACTCAAGAAAACCATCAGTCAACTTACCCGAGACAATTATCAATAATTCTCAAGAAACAATCCAAGTGCTAACAGTCGACTTAACAAATCATCGGTCGACTATCCAAACGAGAAACTCAATACTTTACAAACAAAATATTCAGCAGACCAGTCGACTGAATAGGGTCTCAGTCGACTGCCCCGAACGAATCCTCAAAAGACTGAAGGTACAATATTAGGGTCGTACCAGTCGACTGATACATAGTCCCAGTCGACTGTCGGCCTACAGATCTCACAATTTAGGTCTGTAATCAATACTCAATACTGGAGTTTATCTCAACACCAAATCTCTTCCTCAACTCAAATCTAATCCAATTCGTAATAACCAGGTCCAGAGATTCCTCCATCCAATTTCTTATCTTCAATAATCATAATCAAATCTTTAACATGTTTCAAACAATCAAGAATTGTCAATCGAGATCTACTAATCTTTCATGGATTTCACATGTATATTACGAACAACAACCATGGCATCGATTTCATACCAGATACGAAAACATCAAACAAAACAACATGCAATCATACACATAAACAAAACAAGTCCATATCACTCACCTTTAGAAGCAAGAAGAATCCACAAAAGCCTTCCTTTGCTAGATCCAAACTCCTTCTCCAATCACCAAGAAAATAATATAATGAAATCTGAGTTATGCAGCGAATGACGGCTGCAACTCTCTTTATATAGGCCGGGAATTAGGTTCTAGGGTTTCCAAATACATTTGCAAAACAATCCCTTCAAAATACAATTTTATATATATCTATCTACTCTTAGAAACTCATCCAAAATTCATTAAAATTAGGATTTAATAGAAAATATACTTCTAAATCTTAACCAATACTATTTAAAACGTCCAGAATGCCAATTTTACACTTTAGCCCTTAAAAATGTCAATTTTACAAAAAGGTCCTTCTTTTCTTAAAATTTGCAAATAGTACTAATTAAATTCAGAAAAATCCGGAAAAATACTACATAATTCCAAAATAATAAATAATGATTTTTCATAAAGAAATCTTAATTTTTCAAACATCTCAAAAGTCATTTGCACGTGTTTTGCACGTGTACAAAAGATAAATCTTTTAGAAAATATCAATTAAATCCTCAAAATTCATTTAAATTCATTTTCAAATAATAAAAATAATATTTGAAAATACGGGGTTCTACATACATAGTAATAATACAAGACTTGACATACATAATACCTGATACATGATTACCTATTACATGCTTGCCTGTTACATGTTACCTGCATACCTGTTCATCTGCTACCTGTTTACCAGCTTCCTTGACACTTGATACATGTTATCTGTACCTGTTAGTATATTATGTTACTTGATTCTGTTCATGACTCATGCTAGTTGTTCTATTTTGTTATCATGCCTATTCAATGCTATTTGTTATTCTTTCCAATGTACTTGTATCATGCACTACAAGTGGCCCGTAACTTGCATTGACGGAAGTTTGTTTTCTTTTTCCTCTTCCTGCAATTTATTAAATTGCAGATTTTGGAGACCAGTTGCCAGATGGAGTTGGTGACATGAGATACTAGATACTGGAGTTTTGCTATTATTATTTATTGTTGCTTATTTTGAACAATTGTATTTTTCTACTTGGATTATTCTGTATTTGGGCAATGTGACCTAGGATATTGACTTGTTGAGATCTGGTTTATTTGAGAATAATATATTTTGTTTCAAGTAATCATGTTGGTATTTTGATTCATATATGCATGTTTGGTTGACTTTTCTTACTTCCGACTATGATTATTTCCTGTGAAATGTTGTAAATATTCCTTGACAGCTTATGGATAATGAAAATCATTCGCTGGACCTAGTCACATATCCGTATTCCGTATTCCTTTTTGGGAAGCGGGGCGTGACAATCTTTCCAGGAGAATAAAATGTCAGAAATTTTATTAGTAGATAATAATTCTAATTTTCTGAATTTTTCGAATATTTTATGGCATATATATAAATATTACAAAGAAATGGGCTTTTTTGTAAATTTGCCATTTGGGGGTATAAAATCAGAAATTTGAATTTTTGGGCTGCAAGATGGGGATGGCCAGATCTGGATGGATTTGAAGTATTAAATCTTACCTTATTTTGTTTACCCAACTACCTTGGCGCATGTTACTTATCGTTCATTTCAATGTCAATACATATGATATATGATTGCTTAGTACATTTTTTGTAAGATGATATAGAGTTCTTAAGTTTGTAGATTTTCTTTAAAATTCATTATCATACAATTGACTTTTAATTTTGTTCTTCAAATAAAGATGTCAATACTAAGTTCAATCTCTAATCGTCATTCATCTTTAAAGGTATCCTGCGGGAGGACAATACATGTGTGCAATTAATGATGTGGGCCTTCACTGAAAAATTAATGTGCAGACAGTCAGGTACAAATGGTTTGTTGATGGGTGAACAAAATTTTATGCAATTGCATTATCTGTTGAGGAGGCAAAGTCCGAGGTATATTTCAGTATTATTTTAGCCATGTAATTAGTCATGAATTAGTTTTCAGTATGTTTTAGTGAGAAAAATTATATAGTGAAATTTTTTTACGTGAATACTTTATTGACTGATGGTTACGTACAAGATTATTGTCTTCGACATCAACATAATGGTCATCAATCTTCTAGGCCCAATGTTATGCTACAGGCAAAACCTAAGCGGATGATTCAGGTGTTTAAAGTGTGACCCTATGATAATTATTTATCAAAGATGTATCCGCTTGCACAGATTAAAATTCATACAACCTGAACACTTTGGAGCAACACTCAGAGTTATTTAGAAACATGTCCATCAAGAAAATATCCTTAGTTAAGTTTTTCAACTGATCATTCATTTTTAACAATCTCTCATAATTACTTTAGGTTGTGCAATTTTGCACAGGGAATATACTAGTAAAATATGATAGAGATTGTAACTTGCATAGAATATGTTTATTGTCAAGAGTCTATTAATACATAATTTCATTATCGAGATTTACAAATTTGTTATCAATGCATCTTAAGAGAAATGACCCACCCATACATCGCATAGGTTATTTTCTCCATTACTATAAGTAAAGAGCCGGAGATTTATATTATAGATTTTTCTTTTTAAAATTATTATTATAATATTCGGCCGTCGTTGCCCACATTGGGGAAGAGGGATTTTCCAAATCCTAATTCCGTCTAAGAACGAAATTGAACTTGTGACCTCTTACTTGAATGTAAAAAACTTCGCCACTTGTACTACAAGTGCTTGGCAAGAGTTGATGAATTAAAGTTGTGTAATTTGCAGACAAACCAATTTAATTAATTTAAATTCAACCACACATTTTAAAGCGAGAGTTAAATTAACCATTAATTACTATAGCCGATTACTATAATATCCTCAAATTTTAACTTTATTTAGGACATAATAATTATTTACAAAAAAAATGTTATTCATATAAAATAAATGTTGATATCTTTAGAGATAATTCGTGAAGAATAGGAGTTTAAACAAATAAAGTCGCACTTGCCAATTAGTAGTCTATACAATATATTACGATAAACCACTTTTGTGTAGGATTTTTCATATTCCTTTTTTCTTTAAAATAAAAAAAGGAGAGCAAATGTAGGAGACATCCCCCTTTGAACTTAATCCTAAACCTTTATCAAACCATAAAAATTGTGCAATAATGTATATATGTTATTAGATGATTTTTTTCTAAAAAATAGTTTTATTATTTTCCCCATTTTTAAAAAAAATGTGTAATATTGTATATGGTACGGTTATACTATACACACAATATATTATGCGAAGACCACTTTTGATCCAAATATTTTTTCTCTATCCTTTTTTCTTTTGAAAATTAAAAAAAAACACGCACACACACACACACACAAATGTAGGAGGTAACAAGCACTATCTAAAAAAAAAAAACTCGATACCCGAAACCGATCCGAACTCGACATTGGACTGGAACCAACATGATCTATTGCGGTTAGGACCTGGTTTCTAAAATGAGACTCGGTCATATTTTTCGGGTCGAGTCTGAGTCCGCTTAAAATGGATCCGACCCGGACCCGGGAAAAAAATATATCTCATAATCACCCCAAAAGAA